>JAYKQN010000006.1:24782500-25387500 GCA_036785175.1 Eupleurogrammus muticus | reverse complement strand
AGTCACTTATTAAATGTGCAAATCTTTTAATATGAAATTATTGGGTAAAACAATATTAGAATATAATATAATAATATTAATATTAAATTATACCTGACTTGTACTATTCATGGAGTCTATCCTGTTCATATTTGTATAGGCACATTATATTATCTTTGAACCTCTTAAGCTCCATGACGGTTTTTCGGGTTTCCAGGTCAAAATGACATACCCTCAATAAAAAAGGAAAATCTCCACAACCACAAAGGCTTTTCACATAAATTTGGTATCAAAAGAAAGATTCAACATATGGGTGACTGCACAAGTGTCAGAATACATTCATATGTTACTGTGACAAAGCAAATGAAGCTAGAATATTGAAAAAATCTAAAATGCCAGCCAAAGAAAAAACCTACAGTGAAAAAATTAGTTAGTAGCTCAAATAATCCAGGAATAAGTAGTCCAGTGTATAATCAGTATTTATGCCCAGGGAGAGGCATGACACTTGAACCAGTGCAATTTTAGTGTTTTTTTTAATTGGTGTAACCAGGCGGATGTTTTTTTTTGCCATTTGGTCACATAGTGTGCCATTGGACCTTTTTTCTTGTACCAGTCAGCTTGCTACAGATAAAGAAAACTGTATTAATGTTGTAGCTGAGACTTTCTCATGCAGCCTATACTGGATGCAATGATGTGATCCTTCCATCTGATCCTTCTGAAGCAGTCGTTCATCATCACAGTCTAGACTCCTATTGTCAAACTGAGCAGTGCCTCTGCCTTTCATGAGGCCCTTCAGGGTTTCCAGCTTTTCCTCATGGGACCATAATTGTGGTTTTTGAATGAACACAAGCAGATTCCCAACATAGAAACAAATGACAGTAAACGGTAGTGTTAATTGTAGTGTGTGGTTCAAAACATGTAGTGGCCTCGACACGTTAAAAAAAAGTTAAGAAAATGTTTGTGTACGTATTCTATCTAAAGGATCCTGCTGGTTTCATAAAAGGTGTCACAAGTCTTCACCATCATTACTCAGGTAGAAGTATAAATGCTAGGGTTTAAAAATACTTCTGTAGAAGTTCAAGGATCAACTCAAGCTTTTCAGTAAAGTAAACGTGTAAAAGTTCTGGTTTGAAAACTATTTAAGTATAAAAGTAAGGTAAATAATCAGTGCCTGTTAGTGAAAATACATGAGCTGTGGTCACTTTTTGGCAGAGATTTTGCAGTTTATGTGTTGTATTGTCCCTTTAAAAGTAGTAGAAAACAGGTAGTAGTGAGCTAATAAACTGATGAATATAACACTCAAGAATGAGAACAAGTGATTTTTGGTCAGAAACTGCCTTCAAATCCAAATGTATGAGCTGTAATCCCTTTTTTTTTGTAAAAGAAAAATGTGTTTTATGTGTTATATTGTCACTTTAAAGGTATTTTTACATTGGGAAAATGTCTGGATTCGTTATAAAATAAGGGTACAGACCAGGTCTCTAGCAGAAAATCACTTTTTGGCTGATAGAATCCCGAAATAAAGTAACAGAAGTATTTGAGCTTCATTACTTGACTCCTCTGTCACTGTCATGGAGATTGATATTAGTGCTTCCTGCACTTCCTCTGCCTCCTGAGTTCTCTGCTGGTTACTAAATACAGTTTTTGTGGTCATCCATCACGTCTGTCTGCAGCCTCCCTTCTACTTTGAAGCTTTAACAATACACAACATCCTCCCTGTTTTAAGAGCCGCTTGCATAACTCCGCCGTTCCTTCTGCTCCCGGACAGCAACAGAACATCCACTTCACCTTCTCCGAAGTGAATTTCCATTCGGTACCACAGGAATCTTCTTTTCCGCAGCTATTTTAATTTTTTATTGTTGAGAGAGGTTATTAATTGTCCGGTTGGAAATTCGTGAAGGAGTCAAGACTCTCGCAGCAACTGTAGTATAAATAACTTCATTATGAGCTCTTTCCTTCTCCGGGCACCTTGGCAGTAAAGTTGTCCCAGAAATCCCAGCTCTGCAGTTAGAATGTCATTAAAAACCCAGGAATGGAGCTAACTACTGTGTTTGCACTGGAAACGTTAACGAATACAACAATTACTGTCTAACATTAGCGAAAAGTTGTGCTTTTTTGTGTAATAAAATAAACGAGAATTTACTAATTCAGCTTCTAAAATTTCAATTTAATGCTTCTGTCTTATCGGAGCTGATATTGACCAGTATGTAGTAAACTCGCACAAAACAGATTCTCACTTTATCTACACTTTACTACTACCTGGACATTATCCAATAAGTAAAAAAGTAACTAAAAGTGCTCTACAAACAATAAAGAGAATAGCAATAGAGCAATAGATGCCTGTAACTCACCGAGAAATCTCTTCAAATTGAAAAAAACATTGAATATATATAATTTAATATATATTGTATTCTTGCACAGAGATAATGCATGATAGTAACTCTGCAGAAGGAAAATGCATCCTCCTCTGAATCATATGATGCAAAACACTCAACACTGACTGAAAGAAGAAGCTCAGAATTTGCAAAAAATATAAAACAATTTCCAGGCTTCTCTTTGTCTGTGGGCTTCAGAGGATTCGTTCGCTCTATGTTTTCCTGCATGATGTTGCTTTAAAAGCTGTGTTTCCTATAGAGCAAGTTGTGATGTCATGTCCAGTTCAGCCTCTGTGACTCTGACTAATTGGCTCCATTACAGTAATATACATTCAGTGACTTTAGTTAAACAGTGATTCCTCTGTGCACACACAGCTCCATGAAAATGTTCCAGCATGAGAACACATGTTCATGTTCATAGGAACTTTATTTCTTTCATATCCATAAATATGACTTGACAGCACATCTGTCAAGTCATATAGTTATATATACTTCTACATATATTTAACCAGGCTTCTGGGGAATAATATTTGTCCATCTCTGCAAAAAAGAAGAAAGAAATGAGGAAGAACCAATAATATAGGAAAGACAATAACTGTCCTGCCTGAACATGTGAGGACGTTGAGGCAAAGCTGCACTTTTGGTTATTTACTACACATGTTAATAGGATTGTGAATCTTTATCTCCACTAATTCTCTAGTCGACTTAGAACAAACCCTAAAGCTGCTGGGATCCTTGCATGCGTGTAAACATTTTTTCTGTGGCAACACAGCATTGATGCCAGTAGTTTTCTGTGTCTCTGACACAGGAAGTGGATTCTTAATCCTTCAAAGCTCCGCTTGGTTGAATTTTGATTGAATTTACTCAACAGAATACAGATGTGGGAAAAGATTCAGAGGTTGTCATTAAAGTCCAATTGTTAAAATTCACCCTAGCAGCATATTTAAGATACTGTAAGAAATAACCATCATAGCAAAGCTAACCTTTTTTTTTTCTCAAAACATGAAGAGTTAGGCTTTATAGTTATTGTTTAGGTAAGTAAAGTAATAATCAATTTAATTCCTCTTTAACAAATCCACAATGAAGCTACGCATATTTAGTAGATAATACAGAAACGGAAAATGACTGAGAAGCTGCAGGCTTTTGATTTACATTTGCAAATCATGAATGAACATATGCAAACAAGTTACAGAAGTTTCCAGCAAAATATGATATTATTAGAGTATAATAACATTTAAAGCCATAGATTTGAAATACACTTTTAGCTTTATGAATAAACCTACACATCATCAATTTTATTTTACCCCTTTAATTGTATATATATATATATATATATATATATATATATATATATATATATATATATATATATATATATATATATATATATATATATATATATATATATATATATATAATCACATTTACCTGCTGTATAAAGGTAATTTATTAGAGCAGGGGATTCAAACTTAATTTTGGTCATATTCAGTGTAATTTGATAAGAAAGTTACATATAAATAACAACACCTACAAATGTGTCCTTCTTTTTATTTAAAGATTTATGTTATAAATATTTACACAATAAATTAACCATCAATTTACAAAACAGGAGAGATGATGTAAGAGAAATTGAAATTTCAACACACCGTAACTCAGTTATATTCATGCATTTCAGTAACTCTGAATACATTTCAATAAATGTTGTCACTGAACAATATTTTGTGTTTTAAGCAGCAGATGAAGTTTCCTCTTGCTTTACAAACCATTTACAAATCACAACTGTAAATATTTTATCTCTTGAACCCTGAAAGATTCTTACTTCACATTTCTTAGAAGGAAACAAGCTTTTTTGTCACAGTCGTCCAGTGGAACGGACTGAATGTTGTAGCGGGCTGGTTCTGATCACAGATCATCCAATTTTTATTTAATTTAGTAAATCATATGTTGAAAAAAGGATCTGTTTGATTTACAAGTCTTATGGCTTCAAGTTATAGGTTAGGATAGGTTAATGGATTATTATGAATTTAGAAAGTTCAAGTTATATGTTTAAATGTGTTTTAGTTTAGCTCCACTTTGTGTTGTGGTTGTGATGAGTCTGAAAAAAACTTACAGCTGCTTCTAGTTTGGGGCAACCATTAAAGTGATGAAATGGCATTTCAGCTGCCATCCTCACAGCGTGTTCACAGGAATCCACGATAAACAGCCTGGTTTAATGCCTCTTCGGGCGTATGTTTGTCTTGACTCTTTGTTACTGTGTTTGCTTACAGACGAGATCATGCAGCAGGAGATCAGGCCCCTGCTCGCCGTGGACATCATAGAGCAGCTTCATCGCCAGTTTGCTCTGCTCTCAGGTACGTTGGAGTATCCATCATTTCTTCTTTAACATAAATCCATCAAGCCACAATAACAGTTTATTGACACGAGTGCACAATTTTAAAGGATAGTTTACATTTGTACAGTTCTGTCTTAAAGGGATAGTTCAACATTTTAGAAAATCCACCCCTCATTATAATTCCCATAGACACAGCAATAGGTGAATCACCTTTTCTGTCTATTCCAAGCTGTTTCCAGACCAGCAGAGCAACGCCGTGAGCTGCTCGGCGACTACTAGGCTGCTAATGGTATTTTTTGGTCTCCCTTGTAAAATTCAGCAAATGCACAATCCAGTAACTCCAAAACGCTGAGGTGGACGAGTTCAGACCTGCACATTCACCACGATATAAGATAATAACTACTTTCAAGGTAATCGTTAAACTGGACTTCACACTCCAGACATAGCTGCTGAGTGGAGTGATCTCACAAATGCACTTTTAGTGCAGCTAATTCGATTCTCCCTAAAGAGGGAAGGACTGGAAGTAGTGAAGCTCCGCTCAGTGGCTTACTGAAGAAAGTAGTCCCCAGTATTTAAAAAAAGTTAGTCTTGCTATTGCCAAGAAACTTCCCTGAGTTGATAGTTCAATTTATTCAATTATTTTTTTTTATATATTATAAGGTTTCTGGATGAGGCATTGTATAAGTTAAATTGTGCTAATTTGTAAAAAATTGTTTTGACATATTTTGTCTTTCTTTGACTTCAACAATCAGAACATACAGTGAGAGTACAGTTTTCTATAAATCTGTTTCGGAATCATGTATGAAGGCTATGTAAAAACCTTCAGAAGAGTTAGGAGTAAACACGGAAAGTTTGGTGGTGCTGAGGTGGAGATTTCTGGCTCCGACCGTTAGAAAAACCTCATGTTGAGACAGTATTCACATGCCCATATACAGAGTTAAAGTGTTTCTTGGTTGCCGTCATCATTCCTGTGGGTCACACTCCCCACAAGAAATAATTTGCTCACTCATCAGTTGTCATTCTGTGCTTAAAATCTGAATGTGTTAAGGATAATATGAAGTTTTGATTTAAATAATTTGAAGAAGGGATTTGGAATCCTATGTAAAAGGAGAAGTTGTTGAAAGTAGAACATGGTGAACAATGTCAAAACCACATGAATGAGAGTTGAAACATCATTTGATGATTTGAGTCTGTGCTGAGGTTGCATTCTCTTCAATTTCTCTACTTTCCTCAGTAAGTTCCTGCTCATTCGAATACAAATTCAATTCACTTTTGTGCCATAAATGGCAACGAACCCTTGGTTGCTATTTTAGGTTTTTGCCAACATCCTCTTACTCACAGTTGCACTTCCACTTTCACCTCGTCATGAATTCTGCAGCTAAAACCCTGCTGGTTTGAGATGATCTGGACTGAAATAAATGTCCACACACACACACACACACACACACACACACGCACGTACACTACGTGATGTTGTGATTGCTCAAGTGGAAAAAAAAGAGGAAAACTGATATGTGATGATGACTGGTTCAAGTCTAGATAACACAGAGGAGTCTGAGGTTTATCACATTAGGAATTGACTAATTCTGGAAAGTTCAATCTCAGTGTAAATTACCTGTCAGTCAGCAACAGATTTGGTTTTATTAATAATCACAATAGATGATAGAGGGAAACTTATGATTTAAGAATGAAACATTTATCTCAGCTGTTGCTTCCTTTTAACACTGCAGAGTTTTTCCTGCCGTAAGCATGCTTTTATTTTGAAAATGCTGAGCCAGAAGCACTGTTTGCCACCACCACTGGTCTTCGCCCCTGCTGCCCTCCTCCAGATGTGCCCTGTTCCAGATGTGCTGTGCGGCAGTGGCACAGCAGCACGCTGGGATGTTTCTCATTCCTCCCATCAGCCGGAATAACAAGGGCTTCCAGAAAAGTCTGTGTCTCAGCATTACTGGCTCCACAGTTACATAAGTTTAACTGCAGGACAAACACATGACAACTGGTGTCTGGTCCTCAGAGCTGAGGAGGAAGAAAGATGCTTCACAAAGTACAAAATGCCAATACAATACAACTTAAATGCTATCAGCTGAATTTTGACTTGAAGTCTTAAAGGGTAAAGTATTTGTTTTTAGAGGAAATATTGCCTATTAAATGTATTTAATCATAAGCAGCATGTTAATTGTAGGTGCTAGTGTCAACTGGTGGTTCCCAACATTGGGGTCAGGCCCTTTCAAAGGGCCTTTTTGGGCTTCTTTTGCTGAAATACTTTTTCATTTACTAAAATGAACCAATGTGAGAAGTTAACAGTATATGGAAATATACTTGTGAGGTGTAAGTACCTCAAAAGTGTACTTATGTATGGTACTTGAGTAAATGTACGCATTTACTTACCATCACTGCATGCGTGGTCTTTAATGCTCAGGATTTTTTTCTTAGTTTAGTTTTTTTGTTTAGTGTTGTTTGTTTCTTAGTTTGTCATGTCTGCTCATTCTTTTTCACTTCCGGTAACACTCAGTGTTGCTGATAATGAAACTCAGCACTTGTGATATGGAGAAAGTGCTTAATTGTGTGAAGAAAAATTAATTGTGTAAAGAACAGATCACAAAACAAGAGGCTAAAACTGGATTAAATATAAAGTAAAGGAACAACTCAAATAATTAGAATGTCATGAAGCCCATATATTACATAGATTCATTACACATACTCCTTTATTTCTACTAGTTGTGTATTATCATTTACAGATAATTAAAGCTCTACACTTTTCACAATAAGAGCTGTACCTGTATGTATGAAACAGGTCAGATAATCACATTCAGGCCTGTGTTTTCTTCAGTTTAACACATTAAGTCAACGACCCATGTTCCTATATGATTTACTGGATATATAACCTTGCTGGAACAAGTGTTGGTCAGTGTGATGCAGAACTGGCCTGCTCAGCTGCCCCAAGGCCAGTATGACCAGGACGGATGTGACACACACACACACATTCTATGAGTTTGTTTCTGATTTAAAAAATGACCCCCACTTTCAACAGTTGAGCGGAACAGCTGAGAGGATTTTTTTTAGCTCAACATTGCCATCTTGTGCATATTTAGTGTAAGTAGTGATGTCAATCTGCTCAAATATGCTCCATCTGCAGCAGTTTTTACATCTCATAATTATTTCAGCATTCTCTAACTTAATTGTAGCCTTTTATTTGTTATTATTATTTTTTACTCAGGCACAATATGATGGAATGTTGTGTATTTGTTGCTTTTTTAATGAGAAATCAAGGTATCTCTACCTATAAAAACAATTAAACTTCCTATAAAAATATACAGACTCTGCTATAATATAATAAATCATCGGTAGAAATTAAATCAACGTTACTTCAAGCCTATACTATAGGTATGCTAATATACTCTAAACAGTTCATAGCTTTAATTTGCCATGAAGTCTTGTTGGATTTTAATGATAATTAAGTTCCTCCTTATAAAATCAATGTAGATACAAGTACAAATTTACTGACACTGCTATACTGTAATTAATCATGTAGTAGAAATTAAGTAAACAAATTTGACATCAACTTTATAATGGCATCAATCAATTTTTGAATAAAAAATCATATTAAGTGTAATATGAATAACACATTCATGTTATTTTACCTATTATAGAAGGACGTAATGTAAAAGTTGAATGTTTTTTTGTGTTGCAGGTGGGCGAGGGATCGATGGCGCCCCAATCATCACTTTCCCAGAGTTCTCAGGCTTCAGTGAAGTGCCAGAGGAAGACTTCCTCAACGTGGTCACGTACCTGACCAGCATCCCCAGGTTCACGCCCACTTCTGTTTTCAGTTTTGTTGCAGGAGTCAAATACTGAGAGTTGGGCTTTAATTATCAGTATAAACTCTTAGGGTGGCTCTCATGTTTCTAAAGTGCTGGTTAGGAAACCGGCTAATCTAACACAATCACACACACACACCAGTCCCATTACAGAGCTTTTCTTCTTCCTGTCTCCAGTTTGGACGCTGCCAGCATCGGCTTCATCATCATCATCGACCGGCGGAAGGATAAATGGAGCGCTGTGAAGGCTTCTCTGTCCAGGATTGCTGTAAGTTCTCCTCTCTGCCCTTTCAAACTAGACCTGTCAAAAGGTAGAAGTATAGACACTAGGGTTTAAAAATGTCAAGCTTTTTACTCAAGTAAAAGTGTAAAACATCTTGCTTAAAGTATAAAAGTGAAAGTAATGAAAAACTCAATGACCTATAAGCTGTGACCACTTTTTGAGACACTTTTGCGCAGTTAGTTAATAATGAGCTAAATCTATTAAAATCAATTTAATATTACACTTAAGAATGAGAATAACAAATTTTTAGGCAAAAAAACAACCTTAGACTCCAAATATATAAGCTGTATAACTTTTGGCGGGAGAAAAAAAATGTATTAAATTTTAACAGGGAAGAGGGGCTGGATTGGTTACAATAAAAAAGTAAAAGTAATGTAAGGGGAAAATGATAATGAGGACAACATTTTTGTATAATGAAAATGCATCAAAGAATCAAATATAATGTGATAGTGTATAAACCAACTTAGCATCAGAATAGTTTATACTTTGTATCTAATCACATTCAATCAATATCAATGGCATGATCAATCAGTCTTTGTTTTTGTGCTTTTTTTTGTCGGAATAAAATCAAGCTGAAAGAAAAGAGTAAACTAAATTTCTACTTGAGTAAAATAATGAAATGTTTGTACTTGCAAACCAACACGTTATTAATACAATGTTTAAACATTTGTGGAACTGTAGATTTCAGAGACCTGAATCTATGCAGAATCTTTTTCTGGCAGAATAGAATCCTGCTTTAAATATACATATACATTTATACAGAGCTTCTTTACACTAATTGAAAGGATTTATATAGTGTATATAGTTTTGATTTGAGCAGATGTTACCACCTGGCTCCAGGGTGGTAACAAGAAGGGAGGCCACAGAGACAAAATATTTATTTTTGTCAAACCAACACAATTTTATATGGAGTCTCCACTGCAGGAACCTCCCCACAGGGCTACTTATTGGAACTTTTACAAGGCCAAAGAGTACTTGCTCTCTCGCATGGGGGATCCAAAACAATGGAGTGCCTCCAACTGAAAAATAAATAAATAAATTCTTTGTTCTGATTACCCTGACCCCGTGACTTTAAAAACTCTGCCACTGAGAGAATGGTTCCTGTAGAAGTTCCTACCCCCTCCCTTTACCAGGAACTCCTGCAGTGGAAATGTGTCTTATATCTGCAGTCAGAATGGGGATCTCCTTTGCTGCTCCTGTAGAGCTACCATCCTGCTGGTTATAGATAGCAGGCAGAGTGGGAGGGGTCACAGACAACCTCTTTGACCTTCCTTTGTGCCTGAGGCCTAATTGTTGTAATGTACATGTGTTTCCTCTAGAGGGCAGACAAGCCGTTTATATTCCTGACCTGGACCAATGAGTGACAGCAGTTAGACAATCCCTCACTAAGTCAATCTGTCAATAAAATGTCGGCAAATCTCCCACAGCTGCACATTCAGAATCATATTTCACTGTTTTTTTTGTTTTTTTTAATTTTTTGTCTCTGTAATAAAGTGAGCAGTGGTAGTTGGTTAAAATCACATGCAGCAGAATGAAAACACTGCAGTTTCTGCCGTTTTGCAATCTAAACGATGGACATCCTCATCAGATGCAACATGGTCTTTTACTTGTTATTGTTATTATTTTAGTGTTTTTTTTAAACAAAAACTTATACTTTTAATCAAGTAAAGGATGAGTATACATACTCACACACAGAGATGTTTTACAGATGTGATGTGTTTTGCAGGGGGCGTTTCCAGGCAACCTGCAGCTGGTTCTGGTCCTGAGACCATCCAGGTTCTTCCAGAGAGCCATCGCAGACATCGGGATAAAACTGCACAGAGATGACTTTAAAATGAAGGTACCGGTAAGCATGTGTCAATTTAATCCTCATTAATGTCTGCAGTCACAGGAAAAACCTGGCCATCATAGCTGCATGCATGAAGAAACGCATGATCATCCACAACAATTTGCAGTGTTTTAACATCACATCTTCATCATGTGTTACATCGACAAACAATATATACGTTCCATTATAATAAAGTTTAGTTTTTCTTCTGAAGAAAATATATAAATGAGAAAATAGCACAAGTACTGATTTATACAGCACAAATTAGAATAAAAAAATGGGGTCAAATTGGAGCTAAAACATTATGAAACAGATAACTTCAATATATATTATAGCAAAGCCAAAATTGAGCCAAATTCAGTAAGAAATAAAATAGGGAACCTACAATAATAATATTTTATTGGCAGGAATGTTGCAAAATCCATCTTCTTTGAGCACAGCTTGGTTAGCTCCACCTGAATAATCATTTTAATGTCACCTGTAGGTGTTTTCATGAATTTGGCTCAATTTGAAGTCACTAATCCTGGGGTGCAAGGCTCACAACGTTAAAAAAATCGTAAAAAAAAAAAAAAAGCACAGTTATTTATTTCAGTAGCTGAAATTAGAACAGAAAAGGCACTAAAAACAACTAATTGGAGTCTCCTATATGTAATAAAATATATAAAATTTATATAAAAATTTTAAAAAAGGAAAACTATTGATTTGGGTCAAATTGAAGTTACTAAACCTTGGGTGCAAGGCTCATTAACATCGTAATGCTTATAACTTAAATTATCTCAAACCTAAAAAGCAAAGCAAGCAAGATTACAATTGTACACAAATCAGCTTGGTTAGCTCCTGTTAAATAATTATGTTAATGGAACATGTAGGTTTTGCTATTTCATGTTTTCATGAATTTGGTTCTATGTGGACTCACTAAAGTGGGGTGCAAGGCTCCACCCTCATAAAACAATAAATATACATATATATGAAATATAAATAGCACAAATATTGATTTCAACAACACATATTATAACAGAAAGAGCACAAAAACCATCAAATTGGAGTCACTAAACATGATGTGCAAAGGATCAGAAACATCATGAAACTTCAAATACCTTTAATTGTAATAGAAGCATTTGAATGTTTGCAGCCCTAATTAGCACAAATTCCACCAAATTTTATTCATGTTTAAATCACATGAGACCACTTCACTGAGCTAAACGAACATTATGATCAGAACCAGTCATGATTGTTGCGATGTGTTTGCAGATCGTGATGCTGAATTCTCTGTCAGACCTGCACGGCTATGTGGACAAAGGTCAACTGACCCGGGAGCTGGGAGGGAGCCTGGAGTACTGTCACAGCCAGTGGATCCACCACCGAACTGTGAGTCTCAACTTTCACCACAACAGCTCAGCGCAATGTAAATTTTCAATTTCCAGCCTGCACGCCAAATCTTCTCCACCTTTGTAGATGTACAAAGCAGTTGTGGAAAATCACAGGCTTGGCTTCACCATGGCTGTGTGGAAACTTAGTTTCCTGGATGCTGCACAGCAGTCACACGTGTGTGTGGATGTTCCTCTCTAGGCCATAGAGAACTTTGCCATGACAGTGAAAACCACAGCCCAGATGCTGCAGAAGTTTGGGACGGACCTTGCCGAGACGGAGCTGCCCAATGACGTCCAGTGCACCAAAGACCTGCTGCTGGCACACACAGACAAACACAGCAGCCTCAAGGTGATTCAGGAGAGGTAGTCCCTGCTGTAAGGCCAGATACTCACAGTAGAAATAGTCTCTATTGGCATAAAAAAAACTGCAAATATAAATGTTCATGAGCTAATAAAACAAGAAAAACTGGCACATACAGACTATATCTGCAAAGATTAGTCAATTAATTGATTCGTTAAATTAATCACTAACTATTTTGATCAATACATTTGAGTTATTTTAAAGAAGAAAACGTCCACATTTTCTGTTTTCTTCCATAATAGTAAACTGATTATCTTTAGGTTGTGGACTGTTGGTCTGGACAAATAAAAACATTTTAGGTTGAATCTTAATCTTTCATCTTTAGTGATTGACATGAACTATGAAATAACTAATCATTTCAACTCATATATCTATATATAACTGATCAATTATTAAGCTATGAAAATAATTCTTAGTTGCAAGCCTCAATACTACTACTACTAATAATAATTACGTTGATGATGGTGGAAATTGTTAACTTTGTTTAAGAGCTGCCAACTTTTACATTAGTCGACATCAGATTGGATGATTGATTCAGGAAGAGAATGTCTAAAAGTTCCAGCATCTCAAATTTAATTATTTTCTGGTTTCTTTAGTCTTAATTCTTAAGCCTAGTAAACTGGGTTGTGGACTATTGGTCTGGACAGAAAAAGACAGTTTAGGTTCAATCTTCAGCTTCAGGAAACACCGATCGACATTTTACATCATTTGATGAAACAAACACTAATAGATTAAACGATTAGTTGTTAGATAACACAGATGATGTTAATGTTCTTTCCAATGCTTCTGTATCTCTTACTCAGGATGAGCTGAAGCTAGCGCTGAAGCAGGGAACCACCTTGTTAGGATGCATCAAGGAGCAGGCGGCCAAGTCCGAGAGTCACAAACTCAACCCAGACGAGACGGAGAATCAGACCACTGTGGAAAGGTGAGTGGTTTCCTTCCATATGACCTAACTCAGCCCTATGGTCAATCTCAGCGTGTATGTAATGTGTGCATGTCTGATGACGTTCCTGTCCTGCTTTCAGGCTCCTGGCCCAGCTGGATGAGACAGAAAACGCCTTTGAGCAATTCTGGTGTAAACACCACCTGAAGCTGGAGCAATGCCTGCAGCTGAGACACTTTGAGCAGGACTTCAGAGAGGTTGGTCTGTCTCTGCATCAGCCGTCACACCCCGCACCCACAAGTGAGTTAGTGGATTTCTAATTGTCTGTTTCTCCAGGTCAAAGTGTGTCTAGACAGCCTGATGGAGACCTTAACCAGCCTGTCAGACATTGGCGACTGTGTGGCCAGAGTCGAACATCTGCTGCAGGAACTGAAAGCTTTGGAGGAAAAGGCTCAGGTGGGTTAATGTAGATGCCATGAAGCCACTAATTATGGTGCAAAATCTGCCTCAATAAAGCCAAGAGATGTGTTAATGAAGAGTGAATGAAGAGATATTTATTCCTCAGGGGGAAGTACAGAGTAATGTCAAAAAAATACCTCTGTAGATGCAATCTTAACTTGCAGAAATAGAAGATTTATGATCTTTTTGTTAGTGCTGAAACGATTTCAAATTTAGTTTTTAACTGGAGGATCACTATAGCTTTCTGGTCAGCTCTGCTAATATACAATTCACCGTTATGTTAAGGGGTATCATCTGCTACTATGGCAACAAAAATAAAGACTGTGAAATGTTACTCAATTTTATTTCCCCTCATGTTAAATATTTACATTCACAAACACTTTAAATATGTGGGTAAAAAGTCAACGGCGAGGTGTCATGTTGGTGGGAAGTGATGTGAGCTGCAGCATACCAGTCAGGAAGAGAAATGCAGGTCTTGGCCTCAGCAGGCAAACACAATCACTTCCTGTCTGAACTTCAGCTAAACTCCATTAATACACAGTTTTATCTCGTGACCTGTGTCTGTGACCAAGAGTGAGAAGAGTGAAAAATGGATTCCGGAGGTGTCCGGGGTCATGTGGTGTGGTGCCATGTGAGTGCTGGCTCTGTTATTGAGATGTGAGGGAGAGGTTACATCAGGTCCAACGGTTACTTTTGTTCATCATTCTTTCCAAAGAGAAAAATACTTAGACAAACCTTCACTTAAGTTTGCCACTTCTCTGTTTACTCACATTTACCCATGTTCTTTGACATTATTTGGATTTTCAGGTCCCAGTCAGGTCATGTAGCGTCCAATGCACTTAAATCTAAACTGAAAACGTACTTCATGATTTGGGTATTTTATGACTTTGGCCTCATGTCTATTAGAGAATGTCAACGTCCAAGTGATAAAGCTACAACGAGTAGTTTATTTATCGATTAGTCCCTGACTATTAATATTTATTATTAAAAACTGATTTCTTTATTTTCTTTCTCCAAACTTAACTTGATGTTAGCTGATGTAACACAAAACAAATAATATCATGACATTAAGCCATCAATCAATTTTGGCTCAGATTCCCTCAGGAAAATAAATGTTAAATCTACAATAAATTTTACACTTCAGTCATTTTGATTCACCAACTAGCTTTCCACTATTACATTAATTGACAAGTGTTTTCACAATCACAAAATACCCTCACATAAAACCTTAGGACAACATTATACCTTGACCAGAAAACAATGGATTCATATTTGTATTTTTATTTAATTTAATTTCTTTTTTATTTTGCAAGTGACCACCATGTTTCTGCATGTAATGAATTAACCAGCAGATGCAGCTGATTGGCAGAAAAGCCTTTAGGTGAGGAATATACATCTATGAAGATTCAAATGTTTTATTATAGAATATCAATTCAAATGAAAGTGAACAACCATCAGTATTTAGCAATGATCACATTACAGAGACAATACTCCTATTCCCCCCTAATAGGGTGCAGCCCTCTATCCACCACTGAGGTTCCAGAGCCTGGACACCAGTATGAGACCAATCCTTATATACAATAATAGTCACAGTCATAAACCTATAAATTCACGGTAAAATTCCGTACTATGTCCTCCAACCTGTCTGTATATACACACATAAATGCACCAAAATAAAACATTTCCCATTAAAGTTGACACCATCCTAGCCTAAATAACAGTGGGTGATGTTGTTTTCCTGCAGCCCACAGTAGAGAAGGCCCAGCTCCATGCGCTGCATGGTGACCAGCTGATCCAGAGCAACCACTACGCCGTCGACTCCATCCGACCCAAATGTGTGGAGCTCAGGCGTGTCTGCGACGACTTCACCAACGAGGCCAAGAAGAAGACGGACGTGCTGTCCAAGTCCCTGCAGATCCACATGGGCATCGATAAGGTGAGTTCAGATCTAAGTTCAGGACTTCTACTTGGACAGATGTCAATTTATTTATTAATTTACTTAATTTTTATTTTAAAAAGCAATTGTTCCCACATACAGTACTCCAATCCCTTCTTGGACCACTACAATTTCTTTTCAGTTCAACCACCTGTTAATAAAAGTGGTTTTGGTCCTGATGCTTTTCCAACATTTTGAAAAAAATATATAAAATTCGGTATTTAGACAGTAGATCTCTGATTTCTAAATGAAAGATCGCTGTCTGGACGGTGGCATGAACAGCTGCTAACAAAGCGGCGCCCCTACAGGGCTTCCTTGTGTGAGTTAGAGAAAATGAAAATGAAAATAAATTAATAAAAGTAACTTGAGTAAAAATACAAATAAATATAACAAATTGAAATAAAGAACTCAAATGAATGTAATAAATAATAAAAATAATGGTAGTAATAATATTGGTAATCATAATAATACCAATCAAATAAATGGGGGGGGAGTAACATTCACAAAAAAAAAACGAAACCTATAAAAGATATTGCATGATTAGACATCCTGTGACTTATTGTGAGTGTTTGACATGTGGTTTTCAACTGTCAATGTGGGTGTTTGAGAATAAGGTGGAGTGAAGGTGTCACTCCAGTTCATTTGAGTATAAGGTGGAGTGAAGGCATCATAAACACTCAACAAGGCTGCTGTTTCTGAGGCAAATGGAGACGCTGTGCCACAGCAGAACTTATTCTCGTTCATCTCTGTTCCCTTCAGCTCTCTGACACCCTGGTTTAGATCAAATCACAGCTAAAAAGGAAAAATGGGCTTATATTCATCAGGTAGATAAAGACAAGACTCAAAATGAATGGTAATTAATATTCTGATATGTTACACATACACAACTTTACATAGTAATAGTAAAAATAATGCATTGATGCTGCCATTTTATGTTGTTTTTCATGGCCACAAAAAATACGTTTTATGTGCTTTATTGTTTCCCTCCTTGTTATTAATGTTCTTACTATCTTTAGGCTGGACACATAGTGTAAAGCTGTTCGTCATGTGAAGAAATACACAGGAACACCCAAGTCACATAAGTCTCTGAACCCAAAGAAAGGGATGTTATTACATTTAATAAGAGTCTTATTTCCAATAACTTTGCATCCACCAAGGTGTTTGTGCTGATGGCCTATTATTTTATCCACAAACTGCATGCCCTCCATCCACATCAGTGTGACTGCAATTTCCACTTCCTTTTGTCACACACTCACACAACACATTGTATTTCTAATGCTAAAAATATTTATAGGCCTGAGAAAGCTGTTGTCCAACAGGTTTTGATGCAAACCATGAATATCATTATTGCTGCTATTTATTGAATTCACTTTCTAGCACACTAGCTCCTCAGCTGTTTTTATATATTTTAAAATTAAAAAAAAAAAAAAAAAGTATTTGTATACTATATTTTATTGTTACCAGTATACTAATATCAGAAGTGTTAAAATTCTTCACATTTATTCCTCAGGTAGATGTAGAAATACCAAGGTTTAATATAAGCATTTGTAAAAGTATCAGCTCAAGCTTTTTTATTTAAATAAAAGTATGACGATTTTAAAACTATTTAACGTTTAAAAGTAAATGTAATGGAAAAAGTCACTTGCCTGTCAGTCAAAATATAGGAGCTGTGATCACTTTTGTATGTGTTGTATTGTCCCTTTAAAAGTATTTGAATGGGAAAGAATAAGTGAATGAGCTAAAATCTGTTAAATATAACACTCAAGACTGAGAACAAATGATTTTTAGGCAGAAACAGGCTTTAACTCCTAATATATAAGCTGCAATACTCCACACACACACACACACACACACACACACACACACACACACACACACACACACACACACACACACACTCTGACCAACATGATTTGAAATGGGCCATGGATTAAACTCGCCATCAGAGCAGCTTCAAGCTGGAAAAGACATTTTATAAATTGCTCTATGTGTTTGTTAATTATTTGGATTTTAATATGCAAATAAATGTTTGTGTTGTACCTTAGTCCCCTCTCAAGTGGAACCAGTAGTTATCTAACTGTTCAATCTACTGGGTTGTACACCCAGGTTACATATAGAACATTTCTACTTAAGGTAATGAAATATTGAGTGATAATAATAATCACCCTTTCAGTTGTCAGTAAGCTGATTGATGGACTATCTAACAAGTTTTGTGAATTTGCCGTATGTGCTGCTCTGACATTTCATATGTCATTCATATGTGAATTCTGGCTGTGTACAGGTGAACCAGTGGTGTGAGTCGGGCATCTACCTGCTGGCATCCCAGGCTGTGGACAAATGTCAGTCACAGGAAGGAGCCGAGTCGGCGCTGACGGACATCGAAAGTTTCCTGGATTCGGCAGAGAAGAACCAGCTGACCGAACTGAGGAACCTCCACAACCAGTATGAGGTGGTCCTGTGCGAGGACATCAAGGTACGTGCACACACCCATCAAAGGTTTGATTTCCCTGGAGTGACAACGGCCAACACCGAACTGTGTCCCTGCAGGCCAGCGTCCTGAAGGCCATGAAGCGCATGGAGGATGTCCAGGAGATGTTCGAGAAGCGCCACGTGAGTTTGAAGAGGCTGTCGGCCAAACAGACGAGGCCCGTGCAGCCCGTTGCCCCCAGGCCCGAATCCTCCCCCAAACGGCCCTCGCTGAAGAATCCCAGTAGGACCACTGGGAACCAGCAGCGTGAGTCTCAAGTGTCAATGGCAATTGGATTTTACAGCACAGTTTATAATCTAACCCTGTCCTGACCGTTTCAGCTCTGGCTCGCAGAGCTTCAGATAATTCAAACAGCAGCAAACAGCCGACTGAAGCTGACCCCAACAAGAAGAAGAACATACGGAAGGCCAAAGGTGGCATCAAGGTACCATCCTCCCTGCAACACCTAACAATTGGTCTTGAAATGGCCGTGACATACATATGAGGGACAATGCCAAATCTGCCATGTGGTGTGCCCTAAAAACGTGGCACCATTATGACTCTCTTAAAAAGGTTTTAAAAATGCTATGAATCAATTTGATTGATTAAATATATAGATTTATCATTCTTTTTCACCTACACAATTTGACATTTTGTGTCAAAAAATAGTAGAGAATAGTGATTCTTTCAAAAATAAATAATACAAATGGACATTTAAATGAGAAGAACACAACATTAACAGAAAATTTGCATTTTGATAGACCTGATGAAAGCTTCTTAAAATTGTATTTTAAAAAGTTTTTGACTTTCTCATCTTGCCAAACATTATGTCACTGAACCCTAAAATGTAATGTAGAGTAGTGGTTGCAATAATGTATATATGATATCATATACATGGTTACTATAAACATATATTATATAATGTATGGTATAATGCTAAAAGTGTAAAAACAAGCAACCTGATAACTCATTCAAATTAAATCATCAAAGGCAAAGAGCAGGGGATGCTGGTAAAGAAAAAAGAACACGGCCATGATGTGAACATGGTTTAGCTACAAATTATCGGATGTTAAACAGAAGACAATATACTGTAAGATGTGCCGAGTGACTGTGACGACAAAAGTAGGGAAATAGAAGACATTTTTTTTTACCACATGAAGCAGAAGCATGTGCTGGAGTTTGAAGAGAGCCAGAGGCTGTGATCACCACAAACACCTGCTCCGTCAACCACAAACAAAGTTAACGTTACCCCCAACAGCAGACCTCCAGCGTGCATGCTTTTTCTAAGAGTACAATTTATGATAGGAAGAGCAAGCTATGGGGTGCCATTACAGGAGCTATCACAATGTATTTGTGCAAAAACATGGTCCCTTTCTACACAGTGGAGCGCGGTGAGGTTTAAAGAGATGATTAAAACCCTCGATGCACGTTATGAACCTCCGAGCTGCAAACATTTTTGCAAAACGGAAATGCCAAAACTGTATAGCGAGCTCCATGAAAAAGTTGAGAAAGACTTCCGTCAGAGAAAGTACTTCTCAACAACTACAGACTTATGGTCGAGTCGCACCATGGAGCCTTGTATTAGCCTCACAATTCACTACATTACTAATGAGTGTTAACTGGAAAGCAAGTGTTTGCAGAGGTCGTATTTCCCTATCATTTTTACATTTTATATTTAATTTATTTATTGGAATATATACCATTACCGTGATTGGAATCAATTTATATCATAATCTGAATTTTAGGTCATATTTCCCGGCCCTAGTAGAGTAAGTTACTGTAAATGAGTCCGCTTTACCCATAACACTATGCAAATTGCAGTTACTTACCATAAACATGTTTTATTTATGTTCTAACCCTATTTTGTGGTATTTAACAGCAAAGGTTGACAGTGGAGAGTACTAGTCAACAGTCTTCCATCCGACATGCACACTATACAGAAAATATATTCAATGTATTATCTTATAGGTTTAATTAAATTAAAAAAAATGTAAAAATGTAAATCTTAAGGTTAATTTAATACCAGCAACTGATACATAAAAGCGACAGACACTGCTATCTCACCCAGCACATATCTTGTTTGATCGGTGTAAGTAGCTGCTAAGAGACTCTGTCTATCTGACATGGAAATGTGATTCCATTGAGCTACTGCTTCTATTAACTGGCAATACGTCTGTAGAGTCACATGACGTGTCCAGCAAGCAATGGAGACTTTGCATGAGTGCAAGAACACACACTCTGTGTTCGTAGTCATTGTTGATTTAAGTAGGCCCAAGCACCTTTCTCTCAATTTCTGCTCCTTATCTAGTTGTGTGTGTCGTGGTGGCCGCAGAAAAAAAAATTCCTGGCATCCGTCTGCCTACAGCAGCTACAGGGGGATTCAGAGTCAGTCCCAGTTGACTATTCACTATACAGATATTTTCTCTCAACATACATACATTTACTTTTACATATATATGTATATGAGAAAAAAAATGTATGCAAGTGTGTTCAAATCTACTGTAGGATTGAGAATTTGAGTGAAAATATATTAATATGTAAGTGAAAATGTATAAATATAAGAGGGAATATATATTTTAATGTGAGAGGAGTGTGTGAGAGACTCATATTTATACATTTTGCTCATATATTCCTATATTTTCACTATATCTATATGTTTTCATCATATAGTTACACATCTTATAGTTCGAACACACTGATATGTTTCTCTCTTATATTCATACATTGTATTTATCGCCACCCTAGTTAAAAATGGCATATGTACATTTTGGGGAAAACACAAAAAATTGTATCAAATGCAGAGAATATTATATTTATTAATCATTTAAATTCCAAAAACCTCATTTCTATCATCTAATGACTTTGAAATCAGAAATTTGGCAAATTTTCAATGAAGTGATGACACTGGACGTGTAATGGACTGAAGCCTCTTTATTTCTTTATATTTGGCTACATATTCACATTGAAATCATCGATATTCTTTATAATAAACTATTATTAGGGTATTACTTGTGAAATCTAGACTAAATTACTATAAGTCTTTATCACTCATCAGTAGAAATTGATTCAAGAATCAAGTTCAGAGCTTCATCTGTATCTTAGATTCTTTCCTCTTGAAGCAGCCTCCATAATGAAAGCTTGTTAAATTGTCAGTCTTTGATTATTTTCATCAAAGGGACAATACAAAGTTTTAAATGCTCTTTATCTTCTACCAAAAAGTGATTAGTAGTAGTTTTGCCTAAAAATCACTTGTTCTCATTCCTAACAGTTGTATTTAATAGATTTTAACTCACTCTCTATTGCCTGTTACAAATGTTCAAAAGCACAATACAACGTATAAAGTGCAAAATCTCAAAAAGTGATCACAGCTCATATATTTTTACTGACAGGCAACAGATTTTATTCATTTTACTTTAATACTTTGAGTCATACTAGTACTACTAGTACTAGTAGTACTTTTACCCGTGACACTTTACCTTGAGTTAAAACCTTGAGTTGCCACTTTAACTTCTACAGAAGTATTTTTACATCCTAGTAATGAGTAATTTTGACTTATTTGGTTGTATATAAAAATATAAATACAACCAGTGAGCTTCTTTGCTCCTTTAAATGTGTCTGAGCATGAGTTGCACTCTCAGGTATTTTCTTGGTGTCATCTCACCGTTGCTCAGGGCGTTATTACACTATTTCCTTAAATTTCATCAAATCAGCCTGGAACCTCCCACACCTCTCAGCTGTTGTGATTGAGGTGTGATCATTATGCTTGCCACACATAACCAATAGAACATGGCTGTGATAGCTGATGCAGCTACAAACAAGCCGTAACAAAGCATTTGAAAGAATGCAAACATTATGTACACCCTGCAGATCTGCCTTGCTGCAGCTGCTAATCATGTCCTTATCTTTTCCTTCCTTTATCTGTCTTTGTAATCCAAGGAATCTGTGTCATTCTGTTTTTGTGGCGTAAAGCTTGACTATTCAACAGAGTGGTGAAATTTGTCCAGATGGTACTAAATTTGGTACAAAGCAGATCCAGAAAACACACTGATTCTCAAAATGTATCTAAATATTAGTATATATATTTGGTGAACAGGTGGCAGTGTAGCAGCCACATCTAGTTATAAAGGAAATAACCTCTATCTGTGTATATATGATATGTATTCACATTATTTTTAGAACAAGCAATTTGAAGAGAGTGTAATGAGGAGTATGAGGGGCCATTCTGGACTTCTCAAATAGTCCAGTAACATATTTATGCAATTTCACACTTTTATTTATATATTTGAACACACACACACATTGATACATTTTCCTATCATATTCATTTATATGTCATATTTATGCAATTTCACACTTTTATTTATATATTTGAACAAACACACACATTGATACATTTTCCTTTCATATTCATTTAAATGTCATATTTATGCAATTTCACACTTTTATTTATATATTTGAACAAACACACACACACACGGATACATTTTCATATCATATTCATTTATGTCAAATATGCAGAAAAATCTGTATCTAAGAGGACACATACGTTTACTTTTACATATCCTGTATATAAATATGATAAAAATGTATTATGTATGTATTATTAATATATAATGTATGTCATTATAAAAACATAAAAGTGATTGACACTGATTTACAGTGTTGTGTGCATGTTTAAATGATTCAAGCAGCAGTTTGCACTAACAGTTACTTCATTACCTTTAGTATTTTAAGAAAAATCTCATTGTCAAGCTATCCAACCTCTGTCTCTAAAACAAAAAAAATACCTGAATTATTTCTGTCCCTTGACAATAATCTTTAAAATAATGGCATGCTGTTGTGCTGATTACACCTCATATACGTTTCATGTACAGGCAACAATTGAGGGACATGCAAATGGTGCAGTAGAATGAAACAGGGAAAATCGTATCCCCAATCAAAATCCCCAAAAATAAATAATAAATCTCTCTATTTGACCCCTAAATGGCTCTGTAGAAAGTCCTATTATCATGTTTTAGCCCCTGGAAGGAAGGTCACCAGAGAGGCTACAGAAGCCCTGAGGTTGCAGGGCATTCTGTGTTTTGTCAGAGTTGCTGGTCACGTTTTAAACAGAGCGGTGTTTGGCTAAAGGAGGATCTCAATGATCAGTATGCTGTCCCGCTGCCGTTTGCTGCTCTAGACTCATTCTTTGCTTTACAGCGGACCTAATTTGGCTGCACCAACAAATGTGATTTTGTGCTGCTGACAAACAGCCAGAGATTGTTTTTGTAATGATAGTGCTGGTGTGTCGGACTATAAACTTTCCTCCATAATTTATAGGGGCCAATGTAGCAAGAAAAGGGTCTGTCAACTCTCAAATTTCACTGAATCACACAACTCAGTGCCTATAGTATTTCTTTAATGTGCTCAGATGACCCCTGGGGCATAGCAGCAAATTCTATGCATGCAGCCCCTATGCAGAAATTATTATTATTTTTAATAACAATGCCATTATATTTAAAAATAAACAAGCATAAATAGAGTTTAAATCTACAACCTGATTAATTTAATGGCTGGTTCTTTCATTCAGCACCTGAACTGATGCATCGGGCCTAACTTGTGTTCAATTACCTAAAACATTAGGCTACATCTGGTTTGTGTAGTCAAGTGACTTTTTGATTCATGACACTCAAATTTGATCTAGAAATATTTGTTCTGTACATTCAGAAACAAATAGAATAAGCAACATTACTTTTGTCAGGAGAAGGTAGGCTAGAAATAAACAGAATAATGTTGGGTTTGAATGATTAGAAAAAAGGAAGTTTTGCCTTTCATGCTTTTTACATCAAAGGCCTTTGTCATCTTTTCAATAGGACCTGTCACAGTAGAGAAGTAAAACCTTGCTGCTAACATTGGCTGGCCCATTATCACCCATACTTACAGCAAGCTAAAGAATGTAAACATCCAAACATCATCAGGAGCAGACTATCATCTATTAACTAACATTAATTGGACGTAGAATGAGCAAAATCACTTTACTATTTGGAAAAAAACAGTCAACAGCTGCTTCCTCTCATTCTGCCTTCTTCCTTTTTCTTTCCGCCCATTCTTATTTTTAATACCCCATTTTGTGCTTTTTTGGGCAGCAGGATGATGATGATGTTAAACTTGTCACTCAATGCTGTCTGTCACCTGACTAAACTATTTTGTGCTCCTTACTATTTCACTCATATTTCACAAATATCTTGTCTGAAATGTATTATTTAGTGTTGTGGCACTGATACAACAACACTGATGTACTTGTTTGATATATTGAATATTCCGACTTCACAAGTTGACAGAGATGCTGCTAACTGCTCTAATAATTTGTATCAGGACAAAGCCTGAAAAAAAAAGACATTTTTTTTTTACTGATGTTATGCAATCTGCATTTGAGGCATAATTTAGAATGTGCTACAATAAGTAAATGTGTGTTTGTGTGTGGCAGATCGAGGTGATGCATGAAGAAAGTCAAGGAGGCTCCACACATGTCGTCGTGTCCAATGAGTCAGAAGAGAGTTTGTCCAACAGACGCAGGTAAGGACGCAAAACACTGAAATACGTGAGGAGCTTTTAGTATTTATAACATTTGTGCTCCACATGTCCTGGTTTTCCTGTTTGTTTCAGTTTTTTTTTTTTTTACATAAATAACTTTCAGATAAATACAAAATTGTGGAGAAAAAAAAACACAAACAAAAAAGGTTTTAAGAGAAAAAAAATTAAGAGAGCTAAAAATTATTACACATTATCTAATGATAAAAAGCTTTTTTTTCCAAATCAAAAACATTAGATATATATTAAAAGTCATATAATTCCATCTTGTGGTCCTAAAATGAGAATAAATTGAACAAAATAAAGAAAAAAATTGACAATGCAATATAGTAATTCTGGGTAATTCTACTCAATATCAGAATAATTCTTTCAAAAACAACACATAAGATTTGATATTTCACCAATGTACTTGATATAACTCATTTTACTTTCTGCCGATCAGAGCAACACACTTAGCTTCTACAGTTCAGCTCCATGTTTGTTTTTGTCCATAGTATAGTCTGAATAGATTTTTCTCCACCTTAACCTTCTCAAACAGCAGGGCAATTCCACTCTGCCCGAGCGACGGCTGGAAAACAGCATGACATGCTGCATTCTGCAGTGTTACACACCATAATGAGCTGCAGCTCCACATCCTTTACACACAACTTTCTGTATCTGAACGTTTATCCGCGCTGATTTTCAGATAGATCTGCGGCCGAAAGCTTTGCAGGATCCTCCTTTAACGTCTCAACGAGATTTACCGGATTTATTTGTCACACGCTCGTTCAGTCCGTGCAGCGTCTCTCTCACACAAAGACGTGTAAATAAGAAGCAAAAAAATACATATATTTGATAACTGGATAATTCAATCGATTAGATCCTGTTTGTATGAGTCTATTGATTAAAAACCCTGCTGTACCTTGGCTTGTATTATTCATATGTATAGAACAGACATTTTCACAGAGAAAAAGCATTTTGAATTACTATTAAAAGGAGATCACATACTGTAGAAAAGCCTAAATGTGAGTGATTTGGTTAAAGAAGTAGTTCAGCTATACAGTAATTTTGCATAATTCTACTGATTTTGTCACTTTCCCACAGTTAGAAATGAATAACTGTGCATATTTGTATCCCTATGTATCCTATATAGGCTTTGCAAACATATTTCTTTGAAGGAATATAAGGAATATATATATATAAGGAAAAATAATAATAATATTATTATAATTCTATTTTATTCTATTCTATTCTATTCTATTAATATTATAAGGAATAAAGAATCTTTCTAATCTACTTATCTAAATACATTCTTATGCATTTAGTGTAGTGTGAAGTTACCGTATGTCAAATATCAGCAATGGAGTCTTCTTGGCTCAGTTGTAAGTGTCAATGGGATTAAATCAAATATGAGGGAGTTGAGTAACTTAGCAACTAAATGAAGGGCTGAGTTTCTCAATGCTTTGTCTGAAGGGAGAAAATCTCTGCTTTAGAAAGTCTGTGACTAAGTGTTCCTCATGACTTCCAGCCAAGATATAAGAGATAGATTTAGTTTCCAAATATATAGTGAGACAGAACAGTTTACAATCCAATATTTTATTGTATTATCTCTCTTTTACCACTTGTACCTTCTCTTAGGCCTATCTTTTTTAATAGATGAGTTTAGAGTGAGATGAGTTTAGTCCCAGATTCTGTTCTTTTAGGTGATAGGGATCTCCTAAGGTCTGTGAACAGGTCTTGGAGTAATAATTGTGTTAGTAATAATATCTGCTAAACCTTAGTGAGATGTAACAACACTTTTGTTACATTGGTTGAGTGATCGGTGCAGGAAGAGACGGGACAACAGAGCTTTGAATTGTAACTAAAGCACTGGGAAGCAACATGAGTAGGAGATGTGATATGAAGCTTTACACTGGAACTAAAGTGCTGCTGCAGGATGGCGCTGTGATATGGAAGTCTATGAGATTTGAACTTTGTTTTTGTTTTTTTTTGCAATAGATCTTTTTTGGCATTATCAGCTTTATTAAACAGTAGTCAGACAGAAAGTGATGGGAGAGGCAGAGGAGGAGACATGTAGCAAATTAATGCTCCAGCTGGGACTCCAACTTGGGCTGGAAGGCTCTATATGGCAAGAACTCTACAACATTCAGCACACCTAGGCTATTTTAACTAATAATGGTAATAATGAAAATGATGTTTTGAATAGCCATCCAAAACAATTTAACAAAAAAAAATACACACCATTGTACCATGTGCAGCTATATCCAAAAGCTGATGTTGATGTCAATCAGTCAGTGAGATACATGAAAAACAGACACACGCTCTTCGCTTATATAGTCTTTTTATCAGTTCAAGATAATTCTGCTCAATATTTGACTAATTGTACTAAATACGAGATACTGTATTTCCAGCTGATAAGATTGCAGTACAAGTTCAGTTTCAGAAAAACAGCCACATGTTGGTTGTGTTGCACATTTTCAGTTAGAAAACCACAGTTTCCTTTTTTTAACCCTGTGAATATCTGACAATGATCTACATCACCACAGCCATTTCCTCTCTAGAAAACAAAAGCATGAGTTTTTAAAGAACACTAACGTGTCCGCTGATGAGTTAAAGAAGCAGAGGATGTAAGATTTATACTTAGTATTTGTTGCATGTCAAGTTCAGTTTATTTGTCTTGTCAAATTTATATATATGAATAAATATAATAATTCATAATACTATTACATAATATTAATAAATGAGACCAAAATTATTCTCAAGCTCCAGATAGAAGAGAGAAAAAAATGTATACCATTATTTATTTTCAATTTTAGAGGTACTTTTGTCAGAAAAAAGGACACTCAACAAGTAAAAGTCATATCATAAAAATGCCATAAAACTATGGAGACTGCTTCATATCATTAAACTACTATGCTTGTTTTTAAACACTACACCATGTACACTACATGGTGCCAGTTTGACATGCTTTGGGTAGATAAATAGAGATAGTAGGTTTTGCATAATAATATATGGCAGTTGTTCTACAGACCTTTATATAAATATAGTATTTATAGTAAATTTTTAAATGTTTTAGTTTATCAATGTGAAACCAATTTGAGATACTTGGGAGTATATTTAGAGAAATGCTAGTACATACAAAGGGCATAGCTAATTAAAATTTATTGGAACATTCAATATTAAAATATTCATCTGAAAATAACTAATGCCTCAGATAAATATATTAGAGTATAAAGTAGTATCAAAAGAAAAGTACAAGTACCCAACAATGTACTTGTAATGTAAATTGTTACTTTCCACCTCTTCCTCTTGTGTTTGTTGTTTCAAGCTCGGCAGAAATTTGCTTTATATTTTTTCCCTGATAAGAAAAAGGTTGAGGATTGTAATTCAGACATGGGAACTTGCTTGGGTTCACATTTCAGCTTCCCAAATAAACGTCTCTCCCTGCAGCAACATGCTGAACTCATCGCTTTATTCCCAGAATGATCTTGGTCACTAATGTTTTCGGTCTGCGGAGCCTCGAATGTGCTCCCCCGGCAGTAAATAAGCCCCTTATAAGGCCACGGTGCAAGATGGGTCTGATGCTCCCGATGATTCAGCTCCTCTCTGGAGCACAAGAGGAAGCAGCAGAAGAAAAGAAGAGCATAACAGGAAAGGAGTACACAGATGAGAGGTGGAGAGTGGGAAAAAAAATGACTGAGAATCAGTATGGTGTAGCTCTTGTTGTCTCATTTTCAACTTTGGTTACCTAGAAATTTGTCAGAAACAAAAGGACTTCATAGAGAACAAGGGCAGTGAACAGGACAGAAGAGAGAAAAAACAACCCCCTTCCTGTTTTATTTGAACATTATAAAGGGTCGCATAAGTAAAACTAAAAAATGTACAAGTGAAAAACAAATTTGTACAAGATAAATGTTTTGTACTTCCATGATTTATCTCATGTCCCTAGAAAAACCATGACCTCTATGTCAGGATTTACTGTCTCGACACCTTTTGGAGAAAAACTCACCTTACAGTGGCAAAACAGTGTAAATGAGGTTATTTAGTTGCATCTGTCTTTTCACATAATTTTATTCTTCTCTTTATTATAGTCTCTCTGAGCCTCTATAGGGAGGTAACCTTCATCTGGCAGCGTTTAAGTTGAGTCTGGCCGGATGTGGCTCAGTGTAAATACTAGAATTAGTCACAGCTTCGAACTAAAGACCCGCAAAGTTTATTGTACTTTCTGGCAACCCAAAAGAAATGTATGTCAGTGATGTATTTTTAATCTAAACACATCCGTTCCTCACATTCTTTTTGAGATTCATAATGATTAAGTTCACTTTGCATCACCTGTGCTATAAAATCCCTTATATAAATAAAATGAGTATATAATAAAAATGCGCAAATGTTATCCCAGTTTTTATGTTTGATGTTTATGAGAGTTAAAGGCATGTTAAAAAAACATGGTAGTTTTTTTTTTCCTCCCATCCTCCTCCTTTTGTCTTTACTTAAGTTCTAAAATAAATGTTTGAAGATAAGGTTATCTTGGTAATCATTCAGATAAAATTACAACACTTTGTGCTTTGAAATATATAATTTATGTAAAGCTTAGAAAATGGTGAGTGAGGTTCCACTAGTGCTGTGATTAATAATCGACCAGTGACCAGCTATTACATTACTAAAAAAGGTTTTAAAATCAATTAAATGGTGAAAAAGATATTTTAGGTTGAATCTTCAGCTTTGGGAAAAAAAAGTCATTTTACACCAGTTTATGAACCAAACATCTAGTTGATTATTATTAGTATTATTAGGGTGATGATTGTTCACCCCATGTCCTCTCAAATAAGGTCAATTATATTTGGAACCACCTGTTTCAGAGAGTAAAACTCACTCACATGGCTGCTGCCTTTTCAAACGAGGAACTTTCACAGAGAAAACAACTCTTTTTGACAGAGAGCTGTGTAGTATGACGCTCATAACAAAATTGGGAAAAAAAATGCATCATCTATCATAATCTTCATAACTGCCTTTAAATACAGTAGCAGTCATAGATTGAATCAGAGGTGCATTCAGATTCAAACAATTCCCATTAATCATCTGAAGAGCTGCATTTAGCTCTTAATATTTCATGGATGCAGAGCATGAAATTAACTTTATCAGTTGCCTTAGTGACACCAGTATTCATAATATTTGACAGCTGGTTCATACATTAGCACAAAGTAAACCTAAAAAGGTTTGAAACTGAGGCAAAAACCTCCAAGTAAACCCTGGGGCAGATTTCACAGATGTGGAAGAACAACTCCATCTTAATGCTCAACAGAGCAGCTTTTGATCTTTATTAAAATACAGCAAACATTAAAAGCAGCAGAACAGCGAGCTATAACATGAGCGAGGAAAACAACGGCACATGCGAGGTGCCACTTTTTTGTTTTTCCACAGGATCTCTATGTGAAGGCGGCGATGCAGGAGTAAGTGTTCTGGTAATAGGGCAGACACAGCAGCATCACCCTCACCATTGTGCAGTACAGGTTACCCAGAAATCCCTGGGAGTGTTCGCTCACAGCGGGGTCTGTCGCGGCTTGCCACAGCGAGCGCACGTCCGCGGTGTGCCCATGCGACGTGATCATGTGGTTGTAGATGCAGCGGTGGTATGGCGCCTTTCCCTCCCCCGAGAAGTACAGATGCTCCTGCGGGGAGACCCCCATGGCCTTGGCGCAGATCCCCATGAAAACATCGTCGATGTACATGGAGGAGTTCAGCGCCAGCGTGGCGTGGTAGATCTTAGTGGCGACGTCCCCCGAGACCACGTACCCCGCCCCTGCGGTGTAATCCGGGTAGGAGGGCCAGGGGTACAGCTCATAGGGAACGTGGTATTTGCTGTCTTTACGGCGGATTGGGGGCGCTCCTCTGTGCACGTGCCCAACCCACAAGTCTCTGGCGCCCAATTGGCTGCTCAGGAGCCCTTGAAGGTATCTCACCAAGTTCGGCATGTGGACAAAAACGTCATCGTCCGCGGACATGAGGAAGCGCGCCGCGGGGCAGAAACGGTGTCCCCAGTGGAACTGCAGGATCAGCTTGGTCGTCAGGTTGTGGAACGTGTCTACAAAGTCCTGCTGGACCAGGTCACCATAGGCACGGTCCTCCCGCAGCAGGGCCGCCTGCACCTTTGCCCGCCGCCTGGCATCCTGGTGCACGCCGAGGGCGAACACCACCCTCACGCACGACCCCAGCTCGGCAGACACGTAGCTCTCGTTGCCCCAGGTGTCCCGGATCGCCTGGCGCCGCTTGAAGTTCTCTGGGGAGGACTTCACAAACAGGAGCAGGAGGATGCCGTTGCGGCTCTCTCCAACGCCACCCGTGCATTTGTCCGGGTGGTTGATGAGGTACGGGTAGCCTCCCGGCCCGGCCCCATCGTCGTCGTGGCGGTCGGCGCCGATGGCGAAGGAGGAGTTGAGGAAGTCGTATCGGTTGATCAGGTAGCGGTACGTATAGGACCTCATGTGGCTGACCAAGTGGTGGTCCAGCTCCTCCCAGCAGACCATCACCATGCACAGAACCAGGCCTGTGGTCACCAGCTGCACACACTGGCACTTGTGGATACGACGGAAATTCATGAACATCACGACTGTCGGCGATTTCCTCTGAAGACTGACGGTGACCAACTGTCCTCTGGACTTGTTTCTACTGTCTTAATCTGTTCCCTCTTTACTAGAAAAAAACGTTACATCATCTCTTCCTTCCTTGACTCACTTCTCACCTTCTTATCTAATCATTTTCATCGCCTGTCTCAATTCATGCGTGTCATTCTTCCTCCTTATCGCCCTGCTGGTTTCTCTATCTAGTCAGGTCCAGAAGGCCTCTGTGGGGCTCCTCAGCAGACCCGGTCCTCGTTGGCTGATCTTCCTGCGCGGTGTGAAGCAAACGCTTTGCTGCCTCATAATGATCAGGCTGCAAAGACCTGCAGGAAAAGTTCAGCGTCCGTCCTTCAAGTAGGAAATTAGCATGATGTCTGGGGGAAGCAGCTTCCTCCTCCTCCTGTGGTTACAGTATCATCGACGTGTCCAAACACATGGCACCTGAGGGGGGGAAGACGAAAGCAACTGAGACTAGATTGATAAGGACAAGATTTAACATAGTTCACATCTATTTAACTATTGATAATGGATTCAGTCTTTACGTCAATCACACAAGAAGGTCTGCTGTAGAATGGACTTAACAGATCATCTATAGAGCTGCAACAATTAGTCAGTTAGTTGTCAAATATTATACTAAATCAATCATTTTTAAGAAGAAAATGTAATTTTGTTTTCCCTGCACTTCGCTTTCAAAATAATTAACTTTTGGGCATAAATGGGATTTGACCATGGTTAAGTTAGATTTACTTTGCACTTTTTTTTTATCAAATATAGTTTTTAGTTGTAAAAAGGTGAGTGAGCTACTATGATATAATTACAAAGTATAATTACTTAGTTGTCACCTATTACATTAACTGACAACTATTTTGATAATTGATTTGAGTCACAAAAAATTATCAAATCTCTGGTTCCAGCTTCCCAAATTTACTTATTTTGTTGTTTTAGTCTTCTATTATAGTAAACTGATGATCTTTTGGTTGTGGACATTTTAGGTGGAATCTTCAGCTTTAGAAAACACTAATTGGACCTTACTGTGCCAAAGGTGGTCACTTTAATTTAAAGGCTGCAAAGAATCTATTGATTTGAATGCTAAGTTGGTTGCTTTTTTAAAATGGTTTAAAATGGCAATCACTGTTTTTCAAAATTCAACCTAGAATGATTTTTTGTCTAGACCAACAGTCCACAACCCAAAGATTATCAGTTTACTATTATAGACAACTATAGAAACCAGAAGATAATCAGAGAAGGGAAGATGGAACCAGCGAATTAAAACAATTATCAAAATAGTTGCCAAATAGTGATGGGTAACTCACGAATTTATCACTTGATCAGTTGCAGCGTGGCTTTGTTCATCTTGTTTTGTGAGATCACAAAAAATTCAGCTCCTCTAATGTTGAATGGTACATTTATCTAGTTGTATTAGAAGAACCTGCTTTTCCTCATGTTGATAGCGTGTTAATTGATCTCAATGTTCTTTTTATTGGCGCCACAGTCCTAGCTTCACGCGCTTTGCTGTGACGTATCTGCGTCACGTTAACGCACATGTTCGCAATCTGATGATGATCAGGATCATGATATGACAGGAATTTCACCTAAAACAAGGCAGATCACGCAGGATAAAACGCGCTCGATTTGCGCAACATGTGCGTTAAGCTCTCTCTCTCTCTCTCTCTCGCACACACACACACACACACACACACACACACACACACACACACACACACACACAGAAAGTGTGCGGGCAGCCGCCGCCCGTTTAAAGACGCGTCCCGGTGGAAAAGAACCGCGGCAGCTAAAAGTGAAACGAGTTCACGCAGAAAACTCACCTCAAACCAAGCATGCGGCTGCAGAAACGCTGCGAGTCGCACGTGAGCACGGGAAACTGGCGCGAACTCACGTCACCATCAACTTCTCTGACCCTGTTTAGCCCCAACATCCTGAGGAGGGGGCGGCAGCGTCACGTGGTGTCTTTGATTTAGTCGCTTATATTTATTTAAAATTCACGGTTTTGAATTTTTGTCCAGAAACGTCATATATGTTTTTTTTTAATTGTTTTGAAATAATATATTTTTATACGTAAATATTCATCCATGAAAGGCTCATACATGTCTATTTCAGTTTTCTTTAGTTGTGCTATTTTTGTCTCATATTTTATTACTGTAAGGTAACGAAATACACAAGTATCTGTACTGTGAACAGCGGTGAAAAGTAACTAATTACATATACTCAAAGTACAATTTTATCATGTGATGCTACTCTAATCTTACTAAACAGGAGATTAACTTGTCTCAGTTCAAAAACTGTTGTACAGTTGACTTCAGCACATTATAAATACAAATATTAAAGGCAACATAAATTAAATTACTTTAATCTAGTATTATCTTTATTCCCTTAAATTGTTGCTCTTTTCTTTTCTTTTCTTTTCACTTAATAGAACTGCACTTTGTCTGGAAGGTCTCGAATACTATGATGGACTACTTTTCTGTTACTTTAATCATATTCTCCTTAAAATGGCTCCACATTGAAAACCTAAGACATTAAAAATACACTCACATGTATTAAGTGATTAAAAGCAAGTAGTTTAATATCAAATCCAAATTTAATGCAATATATTATAATAATAGTAGTCTGCACAGTCTGTATAGTGAGTACTTCAGTACATTTTGCTATTGATGTTTCTGTACTTACTGCTTAAGTATCATTTCAATAAAGGACTTATACTTGTTATTGAATATTTTAATATGACAGTAGTTTTTACTACTACTAGTTTTATTTGAGTAAAGGATCTTGCTTCATCCACCACTGATGCTGATCTCTTGTCCTATGGTTCTAGTAGAATCAGGTGTGTTACTGCCTGGTTGGAACAAAAAACTGCACCCACAGTAGCCCTCCAGGACCACGGTTGGTGACCCCTGAAATAGAAAGACATGATGTCTGTACATGGTGTCGGTACACAAAGAGCTGGAAGTTTTCCTGTTTAGACAAAACACAGTTGACCTTTCTGGTCAACCATCAGAGATGCTGTAAAAATAAACACAGCCAGTTTTTGTTTATTCAGAGTAGAGATGCAGGAATGATGCACAGGGTCACCTCCATCACATTTTCACCTTTAATTTACATAATCAGTCATCTTAAAAAATGTAAAGTAATATATATATATATATATAATTTATGTTGCCTTTAATATTTGTATTTATAATGGGCTGAAGTCAAGTTTTTGAACTGAGACAAGTTAATCTCCTGTTTAGTATGTATAGAGTAGCATCACATGGTACTTTAAAGTTGTACTTTGAGTGTATGTAATCTTTTGAGTGTATGTAAACTTTTCACCACTGTTCAGATACTTGTGTATTTCGTATATATATATATATATATATATATATATATATATATATATATATATATATATATATATATATATATATATATATATATTGGTTTCTTGTCATTAAAACCTCCATTTTAATATTTAGAATCACAATTCTGTGCTATTTCGGACATTAGATACCAAGTTTTTTAGGGTTACACCGCATGACAGTTTTCTTGGTACTTTTGGGCAATATTGCAGTTTCTGCAAAAACCTCTATGTTTTAGTGTGTTTGTGACAGCTCCTTTAATGCAGTGATACATTGAGTAACTCTGCATATTTTTTCATTCCTCTTGACTGTTTTCAGTGTTCAAGTCAGGATTTGTAGTTTGGCCAGTGATTTCATAATAATTTATACTAGGGTTTAATCCCGTCAGAGATAGAGATTCCTGGGATAGAAAGGAATAGAAAGGAAAATCAAGGAGGTGATGGTAACACAGACTCACTCTATTCAGCAGCAGACTACTACCAGCACTAATGATGTCTAATGATGTCTGGGTCTGGGTCCAGTTTTGCATGAGTTCAGTTTGAAAAACTGGAGCATGACAACACAAAGTGTAAGTGTGTGACCGGGTTATCAAGTGTTCCAGGGGATCAAAAAGTGGATTGTGCAGACATTTAGAATCTGAGCATGAGAAATATCCAGAAGAAATCACATTGAAAGATTCTATGCGAATGTCTGTTTGGAATTATGGATTGGTTTGGGATTATATATTCATGTCAAATTAAGGAAAAATATTTAACCCTAGTTTATACTTCACTAATAATAATACTTCATTAATATACCTTGATAACAATATATTATATATATTTAACCTATATAATATTCCTGTAGTGCAATGTTATCACTAAACTAGGTTCAAAGTGATCATATTTCACTTATTTAATATTTTGTCATATCTCTGGCCCTGCTTCCTTTGTTCTGGCTGTACTTAAGTCCACTAAAAGTCTCCTTTTAAGTGAGATTATTTGCACTGATCATAGCGTGAAGTGTATCAGTATTGAGTACCATTGAGGGTTAAACTCTGCAGATGTTTTGTTGGATCCTGACAGTGCTGACTCTCCAAATTGCTTAATCAGCTGTGTCACTTGCATGTGACTGTCCATAAACCGACAGTACACAGTGTCCTGTTTTCTCTGCTGGTGGAGGCTCTGTTGGCGGCTGTTGATTCATTCTTTTTCAGGGTTTAAACTCTTTAAAATTATGAAATTTTGTAAAATCAAACACACAGAAAATTTTGATTTTTTTCAATAAAATAGATGCAAAGTGTTTTTTTTCTTTTGGCTTATCCCTGTCCCAGCTATGTCAACGATTAGTAATAAAATTAGCTTTGATTCTGTTAGTTAGGATTTTGTGCAGTGTCAGATTTAGTGCCAGATGTGGATTCTGTGATTACATCAGAAGTGTAGCTGAAAATATACAATAAAATAATAAAATCCTGCTGCAGAAATAAAACGTTTCTACAGCAGAACGGAGACTCACTCTGCCTCCCAAGGTCAGCCACTTGATCACTGGAAATTTTGTGTGTATCTGCCCCAAACAGCCAAACAGCTGGATTTGAGTCGCAGCACAATGAAATAGATTTTAAAAAATGCAGACACACATGAATCAGTGAGAAAAAAGGGCAATGATGTAAATAAAAGGATGGAACCAGAGTTCTCAGCTCAACGAGAACCTTCTTTTCATGCAGAAATACGGTAACTTGGTCTGTGATTATGTTCGGGGGCAGTGCAAACACTGATGAACTGCTGTAACTCCACGGATGATGCACCGAACGATGGCGTGAATGTAAATGCCGACCCAGCAGAAAGCTTCATAATAGGGGCTTTGGCCCCCGAGCAGAGAAGCTGCTGACGTCTGGGCAGCACAATAGGCCTCAATGCATATTTCCACAACAGCATATTTCCCCCCGAACGGTAGTGTAGGGCAACAATAGAGAACTCTGACGACACACGGCCCAGCCTCCAAATTACAGAGGTTGAGAGGATCCGCTGCAACGGCTTTAGACATCACCTTGATGTCATCATTAGTGCATCTTCTTACGGAAGATAATGGTAATTTACGTCAAAAAAACTAAAAGACACTATAAAGCTACTTTAGAAACAGGTTTCTAGTGGAAAAACTGAAGTAAACACAGAAACTGTGAAGTTTTCTGTTTCCTGCTTTGTTTCCTGTTACCACAGCGTAACATACCATTACATCACTACATTTACCCCTTCAAAAGGCAGAAACTAACTCACATTTCATCCTCCAATAAAAGGCTTTGTAAATGAGCCTCCAAGACATGTTAATACATCAGTAGCTGCTGTAGCAAAACATATATGGAAGCATTCTGGTCAGTGTTAGACTAGTTATTAAATCCAATTCAGATGTTGTGGTATAATCTGTCTTTACTTCTGAATCGATAAAAGAAATGTCTGTTTAGAATTACACCGCGGTTAAATTCACAGCACAAATAACTGGAAACTTCTTTCTCATGGTCAGGGCTCAACACACGCTCACTGTTGGCCGCTGCAGTTTTCATGGTTAAGATGAAGAACTTTGAACCTGATCCCGTGTCACCTGTGGTTATCAACATTTTTAAAACTCACGATTCACTCGAGATCTAAAAAACAAAGTTTGCAGCCCACATCCGATCTCAGAAACAACATAGAGGCTGATTAAAGTTTACAGAAATTTCATTTTTCAACATATATAACATATATTTCCTTTATGCAACACAACTTTAGATTTTGTTTTAAGAAAAAAGAAGTACTAAAATTAATATTAATAGTTATATTTTTTTCAGAACTAATTTGGCAGGCAACACCCAATGCACAGAGCTCTATACAACACACACACACACACACACACACACAAACACACACACACAGAAACACACCACACACGCACACACACACCGATATGCTATGATTATAGGTATTAAACCTGTGGAACATCAACTGCAATACATACTGTTCAGTTTGTTACAGGCAGATCTAATTATCTTCACCAGGCATCAGTCTGGAGGGGATCATGAGTTTGGTCATGTGTGTATGTATGTGTGTGTGTGTGTGTGTGTGTGTGTCTGTGTGTGTTTGTGTGTTTGTGTCAGACAATCTTGCACATAACGGGTCATATAGGTTATATAGTCATGAATGTGCCAGATGTTTCTGTCACCATATTTATGGCTTTATGCTCGGAAGTTTGATAACTGTGTTGATTCAACGTGTTTGAAAGCCTTTTACAAAACCACTGTTTTAAAACCAACTGTCTAGTGCTGGAATTTAACAGCTCAAGTGAATATCTAAGTATGATTATGAGGTACTATACTTGAGTATTTCCACGTAATGCTTCTTTTTACCTCGACTTCATTACAATTCAGAGAATGTAGTATGTTTTACTCAAGCATAAACTAGTTTTCTGATGTTTTATAGAGTACATAAAACACATAATCACACATAAACCACCTTAGCCACATGAGATTTTGTAAATCAAATTCAAATGATATGTTATTACATTTGTACGTTGGATGCTTAAAAATGAATAATAATCTAACTTTAATTTCTAGTGGTTATCTGTGTGTATCTGTTTCTTCTTTTCACTTTCATTTGTCCAGAAGAGAACCAGAAGAGACAGAATGAGACTCGATGAGCGCCCAGGTGTTGATATTTGACACCAGCTCACCCCGGAAACTTCTAAAAATGGCAAACAATGAGGTCTAAAGTTACAGGATCTGGATTTTGGGACAGTGTTAACTGCAGGGATAAATAGGAGTAAGCAGCGAGTCAATGTGACCTGTGTTTACAAGCTGAATTGACGCCTCAACAGAAATAACTTGTGCACAGTGGCTGCAGAGAGACAACAGACTCCATGTGCTATCTAGTGCCAATATAGTTCAACAAAGTTCCTCTGCTGGTCTCTGGGGTGAAATATTACAGGAATGCAGGATATTTCTGTTATTTAAACCGCAGTCACACATATTTATTCATTGAGTTCACTATTCGTCTGCTCTGGGAAAGCTTGATTAAATGTATCTGCAGTTCCACTTTACTTTAATGTGTTTCAGGGTTTTTGGCTACTGCAAAATAATAGAAAAAACAGCACTAATGGACATAGCTTTTTTAACGAAGCAGAGCAGATGAACAATCTCTCTCTTCTATTCTCTGTTCCTACATTTTCCCGTCTCAGGCATTTATCGTATCGCTGGAAAACAAACATACTTCTCAACCCAAGCAACTTAATTTTTTTCATTTTTTCCGCCAAAAGATTTTCAAAGCTTAACATTGGTTTGACCATATCATGATTTGCTGAACGCATCATAATGTTTCTCATTAAACAAGATTATTGTGTTCTTTTTACTGGATTAAAACTTTGGAATTAAACTTTAGGTTTCTAGTTCTAACTATGAGAACGCACTTTAACGTTTTAGTTTCAGCTTTAGTGAAATGTCTTTATGTTTTGCATGTGCAGCATCCTCTCAACTAGAGATGTATTATGTAGAGCTGCAACAATTAGTCGATTCATCAATCAGTTGCAAACTATTCTATTATTGGCCAACTATTGATTATCAATTATTGGATTTGTCTCTTTTAAGAAAAGAATTCAGCCTCTCTTCTCTGGTTATTTTTTGCTTTCTTTAGTCTTCTATAATATTTAACTGATGATCTTTGGGTTGTGGACAAAAAGATACATTTTAGGTTGAATCTTTATCTTTGATAAACAGTGATTGACATTTCACAGCATTTTATGAACCAAACAACTAATCGATTTACTTATCTATCACACAGTAGTCATTACCTGCAGCCCTAATGTTATGTTTGACTTTGATAGCAGTACAATGTGGAACCGGGTCCATAACAGATAAGACTACTCTTCCTCCTCCTTCTCCTCCTCCTTGTCTGCAGTGAAGCTGCTTCAATTTGTCTTTTCTACATGTTTACACTGATCTGTGATGGTCAGATGGAGGATTAGACCCGATCTACGAAACTGTGTGAATAACTAGTTTTTTGACGGTGGGAGGAAACCGGAGCACAAGGAGGAAATCCACACGAGCACAGAACAGGACACAGAAAGGGAGCGGGAAGGACCGGGGTCCGAGCCCAGGACCTTCCTGCTGCAATGAAAATACCAAACAGTTGATGGCTGAAACTCGAGTAGAAAAAAACAAAAAAATAGAAGTACAGTTTAGAAGAAGAACTGGAAAAGTTTTCCTCATTCCTTAGCAAAAACAACTTTATACTGATGGATGTAATTTCAAACTCATTCTTTCCACTACTGTGTATTATGTATGTAAGTGGATGAACCATAAGCTGCTGCGCACACACACACACACACACACACACACACACACACACACACACAGTCAGTCATGCAGACAGTATTTGTAGAAATTTCCCGCTTCCAATTCAGAACTGCGAGGAACCGTCATGAACTTTCTGGCTCCACACAGTCAGACACAGTTGGACTTTTATGAGCACTTTACACTGCATGCGGTTTCAGATTCCTACATGACTCACTTTTCCCCTTCGCCCCTTTTAACTTCATTCTTCTTACGAGTATTTGCTGCCATGTGGCAGCACTGCAGCAACATTTTTTTTGCAGCGGAGCCATGTTGTAGAACTGTCACTGCATCTCTGAAAACCATAGATCCTGCTTCCATTCATTCATAGGAAACATATGCAGAGGATAACTCTATTAGATGACTGTTATGTTACATCAGATTTTCTACTTTTTTTTAAAGACATTTACTCATTCAGCTTCATGCTATTTTTCCACTCCACTACTTTACATAGTGTAACTTTTAGTACAGTGGGCTGGTAAAACGTCTATATTCTAACTTAATTATGAATTTAATAGTGCAATAAAGGATCTAAGTTGTACTTCTTCTCTCAAAACTATAGATCCGCTCTCATTCAGTGTACCTTTACAGTATCAGATGACTGTTATGTTAGATCATTTTACATTTTTTTTTTTTACATTTGAACCTCTAGGTAACAAATAAAATACATTTACTCATTCATTTTTATGCTATTTTTCCACTCCATTACATGCCATACTGTACTTTTACCTATATTTAGCTGGTAATTTGTCTAGATTTTAACTAAACATTACATTTAGGATTTTTTCTTCATGCTTTTTACTTCATATGAGTCATACTTCTTCTGTCAGGAACAGTCCTGTAACTTGTCAGTGTCCCGTTGGAGAGGAAAAAAAAGAGGCTTTGATTTTTGGGGCTATTTCCTTCATCCCGACACATCCAATGTGACCCGACGCCACCCACCTCCCTAACTGGTCCGGTGGGTCGGTCTGCTAATACAAACTGAAACCTGTATCCCTGAACACTGGCAGCTATTATACACTTACTTCATTTAGATACACACACACACCCACCCACACACACACACACACACCCACACACACACACACACACACACGTTCCCGACTTACCAGGCTGTTTGTGAGTCCAGTCCATGTGTGAGGAGGTATAGTTAAACCCTTCTCCTCCTGTTCGGCTCCTGTAAACTCTGCCTGACTCAGTGTTTCTGCTTCACTCCTGCCAGTTGCTTCTCTTTTTCTTTCACCATCTCTGGTTTCTGTCACTCCCGTCAGATTTTCTCTCTCTCTCTCTCTCTCTCTCTCTCTTTTTCCTCCTTACTTTTCTCTCTCCCCCCCACCGCTGCCAGATGTAGTAGTTAACTTCAGCAAGTCATTGCTGAGGACGTGACTGGCCTGAAGGTTTTCAGCATGAGTGTGTTTCAAAGAGACAGTGTGTGTGTGTGTGTGTGTGTGTGTGTGTGGGGGGGGGGTGTTGTTATGTGGGAGGACCTTCTCTACCAACCCCTTTTTGTGTCCCCACCCCCTTCATAACCGGTGTCAGACAGATTTTTCTGTTTGAGGTAAATGAATGAGTAACAGTTAGATAGTAACTTCAGCTGCTTCATTCCCTGCTGCAAAATGTTAATATTCCAGACTCACAGACAGTTTCTTCCCAACAGCCATCAGAACACTTAACATAACCACTGGAACAGCCACTTCTGTTTATTTATTTGTTATTTATTATGTATTTAACTAGTATTCATTACCTCCACCGAGGAGGGAATGTGATCGCTGGCATTTGTCTATCTCTTTGTCATCAAGATAAACTGAATAGTTCAGACCGGATTTTTGCAAACAAAATGTTGGGAATGGAACCGTGAACAGATGATTAACTGTTGGTAATGATCAGGAAGAGAAATCCTGGTTTCTAAATATAAATGGACCTAAACCCAGGCTCACTCAGGCATTGCTTGGGGCCACCTGGTGGTTACACCTGGCCCATGCATAGCTGGCCGTAAGCGTGGCGGAGGTCCACGCTCGCTGACAGCTTATCTAGTTGCCTATGTTAACACCAATGAAACCAAAACATGTGCTAATACAAATAGGCTTGATTGCCTGTTGTGAATTTTGTGTATTCATACAGTTTTATATCATGTTATCAATATTAAACTTTGTTTAATGTGTATAAATAATTTGAATAAAAGGATATATTTCAAGGATCTAATGTTATGTTACATAAAATCTCTCTATATAACTCATCTAATCTCTGTCCTTTGTAATTCGAATCGACTTCAAATTTGTCGAATATTTTGCTGTGGACTGATAAAAGTGCTGTTGTCTCCTGCTGTTAGAGATGCAGGTTATGCAGGTTTAACACTTTCTATTGCACTTCTATAGTTCTGTATTTTATGAACGTAGAATTCAAACAGAATTTAAAACGAGTTTTTAGAGAAAAAACATTGAATATATTCCACACATACATGCATAAAATAGTTCCATATTTCTATAAGCACTGCAGTCATGAAAATATGGACTGATGACAAAATGGATGCAGTATAAATCTTTATATTTTATAGTTTCAGTCAATTTACCAAAACATTACTATAATGAGTAATAGTTTGTTCTGATGCCAGACAACACCACTCACTACAAGGATAATAGATTTACATTAGACAATAAAAACCCCAACAGGAAACTATTAAAGTCTATAACAACAAATGGAACCTTGTCTATGCCAGGACTTTAATCGATTATCGCAATAGGACAGAAGATGGTGTCATGACTGTGGAATCATTAGGAATTGAAAAATTAAACATAACATAAGCAATTTCCTATATACATATTATCACATGAGCTACAGCTCAAATATGAACATGTGTTTTTACACACAGTTTAAGTATCAGCGAGTGTTACAAATTCATTCATTAGTTAATAAACGATTACTTCCTCATTCATTAATAAGAATTATTAATAAAATTGGGCACCACTACAAATATCAGTACCTGAGAGATATTAATATGTATAAGTTGAACAGTGAAGCCGCATCTCAGAGCGCTGACTTTATTATATCAGCTTTGATCACACTAATATATATATATGGAGTTCATTAACATTAACAATATTACTTTCCGATCAATAATCAACCCTACAAACTATCAAAGCACAAGCAAACTATAAACAACAAGTGTGTGTATGTTTGTGTGCAGGAATCTTTTTTAAAATAGAGAGTGTGAATATTGTGAACCCTCTAATAAAATTGTGTAAAATGGGTCATTATATGACAATGGTAACATCGTGGAACAGCTGCACAGATAATAAAGAATCATAAAATAAATGAAATTAATTAATTAAGGTTAATTACACAATACCATCAACTGTAAAAGCTTTAAACAAAAGTGTTGAAAATCTACTATATTAGCATTTTTATTTGCAGGTATACTCAATAGAGGTTGAAAGTAACATGGATCTATAGAAGCAAGGAGTGTCTGTCAGTCTGTGCCTCACGCATCTCTGGCTGTTTATCAGATCAACCTCAGTTTATAGATATAGCTTGCACATGGCACTATCATTTTTCTCCCCTTTATTATCACAAAAAGTCCAAATCTCACAGCACTATCCTACAGCATCACTTTGGTTACAGAAAGTCATGATACGTAGTGTAAAGCTCTGTATCACAGCTCCTCCTCATGTTGCTTCCCAGCCCTTTAGTTACAATCAAAGCTCCACTGTTCCGTTTCTTTCTGCACCAATCATGCAACCAATGTAGCGAAAGTATCATAACGTCTCTCAAAAAACACAGTTAGTCAGTTTGGCTATTACACTATCAAAGGGTACTCATAGCCGTCTTACTCCAAGGTGTATTCACAGACCCTCAGGAAATCCCAGCACTATCACCTAACAGAACAGAATCTGGACCTGAACTCATTTATTTACAAAGACATATGACAGTAACATGCCCACATTGTTACACTATACAGGAAAAAGCATTCAGTAAGAGATTTAGCATAAGTTTTACTTTCCCTATAAACATAGTTTAAAAACTCATGTAGACTCACATGTAGATTAAGATCCACAGTTTCAATGATAATTGTAGCCCTTTTCTTTTTCTCTTTTCATGTCTCCTTATCTCAATGTATGTCCTTGTCTTACCTAATGTACAATTTTTCTATTAAGACAGTAAAAGTCCAACACACACTCATTTGACCAAACATGAAACATCTAGTTACTGTAAGATTCCCCTTTTCTATAGGAATTCATACTTCCTCTTCATTCTTCATTCACATTCTTCTTGAGTGCATAACTCTATGTTTATAGTTCTTATTTGCATTTGTATTAAATGACCTTTTAGAGTGTTACAATTCTGACAGTTTCTTTTTTTTAGGAACTTTTAATAAACATATTGAGCAGAACATACATATACAATTCTCAGAGTTGCGTCAGCTGATAGGCGCATCATGTGTGATAAACCTAATTATAGCTGTATGTTCATGTCCATGGGTCTCCTTAGCAGGATAAATGTGCCTGTGTGCATGAGGGCATGTGTGAAATTATAAAAATCAGTAGCAGTATTTCTGTCGGGAGCGTTTTCTAACAGCACAGCTGTACGCATGAATGAGCACACAAGACTGGCTTGTGGTCTTCTGTACTTGTGCGCATTCTTTATTTTAACAAAGTTAGGGGGAAGAAGTGTTGCAGTTACAGCCTAGAACTTTGCAGCAGCAACAGCTTCTGTTTGCAGATCTGCAGAAAGACGCTTGTGGTTCCTGGAGATAAGATTGTTGACGCAAACAAACACTTCTTTATGTTTCCTGTAGGTGTGATATAAGTGTTGGGTTTCAGCTTTATTGATCTATAACATTGTAGATTACCGCACACAAGCTTTTAGCATTGTCTCTGTGGGCTTGTGATGGCAATTTATTTGCACACAGAGTCCACATGAGAAGGTCCTGAAAGGTCAATTATTATTTATTTTTTAAGCATTTTGCAACTGCAAAGTGTTTCACAGTTTGCTGTGATGGAAAAAAAATCACTAACAATAAAAGTACCTGGTTACATTTAATTAAAGTTAAAGTATAGAAATGTTATCAACTAAATGTACTAAATGTTTCAACCGAATAGTGATGTGTCAACAGAATATAAAAGTACTGATTATGCAGACTATGTTATACTAAAATACATGTCAATGCATTTACACATAAAAGTACTGCATCATAATACTTAAAGGACCAACAATTACAAAATAAAGACGATAGAATATCAAAATATATTCTTTCCTGTAAAATTTCCTGTCTTCATATAAAAGTGACTCAAGCTGTTAGATAAATGTAGAGTAGAGAGCAGAACATACAACATTTACCTCTGGGAAGTGGTGGAGTGGAAGTATAAAGTAGCTGTGAATAGAAATACTCAAGTGAAGCAGACGTACCATTTTTTAATTTATAATAAATAATATAATTAATAATAATGTATTTATTTATTATTATTTTCAATATTAAAACACATGATTTTACCCATCCCAAACACACAAATGACATGAACTAAAACCACAACGGCATAAAAGCGGCAAGAATATACAATGCAGTCTATCTCCTTGTTATGCCAAATGTGAAGTGAATGGTGGTTATCAGTGGTTTTCAGACTCGTAGGTGTAACAGAACCTGCTGCACCTGCATAGTCGCTGCTTATCAACACCTGCTGTTATCATGCAGTGTATTGAAGCCGTAATGTGCTGCTACTGTAAAAACAAATATGTAAAATCCGGTTAGTTTAGGCAGGAAAAAAAACACTTGTTTAGAGGTAAAAGGGCCAGATCAAGATACATAAAATTCACAAGAAACATCCAGTAAATACTAAACTGTGCTCTAAACACATCCAAGGTGCAGTTATCATGAAATATCAATATTTAAATAGGCATTCTTTACAAAATGTACTCAGTGGTTTTACTGCTGCTCCTCTATCCACAGATTGTATGGAGCTACATTTGTCCTTTGGGAGACAAATCCTAAAAAAGTCTGATCTCACGCTTCATCTAAAACACTCACCATGCACTCAGTTATCCAACAGGGCATTGTTACTGCTGCGCCAAGATTGAAAATCCATTATTAGTGTTTTTATGCTGTTGTCATTAGCCAGTGAGTGGCTACAAATGGACGAATCTTCACTGACATGTTTATTGTCGGTTACTGATTTATTAGGTTGTTTGTCATCCTGCAAAAAAAAGCATCAGCTGCTCTGGATCTGAGTGCAACACTGGACGGGCATGTTCTTATTTGGGGGGGAATTCTACACACATGGTTGTCTCATGACTCCCTCTCTGTTAGAAAATCACCCGTTTCTTTCCTCTTCTTCCTCAGACACATCATGACGGAGCTGATTGAAACGGAGCGGCTATATGTGGAGGAGCTGCAGAGCATCATGGAGGTAAAATGTCACTCCCACTCAAAAGTAGTGCAGCTTCTAGCGGCCATTAGTGGTGATTCTAGTGACATTGCAGATCACATTTGTCTGAGCATGCAGAAGCAACACAGGAGGCTTCGCAAAAGGTTTTAAAAACACAGCTACTCTTATTTGATTGAATTATGTAACATACTCATGGATACTCGTCTTTAAATTAAACTGTCCTCTTTCTGGAGCAGGCGACCAATAACCACAGTTTTTAAATGTTTGCTCTCGTTCATAACTGTTTACAGGTCTGATATGGTAGATGTTATAAAACAATGTATATATGTACTATGATCACTTTTTTGCAGAGATTTTACAATTTGTGTTGTATTGTCCCTTTAAAAATATTTGAACAGGTAATAGCAGGTAAGTGAGCAAAAATTGAATCAATTTTATGATAACTGAGAATTTCAGGCAAAACACAACCATTAACTCCCAGGAAACACTTTTTAGCATAAACATGTTTTATGTGTCATTTTGTCAAGAGATTGATTATAATTCAGGGCAAATAATTCAATCAAATAATGCACTTTCTGGCACAAAATCGCTTTTTGGCTCAACAATTGTCACAAAAACTATCTGGAATGAAAGAGTAACAAGGATATATCTAAAACGTTAAAGTAGAAAATACAGAGAAGATAATACACATAGTTGCATGAAAATTTAAAGACTAGAAGTAAAGTGACGGTTGAAGAATAATTTGTAATTTGGAGGGTAATAAATATTTGTACTTAGTTACTTAATGCCCCTGCTGATCATTAAATTTGAGTACAATTAGTCAAAAATGTAACTCAGATGTGCTTTATTTCCCATGGGAAAACCATAAAATAGATTTTACAGATGATAAAATTGAAACCAGCTCGTTGACTGTGATTCTTGACCTGACACATCTGTCTTTATTGATCCTTCCAGCTGCAGCAGGCAGGTACATTCTGATTGCAAATAGTCTCCGCTCCAGATTTCCAATAACACTATGACTACTGGTGCATCTCTGAGTTCATTAAGCGCATTGATTACACATTCGGCACAAGGAACACTGAGTTTGTTCTCCTCATAACTCCGACCCCCAGCCTCACTGTCAGCGTGTGAACTTCACATGATCTCCGGGGTTGAATATGTCCGATCAATTTTCTGTTAGATTAAAACGCCCACGAGAGGTCGAACTCCACCATTGATCGTGACTGTTTGCATCAAACGGAGCAAAGAGGCGTTAGTGTATATGAGTCTATTCTTCATTTTCATCACCCACAGGTGTCGATGTCTGGATTGTGTTTGACACCGCACATGTGGAGACATTAGGAATCTCAAATGATCCGGCGTCCTGCCAGTTTATTTATGGCTAATTTTTCTTTTTATTCCTCACTGTCACATCTTTCTTCCTCCTCCTCCTCCTCCTCCTCCTCCTCCTCCTCCTGCTCTCCAGGGTTATTTTGCAGAGCTGGATAACTCGGAGCTCAGCCACCTCATCCCTCCATCACTGGAGAACAAGAGAGACGTGCTGTTCGGGAACCTGCCACAGATCTATGAATTTCACAACAGGTAGACAGAATGATTTTCCATTTTACATGCAAACAGAGGTCTGAGAAAGCACAATAGGAAAGTCCTTGATCCTGTAATTACAGATATCTTCCTATAATGAGACTGATCTGATGCATATTTTGATCTTCACGCCTGAAAGTAAGAACTACAGATCATGTTTTTGTTTCATTGTCTGAAATTGCTATTTCTGCGTTCACACTGTAATTATGCTCAACAAAGAACTTTACATAACATGCATGGGCTTTGTCTCCCTATTTTCATTAAAAAAAACATGTATCCTTCTCATTGGTTGATATATCACAATTTCTAATTAATCAATAAATCAGTTTTATTTAAAAAGCAACTCATTTGACCAAAGTGCTCACAAAAAATATATATGAGACATAGGAGAAACAGCAATAACATTAATGACAATCATATTAAAAACAGAGCTATAACAGCAAACATGAAATGCAAAAAGCTAGACCCAAATATGAACTTAAAAGCAGAAGGTGGCATCATGCACCCTGTGGACAAAACAGAGAAATCATCCAATTGACTTTTTATCACATGCATATATCAATTATAAACTTCGCTCCCTCAGTTAGTCTCTCTCTCTCTCTCTCTCTCTCTCTCTCTCTCTCTCTATATATATATATATATATATATATATATATATATATGCAAACACTAGACTATTCTTGAAATAAAATCTTCTGTTTTTTCTTTTGTCTTCCCACTCCTCCCCCACATCCACAGCTCCTTTTACACACACACACACACACACCCACACATGCTCGGAATACCTCCTTGGATAAAGATATTTCCTCATAGTAGAGAGAGCAGCGAGTAAACTGTTTCAGGGCAGTGCGTCTCTTTGTCTTCGAGCTGATCCAGTGATCTCAGCTGGAAACTGAATCGTGTTGTTCAGATCCAGTTTCTGACCCTGGAGCCCCAGAGTCCTGCTGATCAAGCACCGGATGGACTGACCTGTAACACAGCTATTACAGACACTGAAGCACACAGTAAAATCCCCAGTGTTAATATATCATTTGAAGAGTTAGTTTTACCTAATTCACTTTTAAGTGTGATATTAACACTGGTGCAGTATGTCCATCACCAGCAGTTGCTGCTGCTGTGAGACTGTTTGCATATGCTTTATATTTTCTTATATTTTCTAAATGAAATTTAAACTTTTAGTTCAGGGGAGTGAAACTCACTTTAGGACTAGTGAAAATAAACAAGTATAAATAACAACACGTACACATTTTACCTCCTTTATATGTATAGAAATATTGAAGTTTTGACATTGTTGATTAACCTTCAATTTACAAAACAGGTGAGGTGACATAAGAAGAGGTGAAATGTTATCAATATGATGTCACTGTTATTCCATTCTCGTGCATTTCAATAAAAGGTTTAGTCACTGAACAATATTTACTTTTTTAGGCAGTAGGTGAAGTTATCTCCTTCCTTATAAACATTTACTAATATAAACTCTAAATTGTTTATCCTTAAGGCCCTGGAAGATCCCACTTCACATTTCTTTGGTAACATTTGGTCACATTTTTGTCACACCCCCTATCCAGTTCCTGTAAAGTCATCCAGGAACCAGTTTCTGGATGACTGTACAGTCAGTTGTGGCCCCCAGCACGCATGTTTGACAACCCTGTTTTAAAGGATGTATCGTATTTTTATGATAATGAATATGAGTCAGAAGTAGAAATAACCAATGTACTTCATTGCTGTATCAGCAGTATAGTGGCTGCTCTCAGACTGCAGAATAAAACCAACAGAGACAGATCACATTTTTGAGATCAAGGTTTCAATTTGAAGTTCAAGATGAAGTAGAATTTTAGTGTTGGACTCTTATTGAGAAGAGAATAATATGTTAAGTTCGAGCTGAAGTGCAGCAGTTCAGGTATGGAAAGAAGCTGCATGGCACACATATCTGTGAAGGTTATAAAATCTTAGTTTTTTATTTGTATTTCACTTTTTATTTACAACTTCAGTTGAGTTTAATTAGTTTTAGTTCAGCAGAAGAGCCCAGACATCCTCCTCCTGGCCACTTGATCCTGCTCTTCCAGCAAAACCCCAAGGTGTTCCCAGGCCAGCTGAGAGACATGGTCCCTCCAGTGTGTCCTGGGTCTTCCCCGGGTCCAGGAACAATTCATCGAGGAGGGTCCAGGAGGATCCTCACTAGATCCCAGAGCCACCTCATCTGGCCCATCTCGGTATTGAAGAGAAGCAGTTCTTCTCTGACTCCTGAAGACCGAGCTCCTCACTCTCTCTCTAAGGGGGGGTCCAGCCACCGTGCAGAGGAAACTCCTTTAGGTCACTACCCAGAAATGGTGATTATAGATGATGGTTGGAACGTAGATTGACTGGTATATGGAACAGGCTGTCCAGTACCTGTAGGCCTGGTGCCAGAGTCTGGTCCATATTGCTGTTATTAAGCCGGTCTTGAGTCCAGTGGGGGTTGGACTCCGTTGCCCTTTTGTCACAGATTCAGTTTAGAACCTTTATGGAAAGATATTCTAGGAGCAGCCAGGGTGTTTGGGGGATGTCAGGATTGGGTCGCTGCTTTTTGTGGAAGATCTGGTTCTTTTGGCTTCATTAGACCTCGTAGAGTGTTAAGGGGCTGGAATCAGAATCGGCACCTCTAAATCTGAGGCCATGGTCAGAAAAGGGTGGAGCTCAGCCTCCAGGTCAGGGATGATATCCTTCTCAAGTGGTGGAGTTCCAAGTATCTCGGGGTCTTGTCCAGCGAGGCAAGGGTGGAGGGAGACTGACAAGCATGACAGTGAATAATCTTTTGGTTCAGCTCTGGATTTACCAGTTAATCTATGTTCTTAACATCACCTGTGGTCATAAACTCTGGATTGTGACACAAAGGCATGGTGGTGTGTACAAGCAGCTGAAATGAGTTTCCTTCGCAGGTTGAGAATCTCAGTTTTTAGGAGTCAGAGAAGAAGCACTACTCCTCCACATCAAGAGGAGCCAGATGAGGTGGCTCTGGGATCTATTGAGGATCCTCCTGCACCCTCCCTGGTGAAGGAGGTGGAAGGCCCAGGACACTCAGTTCTAGTTTCCATTAAACAAGGAATTGTGAGACATCTCAGAGATTCCAGCCTGAAAAGGACTGAAAAGCATGTTCCCTTCTTTTACATCCATCCTTTATTTCCATCTTGCTCTTTCTTCCTATCATTCTTACTTTCTGTTTGTCTTACCTGTCTTTCTTTTTTCCCTTCCCGCTGTAAATCCTGACATCTCCAGTTGAGGCTCAGTTTCCCTCCACATCACCACTTATTATGATGAGTTTATTTCCTCTGATGTTATACAGCTTATTCCTGCTCCTCGTGACAAGTAACGAAAATAATTTAATTTTACAGCAGGGATTTTGTCACATGGTGGAACAATTCAATTTGTCAAAATTACTGGAACAAATGGGAACAATTACACATTAACTGGTGTTTGGAGCAGCAGACACATCAACATTAAACCTGTGTTGAAAGTATGTGTTATCTTAGTAGCTTAGTAACTTCAAGTGTGTGTGTGTGTGTGCGTGTGTGTGTGTGTGTGTCTGTGTGTGTGTGTGTGTGTGTGTGCGTGTGTGTGTGTGTGTGGGTGTGTGCATGTGGGTGTATTTGCAGGACGTTTGTGAGGGAGCTGGAGAACTGTGCAGAGAAACCAGAGCTGGTTGGAACCTGTTTCCTGAAAAGGGTGAGAAGTGAAACGTAATAACCTGCCATAATGAAAAAAATCAATCATCAATCAGTCAATACATAACTCAATAAATAACTAAATTAAATAATAACATTTACAAATAAAGATCTAAATTAGTCAATAAATGCACAGGTTCATTTGAATAAAATAATAATTTAATAAATAAATATGCACAGACATAGATCAATAAATTAATAAAATGTATTTATTGAGTTAAATTATTATTTGGAATTATTTTTAAATGTTTAATGGAGTTTAATTTTCCAAATAGTTCATATTGTTATTTATGTACATATACATTAATTACCTTTAATAATAATAATATTAATAACAATAATACCAATAATAATAATAATTATTAAAACAGGGCCATAGTGTGATATATGTTTCTGCCATTATTTAAATATAAACATTTTTGCTTTTCCTTTTTGTTTTTGTTTTCTGATTTTGTGCTAATTTTAGAAAAAAAAACAGGAAAACTAATTTACTATCACTGACAGGACAGAGATTTTTTTCTCTTTGTTGATTAATTGTAAAATAAAATGATATATAAATAAAAAAAAATAGCAATAGCAGGTACATAAATATATAAATCAATAATGCTGTTATCATGTAAATAAAAATCATTAAGCACAACAATAGCTTCATATTTTGTGGTAAAATCCTGTAAAAACATCTTAAACAAGTTCTCCTCTGCTCTCAAATTTCTTCATTTCTCCTCCAAATGGTTCAGGTGTGGCCGAGCCACTCGATCTCGACCTCCTCAGCCATGTCTCCCGTGCTGACTCATGCTTTAACCACGGTTTAATCATTAAACCGCTAAACAAAGAGTTTAAACAACCCCGGGTCATGTTTGGGATAACAAGGACAGGTGGTGCACGGTGACAGCGACTCGGGTCAAAGAAAAGAAAATCTCCATGAACGGAGGGCATTTTCCTCTCCACACACACAACAACGCGTCACCATCACAAACTACAACGCTTAACGAGCTCCACACCTGACCTCAGGTGACCTGGCGACCTGATCACTGACAGCAGGGTCACTAGCAGACCAGTGATATCACTGACCCTAACTACGACAACAAAAACCCCCCTTCTGTGTTTTCTCCACAACTTAAAGTACTTCCTACAACTAAGTTAATTAATAAATTGAATTTCAGAGTATTTGTTTTTTTTTATTTATTTCTCAAACATGTCTTTGTGTTTTCAGAAAGAGGAGCTGCAGGTGTATGAGAAATACTGTCAGAATAAGCCTCGCTCTGAAGTCCTCTGGAGACAGTGTGGGGACAGTCTGTTCTTCCAGGTAGCACGCACACACACACACATACACACACACACACACACACACACACTAATGACAAAAGAAGAAATTTAGTTTAGTTTACTTAGTTTATCTGTACTTTACATATTTTCTATACATATTTTTCACTTTTTACATCTACTCTACATTTTCACACTCACACAATTATCTTTAATTTCTGTTCTTTATGATATGAATTTGACAATGATGATGTGGTGTTTGTGACATCAGGAATGCCAGAAGAAGCTGGACCATAAACTGTCTCTGGATGCTTACCTGCTGAAGCCCGTGCAGAGGATCACCAAATACCAGCTCATGCTCAAGGCAACTCACCTGCACACACGTTTTAGCATTAAGAGATGCTGAAGGGTTCTTCCTGTAAAACCTTTATCGACTGGTTTGGTCCTCTTGTCCTGCAGGAGATGTTGAAGTGCAGTAAAGGTGAAGGAACAGCAGAGCTAGAGGAGGCTTTAGCCACCATGTTGGACATCATCAAATCTGTCAATGACTCCATGCACCAGATCGCCATCACTGGTTTTGAGGTCAGAATAGAACTGCAACTCTTCTTATTAATCTATGAAAATGATTGCCATTATTCACTTAGTTGTTATTAATAGATACAAATAGACATACAGAGGTACAAAATTATTTTTTGTGGGGGGAGGTTATTCTCTGGATTTAAATGATTAAAAACATATACAGTGGGGAAAATAAGTATTTGAACACCCTGCTATTTTGCTATTTCTCCCACTTAGAAATCATGGAGGGGTCTGAAATTTTCATCGTAGGTGCATGTCCACTGTGAGAGAGATAAACTAAAAAGAAAAATCTAGAAATCACAATGCACGATTTTTTAATGATTTATTTGAGTGATATAGCGGCAAATAAGTATTTGAACACCTGTGTGTCATCTAGAATTCTGACCCTGAAGGACCTGTTAGTCCGCCCATTAGAAGTCCACCTGCACTCCATGTATCATCCTTAATCAGATGCACCTGTTTGAAGTGGTTAGCTGCATAAAGACACCTGTCCACCCCATACAATCAGCAAGACTTTAACTTGTAACATGGCGAAGACCAAAGAGCTGTCCAACGACACAAGAGAGAAAATTGTACACCTCCACAAGGCTGGAAAGGGCTACGGAGCAATTGCCAAGCAGCCTGGTGAAAAAAGGTCCACTGTTGGAGCAATCATTAGAAAATGGAAGAAGCTAAACATGACGGTCAATCTCAATCGGAGTGGAGCCCCATGCAAGATATCACCTCGTGGGGTCTCAATGATTCTAAGAAAGGTGAGGAATCAGCCCGGAACTACACGACAGGAGTTGGTCAATGACCTGAAAAGAACTGGGACCAATGTTTCCAAGGTTACTGTAGGTAATACACTAAGACGTCATGATTTGAAATCATGCATGGCACGAAAGGTTCCCCTGCTTAAATCAGCACATGTCAAGGCCTGTCTTAAGTTTGCATATGACCATTTGGATGATACAGAGGAGTCATGGGAGAAAGTTTTGTGGTCAGATGAGACCAAAATAGAACTTTTTGGTCATAATTCCACTAAGCGTGTTTGGAGGAAGAAGAATGAAGAGTCCAATCCGAAGAACACCATCCCTACTGTGAAGCATGGGGGTGGTAGCATCATGCTTTGGGGGTGTTTTTCTGCACATGGGACAGGACGAGTGCACTGCATTAAAGAGAGGATGACTGGGGCCGTGTATTGTGAGATTTTGGGGAACAACCTCCTTTCCTCAGTCAGAGCATTGAAGATGGGTCATGGCTGGGTCTTCCAACACGACAACAACCCAAAGCACACAGTTTTAGGGTTGACCTGATTACCATATTCTGAGAATTGATTATTCAAGGACAAAACAGCGATCTTCATCGAAGCTTTGATGGCTGGTTAGGGTGGGAGGGGAAGCATGATCACTAGTGATCACAGACAAAGAGAGAGAAAGAAATTAAATAAATTAAAAAAAAATAAATGAACATATTGATTGCCGATGAGAACCAATGTCAACTAGTCTATGTTGCATGCACACTATTAAAAAAACAACAAAAATCAATAATTGACTTCATGATCAATTACCATGGCAAGAATCAAAGCTTTAATTGGGTCAGCCCTAGTATTTTGCTTTAGAATCCGACTGTTTTCCTACTTGCAGGGAAATCTGAGTGAATTGGGGAAGCTGCTGATGCAGGGATCCTTCAACGTGTGGACGGACCACAAGAGAGGCCACAGCAAGGTAAACCACCACAGTCCAGCAGGGTCCGGTCTCACCGCCCGCCTCATTACAGGCCGGGAATCAGAAGCCCTAAACACCACATCAGACGTTTTCAGTTACCAGGGTGTTCACAGGTTTCAGCTCAAAACTGCAAATCATGTTTCGTTGACATTTTTGCACTTTATGGAGACATCCACGGATTCCTACAGACTCCACCAGACGTGATACAAATATTAGGTAAACAAGTACACTTATTAAAATAATTAAAAATACAAATTTATCATACAACAAAATAGAAAAAAATAGAACTAGTGCAGTGCCCATAGGCAGTATGTGTTCCTCTACAGAAGTGGAAGCTTAAGTAGATTTTTTATGTTTGGCTAAATGAGGGTATGTTGGACTGTTAGATAGTGTTTTCTACATTAGGTAGGACATTGACATACGTTAAGATAAGGAGAGACATGCAAATACAGTTATTGTAAGAGCTATATCCAAAAGTTTATATAGCTAGTTTTTATAGCTACATAGCTCCAACAGTCAGAGAGATACACGAGCCACTCACAGATAGAGGAGCTTTATGTTGGGTTCCATTCATTTCTGTTTGAAAATGTGAGGTTGTAAATCATCATAGTGACTGTTCAGTTGTTTTATCAAAAGCTGAAAGCTAAGCCTGCAGAAGTTAGTAAAAAATAATAAGAGATATTAATGATACATTTTATTTAGAGCGGTTTTCATCACATCCAAGGTGACTGTACAAAGCATAATAAATATTGTATAAGATTAAAACAGAACCACCATTAGAAAAAAGAACAGAAACAACAAACAGAAGGCATTAAAAAAACTGATTTGCATCAGTTTTGTGTGATAATTTAGTTTACAGTCAATGCATAAATGTCTCACAAATACAAACATGTTCACTGTCCCAGAGCTTCATGACAATTATAGTAGTCTATGAAAACATGATCAAATATTGTTTTTATTTTAAACATCCATCCATCCATCCATCCATTTTCTATCCCGCTTATTCCCTTTCGGGGTCGCAGGGGTCTGCTGGAGCCTATCCCAGCGCATTTTATGGCGAGAGGCAGGGATACACCCCAGATGGTCGCCAGCCAATCGTGGGGCACACACACCATTCACACACCATTCACACACACACTCACACCTATGGGCAATTTAGATTTGCCAATTAACCTGAGCATGTTTTGTATTGTGGGAGGAAGCCGGAGTACCCGGTGAAAACCCACGCAGACACGGGGAGAACATGCAAACTCCACACAGAAAGGCCCCAGACCCAGGCCCCAAGGCGGTCTTGAACCTGCGACCTTCTTGCTGTGAGGCAACAGTGCTACCCACTGCTCCACCGTGTCGCCCCTATTTTAAACATGTAAAATACAAAATAAAATAAATAAAAAGAAGAAATGGTAATGAAATAATAAATGCCAAATATAAAATTAAGCAAAAATAGCATTATTGTTGAAAAAAACATTAAACCTATAAATAAATATTAAAACACCTAAAATAATATATTCAATTTATAACTTTTAACAATAACAATAATAGATATATATTTGATTACTTCTACCTTCTCCCTTTCCAACATCTAGTGTTGTACTACATGTTTGAACGGCGCAGAAATAAACACTTTATTTGTTTCTACCCCTTCTTCAGTGATTTATCACAAGCTCATAATCAACCAAATACAATTCATAACATGGAGTTTTTCCCCTCACTTTATTCAACAGCGTTCTTAAATTTGAGAGCATGAATTATTGATTCCGCCTTTAGACTTTATGCTTCTCCCTCAAACCCAGTCCTCACACTCAAATATGTGCATCTTGAGTTTTGATTCTCTCTGCTTCAGCTTCATACTCACACACATATTTTCTGAACAGATTTCCAGCTTTAAATCTCATCCCCACAGTCTGCTGCAACTCTCTGTATTCCATAAAATATCACTTAGACATGGTAACAAGGTTTTAGTTTTTTTGTTACTTAAAATGGCCTAAATAATATATATTAGCAAAATATACAGTTTAAAAAGAAGTTGAAAAACATATTCTTAGGACAGTTTCATACTATGTAAGCTAATGGGAAACTAATAGTTGTTTTAAGAATTTTCCATATTTGCATTTGCTTGCCATATGGAAACTGATCTATTTTAGCATATTATAAATATTTTTTAACAAATTTTCCAGCCTTTGGTTGTGAGACAATGATGTGCACATGTCAAATGTTCATGAGCAAAAGGGACTGGTCATGTCACCTTATAAATGTTATGTCCTTCCAAAATAAAGCTCCCTTATTTCACCTCTTACTGTACAAAAATAGATTTTATATCCCAGCTTTTTAGAACAAAATAAGATAAAGTAATTGTTGCCATATGGAAACAATACGCAGTAGAGAGTTAGACATCTGCTTTCTGTTCTGAAAATCCTCCAACCAATAGGAGGCCAGGTGTAATTCTACCACATAATTATTATTGTTAATCATTTTTTTAATCTAAAGATTGTGAAGAAGCAAGAGACATGCATTTAAATTAAATCTGTCTTTAAATTTTGGAAATCACATGGAGCTGGAAGTTTTGACCAATAAAATGATCCCTGTCTCTGTGCGTGTGTGTTCGCTTTACATTTCAGCACATCTCATATGGGCAGATACTATAAATATTATAAACCCTTTAAATTCATCTCATCTATGTTGTTTGTGCTCAAATATGTCTTTATTAAGTCAATTTAAAGAAGTAAAGTCATGGTTTTGATTAATTGATTAGTTACTTTACTACAAAAGGTAATGAGTTGATTAGTCCCAGACATGTCCTTGTCTTGTCTTGTACCTGTCTTGGGTCCTGGGGGCAGCAGGAGAAATTCAGCCTGTCTATAGATTTTCATACCACATGAAAATGAGCTGGAAGCCAGACGACATGGTGTGTCGGTTGGTTTGTTGTAAGATGTGTGTGTCTGTGGGTGTGTATATAATACCCACCCTTTTTAGGGGTAATTTTTGCCTATCTTGCATACCTAAATAGAAAAGCTTGTAACAGAAGGGAATGCAGAAATGATGATGATGATGGTGATGATGACTCATTTAAAAGGGAACACGCACTAGTGTGTAAATGGGACTAAAACACAACCTGAACTACATCATCTCAAACTTGAAGGGATATTCATTAAGTTATTAACCAGACAATCACCACTACATTTGTGTATAATTTAGACCTGTGGGTTAAACTTTGTGAGAGATAGTAACTTTTAACCCTCTATTGCATGAAATATTACTTTGACATGGTAAAAAAAAATGTAGAAACAAATTATATATTTATATATACATATATATATATATATAATAATAATAAAATAACGTTTACTATCTAAGAAGTAAACAAAAAATTCTCAAAAAAGACACATTTTCCGAGACAATGATGTTCACAAGTCAAATGTGAATGAGCCAAAGGTCCTTTGACTTCATAAATCGTATATCCTCAATAAAAATAAAAGCCCCCTTTTGTAAAAACAAAAGTAAAAACATATATTTTGTATTACAGCTTTTTAGATTTTCTGCAATATGGAGACTATATGCAATAACTGGATGAGAAAAAGAGAAGAAGAGAAACAAGTAAAATGAATTGAATTAAAATAATCAGTATTCAGTATTATCAGCTAAATATACTCAAAGTATCAAAGATAAATCCTGTCATTATGCAGACTGTGTTATATTATAATATTTTGATTATACTTCTTTTTTTTAATTAACTAAATACATGAGAGAGTCTTTTGATGTTGGAGCCAGATTTAGATACTTTTGGTAAATGTACAGAACCGCACCATAATATGCTGTTACACAAGTGCATATAAATGTTAAAAAATAAAACAGACAATTTCATCAATTTTATAGAATATGTAGATAATAGAATTTTAAAATATATTAATTTGATGTAAAATAAGCAAATCTTCATCTAAAGTATGCAGCTGTCAGATGAATGTAATAGAAGGTGCAATATTTCCCCCTGAAATGAAAAGGGGTGAAAGTATCATCACATGTAAATACACAAATACAATTATCTGTACCTTAAGTACAGTACTTGAGTTAATGTATCTAGTGACTTTCTACCAGTGTGAACCTGAACATGACCTTTGACCTGTGGAATAATGGACGTTCCTGTTTCCAGGTGAAGGACCTGGCTCGGTTCAAACCGATGCAGAGACATTTGTTCCTGTACGACAAGATGCTGCTGTTCTGTAAGAAGAGAGACGAGACCACAGATGGACACGAGAAGACGCCGTCCTACAGCTTCAAACACTCCCTCAAGGTGTGTGTGGGTGTGTGCAAAACGATAAATCTGTCTGTTACATCTATTTCTATCTTGACACCCTAATTTCCCTCTACTCTACTACTATTATCAATCTATTTTGTTGCAAAACCGAAAGGTTTCTTGGCTGAATAGTAATAATAATTAAATGATTATACAGTTACTTGTCAGCTCTTCTAATATGTATACAAAAAACATATAAATTTGGTCTAAATAATATAATATAAAATATTAACTAATTAAATATACAAGACAGGATAACAAATATCACATGATGATTTTTTTTTGCAGAACATTTTTTTTTTTATTTCTTTATGCATTTTACAGCTCAAAATACAGGAGTTTAACATCACATTCCTGCATCTGCTTTAAAATGAACTCCAACCTGGATCCCAAATCAGTCCTGGTCACTTTAACAAGTAATTATATATTAAAGAGATTAAATACATACATATACATACATATAATAGTAAAACTAAAAGCAAAAGATGGATTAAATTTAAATAAGAAAAAAGAGCAAGCGAGTCTTTCTTTCTCTCTCTCTCTCTCTTATTTATTATGATTATTGCATAATTATTATAAATAATCAGCATAATCAGGAATCAACAGTGTGAATGTGCAGTTAAACTATGTAGGTGAATTGTTTAACAGAAATCTTTTCAGGCATTTCTCTGGAGCTACAGAAAGCTCATAAATATTCATGAGTCTCTCCTCTGATTGACTGATTTTCAGTTGGACACATGAACAAAGTGGGTGTGACAGCGGGGGCAGAAGTCAAGGAAAAACAAATGAGCTGTGAAACCTTTCTAAATCCAGGCTGATTTTTCCTGAGTTTACTGCATCTGACAGGTTTTAGATGGTATCTGAAGTTATTTAATTTAATTTGCATCTGCAGCTTTAAATATTAAAGTTGCTTTAATTTTGGTACAGAGAGTGAACTCAGTTCACATGTCTGCAGCAATATAGAAACAACAGGAGTTTGTCAACATTTTGACCCCAAAGAGCAGTAATAACGCTGATTATTGAGGTTGAACTTGAAGTATTTTCCCTCTCAGACGGTTTCTCCTGGCAGATAAACAGATGCTGCAGATTGCAGACGGTCCTGCATATAAACTCCCGGGGAAGTGATGCGGCGGTTGATAAATATTCCGTGCAGCTCCTCAGGTTCCCATCTCAACAAGTCTGCTGGAAGCGAGTCGCGAGGGAAGTGGACTATGAAAGGAATTCAATCATTCCTCTTGTTGTTTAGGAGAACAGCTCAGTATATCACACTGTATTTCTGTCTGTGTTATAATGAGAAGCAGAGCGGCAGCTTTCATGCATCACATGTGCTAAAATGTGCATCAGTGAAGTAGAACAGCCATGAAATGATGCATTTAGCACTTTAATCAGATAAAACGGCCGCCGAATAACTATAGTAACACCAGGAATCAAAGTTTCCCCTGTAACAAGTTGCCGGGTTTCAGACTGTGTTGGCTTTTATTGAGGATGCGTTCAGGGTCCAGCCTTCTTCAGCGTAAAATAGAGGAAGGAAAGAGCAGGAAAACGAAGCATGTGAGACAGAGGTAGAGAATAAGACACAAGTACAGCTAACTTGTGTTTTTCAGATGTTTAAATCTGCAGCAACAATTCGTTGATGTATGTTTACTACAATTACTCCAGGTAGATTTTTTTTTTTTGTGAATCTGCTCGAAAGTGCATCAAGGAAGACTGATCATATTTTGTATAATATAATATATCCAATGAAAAAGAACTAACGATTTTCTGCTGCCTTCACTTCCCACAGAAGATGTAAATATTTAAATGAATTGTTGTTATTTTATAGCAGATGTGGATGTAATCAGTCCATTTAACAGCTGTTACTGTATCTGTTCAGTATCACCAGAACCATCTCTGTTCGGCTCAGCAGCCTGTTGCCATTTTTCACTTTCTTTTCCATTCCGAGGGTCTCCAATAAAAATAGTTATGGTTATTCTGTGGTGTTCTGAGAATTTTCAAGAGTCTGTTGATGCAAACTTGTTGGGTTCAATCCTGAAAAATTCCCCAGAATGTTTTGTCGCTGCACATACTATTTAAAACAATGTTCTCTGTGGGAGAGATCGCACCCTACTTTTGATTTTTGGATTTGATAGTTTGATACGATGGGATTTTCAGTCCTCTAACTTTCTACCCTTAAACTGGATTAAGTTGGATCTATAAATCATGATTGTCATGTTGTGTCAGTGTGAGATTAGATCTAAAATCATGTTTACTAGGCCTCTTTTCACTAGGGATGCGTTAAACTTTGACTTTTAATGATACCATGTAATGTGTTCACGTTAAATGATGGCACATGATAAACATTTAATCACTGATTCATATATTCTATCTGAATATAAAACCATTTGAGGCTTGTAATTTAAGGTAATTTAACGGGAAGGCTAAGTGCCATCAGGGTTTAGCTACTCTGCCTAAATTACACCACAAATTAAATTATTTAGCAGCATATTACAGTCTTGTTTCAATGTTTTATTTTCATATCAAAGGCAGTGATAGCAACTGATGATGGTCATTTTATTATTAACCACTACTATTAACCACTAATTATTCCTTAACAACTACTTGCTATAGTTTTTAGCAAATGTTTTCCTTAAAAAGGAAGAATTTGTATAATGTAGATGAATTCAATTTTGACCTATATGCATGTGTGTGTACGTGCATGTGTGTGTGTTTTTAATAGTTTTTTGAGCTGTATGACACAGGGTAAGTCAATATATCCAACTTTGATACATATACAACACTTAGTGGATCAGTGGTTTGGAGCTTCATATTAGATTCATTAACAATAAGGAAAAAAAAGTTTTCTTCCCATAATTCCTATCGTTCTATATTTAGTTTATTCTTTTTTTTAAATGTTTTTTCTGTTCCTATAACTACTAAAAATGCAGGAGCTGCAGCCTAACAACTATTTATGCACCAAAGCCTGTTTAGATTGTTACCATTTTTTATTTTGACAGTGTTTACATGCTAAAAGCAGTTGAATGCAGCTGCTGCTGCTGCTGCCACATGTCAGTAATACCTGCTGCTCTGTATGTGCACAGATGAGCGCCGTGGGAATCACAGAAAACGTCAAAGGCGACTGCAAGAAGTTTGAAGTGTGGTACAACGGCAGAGAGGAGGTTTACATCACACAGGTAAATAAAAACCTCACTGTTTTGAAAATGTATATAAAAAAGAAAAGTTAATACGTTGTTCATTGATAATTTTTACTAGTTCTATTTTGGTTGAAAAGAACTAATATTTATTGAGATTTTCCACAGTCGACCTCTTGGGGGCAGTGACGGACCACAGCTTCCACCAATGGCCCTCTATAATAACGACCTATTATGTTGTATATGTTGCTTAATGGTGTGTGTGTGTGTGTGTGTGTGTGTGTGTGTGTGTGTGTGTGTGTGTGTGTGTGTCCTTCCTCAGGCTCCTTCCATGGATGTGAAAAATATGTGGGTGTCAGAGATTCGTAAGGTTCTTACAGGCCAACTAGAGGCATGCAGAGGTACACACACACACACACACACTTTCTTTTGTGCGCTTTTCTTTTTTTACTTCTTCGTTTGATCCTGCAGCTGAAGAAGCTTGTGTCTGTATTAATTAGTTTGCACCTTTAACCTGAGATATATCATCATCATCATCATCATCATCATCATCATCATTTTTCTAATCTGTTTCTGGTATCTTATTCCCAACCATGATTCGTGGCCCTGCTGTGTAAACACTCACTACCTGGATTGATCCATCCTTCGAATTTTTAAAACTTTACATTTTCAAATCTTTTTTATATCATTTTATTTTCCTCTTCTGTGTTCCGCTGTATTTTCTTTTTGTCATTTTTTTCCCCTGCATCAGCATCTCGGTTCCTTTCTCGTCAGCTCCAGTATGTATCAACACATCTGGGCTGAAATCCATTCATCGTCTCTGATGGGTTGTGGAAACGTTGTGTTTCTAATACTCTCAGTGGTTGATGTAACAAACGGAACCACAGTCTGTTTAGCATTTTAATAGCTGCCTGTATGTGAATGAGACTCAATGCTGGGGTAGCAGTGCATAGATAAGGTTCTTATTTTAACTTGTGTCTTGTAACTAGGCACACTGACTCAAGTACTGTACTTAAGAACAAATTTCAGATACTTAGTAGTTTACTGGGGTTTGACAATACTTCTGTAGAAGTATCAACTCAAGCTCATGAGTACAAAAGTCAAAGTAACATAAGGCAGAAAAAAGGATTTTTTTAGCTCACACTTTTGTCTTTTTGTCTACAGTAGTCATTTTTCTAATCTTATTTTTGAATATTAATAATAGAAATAATAAAAAAAAAAATTAAACTTGAAATATGCAAAACTATCTGATAATGGAAGATAATCCAATCATAATTCATACTTACACTGGACCAAATACAATACTGTCAAATGCATCATTTCCACCAGATTTGCCCCCCCCCATTACATTTTTGCATTCTACATGTTCCCGTAATGCAACTTCAATTTTTTTTTTTTACCCAGCCATGTTTATTTATTTATTGGTTTATCTGTCAGGGATACTGCATCAGGAGGCTGCATGAGAGCTGGAGCTGGCCTTGAAGGTTTTATTCGCTTCCCCTGCACATATGTTTAAAGGCAACAAAAGATTATTACACAATAATATTACAGAATAAATATGAACTAGATAAAAAGAATTTGTAATTTTTTTTTCAGAACATTGCACCTCTAGTGGTGGATGAAGTACTCACATCATTTACTTGAGTAAAGGTAGAAATACTGTCATTTTAAAATACTACATTACTGTACAAGTAACTACAAAGAAAGATGTACATAAAGCATTATTTTTTTTATAATATATTATATTATCTTTTTATCACACATTAAAGCATTTTAATGTAGCTCATCAATTTGTAATTTTATATAGTTTGGGTAAAGTGCATACAATTTTTTTGAAAAAAAAAAGTATTATTTAATATAAATTCTGCATCTGAAAATTCAACTAAGGCTGTCGAAAAAATGTCATGGAGTAAAAAGTGCAATATTTCCTGCTGAAATGTAGTCAAGTGGAAGTATAAATTAGCATCAGATAGACACTCCTCGTGACACTAGAGGACATCGCTGACATGTCTGTATGGATAATAACATCAGATAAAAGCACATATATATGACATCGGAATACATATCATACATATTTAAAACTCCACCCACTTTATATCACAGGATTTCTGTTTAAAATGAGTCATTTAACCTTCCAGCCTGAACTGCAATAACTTTGAGTTTTTTCAATTAAACTAATTGAATAATAAATCAAATAATAGAAAACTTGTCCAGAACTAAATGGTTTTCACAGGCTTATGAGATAGAACATGTGTGACCTGCCCCTTTAATTCAATGTTGCTTATCGATTAATCATTAATGTGAGAGGATGTGACATTTTTTGGCTCATAATGAAACACAGAATTTAATAATTTAATTCAACATAACCTGCAAAAACATAGTGTGGAGACTCATTAAACAACACTGTTTTCCATTAAGTAAGTAAGAGTTAGGAGTATTAAACCAGTAATGGAGACATAATTAACACGATAAAGCCAGAAGGTGTGAATAAAGACACAATTAAATACAAATTGAAAATTGCGCAGTAAAAAATAAAATAAATGTGTGGGGTCGATAAAGCTCTAATGTTGGGTATTGCTTCCTTTTTAAAGGGATAAAAAAAAGGGTTCAAGCTTTTAATGCTTGACATTGTGTTCAGGATGAAGTTCTACAGAAGAATCACTTTCCATTTCTCTTTCTATCATTTGTAAAAGCCAGAAAGTACATCGTTCACAGCAAAGCAAAGCAAAAAAGCATCATGTGTTTAATCCAAACTGGAATGATAGTTTAAACAAAGGTTTAAATAAAAAACATTAAACATGGAAGATGGTGGTAATCCCTGACCAAAAACTCTATAACCCTGAAATTGCCTTTCCATTTCTAAAAGAAGAATTGTTTTAATATATTATCAGAATTTCAAAAATTGGATAAGCACATCTATCTTATTTAATGTAAACTATTTTTATTTTTATTCTTTTACATTGGTTCTTTTACATGTGTGAAAAGTTGTAGATGAAAAACAGACAACAAACAAAATGGCAAAAAAACTAAATATACATTTTCATGAGAGAAACCAACAAAAATCACCTAATCATCAAAAAAACTCAACAGTAGAAAAATATGTTTTCTCCATATTCTCCTTTGTGTGGCGTTGCCATTATGATGAAGACAGGACACTTTTCAAAAGTTCCTTCTTCCATTATTATAGCCAGTGGCAGCCAACATTAAGGTGCATATTTACTGTCACAGGAAATTAGAGTTTTACATCATGTAGTTGGACATGAATCTGACTTATTGACTGAATTTCTGATCATCTCATTACGGATTATTACCATTAACCTGATTATTCCCAGTTATAGTTTATTGTGTGCCCGTAAACAGCCTCAGCGATGACAATTATTGTGATTAACGGCCGCAGCCGCGCTGTCGACATGACGCAGTGAGACATAAAATGTGCAAATGCTTGAAGGTAAATGCAGCGACTCTCTCTCTGTCTCTCTCTCTCTCTCTCTCTCTCCATCCATGTGTGTTTCTGCCTCTCTCGCCCCTCTCAGTACCAGTAAGCAGCAGTCGTTCCACTGTTCCACTCTGTGCTCCTGACTGACAGGAAAACCACCAAGCCTCTGAGCTGCCCGACTGACAAGCCCAGTGTGTGTGTGTGTGTGTGTGTGTGTGTGTGTGTGTGAGAGAGAGAGAGAGTGAGATTTACACCTCTGACTCCATGAGAAGAGGGTAGAGTGCGAGCGGGAGAGTAAAATTAGTCAGAGAAAAGAAAGGGGAGGAGGTTGAAAGTGGTGAGGAGAGGATGACGGGTGAAGAGGAAAGAGACGAGAGGTTGAGCAGGATGAACGTGATGGGAGGCAGGGAGAGAACAAAGGGGGACTTAGGGAGTTAACAGATAGAACAGTGTGATGGGAGGGAAAGAAGAGGAAGAGACGTTCAGAGAAATACAGAAATGTCTGTTTAACATGGGTTAAACCTCTGGATGGCAACATAGTTGTAACTTAACCCATTAATGCCTGATGTTGGAACTCACAGCACAAGCTGAGATGAGAACTCTATTGTATTTTTTAATATAAGTCTATTTACACATTACTCATCTTATCAAAATGGTGCCAATTTCACAAACAAGAAAAGGGGAATATACAGATTTATATGATCTCTGGCTCACAAAACATAAATGAGTAAGAATTAATTAGGTTAGGACTGCACATACTGTAACAACTATTTTGACAGTTAATTAATCAAGTATTAGAATGATTAGTTTTTCACTTTATAAAATTGTGTCCGCATTCTCCACATTGATAATTTAATATGTTGAATGCTCTCATATGTATTTTGTGATTACAACAAGTACAATGACGTAGTACTTTTACTTTTGATACTTTAAGTTTACATTTTTGATATTACTCCTGTACTTTTACTGGATTAACATTTTAATTCAGTAAATTTTATTTGTTTTTGAATATTTTTTTCTTTTTTATCCAGGTCAAAGATGTGAGAAACTTTGTTTTTTTTTGTTCTTTTTTTGTTTTGTTTTTAGTGATTTCGTGAGAAATTAATATAGCAAGAACCAAGTTATTATTATGAATGAAAATTTGATTAATAAAAAAAAAAGGAGTTCTACACCATTCTCAGATATCAGGACTCACCGTAGAGAACAATGAGAAGGTGAAATAGCCTTTGTAAGACTGGGCTTTCTCTCTGTAATTCTATATAATTTGGCTAACATCTCAGTTTGCAGAATGTAGTTTCCAGTAAAGCAGATACAGGATGTTTCTCTTCCCGAGGTCATCCTCCAGACAAACACATTTTAAACACAGAATTGATGGCGTGCCGTATATTTCCTGTAAAAACGCTGCAGGTTCACTGCTACGAACTGAGAGCTCTGGAGGCTGTGTGATGCTCTTGCAAACATATCCACTGCATACATCAACAGTTTATGAACTCATAAAACACCTTCTTTTGCAGTGCTATAATTGAATTTGATAAGATTTTATTAGTTTATCGATCTCCTGGAGGAAATGGTGCCATTGCAGCAGAATGATGTAAACAATACAACACGACAATAAAGAACATGTTGTATAAACACACAAAAAAACAAATAACATAGGCTATATAGTGTAAACTACACACAATATATTGCTACTTATGCAACTTCTAGCATTTGAGTTTCCACAGTAGGTTGCCAGAGAAAAGTAGTTGATACATGTACGGAATTTAATGAGATTTCTCAATAGCTGGAGGCAAATAAAAGCAAAACCATGAGGCTTGTACTCTTAATAGTTCATAAAATTTCCACAATTCCATCTTTACAACACTCTGAGTTTATCTTTTACTACTGCGAATTCAATCAGAATTAAATTAACATCAATGAGATGATTAATTCCCCACAGATTTGGGAGGATCATGTCATATGAGCCACTTGTGATGGAAGGTGAAGAAACCAGCAGTAATTAGTAGATAAAAGTGTATTTTTGTTGGTGAAGAAGGCAGCGGAGTGTGTGAGTGTGACACAATGAAAGTAGAACTGTGGAAATTCTACACATTTCTTCAGACAGCAGGTAAACAGGCAGGAATTGTTGAGTTTGTATAAACAGACATTCATATACGGATGGTGTTGGTGTCATACGATGCATACACACTCATAGCACACCAAATTGTATGCTACCTGTCATTTCCCTCAGAGAGAAAAGTGCACGCAGCTTTTTCATACAAGATGCAATGATGAGAGCTATAAAATGATACAATAGTAAAACAGTAATAAATCTAAAGGCAGAATTATAAACAACATCCAAGGACTTAAGAGAAGAGGCAGATTCCTTCCTATAAATCACATCAACATGAATGAATAAATCACATCAATATAATCCATGAGGGATCAGCAGCTTTATTAATTCTTACAGTAAAAAATATGATTTATGTAATACTTAAGCTAATAACTGTATTTAGCTAAAAAAAAAAAAAAAGTATGATATTTTATGCGTTAAAGTGCAAGCATGTGAAAAAACATAACATGTCTGGAGCTACAACTATTAATCCATTAATCTATTACAGTAATCATAAGCTATTTTGATAATTGATTAATATATTTAAGTGATTTATTTTTGCAAAATTTCAAATTGTATTTTTTTTTCTTGATTTTGGTAATTTAAATTTACATAAAATTGTTTGAATTTTTATCATCATATTGACATTTTATCCTTTTTTAAAATCTGATTTCATATTTTTCCATATTTTACCAAAACCAAAAAGAAGTTGTTTAGTCACTCTTTTGATTATTCAATTAATCAACCTGAGCCATTTTCTTGAAGAAAATGTCCAAATTCTCTGATTCCAGCTTCTCTTCTCTGATTATTTTTCTGGTTTCTTTAGTCTTCTATAAGACTGAACTGATGATCCTTGGGTTGTGAACTGTTGATCTGAAAAAAAAGGCATTTTAAGTTGAATCTCCAGCTTTGGAAAACAATTATCAACATTTTACACCATTTTATGATTGAAACAACTAATCAATTAATCATTTCAGTAATAAACAGATCAATGGACTATCAAATGGTTGTTTGTTGCAGCTCTATCCATGTGCACAAGTGAGTCCCTTCCACATGAACTAGTGGACAGAAGCAGGATTAACTCATTTGAACAGACTGGACTGGGTTTGACTCACACTGCTGCTGCTCTGCCAAGGTTTTTCCTCGACTCTCTGTGACCGGCCTTTTATGAATAAAACATGGCTGCGGCCGTGATAAAATAATATCCCCTCTGTGCTGAATACAATATTTGAGGCATGTGGGAAGCGGCTCCGTGCTGAGTCCACGTTTCTTGGACAGGTTCATCGGCCGCTCGGAACAGGGGGTGACGAGCTGGATCATTCATGGACTTTGTTATTTCACTTATCACTCCTCTTTGTCCACGGTTCCTGCTAGATTCTTTAAGTTAGGGACAAACCGAATAAACCCTGGTAGGAAGCCCAGTGTGTGATCCCACCGATCCTCTGTGTAATGCAACATGTCACGTTTCCCATTACATTCATCTGTGCTTTTACTTTGAAAGGTTTAGAATTGTGTTCTCTTAATTTTATGCTAAGAGTCATTTCTAATGAGAGAAGTCGCCTCCAGATGCATCTAGTTTTAATCAGCTGCTGAATGATAAATCTATCATAACACATCAGACACATCAGATGCTGAAGGAACAATGAGCATCTTCATACTGAGCTGTTTAAGCTCTTAAAATGTATTTAATTAACATTCATTTTTATGGCCTAAACTGAACTAAATGGCAAATATAATAATAAGACATTAACTGGAATATATAATAACATATAATAATCTAAATAATCTTCTTGCATGAGGCCGGTTGTGTTTAGTAGACTCGCAGTAATGTGTAAAATCTGCTGTTTGTTCACAGAAGCCAGTCAGCTCCACCAGAAGATCGACCACATGTACGGAGCCCCAATGAGGCCAGTGACCTCCTTCACAGCCACAAATAAAAAAATAACCAGAAATAACCGAGTGGATATTCAAACGCTGTGTTTACGCTTTTGCTCCAACAGGAACGTGAGGAAAATGGCGCTGAGACAGTCAGACTCATCCAGTCCAGAGTCGGGATTCAGACGGGCCAATCCCAGCCCCAACATGAGGCAAAAGAGAGGTAACACACACACACACACACACACACACACACACACACACAGCGACCGCTTGTGAGGAGATCACTGTTATTTTCCAGGGAACGAGAATATCAACAGTTTATCAGCAAAGATTGTGTTGATCAGAGCAGTGTGTGTGTGTGTTTGTGTTTGTGTGTGTGTGTGTGTGTGTGTGTGTGTGTGTGTTGACAAATTAGGGACATGTTCTAGGAGACACTGGAGAATTGTTCAAAAAAGATTAGTATCCACTCTGAATTCTTATATTATCTATATTGTATTCTCTTGCTTTATTCACACACACACACACACACACACACACACACACACACACACACACACACACACACACACACACACACACACTGTCAGAATGAAGGTAGAGGAGACCAAAGCTGTTGCTTTTGGTCTCAGCCTCAGACAGTGTTTTAGCAACCCGAACATTCTCTTCACATCTATTCAGACCTCTCTCTCTCTCTCAGCCACTTTTCCTTCCCCGCTGTCTCTCCTTTGTGTTATGCTTTTATCTTTCTCTCTTTCTATTTCTCTGCTCTTTTTCTTTTTCTTCCTCCCCTCTCTCCATCTCCTCTCGCCTTTCTTTCTCGTCCTATTTCCTTTGTGAACATTCATGATTCAATGGTGTAGCTCTGTGTGAGTTAAGCTTCATGCTATGTTGTAGAGTCACACACACACACACACACACATACACACACACACACACACTGAGAAGACATTGCAACTCTAGTTAGCTGGACGCTGTACGTCACAACGAGGTGAAGGGTGTGGTTAAATTAGTTGGTGGGTATGTCTACTCTCTGAGAAAAAACGATTGTGACTGTGTGTGTGTGTGTACATGTGTGTATGTGTGTGTGTGTGTGTCCTGCAGTGAGGTCACTGTGTCTTTCAGACTCGCAGATGGAGCAGAAACAGAGATTTTTTCTCTGAAGTTCAGATCTGATAACTGGAAGTTGAAGTGCAGAATAAATGTGTCATGAACAGGATGAGTGGTGGAGTTAGAGTTTGTCTTCTGGTTCCTGCTGCAGCTGCTGCCTCTGCTCCTCTTCAGCTATACCTGCATGTATGCCTTTTTCTCTGGTTCAGTTCTATGGAGGATTGAAACTGCCAAAATTAACAGAGATATCACATAATAAAGTATTACTACCTCGTAGACACATCTTTACTTTACTAGACTTTTCATTAATAATCATTACAATTGTGCATACTTATTTGTATGTTGCATTATACGTATCTGTACTCTTCTCAATTCTAAAAAATATCCTATTTAAAAAAATCTTCTCCAGATAAATTGTGCTGCAATAAAAAATGAATTAAACAATTAAAATGTAATATGGTATTTTAAAATAGATTATATATGGCCAATATTATTTTAAGTTCACAATAATTTCAATTTTTTCATGTATTAATGTAGAAATTGATTCCTCTAAATGTTTTTATCTATGCATTTCTTTATGACATGTCAACTTATCAACATACCGGTTGATAAATTTGAAAATGAATGAATCAAATAATTCAATTGAAAATTAAACATCACCATGTCATATAAATAAATGATATTAAATAATAAATAATTAAAGTTTATAGTTAGAATTGTACATGTGCTTCGAATCATTAAAGCTGAACAGAAGTAATGAACTAATCATATTTTATTCATCAGTTTCTTACTTTTCACTGAAACATTGTGCAGTCTGTTTTGTTAGTGGTAAATGGAACTAGTATTTTGGTGTGGGAATGGACCTCAGACATCAACGTTTCTAACATTCCTCCTCTTCCTCCTCCTCCTCCTCCTCCCTGCTTACTTTCCTTCCTCCTGTGCTAACTCCGCCTCCCTCTTGCTTCCTCTCAGCTGATCCCTCAGCCAGCCAATCAGCTGCTAACGCTAGGAAACGCTTCACCTTGCAGGGTCTTTCCAACAGAAGGTCGCTTCAAGCAGGTAATGGCACGCCGTCGTCCTGGCAACAGCGTGTTCTCGCTCATTTCCCCCTGTAGTTATCCTAATTGTCCGTTTTTTTGTTTTTTCACCATCATCTGCGTCTTTGGAAAACAACACAAAGCACTTTTCATTACTGTGGTTCAGAGGATTTTTCGTTTTGAGTCATATCTTTATTTTATTTTTTTCAAGTTTAGCTAAGTACATATTTTTGTATGTTTTACATTTAAATGTGTTCTGTTTCTGAGTAAAATATAGATGAATATAGATATAGATGTATATATATATATATATATATATATATATATATATATATATATATATATAGGAAAGGTGCAGGAAAGGTGAAGGATATAATGAAGAAGAATGGACAGGAGGACTAAGGAGAGGGGAAAGGAAATAAGGAAGGACAAGAAAGAAAGGAGGGACAGAAGCAAGGTTAAAAAAATAACTTCCCTTTTCCCTGGTTTTAGAAGGATGTAATTACTGCCCTTTTTTACTGTGACCCAAAACTGATTACTGATAACTACATTTTAAATTAGCACTTTTACCTGCTTTCACAAATAATTTCATCAGACTAATAGTACTTAAGTACTTCTTGAATATATTTAGCAGTATCTTTGGTCTTTGGACAGTGTTTTTCCCTCTGGTTCCCTGATTCAGACTCAGGTCACATGTTACCCTTTGTTTTTTGTTATATAATACCATATATTTCAGTGTCTGCTTGTCGTCGGGCAGATTTCAGCGTTCCACTAAATGTCACACACTAGAATCCAGGCCTCTTGACATTTGGGCATGTTTTAACATTTTTAGAACACAGGACTTGATTCCAGGTTCTGGTCCCATTTCACATTCCGGACTTTAACCTCCACAGGGTCTAGCAGACAGATCAGTGGGGTCCGGGTTTGGAAGAGGACCCATTTACTCTTTACATTAAAAGAAAAAAAAAACACCAAAAACCAAACTATATTATTGTAATAACTATTAATTAATATATGCCTAAATGAGATGTTTATAAACATTTACAACCAACTATAAAGGTGTTAATAATGACATTATAAACAGTTACTGTTAGATTATAAATCTATAAATCATTTATAGGAAACATGTCACTGTTAATAGATTGTTATTGTTTGTCTTTATTTTGAACATGTAAGTAATGGAAACAGATTTCAAATAAATAATAAGAGGAAGAAAAATCGAAAAGGGGGAAAAAAGAGGAAGTGAAACTTATTTAGGCCGACCTCTTAACCCAGATCCATTAATAGACACAGTATTTATATGTAGAATATTTAGATGATAATAGACATGTTCTTCACTTTTTTTTCTTCCTCTCAATTCTTCTTAATTAAAAAAAAAAAATATATATATATATATATATATATATATATATATATATATATATATATATATATATATATATATATATATATATATATATTGCTTATATATTAAATAGAGATTGAGATTATAATATAATAAAGATACATAACAGGAACATTGGATATGAGGCTAAGAAAATTTTAAAAATTAATTTATGGCCCTCGCTGCTATTTAGTGGTGGCACAGTGTAAATTTCTCATTTCCTTCCTCAAAGTAAACTGAACTCCAAGTGTGAGCACATTCCTTGTGGAAGCGGCTGGTTTTCCTCATTGTGCTGTAGATGGAATCAGAGCTGGTCTGATGGCAGCTGTCCTGCTGCTGAGAAGGTGTTTTATTATCACGGCCGTTCCTGCAGCTTCCTGCTGCATTTCTCAGCTCAATAATCCAACGTGTTGGAGAACTGAAGCTTCGACTCAAATCAGAGCCCACTTACATTAATTTTCTTATTGTCAGTCTGTGTTTTTTTTTCACATTTGGTGAATATTTAGTAACTGTTCATGGTTTATATTTTTCTCCTGTGAAGGACTTTAAAACTTTTGAGTAATTCTCAGTAGATAAATGAACAAAGCTGATGCTCAGTCAGACTCTAGAGCTTTAAGGATGAATTAATTAGTTTCTATTATATTAATCACCAGCTAATTTCATTATTAGGACTAATTTTAAGAAGAAAATGTCCACATTTTCTGGTTACAGCTTTTTAACTATGATTATTTCTGGTGTCTTGAGTGTTCTATAAAAGTAAACTGATGATCTTTGGGTTGTGGACTGTTGGTCTGGACAAAAAAAGACATCTTTGGTTGTGTCTTCAGCTTTGAGAAACAGTTTTTATTTAATGAACAACTAACCAATGAATCATTTTGGATTAAAAGGTTGATCTCCAGCTTCAACCAGTTGGAGGTTACTGTTTAGATTCTTCTCTTGAAAAGATATTTCTATTAAAGGTACTTTACTAATAACTTTAATAATAAGTTTCCATCAGGTTTGGGTTCTTTCCAACAATGACTTTGTTGTTCTGTAAGATGAACATTTAATGAAATTCAAATCAACTTTGTGTGACCTTGAGGTTTTGGGTGAATATTTGATAGTCGCAGCTCCATTAGCTTTCCTGGTTGTATTCTCTCGTAGTTTTCTGTGAAATCTTCCCCTTACGTACTCATCTTTGTCCTTCTTCCTGACTTCCTCTGTGGCCATAGAACCTGCAGCTAAGGAGGCAGAGGTGCCCCGCCGCTTCTCTCTCACCTCCACTCTCGCCTCCTCTTCCTCCTCCTCCTCCTCCGCCTTTGCAGCGCGACGCACCAAAGGTAGCTGCCTGTCCCGGGTCCAGGGTCCTCCTCCACATTTATATTCCTCTCACTTCCATCCTGTCCACGTTCACTACTCTTACAAGAACAAGTACAAGCCTCATCAATTCAGTGCTTTAAATGCTCATTCAGTGTTGCAGTGGTTAATTAACTTTCAACAAGTTTGTTATAATGCAAAAACATAAATACTCTTTGCTTTTCACAGTTGTTTTTTCTCTTCTTTGAGCTCCGTGCTTTCTCTTGAGAAAATAATTAGCAGACGACAGAAAAGTGTGTGCAGCCGTCAGAGCTTTGGATAATGCGACCAGAGAAAAACAAAATAGTAATCGCACAAAGATTCGCAAATTATTTCAGGTGGAAATTATTGTGCATTAAAATTCATGCTGCAACACAGCCGTTGGTCTGCAGCATACGTGTCTTTCTACTGTGAGGGATGAAGAAAACACTGCAGCTTCTGCATTGTTACACTGCACTGGAAAACAACTATAATTGCTTTTTAGTAGTACAGTAGAAGTACTCTATTTCTGTTTATAGTATTGTGTCTTTACTGTCAAATAACCACAATTCAGTAATGTTATTTCAGTTGGATTTACAGTATTAGGTGATTAACTATAAATTAAAAAAAACAATTAAATACTGTATTTTGAGTGATATACCAGTGTTAGGTGATGAAATAATCAATCTTCTAATAACATTACTGTGTTTAGCTCAGTTAAGGATTGCAGATTTCAAAGCAAAGTTTGCAGTACAATTAAACTAAATGTAAAAAAGTGTGTCTCAATACATGATTTATAAAAGATAAAGATGGTTAATAGAAAGGACAATATATTTTTTTCTGTAAAAGCAAATAAATACAGATAAAACACTTGAAAACAATTGTATAAAACTGTGTTTTAAGGAGGTTTTTCATCTCTTCCTGAAGGTTTTTCCACATAGTTTTACACGCTCTGACTCTCAGGCTTCAACATTAGATGAGAATTTCTATTATGTATTTTTATTTCTTTCACTGATAACTTAGCTTGTTAAGAGATCACTTTATTTTCCTAATTTTGAAGGAGGGAAAAAAAATCAGTTTTCTGATGAGCTTCTGCTGTTCTTGAAATGTATGAGATGCAAAGAGAAGCCAAATACTCACTGAGAATCAAAACATGTTAGAGGGGGGTGGGAAAGCAGTAAATGAGACACGTTTTCTTTTGATAAAAGTGACTGTAAGGAAATAAGAATTTTAATAAGCTGACATTTGGAATGTAGGGTGACATTCAAAGTGGCAAAAGAAGTGCAATTTAGTGAAGGGATACAACTGAGAAGTTGACTTTAAAGCAGGCGGAGGTGGTGGAGGGAATTAAAACACAAAGACCAAGCTATTCGAGTTTTTTCCATTCACTCTGTCCTCTGCTCTTATTTCCTATTTTCCCAGTGAGTTTTAATAACGTGCAACCTCTCAGGAAGCTGCCAGCCACCGCAGCTTTTTGGCCCTTCATATTAATCCTTATCCAGTTTATATCAGGCAAAAATATAATTTAAAATTGTAGATTTATAAAAGAAAAAAACATCATTTCAAACATTTGAGGTATATATTTCTATTTATGTCACAAGCTGAACTATATAAATAGCATTTTTACAATATATCTGTAGCTTGTGTTTTTGGAAATTGGGGTCAGACAAAACTAACTGATTGATCACGAGGGGAAGTAAGTTTACTGTCATTGACACCAAGACAGAACACAACAATAAACAACACCAGGAAACAAAAGAAAACAATAAAAGAATCACAGTATTCTCAAAAAAATGCTTCCAGGAATAAAAATAAATAAATTACTAATACTATTAATGCCTCGCCACACTTGTTTTTCATTTTTCATCAGCAAATGGCAGCAATAAATCAGCAATTTTCCTGATGCATGGAACAAAAAGTTATTTTCTTGAATTTCTGTGTAGACTTTGGTCGTTTCATTGAAAGACTTTAAAAAGCTCCTGGTTTTTCTGCTCTTTATTTACCTTAAGATTAACGTTTTGGTAAAATGAAAAGAAACTGATTGAAAGAAAATGATTGTTAAAAGAGACTAGACATGGGCAATAAAACAATATCAATATATATTGTCAATATCTACATCATCAATGCACTAAAAAAACAGCCAATAATCATCTGTTATTGATCAATATGAACAGATTCATGTCAATAGCCTTTTTTTAAATATCACCCAGCCGAAAATTTGTACTTTTTATTTTATATTCTGTAATTGTGATCTCATATTTTTGTCATATTTGACTTCTTCTTCAATATGTAAGTTTAAACAGGAATAAATTGACAACACCTAGGGTAAAAAATGAACCAATCATGATCAAAATCTTATCTACATTAAGAATTTGGGAAAATATGGAATGATTTTGTGGAACATGTGATGTCACTAAGTAGGAGATAGAAAGCCAGAGAGATATTTAACATACTTCGATGTTAACAAACTTATTTGCAGGAGAAAACAAAATCTTATGGTGTGTATGCTGATGTTCATATTTACTGAAATGCCTTATTAGGAAGGTGTTAAAAAGAGCTTGTTAGCTCATAAATTTTGACTTTAACATCCGATCAAAGGTCTTAAAATCCAAATGTTTCAAAACCGCTAAGCTAATTTATCAAATTTAGCTTTTGGCGATTAAAGTCAAAATTTTTGCAGCATAAATTGTGGTAACTTGTGATGTTTTGTGGTTGGACGATGCTCCTTTTGTTAAAAATCCAACCTGTGGTTGCTTTATTTCCCTGGGCCAGGTCCACTTTCTGCTAGCATAAAGAGCAAGAGACACGAGATAAAGAGTGATCCCACTCCATTTGGTTACGAAGGTACAGGAATGTCTGCCACTAGCATGTTGATCCTCTCACTGTAGCATGGCGTTAGCTTCAGGCACAAATCACAGATTATTTGACCGTCTGGATGCATGTCTGTGCATATATGTGTGTTTTGTTTTTTCCAGTTATCTTTTTCATGTCTTGCCTGCTGTGTTGAGTCATGCTGTGATCAGTGATGTGATACGTTACAACCACCTCTGGATGAAATCTCTACCTCTTGTTTTTGGCCTAAACTGATTTTTTTTTTGTTTGTTTTTTGTGAAGGGGTTTTTGGTTGGTTGGTTTTTGCATGATTAGATTAGCCAGGCTGCTGTTTTCATCTGATCTATTCAGTTCTTTCTGAATTACACGGTTTTGGTTGATGTTGTTGAGCGACGTGATGAAGAAGCATTTGGCTTCCCTCTAGATACTTTGCGTGGCGCTATGGCAACAGTCAGGAAACGCCAGAGCATGACTAGCGGGACCGCCACCGCAGCCAGCGGCACGGCAGCCGTCCCCAGATCCACCTCCCAGCCAGGTAACCACCACCTAGGAGGAGTCATTTCTGTGCTTGTCTTCACACTGCAGTTTGATATCAGTCGTTTGTTGGCGATCAACTTGTTTGTCAGTTTGTGTTGGCTCAGTGTTTAAGTCTTCCAGAGTTTTTCATGATTATTCTTATCTTCTTTTTACAACAGATCTGATGTCAGGTTTGGTGGGGGGAACAAAAGTGGGGGTTTTTGCCTACATGCATATTATACCAACTTCACATAGAGTCTCACCAATCTCACCTATTGTATTTAAAAAGTAGACATGAAGCATTTATTGCAGCAACAGCAAGTATCACTGCTTACTTTACTATTATATGTGTTATTTTAAGGGTCTCATAATAAAAGAAATGGGGTGTGAAGTCAGAAGTATATAATTGTCTTATATTATATATTATTTGTTGCACCTTATTTGTTCATGGTCAGCTGTCAGTCTTCTTTCTGACATGCAAATGTGTAAATGCAAGCAATATATGTTGCTGTATTTTGATAAACCTTTAGTATTGTGCCTAAAATAGTTCTGTCAGCTGCAGAGCTGCAAATAACAATTATTCTGATAGTTGATTGACTGATCGAATATTATTTTTAATTCAATTCAATTCAATTCAATTTATTTGTATAGCCCAGAATCACAAATCACAGATTTGCCCCAACGGGCTTTACAGTTTACAGTACAAAAGCAACACAACATCCCCTGTCCTTAGACCCTTACATCGTACAAGGTAAAACTCCCTAAAAAAACCTTTAACGGGGAGAAAAAAACAGAAGAACCCTCAGGAAGAGTAACAGAGGAGGGATCCCTCTTCCAGGATGGACAGGCTGCAGTAGATGATGTGTGCAGGTGGAAACAATACAGGGAAAATTGGACATTACAAACAGAAAAACAGAAATGTAAATATTAATATAAATATTAAATATATTTTTTTTATTATTCATTTTCTTTACATGTCACATATTTCGATAGAAAATAGTAACAAAGATTTGACATGATAGCAGGTTATACAGTACAGTAAACAAATACTGTGAATCTGGCTGCAACTAGCAACTTTTTTGATCAATTAATCTATTCATTATTAAACTGATTAATCATTTAGTTGTTTTTTCATGAAATCATGTCAAATGGTAATTACTAAAACCAGAATCAGACTTCAGAAACTAAAACTTTGGACATTTTCTTCTTAAAAATTACTCAAGTCCATCAATTGATTATCAAAATAGTTGGCAACTAATGTAATAGTTTGATAATCGTTGCAGCTCTTGTCTTCACAAGGATGTTTTGTTTTCAGTGTTAATAAACAAATCTAGTAAAACCTACAAAATTGGCACAAAGTTTATTTTGTGCTTTGGTTTATATTAATGATGCCTGTTGCTCAATGCAATGCTAATTGTTGAATGAGCAGTTGTCCAAAGTACCATTCTAATAATTTTGGAAATTTAGTTACAGATGGTTCTGCTGTACATTTGTATTACATGTCAGAAAATTAGTCACTGGCCTTGGGGAAGGTTTGTGCTTCTATTTCAACTGTTAAAACTCCATTGAACATTAGGAGCCACTAGTAGTAGTTACTAAAACAATCAATGTGGAAGTTTTGCAAGTGGAGTTCACTCAAAATTTAATCAGCTCATCCTTGGCCAATTCAAGAACTATCATGAAATTATTCCCCATATTTTTCCATAATCCTGTTCACAAATAAGACAACCTGCTGGGTGAAGGTAATAATGCTAATTTGTTCCACAGGGAAAGACTGTGGTGATTGTGAGTATCTTTTAGAAGTCTTCTGCCTGTCAAAAGCTATATCTCAAAAACAGACTCATCAAGCCTTCATGAAGGCATAAGATTCATTATTTAACTGCTTGGTGACACATCGCTCTTTATGGATGCATTTTGTTGCTTAGTATGTCTATTGATTCTCCTCAGGCTGGACTCAGCGGCGTCTCCCGTCCATTGACACTGAAGACTTTGAGACGATCCACTCCAGCGCAGAGGAATCCTCCAACTCGTCAGAGGAAGAAGGCAGCAATAAAAATGTGAGTAACGCTCAGGTTGGCTTCAAAAAGTTAGAGCAACCTCCTAAATGTATTTAAGAGCTAATATGAATAAAACACAAACTACGTCATGAATTAAAACAAGAAGTGAGTTCCGCTCAAAGCCTGGGTCTAAGTGAAAAATGTAGCGTCCCTTGACCCGGTCCAGTTGCCGTAAATCACCTTCACTTCATGACCACCCGCCGCCCCTCCACAGCTCCCCACTCATCTCTCACTCTCCCCTCTTTTCTGCTAAATCCCTCCCAATCCCCCTGGAAGAAAACCCCTCCGCTGCTTAATTACTTTCCGCAATCGCATGACTCTTCAGCTCTAGAACATCGACGACTTGGCATTTAAGAAACGAGAGGAAAGCTGAGCGAACGGAACGAGGGGGTGGGGGGATTACAGCAGCACTGGTCTGCTGGGTAATGCAGCCTTTCCACATCCATTATAATCTGTGTGATGTGCACAACACTCTTTAAAGGACATTTTTGCATCATGCGATTGATGTTGGTTTGTATTTGCTATTTATCTTATAAATTTCAAGCTGTCTGGATGAATGAAATTCAACCTGAGCTTCAGTGAAAATAATTCTTGACACTTTCTGCTAAACAGAGCTAATTTTCAATTTACATTAAATATTAAAAAATTAGCACACACTCAGTAATACCACTGAGCTGGAGGTGAGCGGTCGACAAAACTGATTAGATCTTCTTGATATAACGTTAATCAGCAAACTCAGTTCTCTGTGGCGTTCTAACACAATCAAGAAAACTAAAGCTTAACCCACAAACATCAAGGGGAAAGCGGTTTGTAGATTACATCTATCCATATAGCAAAGTGTATAGCTGCACATGGCATGATGGTGTGTCCTTTTTGTGACATTTGTTGAATGGATATATAACATCATTATTATCATTACTATCATTAAAAGCACTGCAGTGCTGTAGGGGTAGAGCATTTGCCTCTTAAGCAGCAGACTCAAAGCATTCCTTGCTGCTCCAAGACACATTCACAGACCCTCGGAAAATCCAAAAACTGATACGTAGATTCAGATCCACTGTTTCAACATAAATTATAGCCTTTTTCTTACAATAAGAGTGTATTTACATATTTTACCCAATGTTCAATTTGTCTATTAAGGCTATGGAACAGTCACACACCCTCATTTGGCATGAAACATGAAAATATAATTAAGCCCCCACTTTTCTATAGGATTACACTTCACCAGTATCAATTAAAATCCCTTGAAGCTGCAGTAATTTATAATTTTATATAAATGTTGGGTCACAAGAGTGTTCTGTCGACATCTAGTACGAGTGATTAAAACTTTTTTTAAGGTTCTGGGAACTGAAAACACAATTCTCTGCAAACAGTTCAATATTGATTAAAAGTCTAGAATGTGAGTAGATTATATCTGTAAAACCTTAATTTTGTTCTTACTTTTTATGATACTGTAGGTCAGGAAATGAATGTGCTGCAGTAACATAAAAGAACAAGGCTGTATCTACAAACATTTATGGACAAATTATGTTTATGGTGAAACACCACATGTTTCAAGAGAATGCTAACATGCAATATTTATAATATATATATGGCATATGTTACACATGTTATACATATTGCCATATAACTACAAATCTACACATTAGAAAAATATATTACAGGCTACAAATTAAACTGAATGTAAAATATATATATATATAATTTATGTACCCCAGATGGTAAGTTATTTATTTTTTTTAAATTTTCCAAAATTCTGAAAAAAAACAACCTTCAGTTGTGGGATAATGACGCTCACATGTAAAACTATGAGCAAAAGGGACTGGTCATGTGACCTTATGAATTGTTTAAAAAATAAAAACCCCTTTTTACATGTAACTGTAAAAAATGTACTATATATCACAGTTTTTCAGAAAAATGTGTAGTTTTGCCATATATAATAGAGGGTTAAACATTGGGGTTTAGTGAATGCACATATTTTTCCAGCAGATACTCCTATCCCAGATGGAGCAGGATAATGCAGGTTCAACTCTGTCCTTCTCTTCTTCCTGCAGGGAGACAGCAGCCGTTTCCGGGTGCAACTCACGTACGAGTCTCGTGAAGCTCGAGATCTGTCTCTGGAGCCGGGAAACCTGGTCCAGTTTCTGGAGGAAGCAGAGAATGGACACTGGTGAGTTTTATTTTCTGTTTTTGGACTAAAGTCACATGGCTTGTTTCTTCTCCTGACTTATCACTTCATTTGAGACCTCAGGCCAATGGCGCCACACCTGCTACTTTCAGAGACACTTTGAGAGTTGAGAATACCTGGAAACCTGTTTGTTTGCAGCACAACAAAAGCAAGAAATTCTCACAAATAAGGCAAAAATAACCTGTCCCCCTGCATTATTCTTTATTGTGGGCTTGCCCTGAATGAACTATAATTGCAGCCTGATGCTTTTTACTTCTTCAGGACTTTATATTTCTGGCTCAGCATTTCCAGCAGCTCAAAAACATTCGTCAAAGCAACAAAAAATCCATAGTTTGCCAATTCTTATTGCAATTTTTTTTCTGCTTTGACTTTTGAAAATTGTTCCTCAGTTCCTGTGTGTTTAACATTTTCCTGTTAGAGTCTGTATTTCCTATTGTTATGATTGGCTGAAGGGTTCGTTTTAATCCAACTTTGTAACCTTGGCTCGAATGAGCTTGTCATGAAAATCAGGTCAGTTGTGAGAGTCAGTGGTGGGAATTCTGTTGTTCTAAATAACACCATTAATAAAAGCTTTACTTATTTCAGCAACCAATAGTCTAATGGATTATTCCTCCTATCATTAAAACTGTTACTATTCCTATACCTGAAGCGGTTTTTCATCAAATTGTTGTGTAGTGAAGATTCATCTCGACATCATCTTCATTGGACATTTTTTCTCATTCTATGTTCCTCAAACATGCCGCAAATTACAAAGGAAGAGAGAGAAACATCCTGAACAGACACTTTTTATTTCACAAGCGACAAACAGGTCAAAATAAAAAATAATAAATACATTATTTTCAATATATTCTCCAGACGAACACCTAAAACATAAAAACGAACACTTAAAACATAAAAAATATTGAGAATAAAATAGTTTAGATGTGTTTACTTTTTTTCCTAATAATGTATTGCATTGCATGTCCATATTATTATAAATGTTAGATTTATCATAAAGAATTGAACAAACACACATTTTAAATTCTGTTAAAAATGGTGGTAGTGGGCCCAAATCTCAAATCAAGACACATTTGATTTTTCAAAAATGAAAAAATAGTTACTTTCCAAAGAAACTAGATACTTTCATAATTTGAAACTCAGTAACCAGTTTTTGTAAGAAGTAACTAGTAACTGTAACAATCGATAAATACATAAATCAACCCTAATTTGTCTTATGTACTTATCCACCATCAGTTTTATTATTATTATTTTCCAAATTATTGATAATTTTGGATTATTAATATTATTATTTTCTAAATTATAGGTTTTTTAATTATCTTTAAAAAGGACCAACTGAAAAAAGGCTGAATGTGGCCACTTTATATTAAAGTTGATATGTCATTTGTCAGTTAAATGACTGGCTGTTGGATTCAATGATTGATCTATTATCAAGAGAAACGTGGTATTTATGAGCCAAGGAGGAAGCAAAGTTGTTTTTTTAACTACTTCTTCAACTATTTTCATATTCTATTGATGATGTCTATATAGATGTTATATGTCGATATTGTATAATTGCCTCTCTTCATATATCATGGCTTTCTGTATGTCAGCTGGTGCCCTTTTTATTTTTTCTTTCCCACTGCCACAGCCAGTAAAACAAGGAATTATTTAATACTTAAAGTTAAGAAGTAATTCATCATATCATATATACTTGACTGGCTGCGTAATAGTCCTTTTCTGAGCAGCTAAACAACGGCATTTCATTATATTACATTTCCAGCCGGGGGTTGTGGGGTCAAGGGAGCGAGCGACTGTTGTTCCAAACGAAAGTCCAGGCCACAAGTTGTAAAAATCCAGCAGCACCTGGTGAAGCAATCACTGGCTCATTGCTATTCATCAGCAGCTCGATCAACCACCTGCAGCCGTGTTTTGGTCAATTTTCTGCTATGGGACAGCTCAATGGGCCATATTAGTGTCGATGTTTCACCAGAAACCCGCACAAATGACCCTAATAGTATCCTGTGCTACCTGCCGCTCTGCTATTTAGAAAGCACTAATCATCCCGCTATCACAGCAGTGAAAAATTGCACCGTTGTGGCCTTTTATTCACGCATTATTTGGCACCAAAATGAGGCGGTAGATTGCGACAGTCTTTGTGCCAACACACCTCCAGAGGGGGCCAAGTTTTTAATTGAAATGTACAAACAGTAGCTGTGAAACCACCATAAATTAACATTGAGGCTTTGTCTCACACATCCGATTATGTGTCCTGTTGCTTTGGAGACAGGGATTAGAGCGAAAGTCAAGACTGGCTTTATTAAAAGAAACCAAAGTCGTGTTTTCTATTGTTAGATCTGCAAATTGTAAATCATGCAAATTCACGGAGGTGGTCAAAGTCTGATGTAATGATGCAGACGTTTGCTTCCTAAAGACAAAGCCTTAATAAATAAAAGCCAAAAGGAACAAAGAGAATCCATACTGCCTCAATTAATTTGGCAGAGGGAGTGTATTACAGTATATTTGTATACATTGTAAAATACTTGTTTTCTGCCATCTCTCCCATCTCCATTATAAAAATTTCATAACTGGAGCCTCAGGTTATTTATGTCTATTATATGCATAAATAAGTGTTTGCAGGGGAATCTCAGAGTTTCCCTCTTCCAGTGCTATGTTGTACACGCTGTCACGGCCTGTAACAGACGGCCCGTCTCGTCCGTGGCGTTTACGCCGCTCTGCTACAGCCTCCCGCGACCCTGAAAAGGATAAACGGACACAGAAAAACAGATGGATGCTCCTCACAGCATAATGCGAAGCAATACAACAACACCATAAACTTCAGCCTGAGATATTGAGTTGGATGCATTCTCTCTGACAGAGTATCAAGAAAAATCGAACATTAAGCCTCGCGGAGGCAGCGTGATGCAGGGCCGTGATATCGGATCCTGTTAGATCGTATCGGCGGTGAGGCTTGCATAAGAAAAGACGTTTTTTCCTCCCCTCCCACTTCCTGCTTTGCTATCTGTAATCATTACCCACAGCTTCCCTGGTTAAAAGTCCATCTAGAGTTTAGTCCACATTAATCAGCCGAGACTGGGAAAGGAAATGAGACTAGTGCAACAACTGCTCCTCCGCTGCCCGACTCTCTCTCTACAAGGATTAAAGGCTCAGCGCGGCTCCTTTGGTTATTAAAATTTCATTCACTGTAACATTACCCTGATGAAGCACTGAGCGGTGCAACAACAAAACATGTGACTAATGGTCTATTCCCAAATCAAGGGAGACAGATGAAAACACAATAGCTTCAAATGAATAATAAATCACTGTTTCATTCACCACAGCACCACCGCCGCATCCCTCTATCTCTCCATCTCTCCATCTCTCCATCCATCCTTCCATCCTTCCGTTTGCCTTCATGGAGAAAACCGCCTCTGGAATCCAGCGCTGAGAGAAATGTTTTGGTCTCATGCAAGCTCTCTCGCATTTTTGGAAGTGACTAATACTCCGTTAGATAAAAGCTTCCCTTGCTTTGAATCCGCTCATTTTTCATCAGCTCATGCATATTTCAGCCTGTAAAATCGTCTCCTGTCGACTGCATCTGTGGGTTTTTGGAGTTAAGAGGTCTCCTCACTTGAGGAAAATGAAGAATTCATAAGTCCTTCCCTTTTTTGGGCTCTTTTGTTGGATCATAGTTAACATGCAACATGGGGGCTGTATATGTCACGTTTCTGCACAGAGCTCATCAGTCACATTATGAAGAGCAAGAGGTAAAAGAAGAAGAATTCATAAAATAAAGTACCTTGTTTACGGAACTTGTCAATATGAATTATTTACTCAGTCAGAATGCTGATCTAACACCATTCTCCAGGTGATGCAGCTGTCAGTGTTGCGACATGTGGTAAAACACTTTACAGGCGCTCCCAAGACAGACGGCCACACATACATATTTAATGCACAAGGGACTTTCAGTGAGTTGACTTTCACTTCCAGGGTTCTCTCTCTTTCCCTCACATATGACTCCTTTAAAAGCTACTTTTTTCCTGTCTGGGAGCTGGTGGAATCATGGAACTTCCAGTTCATCAGCGTTTTCTCACTTGGTCACATGCCCTAGAAAGAAATGTATTCTCTGTTTTAGGTGGTAATGTAATTCAGTCACAGTGTCAGGCTGTTCTATTCTCAGAGGCGGGTTAAAGCCAACACTGACACTACAGAAGTTTGTTGCCCCTTTTTTTCCCTCTTAGACTGCATAAGATAATTAGGGATTATCAGTCATGCAGCAACAGTGAAGTTTTTCTGAAGGACACTTCTCTGAACAGAGTCCTTCCTTTCTAAATAGATGGTGCTGCAGGGCCTGCTATTGGCAAAATGGCACCAAATTTGTTGGGGTCACCTACATATCAAATGTCACATATATACAAAATGTGGTTACAATAGCTAAAATCGTTCAGGAGATATGACAATTTTTTGTAGCGTAAGCCCTGTCTATAGCATTTGATCAAATTTTGAAGGCCAGCTACAGCAAAACTGTATGCAATATCAAGATTTAAAAAAGTAACCTTCACTGGCCTGGTCCAGAGGCGTTCTGTGCCAGGATTGGTGAGGATTAAATAAAATGTATAGAAGGAAAAAAACTGCTTTGGACAAATTCAAAATCATGAAAAGTGGAGACACGAATGGCTGTGACTTATATGAATTGACATGTCTAGACCCATAAAATCCAGGGAAATAGAAAATCTTGATTCTGCTTTCAGTTCAATAGTTATAGGCCAAAAATACACAAAAGTACACAAAATTACACACTTCACTAACTTCCGTAATACATCCACCATGTGTGAAATCATTTAGATAAATGATTCTGCAGATTTATTCATCAATGTGGTGAAGAAGTTTTATAGCTGTGTAGGAAAATAACATTACCATTCTCTGATCTTTACTACAAAACTTTGCTACAAAAATGTTCACTAAACAAGTGAAACGGGAAAAACAACAACAAAGTTTTATGTGCAAAAATCCAGTTTTTGTTCAGAAACTTTGCTCTCTATATATTCCTCATGTTTACAGGTACACAACAGAGATATTTAACTTTTTTTGCATGTGTATAGAGTGACTTAATGTATATTTGTCCTTCTTTCTGTATTGAGAATTCTACATCATCAGCATATAGTGTGATTTTCTTATTGAATAATCATGTTAACTATTTTCATGTCTGTTACAGAAAAGCTATGTTTTACACATATTTCTTTGGTTTAAACTGTGTTGTCATTCTCTTGCGAGTGAGTGAAGACTTTCCCCTGCACTGTTTCTCATGTTCTAGGCTAGTGAAGAACCTTTTAACAGAGGAGACAGGGCTGGTCCCGTCCAGCATCCTGCAGACAGCGTCTGAAGGAGGTCACTCTTTAGGAAACAAGTCTGCTCCTCCTCACTAACACTGGCAGCCTCGCTGTAGCACTCTCACTAACTCACCAAACCCTCCACCCCTCCGCCGGCAGCTCCCTCACCCCCTCACGTGGCGGCCGGGCCCTGGGTTTATGGACCGGGTGGGCCGCCGCCCTGGGAGAGGGAGGGACTGCTGGACTGGGTTCAGGGTGGATCCCAGGACGGAGCGAGTGGGGCTGGAAAGAGCTTTGGAGATGAATAATCAGAGCATGATGTGACTGATTGCAGCACATTCCCTCAATCACCCTCTCCACATGATTTCTCTCTTTCTCTCTGGGTGCTGGGAGTGGACGAAACAAGAAAAAAAATTTTTGAGGACGAAATTTATTATCTGTGGCGTTAGTGGTGAAAGAACAGATCTTTCTCTTCAGTAAAGCTAAAGAGACAGAAAAAAAAGTCCTGAATCGAAAATGTACTGAAGTACTTAAAGTATCGTCGAAAAAATACTTTTGCAAAAAATATCATGCAGATTGTGTTATATTATTAGAGTATATTAGAGTACTTGTTTTTAATTACTAAAAGCTTATAATATTTATTAATCAATGTGTAGCCATTTTGAGAAAACTCGGTAGATTAATAGTAAAAGTACTGCACCACAATATTTAGCACCTTTCACTCAAAGTGCAAATGTAAAAATAAGTAACTGCAGCTGTCAGATAAATGTAGTGGAGAAGAAATTACAATATTTTCCTCCTAAATGTGTTGAGTGGAAGTATAATGTAGAATCAGATTGAATTACTCAAGTAAAGTACAAGTACCTCAAAAGAACATGAACAACAAAGGCTTAACATGTATTATGATACATGGACATCATTGGATGTAAAATGTACAGCTTTTCAATTTATATTTAATGGAATGAGTAATCACAAATGCAACTTTTTTATTATCTTTAGAAAATATTTTCAACAACAGTTGTAAAACATATTTTTTTGTTTTTCACAGTATTGTTTGTAGTGGTATTATTTTTGACATAGAGGAAATTATTTTACAGTGTTTTTTGACATGTGAATAGTGCTCACATCATGATGCAAGTTGGTAATAGGATATTCTTTCGCTAAAAGTTTAAACTTATACAATTGATGACCTTGCATTGCCTAATATACAAACTGTTTAATTCTAATTGAATATACATAGTGTTGTTAATGCTCACACACCCAGCTCTGCAGTCATAAAATGCCCAGAGTCATCAGGCGATGCAAGTTGTGAACTCTGTGGAATCTTTCTCTTCTGCACAGCATCATCCATCTTATCCGGCATGAATGCATCATTAACACTGACACTCCCACCCTCATTAAAGCTCTGTAAAATCATTGCTCCACTGTCCCTTTACCTTTCCCCCTGGCTGTCTACACTAAATGCTGTGTTAATGATAGATAATATATCTGGTGGTCAGCCAAAGTTCACAGAATACTTACAGCGGTGCAAACTACCAGCTTAATGTAGTCATAGCAACAGTAGAACGTGATGCTTGATGCATGATAAGAACTTAACTTAAGGAAATGCATCTTTATCAATAAAAGTCCTGCAATCATACTCAAGTCAAACTATAGTATTTGTAATTTTATTACCATCAGATTATTTGTCTTTCAGAACATTGGTGACTGAAGAATCAAACACATTTAACAACAGTTAATGTATTTTATTGATTGTAGATGAAGGAGGTGAATCTGTTCATCAGCAAATCAGAGATGTTAAACTTAATTCATCTAATGGGCCACATTTAGCACGATTTGATCTCAACTTGATCTCAAGTGCTGATTAATAGAATTTTTAAATATAAAAACACCTATAAATTTCCCTCCATTTGATGTAAATAAATACATTATAAATATGTATATGATTAATTAACCTTCAAATCACAAAACAGTAGCAATGACATGAGGAAAAAAGGTGAAATTTCATCACTGAACAATATTTAGTTTTTTAGGCAGCAGGTGAGCTTTTTTCCTGCCTTAAAAACCATTTACAAATTAAACTGTGCATATTTTATCCCTTGAGCCCTGAAAGATGCTCCCTGACTCACCGAGTTTAAATGAATCCGAGGCTTCCTGAGATGACAGCCTGCGTCGGAATAAGAACTTTCACATCAACAGGCAACACTAAAATAGATTTTTTCAGCATCGAACAACACATCTGTCGCCTCAAATAAAAAGAAGAATTTGTACTTTTTAAATAAGTTGCCACCTTTAGTAAAAAAAAATCTTTGTTAAATTCATGATTTGGCAAACTATACTTAGTCGTAGAATAAAGCTGCTCCTGGTTCTCTCACTCCTGTCCCTGATTCGTGTGTGAAGTCACATCCTTTAGGTGTTTGTCGCGGCCTCAATTGCATTTTTTTTTGTTTTTTTTGCTGTTTTTCCTGATCTCCTCCTGCTTATATTCTTCCCCTTCCCTTCCTCTCTCTTTCTCTTCCTTTCTTCTCCTCCTGAGTTTTTCTGTTCCGCCACTTTAAGGAGACCAAGAACTCGGCTCTCCAGCAGTTAACCTTCAGTATTTGTGGTTAAAGCGGAGCCCGCTCACAAAAGTCCCTTCACCTCTCTGTGTTGCATTGTTTCCCTTCCCTGTAATTCTTTAAATACACTCCTGGCTGATTTTGTTGCAGATATTGAACGCCTGACTGTTACATCTCCCTGTTTTACGCTGCTCCTGAAGCTGCATTATTTGGTGTGTGAAGTTTTATTGGCACTGTGCATCCCCTCCCCTCCTTACGCTGTGTTGGAATGCCACAGTTTGCTTGTTTTTTTTTTGTTTTTTTACATTTCTCTCAGTGAAACCAGCTCTGACACTGACGCGTCTTGTTTTTTTTTACCCCCAGATATTTTCAGTGACCTGTGCACGGCGGCGCTCTCTGACTCGGACGACCATGAAGGCAGCACCTGGGGCGAGGCGTTCCAGGACGGCAGCAGATGAACACGGACCACTGTTGTAGCTCATTTTCCTACCCGCCGAGGGCCCACAGACACGTCAGACAATTCTTACTGTAGTTTTTCAAAACGTAAGCTGGATTTTTATCTTAGTCTTCTACCCTGTAGTCCTACATATCGGACTACAAACATGGCCTGCTATTGTAGTTGTTCATGTCAGACTCACTGAAGCTTCTCAGTTACCGCGTGGGAAAGCCATATATATTGAATTTAACCGTAGAACCAGCCGTCATCTGCGGACTCGTCATCTGAAGACTGAACATTATCGGATATGATTTCCGATCACATACTGTAGTGACACGACTACAAATGCAACTGTTTGAGCTCGGAGGAAACTTAGGGAAAAGCGATAAAGTCCATGTGCTGGTTGTAAACAGGCCTCGGCAAGGAGCCTGTTTTGCTGCTTTTCTTCAGCTTCTCAGGTTCAGGCTACAGACGCCTGTAGTCTGTAGAAGAACCCAGGAGTTGTCTCGCTTGCCTTTTTATTCGCACCCACATCAAGTCATCACGTCACATTCATATATTATCTGCCTGTTCTCACACCCTGTAGGCACTCAAATGATGTGTAAAAACTGCTATACTTACAGAGAGATATTCTCCCATTCATATCTGGATTTATTACCCGTCTTCGAGAAGAGAAAAACACTTCTACGTATGGATTATTCTCTCTGGAAAGGCCTCCTGTTAGAACCTCGCAGGTATTACAACAGTCCAAATGATTTTCACTGATGAGATATTATTTTTGTTTTGGATTGAAAGCTGAGATCATCTAACAGCCTCTCAGTGAACATTCACACATTGTGTGCATGATGTTCCTCTTAATATATTTCTTCAGTTTGTATTTGCCTGTAGAAAACAGATGCTTAGCTTCCATTAAAAGCATTAATGATGCTGCATTGTTACCAGGTGAAAATATCTTGTTTTTTTGGTACAGTTAGTTATTGAGTAGAATTATCTTATTCTATTGGCAAATATTTTTTCTCCATTTTTTTCTTGATTTTGTTTAATTTACAAATCAACATAATCCTTATACTCTAGTACAATGTAAATACATTAAAGATTCATAACGATGATAATTATTTAAAATAATTTTGACATTTTCTATTACTTCAATAATTATAATATTTAAAAAAGTAAAACAAGATCAAATTGACCAAAATCAAGAAATAAATGATATGCAAATAAAATAACCCTGCTAATAAATATAGAGGGTCTCTTTTTAGTTCAAGAAGATTATTTAATGGACAGATCTTACCTGACTAGCAGATGTGCAGCACAATCAATATCTGTGGTTTTATTTAGGCTCCTAAATTTACAGTCTAGAAATACCAAACCAATGAGCTGAAGGAAACTATAAAACGTAATCTGAGAAAAAATGTTGCTGAATGACCCTTTTCTTCACATTACAATCATGATTAGGGCTTTTTAAAAAACATCCAAGTTTAGAATGTCAGAGTGGCGTCCTCTTTTCAGCTAATGACTGATAAATTACTCTCTGGCAGGAAATACACGTCGAGAAATAAATCAATCACAATGTTTTTCCCAGATTATCTTTCTCTGTTGGTGCAGCGTGAACAGCGTGCAGACGCGGGCCAAACGCCTCGTGATGGAAATTAAGCATCGCCGCATCTCTTCTTTTGAGGCGAACGTGGTAAATCATGTTTCAGGAAACAGATTTATCTCTGTGACATGTTATGCTTCTTGGAATGATCTCAGCGTAATAGGATTTTCAGTAGCGAGCTTTGATTTGCCGCCGTTATCTATAGACGGGACATATTCAACCATTGTCTGCATGTAAACACTCAACCTTATGCACACAAGAACGAGAGAAACGAGGGGGTTTTGAAGAATGTACAGACCCATTATGAATAAGCTCAATTTTGGTGGACAATATTCAGAATAGCGTCTTTATTCATCCACACACACACTTCTCTTCCTGTCCTGTTGATTTATCTCTGCTTACATACAGCCTCAGCTCATGGTTTCCAGTGTTCAGAGACCAGATTGATTGTATTCTCACCTTGAAATTCCTTGAAGGGTTCAGCTTCCTAACAGTTTTATCTGATTCATGAGAGTCTTTTGAAGCCCAGGCCAAAAGCCCTTACAGCCAGTGTTGCTGTTTCTCAGATATTAGCATTTGTAAGCAATTTGTGAGCATTGTCAGCTTGAGTCAGGAAGGCACAGAAGAGAGAAGCAATTTTGTGACAGATCATGCTGATATATATATATATATATATATATATATATATATATATATATATATTTTTTTTTTTTGGTATTGTGGGGAAAGTCAGGGACTGCGAGTGATGGTTTTTTTTCTCTTTTTTTTTTTCGTAAAAAGCACCTGGACTGTTTCATAACATCATAGATTTCATTCTTTTAGAGAGGAAAACAGCACCATGCACCCAACAGCCCTTTGGAACCTCCATTCATGCAGTGGGCTTGAAGGACATTTTAGTAAAGTAACTGTAAATGAACATCAGTGTTTGTCTAATATTGCACATTTTTTTGTGTGTAAAGGTTCATTTTTCTGTATGACTGCTGTATTGTTGCACACGCTTCTTCCTCAGAGGCTTTTTGGCATTGTGATGCATTTCTACTGACACGTTGAATCCTTAAAAAATGTATTTACACATCAGTGCCACATCAAATTAAAGGAGGGAGCTCAGACCTTTTCCAGATTTGTAATAGTTTATATGATTAACATTTTATCTGTAACTTATTATAAATGAACAACAGACCAAATTAGTAGGAAAATAATACATGTGCTTGTGTCAAAAGTAAAATGACCTGGAAAAAGTAATGGTGCAAAAGGAGTGATGTATGATACAAAGGTTAATGGTAGATAAATAGATGATTGGATGGATGAATCATGCAGGGATCAATTGATGGTTTGGTTGATTGATCAGTAGGTGGAGGACTGATGTTTGCATAGATGGATGGATGGATGGATGGATGGATGGCTGAATGGATGGATGGATGGATGGATGAATGGTTTGTTAGACGGATAAATGATTGGTTGAATGTTTGGATGGATGAAAAGATTTAATTGATTCATCCATTTATCATATTTTGATGATGAATGAATAGATAGATATTTTGATACTGGTTAATATCTGGAACAGAGGGCAGAACTTTATTAAAGGTCATAACCATTGATATATTTCACTGTCTGTAAAGAAACATTCCTCTTGAACATACTGTAAATTGTGTGTATCCAATGTTTAATGAAAAATATTGTAAAGTAAAATTTCTATTGTACTGCATCCTGCTGCAATTTAATTGCAATTTCACTATATTATCGAATGTATCAAAGCTGTATCAAGTACAGACTGTCATTGTAATGTAAATATTGATTTATTGTGATAATATGCATTTACAACATGAAGTTTGTCAATGTGTGTGTCTGTGTGTGTGTCTGTGTGTTTAATTTTTAATGCAACTTAAAAAAAAAAAAAAAACATACTGTGAATGTAGATGAGGCATATAAATTTCTGAAATTTAGATGTTCTTTTTCCTCAAGGAACAAACCAAATGAGCCACATCTATAAAAACGCCATGATTTTTCATGAAAAAGTAAAAAATGTTTTCCTGCCTTTCGGGTCACCACTGTCTCTCTGTTCAAAAGAAATACAACTGAAAAGGACATCCAATGTAAATAATCATCATCTTTGAAATTGTTTTAAGAAGAGAAAAAGGGCATTTTGATTGATTATTAAAAAAACAAAAACCTAAATGTTATTTTTTTGTTTATTAAATCCTTGAAAGTTGTCTGAAGGCAGCAGGACAGTTAATCTAATAATAATAATTAATCAACATCCTCTACACACGTGTCAGTTACAAATCTATACATTTAGATATTCAGCAGTGCAGTTTTATTCTTTCTTGTTATACAGTGGTGTGAAGGTGGTTTTCCCTCTTCCTGATTTCTTATTTTTCTACATATTTGTCACACTCACACTATGATTCAGACGTCATCTACCAAATTTCAATATTAGTCAAGGACAACACAAGTGAACAAAAAATGCAAATGTTAAATGAAGATTTTTATTATTTAGGGAGAAAGCCAAACATGGAGTTCAATTTCTCTAGCCAAAACAGGTCCTGTCACCTTTTCTCAGTCAAGAAATGACTTAAATGGGACCTGCCTGATAAAGTGAAGTAGACTAAACGCTCCTCAAAAGTTATAATGAGATGCTTGGATCTAAAGAAATTCAGGATCAAATAAGAAAGAAAGTAATTGAGCTCCATCAACCTGGTAAAGGTTATAGATAAGATAAGATAAGATAAGACTTTATTGATCCCACAATGGGGAAATTTGTCTGTTACTGCAGCGTACAGAGTAAAGAAAAGAAAAGAAAATAAAAGCTAAAGAAGATAAAAACTATGAAAAATAAAAATACACAACACTATGTACAAATTCGTAGAATTTGTTGATCCGCATACACAGTATGCATTATGGACATAGAATGGAGAAAAAATACTAATAAATAGGAAGAAAAAATTAGTAGTAAGTATGCATAAGCAAAGCACATATACATACATACATGCACGTACATACGTACATACAACACATACACATATTTACATATTTGCATATATATACGGACATACACACATGTACACATACATAGCTAATGCATACTTAAGGTGCAGGATGTGTGTGTAGAGTAAAGTGATGAGTGGGGGAAAAATGACTACAGTGACTTATAAAGTCTTATTGCTGTCGGGATTAATGATCTGCGGAAGGGCTCCTTCTTGGAGTGAGGGTGTTTGAGTCTCTGGCTGAAGGAGCTGCTCAGCGCACCCACCACCCCATGCAGAGGGTGATGGGGTTGTCCATGATGGATGTCAACTTTGCCAACATCCTCCTCTCTCCCACCACCACCACCGACTCCAGAGGACATCCCAGTACAGAGCTAGACCTCCGCACCAGTTTGTCAATTTTCCTTCTGTCCCCATCTGCGCATCCGCCCCCCCAGCAGACCCCTGCATAGAACAGGGTAGATGCTACGACGGAGTCGTAGAAGGTCTTTAACAGAGTCCTGCATACTCCAAAGGACCTTAGTCTTCTCAGCAGGTGAAGTCAACTCTGGCCCTTCTTGTACAGGACATTAATGTTTGTAGTCCAGTCCAGTTTGTTGTTCAGGTGAACGCCCAGGTACTTGTAAGAGTCCACTGTCTCAATGTCTTTTCCCTGGATGCTCACCAGTGTGGTGGGTGGTGACTTCCTCCTGAAGTCCACAACCATCTCCTTTGTCTTGCTGGTGTTGATTTGGAGAGCATTGGTCTCACACCAGCTGACAACGTCATTGATGACCCCCCTGTACTCCTGGTCGTTCTCATCTGATACACACCCGATGATGGCCGTTTCATCTGAGAACTTCTGTAGGTGGCAGTTGTCAGAGTTGTAGTTGAAGTCTGAGGTGTACAGACTAAACAGAAAAGGTGAGCGCACTGTACCCTGTGGCGCCCCCGTGCTACAGACTACCACCTCAGACACACAGTCATGAAGCCTGGCATACTGTGGTCTGTTGGTGAGGTAGTCGATGGTCCAGGCCGTCAGCTGCTCATCCACTCTGGCTCCCTCCAGCTTCCTTTTCAGCAGTGCAGGCTGGATGGTGTTAAAAGCACTGGAGAAGATCCATTTCTAGAAGTTTGGGACTCAAGTGAACAGGAAACATGGAAAAGTGATTAACTATTTCAGGGAAAATCAGCCAACTAAAAGTCTCAAAAGACCCAACAACAACATCTAAAGAACTGCAGGTCTCACTTGTCTCAGTTAAGGTCAGTTTTCATTGCACGGCAGAGTTCCAAGACCAATATCACTGCTGAGCAAAAAGAACATTAATGCTTGTCTTAATTTTCTAGAAAACATCTTGATGATCCCTAAGACTTTATGAAAATACTCTGTGGTCTGATGAGATAAAAGCTGAACATTTTGGGAGGTGTGTGTCCCATTACATCTGGTGAAAAAGTGAGGATGTATTTCAGAAAAGAACCTTACACTAAGAATACAATCTGGTGGTGGCAGTGTGATGGTCTGGGTTTGTTTTGTTGCTTCAGGACCTGTAAAACCTGTTGTGATAAATGGAACCATGAATTCTGCTTCTACCAAAAAATCCTAAAGGAGAACATCCAGACATCTGTTAGTGGTCTGAAGTTAAAACCTTCTTGGGTTCTTCAGAAGGACAATGATCCAAAACACAGCAGCAAGTCCACTGAATGGCTAAAGGAAAACTAAATGAAGACTTTGGAGTGACCAAGTCAAAGTCCTAACCTCAATCTTATTGGGATGCTGTGTTATGACCTTAAAAAGGTTGTTCATGCCCCAGAACTCTCCAATGTGTCTGAATTTTAACAATTGTACAAAGATGAGTAGGCCAAAATTCCTCCAAAGCTCTGTAAGAAACTTATACACTTATAAAACACAAACACACAATATAAACCTTCACCTTAAAAATTGCATTTTGTGTTCACTTGTCTATTTTTGAGTAATATTTCAATATGAAACATCTAAGTGTGACAAACAAAAAAATAAGTAATCAGGAAGGTGTCAAACACTTTTTCACACCACTGTATGCACATAGAATTTTAAATTCTGTTTTAATGTGCTGAATGTGACCAGTGTGTGCAACAGTCTAACTAATGACTGGAGATTTGGGAATTTATCAGCTTGCAAAAGACAAAAAGTAGAAGGTTAGTCCATTAAATGGAAAGAGAATTGGTACTACAATTATGCCAGTGAGATAAAAGAAAACAAAAAAAAACTGAGGAATCAACCTCACCATGATATTAAAATAACATCACAAAAAAATCTATATAAATAAGTTTTTATAAATAAAGAACTTACAATTAGAATAAAAATGTGAATCAAAGAATGAAATTAAAAAATAAGACACACACATATATATTGTATATTTACTACCAAAGATTACTAAATTCAGTCATTATCCTCAGAAATGTCTCATTTCCAATTTCAGACGATGTTTTACCGTGAACACTTCAGAGCAGATAAGCTGCTGAAATCATTAGTTGTAAATTTTAAATCACAATTTCTTTCATTTCTGACTTTCTCTGCGCACTAGTCACCATTTTCTACCGACTGTATGAACAAGAGGAAAACACAAGTATTTCGCATGTGTTGAAATGGTGAATCCGGGTGCGACAGTGAGAAAACTGCGTTGCTTTCCTATGCTGCACTCAGAGAGAGGCTCGGGGAGAAGAAAGCACAGCCAGAATACCACAGATGTGATCTTTTCCCCCAACACCTTACTGTGTTTCTATCTTCCAGACAAGACCCGTGTCAAGAAAAGAATCACTGTTCAAAAAAGGAGATGTTATTAAAAGTCTGTGCCAGCGGGCAGCGAATCCACAACCCTGCCTGAAAAGGAATGTTAAAGTCTTTGCCAGTTTCATGATTTCAGCCTGTGTTAAGATGAAATGTAATTATTGATAGTTGCGGGGGGAAATGGGAAGGAACGTGAGGAGAGGAGGTTATTTTCCGCAGCTTATTTTGATGCAGACGCAGCCATCGAGATGTAAATGACTCATGCATACGTTCAAGTGTGTGATGAAATACAGGTGTCATGAAGGGCTGTGGTGTGTTTCTGTTCCCCTGTCAGTGATCAATGGCTCCCGGCGTACCACGGAGTGGCGTCTCTGCATCATTACCATTCCAGTCGGGCCTCCACTCCCCCGTCAAGGGGGAGAGAACAAGCTATTAATGTGAGACTTAAAGCACAACGTATTCTCTCTGTCTGTGATTGGCACTAACTTTTTTATCAGCTTCCCACTGCCCCCTGATGAAACCATCATTTAAAGGAACGAAACGTGTGTTATAAACGATTCAGACGCTGACATCTGAGGTTGTGGCTCAGTTTCCATCAGAAATAGAAGCAACGCGTAATGGATTTGGCAAGATTACGTCACATTTTTATAATAAATGCAGCTTTTTTTATACTAATGGGATGATATTGAAAATATCTATAGCTGTTTCCCTGGTATTTGCTATATAGCTTTAGCAAGATTAGCATTTTTATGCTTTTTGTTCGGTGGAGCAGGTGACAGCAGGAACAGGAAGTGAAGAATTATCTCCAGTCGAGAATGTGCAGGAAAAGCAAATTGAACAAAAAGATTTTTGCTGCGTTCCATTAACCTTGGAAGTTAAAAGCTGTTAAAGCTGTGTTCCATTTATATTTCTACTGTCTGGGAGAACAGGATTTTGAACGCGCCCCTAAAGTTGGATTTCTAACAAGACAGTAGTAAAAACACGCTATAATCTTCAGTTTATAGCACTTCTCACTCTATTTGTTGCATTAATCAACCATTTGTATAGCATTGTTCATCATGTTTAGACGAAATGCTGCTATAGTATTATCAACATTTTTCCTCTTATATGTGAAAACTACAAAGAGCATTCTAACAATAGCTTGTGGCTAAACTGGCTATGGTCATATTCATTTCATCCATATTTTTCAAGCTTTGTATCTGGCTTTAAATCAGCTGTGACATCACTCCCAACTTCTGATTTTCGAATCTAATAGAACACTGCAAAAAAAACCAAACATTTCATTTACAAATAAAAAAAAGAAACAATGTAAATGTAAACAGGAAGTTGATCAATCTACCAGGCTACTAGCCACTGTTAGCTATTGTTAGCTACTGTAAACTATTGTTAGCTACTGTTATCCCCTGTTATCTTACGTTAGCCACTGTTAGCTACTGTTAGCCTTTGTTAGCCACAAGGAGAACGTTATATAAAATTCAGTCTTGTTGCCTGTAAAATGTATTTACAAAAGCAAACTAGTGGCATATAGTTATATTTTGAGTGAGACAGGAAAATGATAGGACTTTCCTTTCTGAGATAAATCAACTGCTGTGACGCGACCTGTGCTTCAAGTTCGCCATTTCAGGACAAAAATACCTTTTCAGCTGGTGTTTAGACATGTTTCACATAGATGTTGTTAGTCATCATTTTCAAAGTAAAGATTCTGGTTCCCATGGAAAAGCAAATCAAATAAGTGACATGGCTGCTGGTAATATATTTTTGCTTGTGTAATTCCAAATTCTCTACCTCAGTAACCCAATGTTCTTTGCTGCAAATGCTCCAAATAAACACAGCATTATTTTATGCTGATATTTGGTGCTGATATTTTGCATGTATATTTGATACTGATTGCCTGTCAGCTGATGCTATGATAATTTTTTGCATGGACTGTAGCACATTAACTGAATTTATGAGGGCTAATTTTACATGCTAAATAATGACAATTAGTATAATCCCTTCCATATTAACACCTCATCAAGCAGTGTATTTGTACTTTAATTTATGAGTCTGATTCATCAAGTTTTTCCTTTATCTTCTTGCAGTATTGAACACTCTTTTCTGCTGTAAACAAAAACTCACCTACCGAACCAACATTTTCACTCTAGACATAACTTCATCTTGTAATTGTAGTAAGTCACAAACATCCAATTTCTGATGAAATCTGTCTCTATTTGTGGAAAAAAGAAGGAAATTATTCTTCCAAAAGCAGCTCACATCTCACCAAAGTGAACATTAACTTAAATGTAGATGTAATAAGGTAAAAACAAACTCCGAAGCACAAAGCGCATCAGATAATATGATGAAATACAGTAGATAAGCTGCTGATAGATTCTTCTCCCTCTGGTGTGAACTGGCAGCTCTTCACAGTACAAACACACAGCGATGAAGACTTACAACAAAAAAGGAGAATTTCCACACACTGACAATTTGCGCGTTGAGTCAACATCATCTGAACAAGATGTCCTTGGGAGATGAGATCACTTCTGAAAGTCCAGCTCTCCATACCTAAACACTGCAGAAAGGTTGCTGCAGAAAATACAGAAATATTGATGTAGTATATATGTGCCAGACAGAGATAAAGCTTCAAACTTATAGATTCTGTTCTCTCTGCAGAAAATCAAGGCTCATGATGTACCTGCCGTTAACACCTCAGCATAAAAACAGAAAGACACAAGCTTTATTGCTCATTTACATGTAGGCAGAGTATTGGTTTTAATACTAATAATAGCAGAGATTGTCTGATTTTACCAGCTGTGCTACTGCTTTCATGTTTTCATGTGATCCTCATTATTGGTCTAGAATGGACAATCTCCCTATTTCCTTGGATGTTTTGTCTATTTGTGTGTGTTTGGTGCCTGCGAGTCACAGACTAGAGGACTGGGCTGGAAATATAAAGGCTTTAGGAAGTGTAGAGAGGACAAAGCTGCACAGAAGGAAGATAAGGTCTTCACAAAGCTTTGTTCCGCACAGCGAACCTCCTGAGGGCTGAATACAGGAGGACAGACAGAGATTGTGTATGTGTGTGTGTGTGTGTGTGTGTGTGTGTGTGTGTGTGCGTGTGCGTGTATGTGTGTGTTAGTAAGATGAATGGAGGAGCGGTCCGACAGCTCCAGGAATGTGACGAGCATACTAAGGATTTCATAAAAGTCAAAGTAGGTGACGAAAAACAAATGGAGGAATCGCTGGAAATGAAAGTCTTTACTGTCCTTCAGACTGTTCACTTTGCTATTCAAAGGGCCGCTATCTTTTTAACTTCATGTCTGTTAATTGCATCATTGCGTATCTGTGTGTCTGTGTTCAGTATTCAAGTGGTGTTTGTTTGATCATATCATCCTGCAGTTGTAGTGCTATTGTTAAAGGAATCCAATGACCTCACAAAGACACAGATCCTGTAACACTGCATGTGTGGAACATAATTATGTAATTCTAACTAATTTGAATCGCAGCACCCCTAAAATTTGAGAGATTTCATTTTTTTACTGCACTACTTTACTGTTTTACTAATATTTTAGTAAAAATATACTTTTTTATTTTGAATTGTATTTTGACATGAAGGAAAATGTCAGAAACAAACATAAAACAACTGTTTCTGTTAATTTGTTTTGCATTGTGGGTGTCACATTTAAAAATAAAAATCAACAAAATTAATCCAATGTCTAATTTTTTCTATTTTTGGTGTTCACAATAGGGGCTATATCTAATTTCCCCCAAAATATGATGCTTTTCTTTTATAAATATGGTAGTAAAATTGCAATATTTGTTTTATATTTTGTGCATTGCATTTTAAAGTTCATTTTTGGTATTAGTGGTTATAAATATTTCACAAAAATGTGTTGCTTTTATTTTCTAAATGTAGGGATAGGAAATGGCTGAAGTAAAAATGTGAGGCACAGCTAGACATAAGTTGTGTTTCCAGCATTGTATTTTAGTGGATTTTGAAATACATCCTCAACTTTGCAAACAAATAGGTGTTATTTTTGCCTTTTATCAAAAAATATAAAATCAAAGTTGACACACATAAATTATTACAAGGTATTCAGAATATAACAAATATTCCCCCTTTCATTTTAAACTAATTCCTAGATTGCTTTATTGACCTAGATTGCTTTATTCACTTTTGAACATGTGTTATCTATTCAAATGTAACTCCAAGGTTAAGGTTTTATTTTTATGTGGTTTTAGAGCTCTAGAAAAAATGAATATATGTAGGTTAACTTCAAATTCAGAATTACGGTTTAGGAACGGAAAACAAATGCCAATTATCATAATATACTGGCAGATTATACAGTATGTATATGTTAACCTGAGGCATAGGGGTTTGCTTTCAGACTAAATTTATCACCAGGGTGTGTGCTAATCCCATTTTTGTTTCACAATACTGGGAAAAGAAAAGGATCCGCCTGAAGTCGAGTCTCATCTTTTACTTTCCCTGTTATCCTTTTTATTATTTATGTTTTTTTTGTCCTTTTTCACCATGAACATATATTATTGTAAGAATTCTATAAATATTGACAAAATAATTACAAAACAAATGTATGAAAGTAAAAACATATGAATAAAATCATCACTTTTGTAGGAATATCAAAAGATAAAGTACAATGAGTTTATAATATATTTTAGATACCACAAATCTCTTGGGGAATTTTATAGATACGGACACTAGCCCCTCATATAATTATGGAATCAATGAGAAAGAAACTATTCAGCACTGTAGCCAAAGAATATATAATAATAACGGAATCATTTAGAATAATTTATTGATTTTTCAGGCTCAGCAATACATATTTGGCATGTTCTACTGTGAAAAATATAGAAAGAAAATTTTCTGGGTCTGCAAAACAAATGCCAGTTTATTCGGAAAGCAGGGAGTTTAAAAAATGCTTTGAACAATCTTGAGAAAACTGTTGTGTTGTTAAAAAAACATCGAAAGCTTTTCATAGTTTTCCATATTTCTTAGTTAAAATATAATAAATAACGTGCATAGTTTATTTCTACAAGCAAACTGATCCCAGGGTCCACATGTCATCATACGGAAATTATTTCCCACAGTCATTGAAGGTCGCATGTCTGCAGTACACAGAGTGTACGCGTCGTGATTTGAATAAACCCACCAATCAGCACCTACGCTGGGCGGAGTCTCTTGCTCTGTCCAATCATCGCGCAGCCCCGTTGTTTGCCCTGCTTTTTGAATTGAGCTCTAACAGCAGGCTGACACCTTCTCTGCGCTGCTATGAAGTAGTTAGCTGTCAACAAACTCAATTAGCCACACTTCGAAAACTTGGATTATTTTCATTCCTGAGGTGCAACATGCATTGATATCAGACTTGAGACTTAATGGAGAGATGTTACTGGTGTTTTAAATCGTTTTGGACCAACGCGTCATTGTATTGTTGACTTTCTAGCTCGATAGCTAGCTAAGTTAGCTTAGGTTAAGTTAACTGGTTCAGCAGCCAGTTTAGCTCCGCTCTTTTTTTTTTTTACCTGAAGTAACGTTACCATTAGCACAACGGTCGGTAAGTTTAATGTTCCTTAAGTTTTGATTGTGCGGTTACAAACATCACATTTAGCTGTTAGCGTTGACGTTAAGTGAGATTCAGTGAGGGAATTTGGTGAAAGCGTTCAAGCTAAATTTAACGTTAAATTAGCTTCCAGGATTTTGGTTATTTTACTCTATAATTGATGAAACATCTTTCAAGAACAGAAATGGATAAAGCAGTTAGATACTTGTTAAGTAAATGTACAAATACTGTAAGTTAGTAAAGTCAAATATTACTTAAGTAAAATAAAAACTATTACCAGCAAAAATTATCACAAGTAAGTTTTATAGCACACTTGTTTTTATCACAACATATAAGCAGTTTAATAATTTAAGGTTAATTTATCTTTGTGTATATTAATAGTAAAGGTACTGCTTATATTATGTAGTGTTTGCTCGATACATTTCATATTGCACCTTTTACACAGTGCATTACACATTTTTCAAAATGAATATTAAAAATTACTAAACAATATTAATTTTAAAATATGCTTTATGTCAGGTCCTCAGCTGAAGAGTAACGAAAGCTTCTGATAAATGTGGACTAGAAGTATAAAGAAGCATTAATGGACATATTCAAGTAAACTGTACTGTGAGACTACATTTAAGATGCAGTCCTTTGATACTTAAAACACTGCTCAAGAAACACAAAACCTTTATGTCCAGAAAACATCTGATATTAGTTTTGTTTAGCAATATCAGATTATTTTGTATTTTTTTTAACCATGAACATTTCACCAGTCTGATGTTACACTGTTGTTTACTGTACTTACAAAATATTTCTTGAGCCCTGTGGATACTGTTGTTTGGCTGCAGTTCTGAAAACAACAAATGGGTGAAAAGTTTCAGTAAAAACTTTGAGTCCGCCTCTCATACTTTCACCAACAGTATCACAGGTCACAAATGTGTAGCATTGTCTCGAGTTGAATTTCAGTGTTCTTTAGTGTTTGGGATTCTCCCTGTTGCTTTTCGTTTGACGCTTGTCACCTTGCTCTTTCTTGTTTCCGTGCCTTCTCTCTGCCTCACTGTGTTCTCTCCCTGTTCATCCCCTGGAACTTTTGATAGTTTGGACAGTTCGGTGCCTCCTTAGCGTCTCGCCATGGCTGACAGCAGCATACTGACTTTAGGGACGGCTCGGAGTCTGCTGGTGGATTCCTCAGTCTATGATTCAAAGTTGGCCGAAACCACCAAGGACCATGTATTTCTGGGCATGGCGTCTGAAGACGGGGAAGGTCAGTTAGTTTGGGTCACCATCTTTTTTTTTTTTTTTTTTTTTTCCCCCTCCCCTTGCGCTTTTCCTTCTTCCGCCACGTTTCTCTAAATGTAAAATTTCATCTGATTCTTGTGTAAAAAGACATTAGCAATATACTTCATGTGACCTTCAGCTGCAATGTAACTTGCAGGCCTCTGCCACAAAAGCTGGATTTCTGTATTTATAAATGTGACCATATTGTATGAGGTGTCTTATATTTAGTGAACACATCAATATAATTATTGCTGTAAAGTTTAACAGAACTACAAAATGCAACTTCCATTAACATTTCCAACATTTTTCTACAACAGTTTCTAGACAAAGTGAAGATTATAACCTTCACGAAGGTAGAATTTGTTGCAGAGTTGTTCGATTAAACTACGTCTGTGTATTTAGAACTTTTTTTTGAGTGAACCTCATTGATTTACTAGTGCTTCACTGTGCTGTGAAACTATTTGGTCATCATTTTCTTTTTTGTTTTTACTTGAAAGGCCCACATTTAAAGGCCCAATTCCAGCTTGAAATATCTAAATCGAAACATGTTAAATAGAATGAATAAATTAATTATCCCAAATGTATCCAGCAGCTCAGCTCGCCATCACATCCAGTTTATCCACCACATGCTGAATAATGTCATAAAAACTAGAGCTGAGTCAACTGGTTGAATAATTGATTAGTTGCCAACTATTTTGTTAAATGATTTGAGTAATTTTCAAGAAGAACATGTCTAAATTGTCAGGTTCCAGCTTCTATCTAATTATTTTCTAGTTTCTTCAGTCTCTATAATAGTAAACTGATGATCTTTGGGTTTTGGACTATTGGTCTGGACAGAAAAAAGACATTTTAGGTTGAATCTTCAGCTTTGGAAAACAGTGAGCCAAATTTTACACAATTTTATGAACCAAACAAAGCGATTAATATTTCAATAATAATTCCCTTCTAAAATTAGTCATTATTTGGAGCCCTACTTAAATCAGTAGATCTGTTTTTAGCAATAATCTGAGTTTAGGGCAACAAATAAAAAAATATATTAAAACAACAGCTCCAATGATCCGGAGCTATTTTAGAATGTCACTGCCTCCAGCTTTTGTTACATTTTTGATTGACAGACCCATAGCAGCAGAAAATTACATGTTGTGCGCTTAAAAGTTCATTTTCCGTCCCTCTTGGATCAAGTAGTGACCCCCAAGTACTAGAACTGATGGACAACCTTGTTTTAACACAGCTGTTGGCAATGTCTTTTCAAAGGATTTGTTTCTTTTCTTCTCCCTCTTAATCAGTAATGACTGGCAATCAAATAGATGTATGTCACAGTCTCTTTTTCTTTTTCTCAGATATGCTGCCAAAAGTGGAGACCAGGGTTGTTCTGGTGGGAGAAGCGGCTACAAATGGAGCCCTTGTCAAAGCGCTGCAGGTACATCATTCCTCAATTAACCCTGAAGGTCTGCTGTGGTCCACTGGCTTCTATTACCATCACAGGTCTCCTTGATCTAAGCCCGTCCACATCACTGCCATTCTATCTGATATGTACTCTAGGATTTAAAACTTGTCACTGTTAGGAGAAGAACAACAACAGTGTTTTATTGTTTCTGGAATTTGCTGGGATATCCCTGATATTTGAGTTTGCAGTGCTTCACACGCATATTTGAAATAAGATAGATGGTTACACAAAAGATGATTAGTTCAGCACTTCAGGACCTGAAATCCTTGCACTTTTATCCAACAAAGTGATGGACTGCGTGGTTATTTCTGCAAAATAAAATGGTGTGACTTTGCTTCTCTGACCAGTTGATCTGCCATCTGATCACCTAGTCTTTAGTCATTTGATGACAGAAGATTTGGCTGAGAGAAGTTGTGTTATCCTTGTTGTCTTGTTCTCTCTGCTTGAGGCTAGGCACTCTAAGCTAAATTCAATTCAGCCTTTTTAATTGGATATGCCAGATATGATCATAAGAGAAACCAATTTCATGTGTTCGCACATTACATGCTGTGTCAAGTTGATGTCTTTGTTTAGATCAATCTTTCCTATACAATATCATTAATCTCTTGGGTAAATATGACACTTATGCAAGATGGAGAGTGCAGCTTCAATGATTAATCAATGAGTTTCTAACTATTACATTAACAGTCATATACTTTTATTATTAATTAATTGATTTGAGCCAGTTTTTTGAAGGAAATGCCCTTCTAGCTTCTCTTCTGATTATTTTCTGGTTTTTATATATATATATATATACACACACACGTTGTATCTGGCTATTCTAAACAACTAATGAATTAATCATTTCAATAATTTATGATTATCAAATTAGTTGTTAATTACAGCCTTAAAGAAGAGTTAAGATCCTATGTTATATGTGGTATATGTTGTAAGATAGCTTCCACATTAGGGTTACAATTATTTTGACAGTCAATTAATCTAACGATGATTGAGTTGAGGTAAAGTTGTTCATCAAATGTAGTAAAATATCTATCGCTGTTTTACAAAGCTAAACATTCAACATTAAATATCTTTTATTTTTGCCCAAACCAAGAGTCCACAACCCAAAGATCATCAGTTTACTATTATAGAAGACTAAAGCAAAATAGAGAATAATGAGACTTGAGATGCTGGAATCAGATAATTTGGCCACTTTCTTCTTGAAAATGGATCAAATTAATTATCATAATAGCTGGCAATTAATGCAGTAGTTTGTAACTGATCGATTAATCGACTAATCATTGCAGCTCTAGAGGCGTACATCATGTCCTCTATACGTGTTTTTAGTATTTACCTGGCCTAAAGCTCCTGTTAAATCCTGCCAGCTTGGAAAAAAATCACTACATCTTATGATGAGTCATTTTGAAAGCAGAATAGACACACAAGTGTTTGTTTTGTTAGCCTGTGCCAATGTGAAATGAGCCTAATTTAAAGTTACTGTGACCTATAGCATCACAAATATCACCCACCAGCATTGTGGCATTTCAGAGGCACAATATATTCAGTGAAATTCATGGATTTTCAGCAGTAAGATGTTAGATTAGTGAAGTGCACTCGCTATAATTCTTTGTGCCAGTGATTCAGTACTTGGCTTTGGTCAAAACGCCTTTGTCCCTTTGAGCCTTTCTGCATCTGTCCCGACTCTGACCTTGTTTAAAGTTATTGTCCCTCTGTAATGTAAGTCTGCAAGGAAGAGTGAGACCACAGTGCATTCTGCTTTTCTTCTCCAATTTCAGTATCTTTTTATTATAATACATTTAGTTGTTATGGTTTTCAGTATCAGTCAGCATCAGAGGTCCATATAAAAGTTGTGGCCTACATGCATATTGGCCATTACTTGTATTTGTCTTTTTATTATTTTGTTACATCAAGATATGTTGTTGCTATCCTCTTCTTGCCTAAGTGGGTTAATTTCCTCAAGATATATTAGAACATCTAATTAAAAGTAAGAAATAATCACTGACTTTGCAATTAATTTCTCTATCAATATTTTTTCTCACCCCTAATGTTGGTGATCATTTTCTAGTGCATCTGAAACTTTCTGGAAGAAACATTTGAGGTTACCATGAGTTGAACAACATAAAAAGTTGAGCAGCAGAGTTCTGGACATAGTTATGGTGAATTTTGTTGGATAAACCATAGAAGAGGCCATTGCAGTAGACCAGTCTGGAGGTTGTGAGTGCATGGTTGGGAATTATGTAGGTGCAATATTCCTGTGGAGAGGCTAAAGATGATTCTGAGGTTGTGCACCTGAAAGGAGGAAATCATAAATGGTCAGAGAAAACGTCTAGCCATGCAGTTGATTGGAGTTTGGGCTGATGATGAGTAATCCTGCTGTATTTATGATTTTATATCAGTGGACTGGGTGATTGAAGTGATGGTTTCGGGGGGGGGAAGGTAGACATCGGCATTACACTAGATTATTTGTTATGTATGATGATGAAGATGGAACTTTGGGGCACCATGAGTGTTGAGATTTTACATTTAATGCTGATGAATCAATGTCTGTCTGACAGATGAGGTGAACAAGACATGTTGGTTATGAAAAAAGAGAGCTGGAGATGTGAAAAGATAATAGAAGTGGTTGATGGTTTCAAAGGTAGCTTTGAGTTCAAGGAGTGGGGTCAGCAGGGAGAAGTTTCTGTGCTATGCTTTGAGTGGAAGCCAAATTGGGAGGTTTTGTAGGGTTTATGAAGGGAAAGGGTGGGACCTGATTTGTGCGTACCATTTTCAGCCTGGGGGTTGGGGGGTTTGATGAGTTGGAGGTTGACGGGGTTTGGGGGACAGTGGCAGTTGCAGTTGCTGTTGCTCGCAATCGCCTGTCCTGTTTGCTTATAAGCGAGAATGACAGCAATGCAAAGCAGATTCAATTTTTGGTGCCAGGTTTTCATTTTGTTGTGCAGCGTCACACAATGGTCAATGTTTGAGGAAACCCAGATTTATCTTTTTTTTCTCTGACACTTCTGTGCATTGTAAAACCTCCAAAGAAAAAAGATGAGCATGGAGAGGAAAATAAGCTGTGTATTGTAAATCATTTCATGGCAGATTCTTATTGATCGGTTGGTAGACATCATGTATTGAAGCAGCATCTGTATTGAATGATTTGTTGTCTTAAGTTTGTAGCAGTGAGACATAGGAAAACTGTATATTTGATTGATAATACTTCACAATGTTTAACAGTATTTTGCCTTATCATTGTTAATCAAAGATGTGGTGGCGGTACCTTAGCCCAGTTTTTGTTATATTTTATTTAAGGTAAGAAACTGCACGTGTAAAAATATAACTAATAGATGGAGCTGCAACGATTAGTTTATTTGATTATTTAATTAATTGATTATTTGCCTAATATTTTAATAATAATCAAATTTTTACAGAAGAAAATGCCCAAATTCTCGGGTTCAAGCTTCTTAAATTGGAATATTTTCTAGTGATTTTAGTCTTCTATAATAGTAAATTGATGATCACGTCGAATCTTCAGCTTTTGGAAATGGTGATCGACATTTTAAACCAAACAAATGAACAATAATTTAAAAAATCAACAGGTTAATCAATTATTGCACTAGTTTTTAGTTGCAGTCCTACTTATAGATATCACTATAAAACTTTCCCTGTAGATTTCCTTGTACTTGTTTTTTTATTATAGGTTTTCTGGAAAGTTTTAAATTTGCAAATGAGTCATTGCATTTACACATGCAGTAATTTACAGACATTTTTGCAACAGAAGTCTGACAGGTTAAAAATTCATGTTTAACTTAGTTGACATCATAGAGTTACAGTCAATACTTAAGACTTTTAATCTCTACAGACATTAGAGAAAACTGTCAACTGGGGCTTCATAAAATGGTGTTAATTGTTGGTCACTTTTTTTGTCCAGGAATAAAGGTAGTAAACCAGAAATAAAATAGAATTGAGAAGCTGGAACCTTTTGGAGAATTTGAACATTTTCTTCTTAAAACTCACTTGAATCAATTAATCAAACTGTTGCTAAATAATAGTTGGCAATCAGTTAGTCATGACAGCACTACTGTCAATAGTAAAAAGAAAAGTCTATTTTCTCTCTGTTTTTTCAGGAATAGAATGTTCCATGAATGATATATGAACAAACCCCTTTTGTAAAAGTTTACAGAATAGGGTTAAGAAAAGAATAAAAAAGTTTTGGCGTGCAAGCTTTACTTGATTGAAGCTTTCAGATTTTCTGGTCACAAGTCTGAATGAAGAAGGTTATAAAACATAATTGAGCTCAAATCTTGAAATTGACCACTGTGGGGGGGGGGAAAGACCAAACAAAATTATATTTTTTCCTGCTATGTCTCATCTTAACTGAACAAAAACCACGGATGATTAAAATGACTGTGTAAAATGTGTTTACCTGTTCATGGGGATGTATTTATGTGTTTATGTCTGCTCCGGAGGGAGGTCACCGTAGTTCTGCGTTTCCAAATCTCGTCGTGTGAAGGTGATTTGGAGGCGTGGCGGTGGACTTAAGTGTTTGCATGAACAACTTCCTCCCCAGGTCTCCGGAGCCCTGTCACTTGTGAAGGCTCCTCGCTTAAATCATCTATTTCTCCCTGCCAATCTGCAGCACAGCCGCATCTGAAAGGCGTCTACCGACAGCTCAATCAGGGCGCTTCCGATTGCCTGCCCGACCGCCCGCCATCGCTGTGGAAAAAGAAGCCCCCCTACTATTTCTCTGCTTTCGATTCCTGTTCTGTACTTTCTTCTGTTCCTCCTCCCGAGGCTTTTGAGATTCTACATTAATTTTTAACAGGAATTTCTTGTCCTTCTCAGCCGACATTTGTTTGAAGTTGCTGTCTCTAGACTCTGCAAGGACACGGACCCGACCCCCTGTTTCTCCCCCGCCGCCTCCTCACTTTTATGCTAAACCCAGCCGTTCCCCTTACTGTCCTCATGTGGTGTTAATTTGTATGAATTTGTCTCTAGCTTTTACTCTCTTCCTATTTTTCACATCATCTCTCAACCCCTCCGTCGTCCTCCTCCTATCCTTTCAAATGCCAGTGTTTGACATCCACTTCCTGCTGGTTGGTTTTTTCTTCTTCACAGGCCATCAGAGTAATGGAGGTACCGGTGGTAAAGATAAGAGGAGGCGAGGCGGGTGCCGAGGAGAAAATGATGATAAAATCTATAGTCAATATGGTACAGTACAGTGTCTGCCGCTCTGTATGACTGTCTGACACTTTGATGGGGAGTTGGTGGAGTGCTGCATGAGTCTTAATTTACACTGGGTGCTCACTCAATCATTGTGCATGGCTGAGCCACTGATTATTGATTTGTGGGTGAATATTTAAATCTTTAAGTCCGACTTCGCTCTCTAACAGAGATTTTACTCAAATGTCAATGCAAGTTTCTTGGCTGACAAGTAATATTGAAGTCAGTTAGAAATATTTCTTTCTTTTTAGCTGATATAGTTGTTGATGCAGATGTCACGCGCCTCTACACCCAAGAAGCTTTGATTTCTGAGTGTATCTCTTGTTAGAGCACTTGTTTTTTGAGTAATTAAAGAAAAAAAAGTCCCTGTGTGAGATGAGAAGATCGATAAGTTTACAAATCTGGATTCTGCTTAATGGCAAAATTGTTATGAAAGAAAATTAGGGATGCAGCTTTTGAGAGTTGATTTATATATTAAATCAATTAATCAATTGCTTGTTTGATTCATAAAATGCTCCAAAATATTGGTTTCCCTTAACCTAAAATATGTAGTCAATTATGAAAATGGTTATTGATTCATGCAAAATTTATCAAATAATTCCTTTATTTATGTAGACGTTATTTAACAGTGGCAAACAATACATATCAAACAGAAGAATGTGACCCAACACCATTACCTTGGAAAAACAAACCAACTAAAACAATCACTATAAATTGATGAAAATAAATGGGAAATAAATGAGTATATTAGAAACCAAAATATATACCTATATAAATTAAAATTTCTTGTGCAGGGATGAACAACAATAGATACAATTTTTTTTAGACCGTGAGCATAGACAGCTTTTATTGTTCTCATGTAAATATAACTAATCGTTGATTTTTTTTTTTTGTCTCAATAACTGCTAGATTCCCTCAAGATAAATCATACCGAATTGGTGAAGTCTAACTTTTTATCTAGCTCCACAATGCAGTAAAACTCAGTTTTCTGAATACATTTTTTTTTTTTATCAAAAAAGGCAGGTTTACCACAGATGTATAATATAATTAAATACAAGATGCATAAAGAGAGTATAACAGGAGAAAATATAAGCTATAGATATAAGCTTACATATAAGCAAAAGATTTCAGTTAGAGGGTGTGAATGTTTCATATGAGCAGTATGTTTGATACTTTTCTGTTTTTCTTTAATTACACATACCAGTAACATAGTTGTTTTCAAATTCTAAGAGGAAGGTTTTAAATTTGGAACAAGATTTGGTAAATTTTAGGTTGAATGTATAATGTAGGGTGAAAGATTATAAAATTCAGTAAGAATTTAACATCATGTTATTTCTGTTGTTGTATGGCCAGCTAAAAACTCTTAATGTAAAGGAATGTCCCATAGTTGAGGGGGGAAAAATTAGAGATTAAGAGTCTTTCCCAATACCAACCAAATATTTGATAAATCAACTTCGTCCATAGACAAACTTTGTGTTAAGTGCCAGTTCACAAATGTTCCCGTTGACACACGATTGGCACCGACCTCTTCAACTCACGCGTAGAAAGAAATCAAATCAATTCCTTTTAACAGACGTGACTAAAATGAAATATAGTTTCTAACTGAAATAACAAAGCTAGTTGTGTTTGTGTGTGTGTGTGTTTCTGTGTCTTTGTCTTATGTTGCCTACTGGAACTAATTCTCCTGAGGTAATTAGTTTTATGTGCAGGTTTACAGGTAGCACAAGTAATTTCACCCCCGCAGCACCACCGTCTCTGCCCAGTTAGTTTGTGATTTAATTTCGGGTTCGTTATCAAAGCCATCGATTCAAACAGCTCCGCCATGATTCACAGTAACGCTCCCTCTCATCCGAGAGGCCTGGACTGATTGTTTCATGCATTTTATTGCCGTACAGCAGAGGGAGAGAGAATATGGTTGGGTCTACAGTATGTGTAGGAGTGAATGATTGTACACTGCAGTCTTTCCTACACCGATATTTCTTGATGGATTGAGGAGTTCTGCAGTGGTGTGGGAGAGTTCCCCCAATCTCGCTATATTGACTCTTAGAGAGAGAAATACAACGGATAATTGTACAGGTTGTGTGCAGCCTTGAAAAGTAATAAAACAGGATGAATCATTTTATGAATAATTAAGGCCCTTAACAGTATTAAAACGTCCTAATTGCAATGCTGTCCGGTATTAATTTTATATGGGATGCTGGTAATTTGATTCAATGTGGAGTGCTTAAATTTAATTTTTCTACAAAACTAAAACGAGATAGGATTGTTCAAAATGTATATAATAAAAACATAATTATAAAAAAGTGATGTACACTCGCTCGCTACACAATGGTCAGTGTGTGGGGAATACACATTTATAATTTTTGTTTACTTATTTTGAACATGTAAAATCAAACTGAAACAACAAAAAAGATGAGGTTACAAAAGAACCCCTTTATCAAACATATGGCAGTCCTAATGTAATGCTATAATATTACTGTAATACATACTCATTACTCATACAAACAATAGTGATGATGAATGATATATTAATGAAGTTATAATAGCGTCAATTTTATTGAGCATATACATTGTCTTAAAAAATGTATTCTAATGGCTCTTTATATATTCCGAGTGGTCAATTGAGGCTATATTTGTAAATCTTACTGAATGTCTAGTGCATTTCATAGAAAAATAGAGGAATATTATCATTGTTATTAAACATATTGCATCAATTAAATTATCTTAATTGGTAAACAGGTCAAATATAGAGATAAAAAGTCGCAAATATAAGATAAAAAGACATTAAAACAAAAAGTAAAAAAAAATTTAAAAAATATTTTAAGACTAAATTGACAAAAATAATAATCAAATGACAAAAAAAGAATGATAAATTGAATATGATATATTTAAATTTAGTAATTATACTGAATATTAGATAAATTTAGTTTAAGTACAAAAAATCAGGGTATTTTCACTTGTTCTATCTTTTGCAGTGTTCATGGTTCCTGTATACCTACTTAGGTGCTTAAGCTGAACTTATAGACATTGCAGTGGACAATAAAATTTTTACTAAAGAAACAGATTTTAGGCCTTTTTTTTTTTTAAAACCATCTCTTCAGTAGGGGCCAAAAACACTGTAGAGAAGTAGAAACACAATGATAGATATCCTAAAATTGAGTTGAGTTTGGCTCAAACAAATAAACTTTTGTTGAGTTTGGTCTTTTCTTGAGATCTCTTAAGGAAAATTTCATGTAACACCAGTATTCTACTTCTAATACATAATGCTTTTTTTCCTAATATGTGTGAAATTGCTAATTTCTCACAGGAAATGCTATATTAATGAAACTAACTGAATTAACATTTATTCACACCGGTCACTTCTGGAGCTTCTGAATGCTGTTTTTGCCTCACTGTTTGTTGTAATTCCTCCTCTACAGGACATCAACACGCCGTGTATCGTGACAGACAACATCCAGGAGTTGAGCGACGGAGAAAACGCAGAGTTTGAAACAGTGTTTGTCCTCACGGACTTTGATTCTCCAGACTACAGTTACCTCTACAAACGTGACAACCGCATCGTTGGGCCTCCTGTTGTCCTGCACTGTGCTGCCAGGGAGGAAGTAAGTAAATTACAGGATTAGAGCTGCAACGATTAGTCAGTTTATTTGATTAGTCACATTAATCACCTAACTATTTTGATAATTGGTTTGAGTCAAACCTGGATATAAAAAGGCAGTATGCAAACTAGGTGTTAATGCTGCAACCAGGATGATGAACAGGAGCTCCTGCTTCCTGCCACGCAGTCTGTTTGCCAGAGGCTGCACACAGGACGCTAATGTTGAACATGAACAATACGCCCTGACTGTGGCTGCCATCGTCAAGACGGACATCTGCACATTTGTCAGCTCACACACGCGCACACACACACACATGGGTTCACGCTGAAAAACTGTCAGGGTAGTAGTCTCCACTTTGTTGTTTTTTTTTGTTTTGATAGCTGATGGATCTATCGATTGTTGAAATGATTAATTGATTAGTTGTTTGGTTCATAGAATGGTGTAATGTGGATAAGTGTTTCCCCGATTTCTTTTAAAAGTACATTTGGGGTTGTTTGCATATTTATATTTGCTTGTAATGCATTCCCAATACATTCCTGGATTTAGAAAAAAGTGTAATGCAAATGTAAACCATTAGTTTCATGTTTAAAGAAAAAAAAAAGTGATGTAAAAACTGAAAGATTGTTAGTATCACGCTCAATTAACTTTTTATTTTTTTTTACTTTTCTAAAAATCTTTTATTACATTTGTTTTTTCTTCCTCACAGCCATTACCCTTTTCCTGTCGTCCTCTGTACTCCACCACCATGTTGAACCTTTCGCTGTGTTTCACTGGCTTCAGAAACAAGGATGAAATGGTGAGTTTCTGAAGTGACATTACGCAACTTCAACTGTTTTTTCATTAAAGGATTTTCTTCAGGTAGTTACTCTTAATGTCGTAGTTGTCTGTGTTGTCATTGATACACACTAAACTACGGGTTATAAAAGCATGCTGTTGTAGTTTGCATTATTTGTTGCCTTGTCAACACTTTTAATCTAATTTAATTATTTTATCCTGTTATTGCATAACTATAAACTATTCTATACTTGTCTATTCTTTTCTGCTTAATGACCCACTTTCAATATGAACATATAGAGGCGGCGAGCTAGAACATGCATTCATATATACTAACTATTTCATATCAGTAGATGACGATGACTTATCATTTTCATTTTATCTATTTTTCATATGACTAGGACAAAAAAGACCACTTTGTATTATAGTTGATGTGTATCATATAAATAATGATGATGTATTAATATTGATTTGTTACATTGAACAGCTTTAACTGATTAATTGGGTGATATTTTAGGGTATTTTTATCCTTAATGTCCTGGAAGAATCTGTTTTTAATTTTTTTTTTTTTAAGATTACTTTTTCACTTTTAGACTTTTATAAACTGATAAAAGAATGAGAAGAAACAGTGTGCAGTGTTTGTTGCGTGCTGTGTCCCTCTCTAGCCATCTGTCCTACCTGCACTTTTAGGTGTTAATGTGGAAAAAAATCAACAACAAAAAAAAAAAAAGGAATCTACTGTTTCAACATTAGAAACTCAAAACTATAGTCTCCTTCCACCCCAACTCTCCAGTGAGTCCTTATAGTGCCTGATAAAAGAGAAACATCAGTAACTACAATACCCATGAAAAATTGGCTTTAAAGTTGTTTGACTGCCCTTCACTGTCTACAAAATCAACTTTATTATAGAGTGGTCGAATTTAGCCTTATTTCTCCTGTTCCTTATTAAAAATTATCAATCATCCTTACCCACTGAAATATTTTATTTATTTATTTTTTTTGCACATTCTGTTTTTTTTTTTTTTAATAATATTTTATGTTTAAAAAGTTGAACTTAATGACACAAACAAAGGATTCAAATATTACTTTTTTCACTTGTCATCATTTTTAATATTATCTTTCTGTTTCATCACTGTTGCTACTCTGGTAATTTTTCTCGCTATGAATAAATGAGTGATTTTAATATTAATGAAGTATGTATTGTCAAACGAGAACTATTTCAGATACATTTATACAATAACACAGCATATTAAAAAGGTATTTTGTATAAAACATTCTACAGGCACAGAATGTAAATGCTCAGATTTGCACCAAATGATCCAGTGTTTAAGTCAGTGGTTCTTAACCTTGTTGGAGGCACTGAACCCCACCAGTTTCATATGCTCATCCCCCGCACCCTAACCTTAACGCTTTCAATGACTGTGCCCACTAACTGCAGACTAGAGTGAGGGGTGGACCTCTGCGGCGGAGGCTCCACCGAACCCCTGAGACTGACACACCGAACCCCTAGTGTTCGATCAAACCCAGGTTAAGAACCACTGGTTTAAGTGAAACAATGTAGAAAAGGTCCTGAAAACGATTACTTCGTTCAAGCAAGAACATGCAGATCAATGTCCTTTAATGATGAATTAAGAGTCAAAGTTTTGAACTAGTAGTATAACTCAGAATATTTCTGCCATTTCCAACAAAATCATATGATAATTTTATTAGTGGTACTGTCATATATTTCTACCAAATTCTACATACAAAAATGTATTTCCTGTTAATCGAGAATCATGGCAGTGGAAAAATCCTCTTGCATTAAGATATATATTCTTCTCTCTGTGTGTTTGCTATTCTTTTTTTTTTTTTTGTCCATGTAGAAGAACTTGGTGAATCTGGTTCATCACATGGGCGGCACCATCCGGAAAGATTTCAGCACCAAGGTTACTCATCTGATTGCCTACTCTACCCATGGAGAGAAATACCGGGTCTGTACAGCTTGGCTTTTTTCTCTCTCTGTCTCTCTCTCTCTCTCTCTCTCTCTCTCTCTCTCTCTCTCTGTCTCTCTCTGTTCTCCAATATAGCACAGGGTTTTATAGTTTGCTGGAAAACGTGGGTGATTTTGATTGGCAGGGGGTGGGTGTTTATTCAGGGTTTCATCTGTTTAAAATTGTATTTGACCAGAAACTGTGAATTTTTGGACTATGAGTTTTAGACTTATGATTGAAATACTTTGAAACATAGGTTGTAGTTTTTCATTGTACTCAGACATTGGGAAGAATTCAAAGAATTTTGAATACATATATATATTTTTTTAAAGGCTACAGAGTCAGTGATTTAAATTCAATAACATCTCATTAGAAACTAATTTCTAAGCATAAAAAAATACTGATTTTAAATTGCAATTATCAGTCATATGAGGCAAATATTTATGGCAATTTCATAGTTGCTACCGAACATGGCCAAGGACATTGAAAGAAAGAATCAAAAATGATAATATATATATATATGTATGTAAGTGTGTGTATATGTATATGTGTGTGTGTGTGTGTGTGTGTGTGTATGTATATATACACATACATACAGCACAAGAAGAACAATAGCAACAGCATTTCACAAACTCTCAACAATCCATCAAAATCAGAACAGAGGCGGCACAGCAATTCACATTACCAGTGAAAACAGAGATTGATGTGAAACCGAGCTAAAGGAGCCGGAGTGAAAATGAAACCGTGAACATTCCAAACTCAAAAATAAGCTACAAATAAAAAAGCTGGGCTATAAAATCAAGGATTTTTTTTACAGACTATTATTCCCCCTGTCCTCTCTGGTTGAACAAACAGAACTGGATTGTTCTCTAAGGTTCATCCCAGCTGGGTTTGACTCCCATTGCGTCCTGGTCTTATGTCAGAAAGTGGTATGTAATTTCATTCCCAGTTGGATCTTTTTTTTTTTTTTCTTTTTGAACACAAGTTCAGCACCAGGCCTTTTCCAGAGGGAGAGACGGATGGGTGGATGAATAGATTGACACTAGTCATTCTGTTGGCTTCTCTCTGCGCGGAGGAACAGATGATTGATGCTGTACTTCTTTCAATCATTGCTGGCAACCATTTTCTCTTTAATCTTTTTTCCCTCCCCCTCGATTCCCCACGTGTGATGTGGTATTTTGTTGTAGCAGAACAAGACCAAATGCGTTGAATTCTTGTTTGCTTCCTGACAGGCATTCGGGGCTGTTTTTCAGTTTGAATGTGTGACTAGATTAGATTAGATAGCTCCTTTATTGTCCCACAGTGGGGAAATTTACAGTGCTACAGCAGCAGTTTGAAAAGTTACAAAAATGTTTTTAAAAATTTAAAAAGGAAAAGAAAAATTAAAAAAATTAAATTAAAAAACAATATATACAGATATATACAGGTATATACAGGTATATATAAATATGAATTAAAAAAGTATTGCACTGGTATATACAGGTATATATAAATATGAATTATGAATGTATTTGTACTGTCCATTTTTTCTGTTGGGGGGGGGGGGGGGGGGGTTACTGCGAGCTGTACTTGTTGTACAGTCTGACAGCTGTAGGAAGGAAGGACTTCCGATATCGCTCCCTCAGACACTTTGGATGGATAAGTCTGTTGCTGAGGGAGCTCGTCAGTCCAGACAGTGTGTCCTGCATGGGGTGGAGGTGGTTTTCCATCATTGATGATATCTTCCTTATCATCCTTTCCTCTCCCACCACCTCCACTGGGTCAAGGGAGCACCCCAGGACAGAGCTGGCCTTCCTGATAATCTTGTTCAGTCTCTTCCTGTCTGCAGCTGTTATGCTGCCTCCCCAGCAGACCACCCCATAATGTATGACTGATGCCACAACTGAGTCATAGAATGTCTTAAGGAGTGTCCCCTGCACTCCAAAAGATCTCAACCGCCTGAGCAGGTAGAGCCTGCTCTGGCCCCTCTTGTATAGCGCAGTTGTATTATCAGTCCAGTCCAATTTTTTGTTCAGATGAACACCCAGGTACTTGTAAGATGTCACCATCTCAATGTCCATTCCCTGGATGTTCACTGGTGCCGGGGGATTGCATACCCGCCTACGGAAGTCCACCACCAGTTCCTTGGTTTTCCCCGTGTTGATCTGGAGATGGTTCCGCTGGCACCAGTTGACAAAATCCTGCGTAAGTTCTCTGTATTCCCTGTCGTCATCATCCTCAATGAGGCCAACGATGGCAGAGTCATCGGAGAACTTCTGCAGGTGGCAGGTTGGTGACTTGTAGGTGAAGTCTGCAGTGTAGAGGGTGAAGAGGAACGGAGCCAGGACCGTTCCCTGTGGGGCCCCCGTACTGCAGACGACTGTGTTGGATACACAGTCCCGTGTCCTCACATACTGTGGACGGTTGGTGAGGTAGTCCAGAATCCAGGATGTGAGGTGACGATCCACCCCAGTGTTCTCCAGCTTGTTCCCCAGGAGTGCTGGTTGAATCGTATTGAAGGCACTGGAGAAATCAAGGAACATGATTCTCACAGTGCCTCCAGGCTTCTCCAGGTGGGAAAGAGCACGGTGGAGGAGAAAGATGATGGCATCATCCACCCCGATGTCAGGCTGGTAAGCAAACTGGAGGGGATCCATCAGTGGGCTCACCAGGGGGCGGAGATGGTCGAGGACCAGACGCTCCAGTGTCTTCATCAGGTGGGACGTTAGTGCCACCGGCCTGTAGTCACTGAGGTCCTTGGGGTGTGGCATTTTGGGGATGGGTACCACGCAGGATGTTTTCCACAGTTGTGGCACCTTCCCCAGCTTCAGGCTCAAGTTGTAGATATGCCCTACAATCCTGCTCAGCTCGTCTGCGCAGGATTTCAGGAGCCTGGAACTGATGCCATCTGGACCTGCAGCCTTCCTCGTCTTCATCCTCCTGAGCTTGTTCCTCACCTGTAGTGCTGTGAGGGACAGGCTGGAGAGGGGGGGCTGTGTGCCCGAGTGTGCTGGGGAGGGGGTTGGGTTGATGGTGTGGAGTGTCCTTGGTAGGTGTGAACTCAGCCTGGGCTGAGAGGCGGAGGTGGAAGCGGGGGGGAGGGGAGGGCATTGTCCAGGAGGTAAAGTCAGGGGGGGCTGCAGCAGGGCAGGCTGGGCCGGGGGAGGGGCAGATGACTGGTCAAACCTATTGAAAAATAGGTTTAGGTCATTCGCCCACTGTTGGTCCCCTGCCGTCTGGGAGTTTGGTTCTTTGTAGCCTGAGATGGTTTTCAGGCCTCTCCAGACTCCACTGACGTTACTCCTCTGCAGCTGATCCTCCATCTTCCTCCTGTAAATGTTTTTCCCCTCTCTAATCTTCCGCCTTAGCTCTCTCTGCGCAGTCTTCAGCTCAATCTAAATAAAACGTGAAAACGGAAACCGTTTCAAGCACGAAGCCGCTCATTCTTGTCTCTGCTTCGTGCCTGAAGTAGAAACTGTTTGTGCCCATTGTGTTCATGTTGTGATTCTGAGTGATGCTTATCAGGAGTCATGAGAACAGACTGGTGATGGTGCTGAAATGTGAGAAATGGCGGTGGAATTACTTGACGTTAAAGTTAGATTAATGCTTCTGCTGCAGATTTGTAATGTGACGTGTATAAATTTAATAACACACTGAATGAAAGTAAATCTGTCACCAGAATTTTTAATCTAAAGTCTGTCTGTCTGTCTGTCTGTCTGTCTGTCTGTCTGTCTGTCTTTCTGGGTCAACTCTTGATTAGATTCAACACAAGTGTAATTCAGCCATTATGTGTACATATGTTTTTTTATATGTATTACTACTTCTATCTATTAATTTACAACGATCAATTATGTTTTTAGCTGGCGGTGTGTATGGGGACGCCCATCCTCACTCCATCATGGATCCACAAGGCCTGGGAGAGAAGAGATGACGTGTAAGCCAGAAAAGTTCTGTGAATCTGTTGTACCATTGTCTTTTTTAAACTTGTGATTTTTTTTTTGTACAAGTTTGAATCATGTGTGTTTTGAAAAAGTTTAAACCTGTTAATGTTCTCTATCTACTGTCCACTAAAATCTAGTATAGAATTAATTTATTGTTATTGTACATGTACAACAAAATAATCGAACTCTTCAGTAGTATTAAGTATAACAATCTACTAATGACCTACTAAGTAACTATAATCTTCTGTCTAATAACCTGCTGTCTTCTAATAATAATTCTGGATTAATTTTTTTAAACCTTTATTAATACAGTATGACGATGGGGATAGTAACCATACTAAAATTCATTGCCAGATTTGGGATTATTTTTATTTAATTCTCCTTGATTTGTTAAGATCACTCCATGCAGGAGATGAGGCCTTTCGCACAGAGTTCAAAGTGCCTCCATTCCAGGACTGCATCCTCAGTTTTTTGGGTTTCTCAGACGAAGAGAAGGCCAACATGGAGGAGAGGACACTCAAACACGGTCAGCTATCTGTCATTGTACCTCTGCAGGACTGAGTATATGACTGAATCCATTATGCATCATCCTTCAACTCATCTGTGGGGTTTTCTGTGTCTCAGGTGGCAGCTACCTAGCAGTTGGTGATGAGAGGTGCACACACATGGTGGTGGAGGAAAATTCGGTGAAAGAGCTTCCATTTGCTCCCAAGAAACTTTTTGTAGTCAAACAGGAGGTGAGGTTTAACATTTTTGGCTCTAATGCTGACATGGCATGTTTTTTTTTTTTTTCGTGAAGGCTTTAAATGTGGCGTTAAATATTGATGATTTTAAATGAACATTTTCGAAGTTAGCCACTGCAACACTTCTGCAGAGCTGCAGAACACAGTAGAGCTCACTCTGCTGTTTCTAAAGACAAACAAGTTTGACAATGCCAGGATAACAGTCAACATAGGTATCAGAATGATCAGAATACTCTGCGGTTCTGCTACAAGATGAAATGAACGAAGGGGAGCAAGAGGGGAAAATGAAGAAAACTAATTTTTTCCCCCTCTAAACAGAATGCCAAATGATCTAATCAGAATTCCTATTGGGTTAAACCTCAATCAATACGGCCCCTGCTCCCCTTCTCTCCGTCTGTGTTGTCGGAGAGAGTGTGATCAATAATAGATTTCCCCTTCCAGTGGATGAATAATTTGAGGCCACGGTAGTGTAGTGGTTCAGCTGTAGCCATAACCTCACAATCAATAGTCTTCTTTACTTCGCCGGTTTCTTTGGGAGAATATGTCAGAATACGATCAGAAATCTTCTTTTCTAAGACCAGTTTCCTCTCTCCTCAGTGGTTCTGGGGAAGCATTCAGATGGACGCTCGAGCTGGAGAGTCCATGTACTTCTATGAGAAGGTGAGTTCAGGTGTAATTATTAAAGTTCACAAAGTACAAAGTAAAGCTGCAACGATTGCTTGATTAATCAATAGGTTCCCACTACAGTGGGAAACTATTTACCCACACCCCTTCAATAGGACCATGTTTACCACTAAAGCTTAAACATAGCAATACAAATAATAGCCAGATTCTTGTAATATGGATATTTAGCATTTGAAAGGTTTATTTTACAAGTGACAAAGCGATTATGGAAAAACAGACATCAAATCTGTCTATCATGTCATCTTTAACTTTATTCTCATTAAAACTTTGAATGTGTCAACCCCTGGGAGACTTATTGTTTAACAGATACAGATTATTCAACACAGCAGTGCTAATGCTCAATAGAACTTTCTCATTGCTTGGAGCTTGCTTCACAGCTGACGTCCTTGACGTTTTCAAGCTTGATGCATCATAATTTGTGAAACATTGTCATGCTTTCTTTTATTGATTAACCCATCTTGGTGTTGAACATTTTTGAGGTGCTTGCACTTTTTTTTTATATTATTTCCAATTTTAGTATTACTTCTGCTTCACTACTTTTCAGTGAAATATTCTAGTTTTCTACTGAGGCTAAGCAATGTTTAAAAAAAAAAAAAAAAAAAAGCCAATCTATTTTTAAAAAATAAATTTACATTTATATTCATAAATATTGAATTTGGGAGCATTATATGCTTAATAACCTACTTTTAACATGTAAATGTAAAAGTGTTTCTTTTTTTTTTTTCCTTTTTTTGTTAAATGACTGGCTTGTTGATTCAATGATTGATCCTTTATCAAAGGATGTATATTTTTGATGTTTGTTGTCTTGCTTGTTTTCAGAACGACAGCCCGGCCATGAAGAAGGCTCTGTCTCTCATCTCTCTCACCACCCCCAACAGCAACCGCAAGCGAAGGCGTCTGAAGGACACACTGGCTCAGCTCACCAAAGAGACGGAGATCTCCCCTTTCCCTCCGCCACGCAAACGCTCCTCGGCAGAGCATTCCCTGTCCATCGGCTCTCTGTTGGACATCTCCAACACCCCAGAGACCTGCAAGACCTTGGCAGGTGAGAGGGAAAACAACAGTGGAGCATGGAAAAAACCTGCTTCAGTCCCTCCTTCTGTTAGATACCGATTTAAAAAAACAACCAAAAAAACAACTGTAACAAGATGAACCCTTCTTATTTCCAGAAGGCAGATTAGGGATCAGTTCAGGGACAAAAGAAGACAGTACTTTAACCAGGAATGTGGTAAGAAGAAAGAAAAACAGGCAGAGGAGAAGTAGGACAGACAGGAATGAGAGGAGGAGAAGGTCCCGTCAACAACCGGAGGAGCAGCAGCCTGGAGCTTCAACAGGTCAGGTTCTGGTTTCAGAAGAAGACTGATGATACAGTAGATAATAGCAGTACAGCCAAGAACTTATGAAAACCTTATAATATATATTTTAATCTTCTGGGAATGCTGCATTTTATATCCTAAATCAAAATGTGAAGATAAAGCTCTCAATTTTTTGTATTACTTTAGAAAATGAAAATTGAATATAAGCCTCTTCAAAGAAATAGTAGTGTCTGTGTTTTTCTCTACAAACTCTAACATTTACTGTTTAAAGTGAAGTATCTTCAGGATTTAGCATTCTTGAGTTAAATAGTTTCATATTACGACTTACGCCCCTAAAATCACTTGTACTCATTATTGAGTGTTGTGTTTAATAGATTTTAACCTGCTCTCTTACCATTGCCTGTTCAAATACTTTTAAAGGGACAATACTATACAAAAACTGAAAATCTCACAGCTCATATTTTGACTGACCGAACACCAATGTTTTTTTCATTATTGTTATACTTAGTTATACGTAGTTTTGAAACCAGAAGTTTTAAAAATCTTAAGTTGATACTTCAACTTCTACAGAAGTATTTTAAAACCTAGTATCAATACTTCTACCCGAGTAAAGGTTTTTGACACCTGTCTATATTGTATAGACCTCTTTTTGTATTAATGATATTGACAATATACATCAATATTGTCCATGTATGTTGTGTACCGGTATTCTGTTTTGCAGCTTTTACTCTGATATGTTGAACATACTGTTCAGTTTGTTATTCTAATTCAAGCCCAGGTTCTTGAGGATTGTGTTGGACCAGCACCAGCTTCAGTCTTGTATTGACAGCTTCTCTGTCTCGTTCCTCCAGAGAGTTCAAAGCCGTCCAAGAGTTCGACGCCGGTTGTGTTGAAGCAGTCTGCACGGTGGCAGGTCTCCAAGGAGCTTTATCAGACCGAGAGCAACTACGTGGACATTCTCAGCACCATCCTGCAGGTACAGCACAGCTGTGCATGTCCGTGTTTACTCAGCCTGCACGTTTGGAGCACTCACTCACAGGTCGGCAAGTCGGTTGCCCTCGACAACAGTTTCAGGCTAAGCTTGTGTTTGTGTGAATGATCTGTTTGTCCTATCTGAGCCTCAGATAGATGGATGACCAGTGAGTTAAATATTAACCAGCTTGCCTATTTCTCTTCCTGCCTCCAAATTTGTTCACTTGTTTTGCTTCTTTTCTTCATAACCTTCCTCTATTTTGATATTTCTTCCTTTTTCTCTACTCTATCCCTCCCTCTTGCTCTTCATCTCTGCCCCTCATTAATCAATGCAGTGCAGAAATACTCTCACGACAAGGCACACATGTGATTCATGTAATGTGTGGATCTCACGGGAATTGATAAATGTGGTGCCTAAAAACGGTCATTTAAATATTGTGCCCCTATATATTCCAGGTTCAGAGGCCTTACCCCAAGAGAAATAGAAAGAGAGAGATGCTACATACTATAGATGGATACCCAATAACAATGTTTTTTCAGTTTTATTTTGGTAATGCCATTTGAAATTTTGTGTCAAAATGTAAAAAAAAAAAAAAAAAAGGTACATTTTGAGAACCCTTCTTGAAACTGTATTTTATTAAGTTTTTGATTCGTCATATATTTTTATTAATGACCAGCAGAAAAAGACTAAATGTGACCACTTTATATTAAACTTTTGTGGTTTGTCTGTTCAATGACTGGCTGTTGATTCAATGATTTATTCATTATCAAGAGAATGATGTTATGCGCCCAAGAGTCGCAGCAGTCTTGTTTTTTTTTGGTGAAACTATAAATGTTATATTATAACTATTTTCCTTTATGTATGGATGATGTGAATATTGGAGACATATATTGATTTTGCTTTATTGCCCAGGTCTACAAATGCAGCCAAGAATACTGAACCAATGGAACAAATGAGTTAGAATAGGTATCGATCGCCAAATATATGTCAATGTAATCTGCTTAATTTTGGATCAGACACGGACCCACCTGTTTCGGCTAATATCAGACCAGGCTTTACTTGTGCGGCACTCTCCATAAAATAAAATACAACATAGTATATCACACAGTAAAATAGAAAAATGGCCCCAGATGTAATAATGTGCCTGTAGCTGCAGTTGTCATTCATCAAAGGAAACATTTGATTTGCAAACGCAGTTGAGGCTGAATCTGTAGTCCGCACATGTAGTAATCACTGCATGCTAGTGTAGAGCTGTTGATAAGCTCTTTTTTCCACCTTGTTTTTCATTCTTTTTTACCCCAGGAATACAGCTCAAGTATATTTAACTGTAACGAAGTGCAGAAGTTTCCTTCTTTCGTTTTACAATTACTGAGGTGGCAGATAGTTTAAGCTCCTGTTCAGATGGGCAGCAGACAGTACTGCAGCTAATTGGATTTCATTTGTCAAAATGACACAGCAGTTAAACAGGTTGACTGCGAGAAATTTGGTTAAAGTAAATTATGCTCGGCCTTTTTATGTCTTGTTCTGCTAATGTTGGTTGTCACAATCACATTAATCAAATTCAATAAAAGTGTAATGACTGATAATATGAATCATTCAATCGGTCCTATAGTAGATTGGACTGGAGCCAAAACCGACAAACCAGCTGCATAAATAAATACTAACAAAGCAAGAAGAACAAACAGAAATGGCCTCTAAAGATAAAGCGTTTCGCAACATGAGCAAAAAACATCAAACCTCTGAATACTGTTTTATTTGCATGAATTTTATATTAAATGACCTACTATTATTTTTCTTTTGTAACAAATATAGGTAAAGTAGTATATTTCTAAATGTTTTTAAATATTTTTTTAAATCTGGAAATTGTCATGTGAAGTTTTGGAATCATTGAAATAAACTACTAATAAAAGTCTTTAAAAAAACATATAAAAAACACTTAGAGCTGCATCAAAACATTGTTTTCATTATTGATTAGGTTTTTTTAATATTCTTGAATAATCAATTTGTTATTTGGTTCAGAAAATGCTGAGAATTTTAATCTTGCCTTGCTTTTGTGGTTTGGATGAACTCTCTGTTAGTGTAATATAGTATTTGTGCTGAGAAAAATGAAATTAAATCTATGTTGGCTGTTAATTTGATAATGGGTCAGTGACAATGATTAACAAGATGGGAGAGTCAAAAATGTTCATCAGGTCTCAAAATGTAAAATCTGCAACAGCATTGATTGATTGTACATAAGTATACATTGCGATTCCAGTAAAATAAACCTAGTTTTAGATTGAACTACATGTCTGACAATGTCTTGTCGAATAATAACATGTGTCACAGACATGTCCTCCTAACTGTTTGTATTTTCAGCTTTTCAAGCTGCCGCTGGAGAAAGAAGGTCAGGTTGGTGGACCCATCCTGGCCCAGGAAGAAATTAAGACGATATTCGGTAGCATCCCGGACATCTATGAGGTTCACACCAAAATAAAGGTGGGGACGTTCAACAGTTTCTGTCAGGCTAAATGGTTGCCATGTGTAGTCTTTAAAGGTATATTTCTTGTTGTTTGAGTTTTTTTTTTTTTTTTTTTTTAATCTGTTGTTTGTTCATCAGAGTGACCTCGAGGAGCTGCTGTCAGACTGGTCAGATGACAGAAGTGTAGGAGACCTCATCCTTAAATATGTGAGTACAAACTAATTTCTACTTCCATGCAGGTATTGATTGTTTTTCTTTTTTATATATATGGATTTAATTCATTATGTATATGCAATAAATCTTGTTTAACTATGCAAATGAGTCAGTATGTTGGTAAATATGCTCTAATTTGCATATATTTCAACAAGAAATGTAACATTGGATGAAGCCAGTTTCACAATTCTTGATTCATCTTGCCAATTTTTGACATAGAATCAATGTCAGAAGGACTTTTGACTTGTTTCATTACAAAATGTCATCAGACATAAAAAAATATCATCTAGGACTGCAACTCACCATCATTCTGATCGTTCATTAATCCATTGATAATTGAAATGACTAATTGAGAAAATGTTGATCACTTTTTCAATAAGCTGAAGATTCAACCTAATTAATGTTATAGTTGGCAACTAGTTAATTAATTGTTGAGATTTGTAGAATAACATTATTTCTTATTGTCATCATCAACAACCTCATTAATACCGATTTGCAATTATTGACTTGTCTAAGAGGTGAGATTAACCTATCGATATTACATACTGTTACATACTTTAAACAGTTTCTTCAGAATAAGACACATGTAGTGGACAAGTGGATTTATTTCATAGAGGAAATTTTGAATCTATTTTGTCTGGAGGTGTTAAAAGCTATTGGTCAGGTGTAAGGATTAAAAAAAAAACTGTCTCTCTGTTTGCTGCTTCAATCCTGTTCTCATGTCCTCTCTCCTCAGTCTAAAGAGTTGGTGAAGGCTTATCCACCGTTTGTCAACTTCTTTGAAATGAGCAAGGAGACCATTGTTCGCTGTGAGAAGCAAAAGCCCCGATTCCATGCTTTTCTCAAGGTAGGACTTCTGCAAAATGTACGAAGACTGCTACTAATGACCATTTGCATAGTTAAAAAAAAAAAAAAAAAACATAGTTCCGATTTTAGAATCTGGAACAAGAGATTATGCACATTTTTTTTTCAAAATTTCAAAATTATTAATCATTTTTTGAATAGTTGTTGATTACTGTAATGGTTAGCAACTAATTTATTAATCATTGCAGCTGAGTTGTATATGAATTGAATGATTGGCTGTTTGTTTTTTTGTTTTTTTTCAACACAAAACGTAAGTAAAACTATCAGTATTATTTTAAACTATTTTCTTATGGTATTGAAGCACATCTTGATATAGTATAGTTGAACTGTAAATGTCAGTACAGTTTGAATGTAAACCTTTCTGGCGTCACAAAGACAACAAGATTAATAACATTTGGTCAATACAACCAAAAAAGAATGAAATTGTGTGAATTCGACTGTCTGTACAATATGAAAAGTCAGTCAGTGTTGTTTTCTGTGTGTTAAAGACAAAGTTGACTTGGTTTTGTTAGTTTTGTTGATAGTAACCTCCACTCTATAACCTTGCTGTTGATCTGACTTGAATAACACAAAAAAATTTTATCTGGGGAGCGACAGGTTCAGATGATGGAGCTGGTTACCAAAGTGTTGATCAGGTCACCGTTTTATCTATAAAAAAAAAAGAAAAAAAAGACACAGCTAAATGTAATGGTTGGAAACAGGGAAACACTCAGAGAGCAGTGCATCTCCTACGGCATTTTTGTGTGTCTGTTTGTGTGTGTCTGTGTGTGCGTTGAGAACGCACAGTTTGTTTTCCTGCAGCTTTGTTTACCAGCATCATATAATGATGAACTTGACCCTCATGTGGTCTCCAACTTCACCTAAACTTGAACGGTGGAGAAGTTTCCTGTTTGCTTCCTGAGCCTGGTTGAAGCAGCAGTGTTTTATGGAGGTGTAAAAACCTCTGCAAAACCAATAAAGGGACACAATTGATCATTTTTTTTTTTTTATTATTTCTTATTTGATGCTTTGAATGTTGAATGGATTCAAACAGAAACATGGATTTTCTTTTTACTTTATAAAGAATTAGTAAGAGAACTGTTATTCATTATTGAGATACATGTGACGCTAAATCATGATTTTAGTTGGTACCCCCAACCCTTTAACATAATTCATAAATGCAGTGTTTTGTCTGTTTTTTTTTTTTTGTTTTTTTTTAATTTATCGATACATTAACTTGTCACTGTTTTTTCATCCTCTATTTAAAAAATGACTGGTTGACACCTTGTAAAGTGAGTAGGAAAAACTTGAGCAAAATATATATATATATATATATATATATATATGATGTCTAGGCAACATTTGTAAATTTGCTGAGACATTTTTATAGCAACATAAATAACTATCCCATATTCGTAAAGGAGTGGGAAGAAGTGATGTGCTGCTGTTTTGTTGTTATTTATTAGTTATTTAGTTTCCCGCTCCAACACTGTGACTCCACAGATCAACCAGGCGAAGCCGGAGTGTGGCAGACAGACGTTAGTGGAGCTGCTCATCAGACCTGTGCAGAGGCTGCCCAGTGTGGCACTTCTCCTGAATGGTAACTCATATCTACACCGGTTTCACAGCAGATATTAACACTTGTCAAAAATAGGAAAAGCAGAGGTGTAAATACAAACCTTAACAATGGCTCCAATGCAGCAGGTATCCCAAAGTGGGTGCTTATTTCCAGGAATATTTCACTCTGGACTACGCCTGTTTGTACCCCCCCCCCCCCCCCCCCCCAATCAACAGAAGTACTTTACTATTATCACTCAAAAATGTAATCTTAACCGAAAATGTCTTATTTGGTACAGTTAGTCTAATATGTAGAATTAGTCTTATTCCATTGGCAAAATATCTTATTTCAACCTTTTTTTTTCCTGACTTGAGTTAATTTGCTATCATTTAAAGAAAACAAGACTGACATTTTCTCCAAAAAAAGATAAAATTGATTAAAATCAAGAAAAAATGATGAAGAAGATAGTTTTACTCAATATTGGATTAATTGTACCAAATTCCGTTTTGGTACAGAGCAGCCGCTGCAGTTATGTTATTAATTCCTTCTGTGCTGTGTCCTGCTTTCACAAGTAAAAATATCTGCTGTGAAGAAGCTCTATTGTTAAAACGCTTTCTTCTGCTAATTGTGTCCCTCCTTGTCTTTCTTATCTTCCTCCTTCCTCTCATTAGCTCTCTCTGATGCCTGTAATTTCTGTTGCTGTCTGTTCTCTTCATCTCAGTCCGCCACTTCTTACCAATTTTTCCTTTTCCCCCCTGCCATCGCAGACATAAAGAAGCACACGTCAGACGACAACCCGGATAAGATAACCCTGGAGCAGGCCATCGAGTCTCTGAAAGAAGTCATGACGTGAGTTGGCGAGACATAGCCGTTTCTATTGTGGAGATCATAATACAACACGTTGTTCCACTTCAGAGCCGTGCCAGGTTATCTCCCCGAATGTTTTTTAAAGTATCAGTCTGTAAATGAATTGGAGTGGATTTAAAGTGGATAAATCAATTTATATAAATCATTAATTTATCATTTAAAAATAATAGATTTATTTAAGTTCTTTTTATTTAAGATTCTGAAGGTACTATTTTTTACAAGCTGAATTATATTTAAAGTAAATCCGATGTTAAAAAGACAAGTAAAAAAATCATTAAATATATGATGTTTCCAATGTATATAACTAATGGCATTACATTATCATTATCTCAATATTGACCAAAAATAATTATCTTTTTTGACAGCATTATCAAACCGCTTATTTTCAGTGTTGTTGTGTTGGTTAATGCTCTGTAGATTTAATTCTAAACTATACCTTAAAATTGTGTCCCTGATTATTGCGCAAGGTGGTAATGAAGACATAAAATCTGAGTCTGAAATTTTCTAGAAGGTTTTTGTAAGTTTTAAAACTATATTGAAATTCATCATAATACAGTAAACTATCACACTACTCAAAGGAGACAGCTGTTGATTTTTTTTATACTGACATTTCTTAAAGAATTTCAGTCCAAAGTCAGGAGGTGACATTTCAGTTTGTTTCTGCACATGTGGCTCTTCGACAATAAGAAGAAAATACAGAAATCGACTTATTTGGTTTGGTTCCCCCGGGGCCTCCTCCCGGTGGGACATGCCCAGAACACCTCCCTAGGGAGGCGTCCAGGAGGCATCCTGAGCAGATGCCCGAGCCACCTCAGCTGGTTCCTCTCAACGTGTAGGAGTAGCGGCTCTACTCCGAGCTCCTCCCGTGTGACCGAGCTCCTCACCCTATCCCTAAGGGTGCGCCCGGCCACTCTGCGGAGGAAGCCCATTTCAGCCACTTGTATACGCGATCTTGTCCTTTCGGTCATTACCCAAAGCTCATGACCATAGGTGAGGGTAGGAACGTAGATTGACCGGTAAATCGAGAGCTTCGCCTTCCGGCTCAGCTCCTTCTTTACCACAACGGACCGATACAGCGACCGCATCACTGCAGACGCTGCACCGATCCGCCTGTCAATCTCACGCTCCATCCTTCCCTCACTCGTGAACAAGACCCCGAGCTACTTGAACTCCTCCACTTGGGGCAGAGACTCACCACCCACCCGGAGAGAGCAAACCACCTTTTTCCGGTCGAGAACCATGGCCTCGGATTTGGAGGAGCTGATTCTCATCCCAGCCGCTTCACACTCGGCTGCAAACCGCCCCAGTGCCTGCTGCAGGTCCTGGCTCGAAGAAGCCATCAGGACAACATCATCTGCAAACAGCAGAGATGAAATCCTGTGGTTCCCAAACCAGGCCCCCTCTGGCCCCTGGCTGCACCTAGAAATTCTGTCCATAAATATAATGAACAGAACCGGTGACAAAGGGCAGCCCTGGCGGAGTCCAACATGCACTGGGAACAGGTCTGACTTACTGCCGGCAATGCGAACACAGCTCCTGCTCCGGTCATACAGGGACCGGACAGCCCTTAGCAAAGAGCCCCGGACCCCATACTCCCAGAGCACCCCCCAAAGGACACCACGAGGGACACGGTCGAATGCCTTCTCCAGATCCACAAAACACATGTGGACTGGTTGGGCATACTCCCATGAGCCCTCGAGGACCCGATGGAGAGTATAGAGCTGGTCCAGTGTTCCACGACCAGGACGAAAACCACACTGCTCCTCCTGAATCCGAGGTTCGACTATCGGTCGGATTCTCCTCTCCAGCACCCTGGAATAGACCTTACCGGGAAGGCTGAGGAGTGTGATTCCCCTGTAATTGGAACACACCCTCCGGTCCCCCTTCTTATACAGAGGGACCACCACCCCGGTCTGCCATTCCACAGGTACTGTCCCCGACCGCCACGCGATGTTGCAGAGACGTGTCAGCCAAGACAGTCCCACAACATCCAGAGACTTGAGGTACTCAGGACGGATCTCATCCACCCCCGGAGCCTTGCCACCGAGGAGCTTGCCAACCACCTCAGTGACTTCAGCCAGGGTGATGGACGAGTCCGCCCCTGGGTCCCCAGTTTCTGCTTCCTCCTCGGAAGACGTGACAGTGGGATTGAGGAGATCCTCAAAGTACTCCTTCCACCGCCCGACAACATCCCCAGTCGAGGTCAGCAGCTCTCCACCCGCACTGTAAACAGTGTTGGTGAAGCACTGCTTTCCCCTCCTGAGGCGTCGGACGGTTTGCCAGAATCTCCTTGAGGCCGTCCGATAGTCCTCCTCCATGGCCTCCCCGAACTCCTCCCAACCCCGAGTTTTTGCCTCTGTGACTGCCCGAGCCGCGGCACGCTTGGCCTGCCGGTACTCATCAGCTGCCTCAGGAGTCCCACGAGCCAACAAGGCTCGATAGGACTCCTTCTTCAGCTTGACGGCATCCCTTACTTCCGGTGTCCACCACTGGGTTCGGGGATTGCCGCCGCGACAAGCACCACAGACCTTACGACCACAGCTACGAGCAGCCGCATCAACAATAGAGGTGGAGAACATGGCCCACTCGGAGTCCATGTCTCCAACCTCCCCCGGGATCAGGGAGAAGCTCTCCCGGAGGTGGGAGTTGAAGACCCCCCTGACAGAGGGCTCCGCCAGACGTTCCCAGCAGACCCTCACAATACGCTTGGGCCTGCCAGGTCTGTCCGGCTTCCTCCTCCGCCAGCGGATCCAACTCACCACCAGGTGGTGATCAGTTGACAGCTCAGCCCCTCTCTTCACCCGAGTGTCCAAGACACGCGGTCGGAGGTCAGATGACACGACGACAAAGTCGATCATCGACCTCCGACCTAGAGTGTCCTGGTGCCATGTGCACCGATGGACACCCTTGTGCTCGAACATGGTGTTCGTTATGGACAAGCTGTGACTAGCACAGAAGTCCAATAACAAAACACCGCTCGGGTTCAGATCGGGGAGGCCGTTCCTCCCAATCACGCCCCTCCAAGTGTCACTGTCGTTACCCACATGGGCGTTGAAGTCCCCCAGGAGAACAACGGAGTCCCCGGTTGGTGCACTGTCTAGTACCCCTCCCAGGGACTCCAAGAAGGCCGGGTACTCTGCACTGCTGTTTGGCCCGTAGGCTGACACAACAGTGAGAGACCTGTCCCCGACCCGAAGGCGCAGGGGCGCGACCCTCTCGTTCACCGGAGTGAACCCCAACACGCAGCGGCTGAGCTGTGGGGCAATGAGCAAGCCCACACCAGCTCGCCGCCGCTCCCCGCGGGCAACGCCAGAGAAATGGAGAGTCCAACCCCTCTCAAGAAGATGGGTTCCAGAGCCCAAGCTGTGCGTGGAGGTGAGGCCCACTATATCTAGCCGGTAACGCTCCACCTCCCGCACAAGCTCAGGCTCCTTCCCCCCCAGCGAGGTGACATTCCATGTCCCCAGAGCTAGTCTCCATGTCCGGAGATCCGGTCGTCGAGGTCCCCGCCTTCGACCGCTACCCGGATCTCTCCGCACCCGCCCCTCATGGCTCCTCCCGCAGGTGGTGGGTCCACGGGAGGACGGCCCCACGTCGTTTCTTCGGGCTGGGCCCGACCGGGCCCCGTGGGGAAAGGCCCGGCCACCAGGCGCTCGCTGCCGAGCACCCACCCCAGGCCTGGCTCCAGGGTGGGGCCCCGGTAACGCCAGTCCGGGCGACGTAACTGGCCTTGTTCTTTTCTTCTTCATGTGAGGCTTCTGAACCGCTCTTAGTCAGACCCGTCTCCCAGGACCTGTTTGCCATGGGTGACCCTACCAGGGGCATGAAGCCCCCGACAACATAGCTCCCAGGATCATTCGGGTGCTCAAACCCCTCCACCACGTTAAGGTGGCGGTTCGGGGAGGAGGCCCCGGGGAAGACCCAGGACACGCTGGAGGGACTATGTCTCTCGGCTGGCCTGGGAACGCCTTGGGGTCCCACCGGAGGAGCTGGAGGACGTGTCCGGGGTGAGGGAAGTCTGGGAGTCCCTGCTTAGACTGCTGCCCCCGCGACCCGGCCCCGGATAAGCGGAAGAAAATGGATGGATGGATGGATGGATGGTTTGGTTCCTTCACCCTCTGCAGGCCTTTTGACATCACTTAAGTCACTTTAAATTACAGCTGGATGCATTATAGGGAAAAAAAAAAAACTAAGATTTAAATTTAGATTTAAGAGAGCGAACCACAGTTTTCTCTCACAAAAAAGAGAGACAGTGGGGAGCCTGGTGTTACTGTAGCTATCCAGCACGAAACAAGTTCTTTCTGTCCAACCAACAGATCAGATGATTTTTCTTTTAAAGCATAAATCAGAAATAGCCACTACATCTTCATATTTGAAGAGCTGAAACACAAATGATGGTTCTTAAGTTAATTATTATAAATAATGACTCTGCTCTCTGCTCTGGTTCTAGCTTCTCAAATCTCATTATTTTCTGTCTCCTGAGGAGCTTAAACTATAATTTTCCTCTTCGCACCACTAAAACAACTCGTAGATGGTCAACTAAAAAAGGACTCCTTCCAGGATAATGTGACTCATTATTTAACAACCTTGTTCCCTATACTATGAAAGGAGCCTGATATCACCACAAGGTGTCCCTAAACTAGTGCCTGTTTGAAGGGCCATTTATCGCTATGTTGCCCAACAATAAAAAATTCAATCCTGGCAGAAACCAGGATTTCTTCTGGATCATTATCAAAATGTTATCACTGTTCATGGCACCACTCCCAACATTCACTTAAAGTTTGACAAAAATCTATCCTGAACCTTTTGGGTGATCTTGCTAACAAACTGACAGACAAACGCTGGTGAAAACATAACCTCCTTGGCAGAAGTAACTAATCAATGTATATAATTAGAGCTGCAACATTTAATCAAATAGTTGCCAACTATTACATTAATTACCAGCTATTTTGATAAGCGTTTAATAAAATTCAATCATTTTTAGGAAGAAAATCTCCACATTCACTGGTTCCAGCTTTTCGCTTCTGGTTATTTCCTGGTTTCATTAGTCTTCTATAATAGTAAATGGATGATATTTGGCTTTTGGACTGTCGGTCTGGACGAACAGACATTGTAGGTTGAATCCTCAGCTTTGGGAAGTGGACATTTTGCAACATTTTACACCATTTCATGAACCATTAACAATTAATAGATACATTTTTTCAACAGTCCATTTCTTAATTGTCTCTGAAAAGATCCGGTCCTATATATAATTAATATAATTCTTATAATTCCTCCCCACTAGTCACATCAATGAGGACAAGAGGAAGACCGAAGGCCAGAAGCAGATCTTTGATGTGGTTTATGAAGTGGACGGCTGTCCTGTAAGTTCATCTTGTTTGTGTCTATGTTGTCACTGTAATTTAACTCATATCCTCCTACAACCTTTATTTTTTGTCACCTTTATTTCCTCTCTTCTCTGCAGGCCAACCTTCTGTCCTCCCACCGCAGCCTGGTTCACAGAGTGGAAACCATCGCTCTGGGAGATCAACCATGTGACCGTGGTGAACAAGTCACACTTTTCCTCTTCAACGACTGCCTTGAGGTGAGAATAAGCATGTTTATGTTAATCATTTAACTACATCTGGGCTATAAGACAATATCAATAAATATCATCAATATCCACATCAATAATAGGGCAGTTATTATTTAAAAACACTTTCAGTGCTTAAATCTACTTCACCCATGTTCAAGGAGAGTTTCAAGATTTTTTTTCTATTCCTTTTTAGAAAATGGGAAAAAGATATGTGGGGAACAATAATGTAATCTTATTTATACTGTATGTTAGGTCTGGGCAATAATATATCTACATCAATAAAACAGGAAAATTGTTCAATAGGTCAATAGTTTCACTCAAGGTTTGTGTAAAAAAAAAAAAAAAAAATTACTCCTGTTTAATCCTATACATTTTCCAGTAAACGGTTACTTATAATACCCTGCCTTTTTGCATTTTTACACACAAGAACAACAACTTTATTGATCAATTCTGGACTTTTTGAACATTGCTAAGTTATCTGAATTATGTGTGCTGGTAATGCACACGTAGCAGCCTGTGACATGCATATGAAAAATTAATTGATGATGTGTATATAGGCTGAAATGTAACTTTTTAATCCTATTAACTGATGCCAAAATCACAGCTAGTCTTCCTGGGGCCCAGGAAATAAAATCAAAAATTAAGAAATACACTTTAAAATAGAAAGAAATAAAATATATCATACAAGTCATATATTACTTGCTCTAACCATACTCGATCAAGTATCAATATGCTGTTATAGAGAACAAATATATTGGTTGTAATTATGAACTCACCTGGAAGAGTTGGAATACATTTTTTTTATATATATATATATATATTTTTTATATATATATATATATATATATATATATAAAAAACCCTATCTCTTCACAGGTGGAGAAAAAGCCATTCATTGCAAAAAAATAAAATAAATGCAAATCATGCATTTAGTACAAATGCTTACAAGATTTAATAGGATTGTCTTCAATTGGCAGATAATTTCACTTTTTTCAAGGTATTCAAAGACTTTACCACATGTCATAATTATGTGATATTGTGAGCGACCGACGTGGTCGCCCCACAAAAGGGATCAGAGCAACCAGAAAAAGAAGTGGAGACAGGAGGCAAAGGAACTCACATAAAAACATTTATTGGCGGCGGTACAAAAAAAAGACACACAACGCTCCCGTCAGCAGGGAAGATCCACCTCGCACCAGGTGGACCAAATAGGCAGCTCTACACACCGCGCCTCGTGTCCCTCACGCAAACCCGTCCGGGGGAAACTCTCTCTCTGCTAGTCAGTTCCCCCCTTATAAACAGGTGAGAAGGGGAGGGGTCATCACCTTCTCACAGATATAAAGCCCATTATATATGGTAAAATTACAACAAATATCATGAATAAATAAGATTTGAGCATTTTCTTTGAATGGAAGGTAGATATGCTCAATATTGTATTTTCTTTTATTTGCACCATAATACATAACACAAGTCCATACATTAAAAAAATACAGAAAGTACTGGAGGTGTAAATAAATAAATAAAATACTCAAAAAACAAAAGTACAAATATCATATGACACAAAAAGAGAATAATGTAAGTGAAAAAGAGTGAAATAATTGGATTGTCTTTATTAGACTAAGAATAAGATGATATATTTACTTATTATCGCAATGTTTGCAGCATCGTGTGTGTGTGTGTGTGTGTGTGTGTGTGTGTGTGTGTGTGTGTGTGTGTGTGTGTGTGTGTGTGTGTGTGTGTGTGTGTGTGTGTGTGTGTGTGTGTGTGTGTGTGTGTGTGTGTGTGTGTGTGTGTGTGTGTGTGTGTGTGTGTGTGTGTGTGTGTGTGTGTGTGCTAATTAACAACAGGACAGTATAAGAACAGGGCGCGCAATCAGAGAACGGACAAGGTGGGCGGCTCCGCTGAGTCAGAAGCCCCTCCTAATGAGTGTGCCTGTGTGTGTTCAGGCCTCAGTGCTCCATCATCACTAATCATTAACTCTTGCCTTCATATAATAGTCCTCACCCTCTTCACCCGCACGCCACAGTAACATGTATCTGATCCTCTCCTCCCCCTCGTCCTCTCTCCACTCTTCCTTCCCCTTTCTCAGCTTGTAATTAATGTGACGTTAATGAGTTGCATCGTTTACCTCTATGAAGGCCTCATTGATTTATTGCCAAGTAACCACACACACACATCTACAGGACGTTATCTTAGAAATTGCCTTTCTTCACACATACCTCCAGAGTTTGTCTCATTTTGTGTGTGTGTGTGTGTGTTTGTGTGTGATTATGTGTTTATGTGTGTGTGTGTGTGTGTGTGTGTGTGTGTGTGTTTATGTGTTTATCTCTGCAGATTGCGAGGAAGCGACACAAAGTGATCAATACGTTTAAGAGTCCAGTGGGACAGATGAGGCCGCCGCCCCCGCTCAAACACATCACGCTGATGCCGCTGTCCCAGATCCGAAGAGTCCTGGACCTGCAGGACACGGACGGTAACACGGCAGCAGCCTGCACTAACTAACTTGCTGATTATCACTGAATCTTTTGAATTATGTGCAATAGATCATTAAAAACATACTGTAGAGCATTTGTTGGATAGCAATAACACCATGAACTGATTGTTTATAATCTTATCTACTTTAGTGGGTTGTTTTTTTGTTTTTTTTTTTGGTGCCAACAAATCAAACAACCCAAATCAGCAATGATTTAATCTACTAAATAATCTACTTGATTTAAGTCATTTTTTTAAGAAGAAATTGTTCTCTGGTTCCAGCTTTTTTCTGGTTTCTTTGCTTTCTTGTATAATAGTAAACTGATCTTCGGATTGTGGGCTGTTGTCACTGAAATTACATTTTATGTTGAATCTTCAGCTTTAGGAAACAATGATTGACATTTTACCAATTAAAAAAAAAATGTGGGAGTTAAACTATCTGGTACCGAGTTTATAGGGTTAAACCACATGGCAGTTTTGGCGTTGTCCCATGAATTGAAATGGCAAAAGCTACATTCATACATGCAGGCAAAACTAAACAGCAACACAACAGCATATCAATCTAACAGGAATATACACACATTCTTCTCACATGCTTCTTATAGATTTGTGGTTTGTTTCTTTTTTGGGGGGGTCCATCTCTGTTTTTGAATGTGAGATCACATTAGCAATTGATTAATGACTTAAGATGATTTTGTCTTCCACTTTTTCTTTCTACTCTTATCTTTGTATCGGTTTCTCTTCACTTTCTCCCCTTCCAACATGCTCTTCCTCTATCATCCTCATCCTCTTCTCTTCATCTCTTGATGGGCGACTTATCCTCGTCCCTTCTTTTTATCATGTCCCCTCCCCCTCTTCTATCTATTCTTCGCTCTCCCCTGCTTCCTTCTCTCCAGAATGTGTGAATTCGTTTGCCTTGGTCGTCCGCCCTCCGACTGAACAGGAGAACTTGTTGTTCAGCTTCCAACTGGCCGGAGAGGAAACGGTTAAAAGCTCCTGGCTGCGAATGCTTTGCCGCCACGTCGCCAACACCATCTGCAAGGCTGACGCGGTGAGAAGAGAGACACACACACACACACACAGAAAAGTTAATACATTAAAATTAGATAGTTTGACAGAACAGCAGCTTACTCTTAAAAAAAAACAGTATATCTGACTTTGAAATTTGATTTCCCAAACCTTGGTCCTATAGTCGTTGTAGTAGTTGTTCTAAAGCTTTAGTCTTCTCATATATAAATATAAATAACATTTGATCTGTAAATTTAATGGAGAAACCTTCATACCTGCAGACCGAAAAGGTGAAACTCCTGACTGATATTCTCTGCTTCATCAGTACAGTTCAGACAGGTCTCTGCAATTTCCTGAGTCTCTCTATCTCCACTGAAGGTTGGGGCAGCAGTTCACAACTGGACTTGTTTCAACACTTTATTTTGGAAAGGCTTTGGCATCAGAAATCTGTTGGGTGTGAATGAGTAGTAGGGAGGGTGAAATCGGCCTTTGGAGGGTAAATATGAAGTTAAAGCTCCAATAAAACGGAAAATGATTGAACACTGTGTCCCACTATTTTCCTGTATATAATTGTTATATGCTTAATATATATATGAAATATACATATGTATTTTTTGTTGAATATACAGCAGAATGGATCAAATGACTTTTTTTGTCCTGATAAAATGTTTGATGTCCATCGTGCAGATTTTACAAATGTTCATCCAGTTGATTGGATGAACAAGTGGGATAGGCTTATATATATATATATCATGCAAAACAAGAAGTGGAAGAAGTTTTGTTGAATAAATTCTGCTACTATTACAGTTTTCCCCAGTTAAAATGAATTTTCGAGATCTCTGATTTAGTTTCCAAGCTCCTTCTCTTCTCCTGTTTATTGCAGCTATAATGTAACACAGCCTTAAGGGCTACCTTCTGACCAAACTAAACTTTACATGATTGCATCTCATTTATTTGTTCCAGACAGCGTGTGTATGTTCATGGTGATCAAAGACAATGCCACCGATGAAATGGTGTTGACGATTGGCTGTCACTGTTAACAGAAAACTGAAACCAGAAAAGAATCAGATTTGAGAAGCTGGAACCAGAAAATTAGATTGAAATTGATTGATGGAAATTAGAATTTTCTTCCTAAAATATGGCTCAAATCATTTGACTATCTGAATAGTTGGTGTTTATCTTTGGCAATTGATTAATTGACCAGTTGTTGTAGTCCTTTTCAGAGTTGGACAAATGTAAAAATGATTTATTTTACACAGAGGAAAACATCTTTTGTGGCAGGAAAATATATAAAATGATACAAATCAGTTGGAGATTCATTTGATCATTAGAAAATTATCGACTAATTGTTGCAGCTCAACACTGATGTGCTTCTTAACAATGGAGCTCTGTGAAACAGGAATAGGATGAAAATGGTTGATTAATTGTATTTGATCTTTTAGGAATGGGATAAAAGCTTTTTTTTTGGGTGGAAAACCCTCATTATGAACCCATTTTAAATCTTCCCAGATCCCCGCATGCAGATGCATGTGGAATAATGACCGTGTACACTGGAAGAAGCAGAGGCGGATGGCTGTGTTTAGCAGGCAGGGCAGCAGGGGGCGATGTTGGCCTCCAGTCCGCCCCGCCGCCTCACAGCTGCATTCCTAATGCTGCTTCCACTGGGTCAGAGCTGCAGCGTGAATACCAACGAGATACAGCCCTGCCTGTTAAAAACCCTACTGCAGAGCAGGCAGGGGGAAATAAAGACGCGTGTCACTCCCACTTCACACCCGACCTGCAGCTTATTTTGACAGCAAAGCAACTCCTATGCATCTCCATCTCTATTTGCACACTTCAGGTCATGTTGTCTTAATCGGAGTTTAACACTGCGATGTTTGTGTTGTAGGAGAATCTGATTCAGTGCACAGACCCAGATTCACTACAGGTCAGCACCAAGGATATGGACAGTACCCTGAGCAAAGCCTCCAGGGCCATCAAGAAGACCTCTAAGAAGGTAAAAAAAAAAAGCAGAGGAACCAGTGGATCAGAACTTGACTTTATATATAAAACAGAAACCCCACGTCCAGTGCAGATGTCCCACTTTTTGTGTGCAATCATTAAATGATTAAATGAGGCCTTTAGACCTTTTTTTTTCTTAGCTGCTCTCTGCAACTATCCAGAGAGGGCAGCTGAAGGATTCCGATATTTTAACTGGATTTAAGAGATGATGATTGCTTGAAATAAACTTTTAACAAAGCAGATAAAGAACATGACATTGTTAAACAGTTCGAGGAGGAATGGTTTATCTGCCTTTAAAGCTGAGAGCAGTGAAGGTTAAGAGGTTAAACAAAGGCTATGGGAGACAGAGCAACTGTCTCGCCAGTCATACTACCAATTTATCTTTTTCTCAGTGTTAGAAAGTTATCTGATCTTTTTCAGTCATAGTGACAATGGTTGTATCACCCGTTGCTCCAAAGAAATTCAGAAAGAAACAAAATGACTCAAATGGATAATAAAATTCAAAAAGATGATGATCATTTAACAGACAATCTTTTAACCGTTGCACTGATCAGTTTATGTCCCATTTCAGTTTTTACTGAGTCTCCTAAGCAATAGAATACAATTTTGTTTTTAAATGTTATGTTAATATTGTAAATTTCTCTAGTTATTTGTAGAGCAGTAACTAATTACATTACGGTTACTCGATTAGTGTACAGATTATTGAAATTGTTAATAGATTAGTTTTTTGGTTCATAAAGTAAAATGTTGATTAGTTTCCCAAAGCTGAAGATTCGACCTAAAATCTTTTTTTGTCCAGACCAACAGTCCACAAACAAAGATCATCAGTTTTCTATTATAGAAGACTAAAGACATCAGAGAAGAGAAGCTGGAACCAGAGAATTTTTTTAGAAGAAAATGTCCAAATCTGACCTGAAAGGATGACATTTGACACCATTTTATGAACCAAAGCTTATTAATTAGTCATTTAAATAATCAATAGATTAATTCACAATTTGAATAGTCATTATGTTTAGGTCTAGTTTGAAACAGGATTCATTTGTCTTATGGGTGATTTCTTTTCTTGAAAGAACAGACATCATTAGCTTTAGATTTATAAATGTGTCTTCTTCCCTTTTCTATAAATGTCATTGGTATATAACAATGTCATTTGGGGAAATGGTTTAGAGAGAAATATTTTTGAAATTAGTACTTGATTTGTAGTAAATCATTCTAAAGTTTAAGTTGAGGTAAACTGCTGACTATCACAATCAAGTCACCAAACATCAAGGATTTTGCTAAATTCATGTCTGTCTTGACCAAAACTTGTTTGTGTGTGTGTTTCTTTGTTTTGTTTTTTTAAGGTGACTCGGGCGTTTTCCTTCACAAAGACTCCAAAGCGTGTGATCCAGAGGGCCTTCATGGCCAGCACCACTCCAGATGAGAAGAGGCTGAGCTGTGAGAAGCGTGTCAGCAGTAGCTCCACGCTGGCAGTAAGTCTCTCTGTTTATTTGCCTCGTCTGAATAAATTATCACCGTCAGTCATGGGGAAGAAGACAAGAGCCGCACTGACACACACGCTTTAAATGGGGCTTGTTTTTTTTAGTGCGTTGTTCTGCTGGTTTTGGTGCAAAAACAGACATTTTTTATCATGAATATCTCCTTAAGTTATGAGAAATAGTTTCTTTACTTTTTCTCCTACATGAGCAGAGTGCACTGTGGGTGGAGGGTTGCTGTCTCTGTTGTGTCCTTTGTTTCCTTTTTATTCTCTTCATGTCTCCTTTCTGCTGAGAACCTGACAATTGATCTCTCCATCAATCAAGAAAGAACAGCTTTCAGTCAGTGTCAGTCGTTTTGATCGAACTTGATTAAAAAGGAGGAAGGACTGCTGCTCTTAAATGTGCTGTGCCTTTTCTTTTTTTTGTAGAACTATGTGTTTTAGCAGTTTCCTGCACCTTTTTATGTTATGGACAGTAATGTTGTCCAATCCAAAGAGATCAGGGGTCAGATGGATAAAAATAAGGTTAAATTACACCTGCCTCAATCATTGTAAAAGTGAGCACTCATTTCTGATTTCTATTTGTGCTATTTTTATTTGATTACCGTTTACAGAGAAAATAACAATAATAATAAGTCAAAAATATTGTGAACATGATAGAAAAAAAATTAATTGTTTTCAAGTCTACATTATGTATAACTGAAAAGAACAATATTACATGTCTTTTTATTTAATTAATTATGCTGATGGGACAATATCAGAATATTAAACTATATAGTTGTATTTTTACATATATTATTTAAACCTGTATGTTTTCGGATAATTTCTAGTCAACAGCAGCAAGTTTTATTATAAAGGATCCTTTTTTGCCTCTGGCAGCTCCTTTGATACAACTAAAGCAGGTGAGTTACAATAATAAATACTTTATCTGAAAAGGGGGAAGTCGAATGAAGCAGCACATACAAACTTATCTAATGACGACAATAGATCTGCTGGAGGCTGTTTTGTTGATTTGGGTTTATGCTCATGTCCTGCTATTGTCAATATTGTTGTCAATATCGTTTCTCTCCATGTCTTGTATACACAGTTCCAACACAATATGGGATTAGATTCCACAAATTTTCAGGTCTGGATAAATATAGGCAGGGGAAAAAGTGAGTAAAATATTTGAATTTTAGGATTATCGCTTCTATTCTGTTTTACCCCAGATCAAACCAGACAAAAGAAAGATCATCATTGTCTTTGAATCATATGGGTGGCCTGAAATATTAGAATATTGTGAAAGTGTTGGTTTTTTTTTTTCAATATTTTTTCATACTTATTTCTGAAAGTAAGTTGAGCACATAGGACTACATAGTGCAATCACTTAGAATAATTAGCCCTTGGTATTGGGTGAGGGGCAAAGGCTTCCCTGGAGTCTTCAGGTGGACACCCCCTCTTCTTTGGTGTTGTTGGGCGCATTACACCTCTGAAGGGTTCATTGGGAACACCTGGTGTCCCCCCACACCATTTACCATAGATGGTCACTTTGCAGCCCAGTTGGGGTTTCTCCTGATCCACAGCCAGCTGCTGCTGCTTCGTTCTACAGCTTCTCAGAGTGAAGCATGGTTGTGGACGTGGCAACAAAACCTCTAGCACCGGTGCATGCCAGCCATGCTGCCCTGCCTTGGCTGCTATGTCCGTGTACTTCAGTCATTTGGGTTACACGCATCACCCACTGTAGCCTGCCATGGTATGGTGAGTTCCTGGTCTAGATCGACCTGCGTCCTCCAGTCCCGGGGAAGAGTCTAGATGGGTTGCTGTCACTCTTGCAGTTGGCTTTGCTGGGAGTTGTGCTGCTTTTACAAGCTGGGTGGCATTTATGTGTCCAGGCATTGGGGGAGGGAAGGCATGTTTGGTCGTTCTTCTTTGTTGGTGATCGAGGGTGATCGCAAGTTGTCTTAGGATCTGGTTGTGTCTCCAGTTGTAGAACTAGGACAAACTGGTTTTACTGCCAGTGAGGATATGCCTAAGTGTTACATGAGTTTGACGGATGTGTACAGGAAGGATATTCTCCTAACTACTTAACCTCATTGGCGTGGGAAGAACATTGTAGGTGGCTCTGATGAAGCTGATTTGGCTTTCTTCCATTTCTCAAAGATCCTTCCATGTGGGCTTATGACTAGCTTTCTCCTCTTGGATAATATTGCCTTGTGTTTGCACCAAAATCCAAACCCACTTGCACCAAATCTAAACCCACCTTTGCCATGCCACATCTGTCCTACAACATCTCCACGCCTGAGAGCAGATTTGACTTGCTGTACGGCCTCAGATGGGATCCATTTCCTCCTGTTTGCCAGCCTGGGAGGAGCCTCTTGGATCGCGTCATCTTAAGACTTCGTCAGGGTTATGGCCCTCCTCAAATTTCTGCACTTGAGCTTTTTTGCTAGAGTCAGCCATTCCAAGGCCTGTGTCTATACTAGTCAATGTTGTTACCAAGCCACTTCTTCATGTCTGAACTGACAATCTTCTCCAGCTTCTCAACTTTGGTCATTGGGATCTGTCTCATTTATGCTCAAATAGTTTTTGTGATTGGGGGGGGGGGTGAACTTTTTCACAATATTTATTGTAGGTGTGTTATTGTATTGTATTATTGTGTGGGTGTGGGTGCGTATATATAGATTTTTTTTTTTTTATTATTTCCACTTTGTATATATAGTTTTGTCTTTCTCAGAGAGTTTTCTAAGAGAGACTTTCTCTGAGTGTGGACAGTAATGATGTATCGGTTGCAGTTATATCTGCAGGCTCAACAGTTGATCCACAGCTCGGTTGGGATGTTGAAATAATACATCATTAATGAGGAAAGTATTGATTAGATTCTCTAAAATGTGAACGCTGCAGAGCTGCAGCTTCATTTTTCGTCAGGCACAAATTACTGACTCACAACAAGCAAACTAACAAAGGGGAATACCAAGAAATAGCCACACTAATAACTGCCATTTCTACAGTTATCAGACAGATTGATGGAGAAATTGGTGCATTTATGCCTGGTTCAAAACCTTCTGATCATGCAATTTCACCATGTGAACTTGACTGATTCTGTCACGGTCAATTGTGTTCATGCAGCGTGCTACTTGTTTGTTGTTAGACAACAGGCTAGTTGAGTTCTAAAGAGCAGAAACAGAACCATAGCAGACAGCACAGAACAAACTGTAAACAGGACACTGTCTAAAAAAAATTGAAACTTTCAGTTTCTTTCCTCCTTTATTTCCTTTTGTTCCACCTGTTGAGGATTTCCTTTCTCCCTGATTCAGTCTCTGCTTGTGGTCTGTCCTGGACTTGATTTGTTCCATTATGTGTGTGTAAATCCTTGTTTCATGTGTTTCCCCTGTTATATCCGCTCCAGATGTCTCGCTCTGCCTCCACATTCAGTCTGACCGATTCTGCCAAGAGCAGCGTCCTGGTGCAGCGCTCTAACTCCTTGGACCACCCTCCAGTCCGAACCAGGGTGCCCGTCTGTATACGTACCCCCTGCAGCCCCGCCCAAGACCCCGCCCTTAGCCCCACCCCCAACCAAAACCTCAGCCCTGATTATTCCCCACGTAAACCCGGCTCTCTTTACGCTCCATTATCGACCCAACCAGTGAATCCCCATTCCCACCCCCAGGCACCACACAAGTCCACCTGTCCCAGTTCTCTTCTTGCCCCCCGAAACTCTACCCAAATCCACCTTAAAACCCCCCAGCCCAAATCTGGACACCACACGTCCAGACATTTGCCGTCCGTCGGGTTCCAGCTCGGGAATCACAAGGGCAAAACCGTTTCTGAGTCAGGGAGGGATGCCGCCGTTCCTCTGGACCCACGTAAGGCGGTTCTGAACAGTCCTCGCAAGGAGACCCTCCTCTAAACCCAGTCTTGGAATATGACGTGAGCAAACATTATTGTGGTCTAGTCTCACCTGGGGGTGCACCAATACTAATTTTACTCTCAAATTTGCTTCCTGCTACTGACTCTTTTTAACATCCAGTTAACCAGTGGTGAGATTCTGAATCCCAAATCAACTCCTTAGAATTGAGACCCTGCAACAGCAAAGAATCCATTTAATCATTGTCACACTGGACCCTGGACCCCAGTGATTTCAATACCAGTGGGGTAGGAACAAAGTTCTTCTTCCCATTCAAGATTGGCACATGTGTAAAGGGTAGACATTTTAAGGGTTGATTTGGAATATCTCTGTTCCTCTGGGATACTAATTGGCAATGGTGGCGGTTTGGAATATTCACTCGGTGGCTCCTGTCGGTAATGGGCTGTTGACAAAAGCCTTTAATGGACCTGGGCTGATGTAGAGCTGCAGCATAAAAGACTTTTGTCTAGGTGGAAAACTTGGTTATCCTCTGGGAAAGTGGGGGGACTCTCGTGTATAGAATATTTGATTTTTCCTGTCGGGTCAATGAACACTACTGCAGAAAGTAATTGAAATGAATGGAATCTTCCCACCCTCAAAAAAAAAAAAAATAAATCCACATTTAGCCTGGTTGCTGCGACAATTAATCAATTATATTATATCAATAGTTGCCAACAATTACATTCATTGTCAACTATTATTGCAATGGATTTTGAGTTATCTTTATAAACGAAATTAATGCCAGCTTCTCATATCTGATTATTTCTGCGTTTTAGGTTGAATCTTCAGCTTTGGGAAACAGTGATCAACCATTTAAGAATCAAATAATCATTTCAATAATTTCATTAGTAGCAGCCCTAATTTGATGATCTCTACATGTTAACCAAAGATAACCCATTATCATCATTCGACAGGTGACATAGTTCTATTGTTGTTGTTTAAGTCCATTATATAATAATTATATTAATTTCAGATGTATTAATTTCAATCCAAGCAATGCTAAATACACAAACAAAAAAATTACTTAACTGCATAAGTATCAAAAGTAAAAAAAAAAATCCAAATGTCAAGTCCTGGCTTTAATGTTGGATGCTATGGTCTTTGTGTGTTTTTGCTAGTTGACACAAAAACACCACAGTAGAATTAAAATGTCAATGTATTCATGGAGCGGGCCTGACTCCTCATCTGAGCGTTAATGCGCGGTGGCAGGTCACCTCTGTTATCTGTTCCACATTCTCACCACTTCTTTGACGCCAGAGTCGCCGGGCACATTATGTCCTATATTCACCTCAGACATTTAACCTGTTCCCAGTTACGCTGCCTGTCTGAAAAAGAAATTCAAGCTTAAGAACTTGCATTTGACAGGACAAAATGTCAATAAATCCTTTCTACAGTGAATTAAGTAAGTAAACAGGCCTTTTCACTGCAACAAACAACAGTTACGGACTAGTCATTTACACCTTCATGTGTATTGATGATTATAAACATTAATGTTTACTGAGGCATGGATGGTACTGTACATGGAGATTTATCCCATAATGGGAAAGTACAGTGTTTGTTAGTGATTTAGTCAGATAGGAAAATATTTTTTTAATTCGACCTTAAATTTGATCAAACAAATGTGATGTGACAAAATCACATCATATGAATTAATAAATTAGCACACAAATAAAGGTGTGTGTCAAATCTGTCTTTAAAATAGCAGGTGAGAATTTCTTCTGTGCTTCTAAAGTGATGACGGGGCAAATCCACCTCCACTTTTTAGTGCAATTTACTTATTGAAGTACAGTAGAAGGATGATTTAAAAATGAAAAAAAAATAATTAAAAAAAAAAACAGTTGGCTGCAAATACAACTATTTTGATAATGAATTGATTATCAATTATAGAAACTATTGATCAGTTCGATGTTTGGTTCATAAAATGTTGAATGTTGATGGTTGATCACTGTTTCAAAGTAGTTGATTAATTGCTGCAGCTCTTAAATGTCTTTTTTTTTTTTTACTAAATGAACGGAAGAAGAGAGAACAAGTGGATTTTTGTTGGCCATCACTTTTATTCAAAGAGCTCCAGGAACAGCCGGCCATTAACAGGGGGAAATTACTACAGCAGGAACAAGCTGTTTCAAGGTTCATATAAGAACCCGACTACTGTTTTATTTGTTATTATATTATTGGTTGGGTTTGAGGCAAGGCGTTTTATATCCAATCACAGTAATGATATTTATAGTCCAACAGCGGTCCTAAAATAAAAATCCTGAATTGTCCTTCGTCGGAGACATAAACACGACCAAGAAAGAAGTGGTTGAGGCTAAATCCGGTCTTGAGTCCTACAGCACAATGAGAACCATATTTGACTGTTTGAATGTTGAGTTTCTTGGTGTGAAAGCATCAGTCAAACTCTGTGTACTACATCAAACAGACCAAGACATCCAAAAACGGTCTCTGTCCAGACCAGCAGTCCAAAACCCGAAAATCATCGTTTGCAATTATTAAAAAAAAAAAAATCAAAATAATCAGAGAAGAAGCTGGAACCAAAGACAATGATTTCAATCCAGTAGATGATTAAGTAGATTAATTCATTCCACATTTGGTTTGTTTATTTGATTTGTTGGCACAAAAAACACTAGATTCCTTATCCTTTAAAACAAATTAAGATTCAAAGAAGAGAGGATTATAAAGCAACCCAAACTAACTAATTGATCAATGATTGAAAAACACTGCAGCTCTGTTACCTTCCTCCTCAAACGGTGCCTCAGTCAAACTGTTGACACCAGCGATGCTCGTGCAGGTTTGATCTACAGCCGCGGAGCCGGTAAAAGGCTGCTGTGACAGCGTTTGTGATCAGCTCCTCTTAATTCGCTCCAATAAAAAGCACATCTGGTTAAGCTTTAGTGTTGAGAGCAACGACACCCCTGCAAGACACCGGCAGTATATCACCAGGAACGGGGGGCAATCTGTTGCTACGTGTACGTTGACTGAACCTCAAACGGAGGCATTTTCACGCACACTCACGCAACACTAAATGTTCGTTAGCTCAGGTGCGGCAGGTGTGTAATGAGGGTTGAACAGGTTGGAGGTGTGAGCAGCATTAGACTTCACCTACACTTCCACTGCAGTAAAATCGGCCTGTTAATCTGTGTCCATTTATCCTTTATCATCTTCTTGTTTCCGAAACCCTGTAGCACCATCTACTAACATCGATAGTTATCAGTCTTCACATTTGTTACACGGGTAAAAGTACAGACAGTAAAGTTTAAAAATACTTTTGTAAAAGTTGAAGTATCAACTCAAGTTTTCACTTGAGTAAAAGTTCTGGTTTCAAAAACGTAAAGTGTAAAAGTAATAAAATCATTTGCCTGTCAATCAAAATATATGAGCTGTGATCACTATTTGGAAGATATTTAGCTGGTTATGTGTTGTATTGTTCCTTTTAAAAGGACTAGGAACAGCTTATAGTGAATGGGTAAGATAAAATCTAACATATATTAAAAGTGCTTTTTAGGCAGAAACAACATTTTTACTGTAAATATCAGGTATCATCACGTGTTATCAAGAGAAAAAATGTATTTGTATGTGTTTTGTCCTTTCAAAGGTATTTAACAGTAAAAAGGTAGATGGATTAGTTATAATTTAGGGCACAGAGCAGGTCCATTTTCTGGCAGAAAATCACTATTGACATTTGTCCTCAAAACAGACTGGAATCAAAAAGGAATAACAAAACTACTTTTCAAATAGGAGTAGAAAGTATGGATGATAATTATAATATAATTGTGTAAAAATGTGACAAGTTAAAGTAAAAAGTTGAAAAGTAAATTGGATGCACAAAATTTCCACTTCAGTATTTGTACTTGGTTTCTTGATAGCTCTTAGTTTCCATTCATCTGCTAACAAATGGAAGGCAAGAGAAAAAGCCTTTTCTGTGTGTGCGTGCGTGCGTGCGTGCGTGCGTGCGTGCGTGCGTGCGTGTGTGTGTGTAAGCCAGGTGGAAAACTACTGAAGTGTGATTGTGTTGGCAAAGGTTTCTTGTCTTGATTGGTTGGACGCCAGAGTTTGGCTTGGACTACAGAGGCCCTGGTAGCAGCGATTGTCTTTGTGCACTCAGTAATTAAAATTGAGGATGGAGCACATAAAACAACCTTTTGCCCTTCACACACCTACACACTCCTGACTGCAAGCTAGATGCTCACATGACAATCTTATCTTGTTGTGCAGGCTTCTAAAAGTGCAGCCTGGAGGTCAGTGTGGAACAGAGTCGAACGGTTGAGTGAACACAGTGGCACGTGTTTCCAGTAGTAAAACCTTCCTCTTCTGCAAACTACTTTGGCCTAACACTGGTTTCTGGGGATCCCCATGGGTCATTTTATGGGCCTGTAGTTCACAGCAAGAAGTTAGTGTAGTGTTAGGGCTGTTTTTCAGTCAGTTGCTGTAATATTGGAAATATATTATTTATTTATTATTACAATGATTTTTCCAAGTAGATCTAAAGACTGAGAAAACAGAGAAATTACTGTAAGAATACAACAGCTCACCAAACCTGAGCAGTTATGATCAAACAGGTTTGATTATTTCTGCTTTCTAATTGTTTGTAGGTAAATCTATACATAATTGAAGTGAGTAATTGATCAGTTTTTTGGTTCCTTAAATGGTGCAAAATGTCAATCACTGCTTCCAAAAGCTGCAGAATCAACCTCAAATGACGTTTTTTTTTTTGTCCAAACAGTCCACAACCCAAACCACAACCCATCAGCTAAAACCAATTTGGACATTCTCTTCTTAAAAAAAGGACTCAATTGATTTAAAAAAATTTGTGTAGTATATAATAGTTGCAAACTAATCAATTAATCAACCAAGTGTAGCAGCTCTGGTATTTTTGGGTTTGGTAAAAATACGACAATCTTCAACCACTTGTGTTTATTGACTCAATGGACTTTGATCATAATTATTTCTCTCTCTTCTATTTCCAGGCTCACCACTCTCCCTCCATGGTCAACCTGCCCTCCATGTTTGAGAGGAAATATCACACGTTCAGTCGATCCACGACTCACCTTTACTGATCCACCAGCAGAACAATCCGTCTTATTTTTTTTTCCTTGCCACCTTTCCTTGACTGCCGCTCATAGCCAGATCTGACCACGCACGTCTCGGAGAAATTGAAGCTACACAAAGCATGGCAAATAAGTATTTGTCAATGCTGTAGCTCTGCACTGACGGTCTCTGAAGGCGTTGAACTGTGTTGGCACTGAAGTTAGAGACGTGCGTCAGTCTGATGCGTGGCAGCATCTGTATCGTCCTCTTCAGGAGCATCGTAGGCCAGAGCGAATCAACCAATAAACCAGCTGTTCATCAAACCACGCATATCATGTGACGAGCACCTCACAGAGAATATATATCATCATTCTTGATCTGACGAGGAGGTCTGGTGCCATTTCCTCCAATGATGCTTGAATTCAGATGATGTATATATTATTATTATTATTATTATTATTATTATTAGCAGCTAACTGGAACGGTACTGTACTGCACTCTGGATGATTGGTGCGTCATTACCTCTGATTTAAAAGTTTACTCGACCGCGCGAAATGAAGGATGTTCTGCTCGTTGTCTGCATTTGTTATTGGATTTCAATGTGTTTTTGTACTTTACTAAACGCTATCATATTTTCTGCAGATACAAAAAAAAAAAACCTGCCGAATTAAAATAAGATAATTCTTATCTATATTAGACTTTTGCACCAATTACAAGACATGTCATTATTGCAGTGTACCTATTTTCAGACCAAGTAATCACCATTTCTGTCCTCTGGTGTAAATGTCCCTGGAAGCTTAGTTTTACTTCACTGTGTCTTGGGTAAAGTAAAGTAATATTTCATTATAAATGTTGATGTATTTAACAAATGCAGGCTGCTATTATAGTTGTTTTATGTACTAGTAAAGTTACAAGGTTCTCTTGCCCTTTACTGGCTTTTTTAATTAACTTACTCTGTGAGAAGCTTTTTATATTAACTGACATTTAATATAGTTTTACTGTAGTTGCGTAGACTTAATTTCACCTAATATAATATTATTGTAATCAGCCCCCCTGCTTAAGGTAAACTTGGCCTCCAGCTTTTATAAAGCTTCTAGTTAAAGAGTTTAAAGAGGTCACATTGGGGAGAATAAAAGTACACGGAGACAACTTCTGTTCTTCTTCCATGCAGATTTAAAATCCGATTTTACAGCGTCTGTGTGTATGTTTAAGAAGGGAAGATGCATCAGTGTGCATATTTATTCCATGAGTACATTTTATATTCTTTTTCTTCTTTTTCTTTATTTATGTTTATTCCACTTTTATGAGTGTTTTTTTCTGTTGCTTTTTTCTTGGGCTTCGCTTTTCCGCTCTTGTATTAAATGCACTTAAACATGTACCTGAAATTTAAGCTTTTAAACTCCTGTGTGTTTTTTCCTTTATCATCAGAACATTAAAAAAAATATATGTATTCATTCCATTAATTTGTAGGATGGTTCTGAATAAATTAAGTGTGAGAATAAATTATTTTAATCCCTCTTTATATCCCGGGGTAAAGTTTTCTAATGTTTCTGTGTACCTGCAAAAAACAACTCATAAAATGTTAATTTTCTCTTTGGAAAATGGTGATTTAAACCTTGTGAAAGATGATTTTTAGCTCTGCCATCATGGCTGTTATTTTCCGTCTTGGATATAATCGATAATTCACTTATTAAGGTCCTTTATTGACCCGAGTTTGTGATCTTTGAAGGTCCGGTTGGTGATTTGCATACGACTTTAAAGTCAGCTCACAAATTCTCCTCTTTGCGTCTTTTGATGTCGGAGATGGTTAAGAAAGTTTCTGGATCCGCTTTAGACAGGGTTGAGCTGTCCCAGTTTCCCTTCGCTTCATAAATTCTACTGTAAAATAAAAATCACTTTTGAGTCAGTTGTCTCTTTAAAAAAAAACAGGCCGAAAACGGCAACGAGAGGAGCTAAGCTGTAACTGCTAAAATGTAAAGGTTCCTGTATAATGCCATAATGAGACCAGGGAGCCGCTGTTAAGTACCAGGGAGATTTTCCTTTTTAATGCTATGATTCTTTATTGATCACTGCAGAATAAAGTAGGTTAGCGTGGCCCTCTTCAGGGAGGTCAGAATCACTCACAGACCAGTGTCTTGGTGGCAGCCGTTCGTCACCATGAAGCTCAACCTGCCCTTTGCTAAATGTGATTGTTCCCGTTAATATCACCGTCAATTTTCATTAGCATCACTTACTTGGATTAAAGGCTAATTCTGGTTGGTTTAAAGAACAGATCAACACTAAGACATGGGAGGAAAAGCATTTCTGTGCTGAGCTATATGGCAAATGATGAGTCTGTGCTGCAATGAATTAAGTCATTTAAGGCAAAAGAATATAAAACAGTGGAAGTGAACATTGTTGATTTGTGGGAGCCTGGAGTTTGTATTTGAAACAGGCCGCTAAACGCTTCAATCTGGATGAATGAACAAACTGACAGAAAGGGTTCAGTTGTGGATTCTTCACAGAAATGTGAAGTCAATAAGATTATTTCAGGGCTCAAGAGATACAATATGCACATTTTCAGTTGAAATGCGATAATAGACTGACTGACTATGGAAAAACTGAGCTATCATAGTTGAAATTGGATTTTTTTTTTCTTATGTCCTCTCTCCTGTTTTGTATATTGGCGGTTAATTTATCCTGTGAATATTTATAATTTATTTCTTTACATAAAACCAAAAAATGAAGGTAGTTTTTTTTACATCACATTATCAGTGTATTACTGTCCAGCTATTATGTTAATCACCAGTTATTTTAATTATAAATGCATGGATTTCAATAATTTTTTAAAGAAATTCCAGTTTCCCAAATCGGAATATTTCCTGGTTTCTTTAGTTTTCTATAATAGTTAACTGATGATCTTTGGGTTGTGGACTGTTGGTCTGGACAAAAAGATATGTTAAGTTAAATATTTAGCTTTGGGGGAACAGTAGTCAACATTTTACATAATTTTATGAACCAATTTTGAATCGAATAATCGAGACATTATTTGGCTTTGTGGCACTAATCTATAAAAGCAGGTGAGAAGCTGCTCTGTGTACACATAGTTGGACTATGTATGTTACTAAGATTGGAAGCAGTAAGAAAAAATAATTGTAATCTGTATATGTGTTTCAATGAAAAATTTGAGCAGCAATAGAGCAACAATGAGTCATGTAACACTAATATCTGTCAAAATTAGAAAGCAACATTTAACATGAAATCATGTTTCAGCTGTGGGTGGCAGCAGCAGGTCACAGAGGACACGTTCTACTTATAAACCATCGGTCAAGTGCTTTTCACATTTTTTTTTGCTTCTGTAGTTGCTCATCGAGCTTAATGAGTGTTTTCTTAAACTAATGATGTGATGCGTGGAGCAGCCAAAAACTGTGAGGCCACAGCTGTTTCCTCTAAACCCAAAAAGTAATTAAAACACATCTGATCATATTACCTATCACCTGCTACACTGTATTTATAAGATATTCGTATGATTTTAACTGTCAGCTTTTCAGAGTTAAACAATACTCTGAATACGAATTAAAAAAACAAACAATTAGTCCTACGTCAATGGTTATTCATCTACAGAAATTCAGACTTTAATTAAAGTTATATAGGGCCTATTTTAGATTTTTTAAGTCATTCAGTTAAAAACGAAAAGAAAAGAAAAAGCTGTTTACAGGCAATTAGTAAAGAGGCCCAGAGGTTTAAGAACATGTTGAGTCCAGTAGAGAATTTCCATCTGCGCTTCTCTTTTTATTTTGGATTTTCAGTTTCGTCCTGATTCAAATTGCTCGTCAGTTTATTTGTTGCCAGACAACGTTAGTGTTGGATTTTATAGCTGAAACTTTGCTGGGTTGGGCAGATATGTTGTTGTCTGTTACTATGGAAACACTGTGCTTTCTGATCAGAGCTGCCAAGTAAACAAGTACAAATACTTCATTACCTTACTTAAGTAGAAATTTAGAGTATCTATACTTTAATAAATGAGTAATTACTTTTCAGCCTTTCTTCTACTCCTCACATTTTCACTTAATTATTTGTACTTTCTGCTTACATTATATTAAAAATTAATAAATTAAAAAAGAAACCTCTCCATATAACTGACTAAATTAAATCTGATAAGGTGAAATTTGTTTTTGGTACAATTAATTCATTGTTGAGTAAATATCTTAAAATATCTTGGCAGATTACTTTGCATTGCTTACTTAAATTATTCAAAATTTTAAATAATCAATAAATCTATGATGAATTATTGAAGAGTACCAGTTCTCTTCAGTTTTTGACATCATGCTGGACATAATATGTTTCACCATAAAATGATTAATATCATAAATGTAAGGTGTGTGTGTGGGTGTCATTTCATGTTTAAAAAGAGGCTACAGGATTCTTTCATCATTATCAATGTTCAAGAGAGGAATTGGGAAATTAAATTAGACACAATAAAAAAAAGAGAAAGTGTTTCTGAACATTGTCCTGAATTCTGAATCCAACTCACAATCTCCCAAAATTGCACTCAAACAGATAGACACACAGTTATTTAAAGAGGATGAGTAGCTTTAACACTGCGTTCAACTGCACCTGGAAGTCATCAAAGATCTGAGTCAGAAATCCTGACTTCAGAGGTAAATGCGTTTTATTGCGCAAAATCTAAAAACATGGCATCACAGCAAAGCGAACGTGTTGTTTGGATGTTTTTGGGGGTATCAGAGTGAACTAATGGGGATGATCATTAGCTCCTAGAGGGAGAGAGAGACGCCACATGCTGGAAGTGTCTTCTGAGTGCAACCAGCATAGCTACAGTGTGTATTTTGCATGGATGTTTTATAAGACCTGAAAATGGCTGTCATTCATTTCACTGTTAGTTGCTCACCTGGTGTATACACTGCTCCTGACCCAGTTCACCTCTGTGTTTTGTGACCCGTAGAGACTGTTCAGTAGAACCTCCCCCCCAGGGTGATAATACCTACAAATTGTAAAAAGAAAAAAAAAAAACTCACCCTTTAAGTATTTCATTTTGTCAGCCGCATAATAAAAACTGCTGAGGGTCAGAGCCATATTCAGGTCTCATACAGGACGATGGTGTAGCTGCCATGTCGTGTAACACTAAAAACTAGTACCAGCTGCATTAACATTTGTCTCATGGCGGCGGGCAACGGGACAATAAGCCCGTGGCTGCAGGTGGAGCGGCGTGGCCCCTGCGGTGAGGCGCCCCTCGGGGGATAGGTGCGGTGGTGAGGTCCCCCTCTTCATGGAGGACACTCGCTCTTCTCATATTCGCCTTTGCCTCCACTACAAAGTGGCTGTGACAGGCTGTTCAGGGCTGAAAGGGGCCCGCCGGCTTCAAGGTGGCGTCCTGAAGGACGCCGTCAAAACACGCGGAAACGCAGCCGAGTGTCACTAAACACCGTGTGAGCGGGATGCCTTCATGCTCCCTGCATGAATATGAGAGAAATACATTTACTCACCAGGAATGGATCACTGCGAAAATCCCCTCGACACACAGGGAGAAGGTGAAGATCACAGGGAGGGAACTTTTTCTTTTCAAGGAAACTTCTTCTACTTGAAACGTGACATTAAATGTCTTCAGATTTTAACTCTCTGAAGTCTCCACAGACAGAAGAAGAAACACCTGGTACTTTTATCCATCCATCCATCCATTGTCTATCCCGCTTATTCCCTTTCGGGGTCGCAGGGGTCTGCTGGAGCCTATCCCAGCGCGTTAAGGCGAGAGGCAGGGATACACCCCAGATGGTCGCCAGCCAATCGTGGGGCACACACACCATTCACACACCATTCACTCTCACACTCACACCTATGGGCAATTTAGAGTTTACCAATTAACCTGAGCATGTTTTGTATTGTGGGAGGAAACCGGAGTACCCGGGGAAAACCCACGCAGACACGGGGAGAACATGCAAACTCCACACAGAAAGGCCCCAGACCCAGGCCCAAGGCGGTCTTGAACCTGCGACCTTCTTGCTGTGAGGCAACAGTGCTACCCACCGCACCACCGTGTCGCCCTGGTACTTTTATATTTTTAACAATTCAAAAACTTCTTTTGTTGATTAAATCCAAATGCAGCAAGGGAGTTTTATATTGTTAAAAGTGAAAAATGGTATTTAACTGAACTTCCTGAAGTCTCCATAGGAAACACCTGCAAGTTTTATATTTTTTATCAATTCTGATCTTATTTATCAGTATCAGGTCTTTCTACATGATATGATTCAGGGGAAGCTGCTGTTCTTTCTTTCTAGTGCAGATTTAAGTTCTTATCATGCATTATCTCTGTTTGAGAAAAGAAAATTGACATATTTAAAAAGAAAAAAAAACAACTTCTGTTTCTGGTGTCCAAACTCAACCAAAGATTTTGCTTTATTCCCTTTTTGACTTTTTGGTTGGTTTGGTTGGTGAGTTATTAGGTTTTATACTCATCATAGTCGCAATTCAAATACTATAATTAGATCCATTTATACAATAGTAAAATATGCTTAGAATTTACTTCAGTGTTTGAACCTACAATAGTAAAAAGTCATGTGAGGTCGACTCATTCACTACAAAAAGCAGCATTGTGTGTTTTCTATAAAACTGTGACTGTATTGTACTGAACTGTAACATATAAGTAAGTACATAAGTAAAATATACAAACAGGAGTGTAATTCTTAAATTATATCAGTAGAGGCCACTTTAAAGAATATATGTATAAAATATGAGTGTCCTATCTGGTAATTAAGGTGTTGTACTTACTTACACACTGATCAAATAACATCAATATGTTTGAGATCAAGATTTATTTAAAATAAAAATGATAAAATAATAAAATAAACTTTGAGAGTTTCCAGGAGAAAAAAAATGGTGTGGTAAGTTTGGTGTAAATACACATTTTCTTCAGTGTGTTAAAGCATTTACTGGATATTATTCTGGGTATTTTTTAATGTGACAATATATAGTTTTGTTTAATATCACCCATCTAAGCAGAAAGGAAGAAAAAAGCTCTTTTTCAATAAAATGTGATTGTCATCGATGTGGTGCTCGGTTCCAAATCTGAGAATTTCTGTTGTTTTTCATTGTCGCCGCTACGACTCATCTCGAAACTACAAAGTCATAAATGTTCAGAAAACTGGGGGAAAAAAACTATAAAAGTACATGTCAGCAATAGTCAGATTTGCTGAGTGTCATTTTAAGTTTCCTACCACCTCATAAAATATGCACATATACTTTTTGTCCACTTTTCAACCTTCAGGGCTGTTTCCAAGTCAGAAATAGATCATTTATATATATATATTCGATTTTATATATATATATATATATATATATATATCATATATACAAAAATCACATCTAGTGTGAAATGGATGCTGATCTCCTCTGATCTCCCATGTTTCCTCCTCCTTGTCCTGCTGTGCCCTGATTGGTTAGTAAACTCAACTTCAGCTTAATCAGCTGCTCTGTCAAACCAGTTCTGGGATCTGTTCTGCACTCTTCATTCAGGCCTCATTTTTCTGCTGTTTTTGTGTCTGCTGCCTCAAAACAAATGCACCTAAAGTCTCAGAGAACCAGAGTTTCTCTAATGTAATGTGTGTTGTTACTCAACATAACAAACGTGTGATATTGATATTGTTGAGAAAGTATAAATAAAATCATTCAGCTCCTGTTGTGTCGGGGTCTGTTTCTGTCGATAATGCCTTCCCCTTAAACTTAAAGGTCAGCCTCACAATCCTTCAAGTCCTTTAACCTGCTCACGACCTGACATCAATAATGCCCAGACGCGCGCTGTCGCTACGGAAACAGTATCCAAACATGAAGGAAGGAGATGGGAATTCCAACAGGGATTAAAACACTATTCGAGAACAGAACAGACTTCAACAGATGATTTAAAGATGATGATGATATTGAACAAACACTGTTGTTACTAAGTTAAACTAAGAAATTACTGCTCAAAAAGGACAGAAAATCCTCATTCAGCAGAGCTTGAGAATGACGACTGAATCTGTGATTTATTCACAAAGATCTGTGAATATGAATTGTATTGATTGTACAGTAATGCTAAATGTTCTGAACCCCTTTAACCTGCTAACGACTGAACATCCTGAACTCTGGATGCAGATATGTCGCTATGAAAACACTATCTCAACAGGAGGGAAACAGAAATTCTGACAGGAATTGAAACAGCATTCCCAAGAGAGAACAGAATTTGACAGAAGATTCAAAAACATGATTATAACTAACAAACACATTTGTAGGCAAAATTTAACCCTAAAATTATGCAAAAAAGGCAGAAAAGGGCAAAAAATCTTCATCCTTGACTCCTCAAACATCCAGTAGAGCTTTAAATATATGATAGAAGCTGTGATTTATGACCTAACTTCAGACAAAATGTGCCTCCAGTCACCAGTGCAGAAATAGAAATGAATGCTTCTCCAAACCAAAGCTGCCTGTGAACGTTAATAATTTTGCAGTCATCTTAAGTGCTGAGGCAGAAAAGTGAGAAACGTCAGATTTATGAAGAAGCTGAACTATAGAATAAAACATGAGCCCAACATCTTCCCCGTTATCACTAGTGATTTTCAATCTGAACACAAAGAAATCTCAGTACATGCTCAACAAAGCAAACACTGAACACGTCACCATTTAGAGGCCCAGCAAACCCGTCATGGGTTTTTCCGTAGTTGTGATGTCACTAAGTAAACACATTTGTAGATTTAAGAAACAAAAATACTCTCAATGTTTCAATGTATTGTACTCATCATCATATAATCAGATACAGTACTAGTGTGTTCTCGGGAACTGACAGGTCACAGCTACTTTTCTACATATAGATTCTGCTTTTTTTCTCACGAAAGTTACTAAAGCCACTAAATTAGCTGCAAGTGTTGACGTGTGTGACTTTTTCATTCATTTCTTCAGAAAGCTGCGTGTTACCCAGTGAAGATTCTGTTGTGTTACCACACTGTTCACTCAGGAAACAGATGGAGGATCTATCTATCTATCTATCTATCTATCTATCTATCTATCTATCTATCTATAGTCACTATCAATACAATAACTTTGGCTCATAAACATCATATTTCTCTTGATAATGGATCAATCATTGAATCAAACAGCCAGTCATTTTCTCCTGGTCATTTAAAAAAAAAAAATCAATGATCATCGTTAGCGACTGATATGAACTATTTTCTATGAATATGTGTTCTATATATGTTAAGATAAGTTGATTAGTTACCAACTACCACATTAATCACCAATTATTTGGATAATGGATTTCAGTCATGTTTAAGAAGAAGCTTCTCTTCTCTGATTATTTTCTGATTTCTTTATTCTTCTATAATAGTAAACTGGTGATCTTTGGGTTGTGGACTGTTGGTCTGGACAAAAAATAAATTTAGATAGAATCTTTAGCTTTAGGAGACAGTGGTTGACATTTTACTCTTCAACTATTCTGATATTCGACTTGTAGAATAGTAGTTATTTGCAGCCCTAGTTCTACTTCTCAATAATTATCTATATCAGTTACTATGAACAGTTTTTTTTCATGACATTTTTTTTCTCAATCATAACTAGAACAGTTTCCTCTGAAACATGGTGGATTTGACTTATAAATCATGTATCAGATGTAACTACTCAGGAACGTAGTAGAGTACTAAGCCCCGCCCCCCCCCAGGTTTGACGAGGTGACAGGGCTGTGGTTTCTTTTCATTATGGGAACGTCAATAACTGCTGAGCAGCATCTGCACAGCGAATGCTCCTCAAACGGTGACGCGTTGTCACAACAAAGCTGTGGCTCCTAAATCAATGAGTGGATTTCTGGTGGCAACAGCTGCCAGGTTCCTCCCCGGACCGGGGGGGTACGGTCTGCCTCGGCCCCCCTAACGAGGCCCAGATGTATTAACACGCATGAGAACTTAATTAGGACACACTCACACTTTTCTCAGCTTCTGTCGCCGTTTGTCTCGCGGCACTGAAATGTCGTTTTTGTCTCGATTTCTGGGCCTCTCGTGTCTTTTTCCGTTTTTTTTTTTCATTCTATGAGCTGTCAGGGATGACACACTGCAAAAAATGACATCTTATCATATTTATGTTGTTTTTGTCAGATAAAAACAATTAAATACATTGAAATTGCTATTTATGAAATGACTGTATATATTTACTTTATCTTAAATCTAGGTAGCATTTTGGATTCATTGAGAATTTCCAAGATGACTATTTGCAGTTAAAGGTGCAATGATTAATTGATTAGTTGACAACTTTTTTTGATAATTAATTTGAGTCATTTTCTAGGAAAAAAAATGCCAAATTCTCTGGTTTCAGCTTCTATTCTCTAATTATTCTCTGGTTTCTTCTACACTAACAAAACACAAAAAATACTGTAGTAGTTAATTAATTGATTAGTTGCCAATTGTTACACTAACCCCCACCTATTTGATCAGCAAATAATCAATTTGAGTAATTTCTAAGAAGAAAATGTCCAAATTCTCTGGTTTAAGCCTTTCTGTATAATAGTAAACTGGGTCAATATTGGGTCAATTGGGTCTTGTATAAAGTAATTGACTAAAATCAAGAAAATTAGATTGATATATTTAAATTATAATTGTACTAAATACAAGACATTTTCACCTGATGAGATTGATTTTTTCTGGACTTTTAAAGGGAAGACAGAGACAAAAAAAAAGTGGAGCGAGTTGTTTGACAAATGTCCGTGGATCGATGCTTCTAATGGAGGGAGAATGTCCTCCAGCTCCTTGTGAGGCGTAAACAGGTGGGAACCAGTGTTGCTGAGAGTTTATTCAGCACAGCATCAAAGGCTGGGAGCAGCTCAGCTGATTTACATGTTTTACCATAGTAATGACAGGACCGGCTTTCCACTTCCCGCTCCACCGTTCCTCTTTCATAGCGTGACTGTGCGTCGTGTGCATATATAAACTTTGTTGTTCCGGCGTGTTCTCCATGATAAGCCATGTCCTCGGGGGAGATGGCGGAACACAACGCTTCCCTCCCTGTTCATCAATGGATCCTCTTTCAAGTCGGCAGCAAACAGGCCCACATTAATTACAGACAAAATGTAGATTCACACTCTGCTCATTTTTTTTTCATTAGAGGACATGGGGCAGTTTTTCTGCCTCGGCTTCCCTCATATATGAGAATTTCTTGTCAAGAGCAATAAAATGGAAGGAGGGGATGAAGGATGGAGAAAGATGCTTCTTCCCCTGTGGTGAAGCTGTGATTGTGGAGAAACCAGATGTTATTTACATAAAGCGACTATGCAGTGTGAATCAGCAGCTCATGCTGCGTCTTTACTACAGGTTATATGACCTTAAGCCGCTCACTGTGGTTTCAATCGAAAATATGACTTATAATCCATGAGTATCTGAGATGGAAGACAAGGAAACAGCATCTTACCAACTATTATAATTAAGAACTTTATATATATAGAGATTTTTTTATGTTGCTGTTTTTTCGTCAAAACAAACTTTGTTTGTGCATTCGATAAAATTTTTTAGTTTTTGAAGTATTTTTTTAACTGGAAAATGATTTATTTAGTTATTAATTCACGCCTAAATTATTTTTTGTCCACATATGATTTGAGAAAAAGAAAGAGCAAATCAAAGTAGATGTTTGCACCAAAATATGAAAGCTGTATTTTTGCAGTGCAACAAGTATTTAAACCAAACTGCATGTATTTTAATGAAGTTGCTCACTGGTCTGCAGTAGCTTTGGGTACTGGTGGTAGCGGGAACCTTGGACTGGTTCAAGTCCTGTTTAGCAGAGGAAAATGTGCAGCAGCTGGGGTTTGTAAATCTTCCTCCATGCTGCTCTCAAACGGGGTCCCAGAGAGCTCAATTTTAGCACCCCTTCTTTTGTTTTTGTTTATGCTTCCCCTAGGGTCCATGTTCAGAAATCATGCTATCAGCTTCTAGATTTACATCCCCCTGAGGACAAGTGTTGCCTTCTCCCTCAAAGCCCCACTGTGATGTCTTGATTTTACCAGACAGCAAAAGCCTGGATGACCCTAAACGTTTTCAATTTGAATGAGAGCAAACAGGGGTGATGGTGTTTGGCCCTAGCAGCTCCTGCATATGTTTTGTGAAGTCTTCTCTGACTAACCCACTGGCATCAGGTCTGAGGTGCTGAGGGAACACTCAGAGGAGGATAACGCCTCCTCTGTTGCTGTCCATAAAATGTGGAACATTTTACCTTTATGAGACCATGGTTTGTTTTATTGCTTTATGTATTTCATTTCTTTTTAGTGTTGTTGTGTTTTCGTTTGCTTGCTGTTGGCTAATGTCTATGTCTTATGTATATGAACAGCATTGTGTTTCAGTGTGTCCGTGGTTTGCGCTTTACAAACTCAAGTTAGTATTTGCTGATGTTTGGCATACACATAATGTTAAGTTAAAGGTTTTTTGGATGTTAATTCCTACTTTTTTTTTATTTTTTTAATAATAACATGTAAATGGCAGCAATGTCTCTGCCTCTGTCTGGAACATTACGTCACATTTCTGCTGTTTTTAAAGCCATCACAGCTCTTGCTCAAAAACCTTCTGTCGAGCCATACTGGACTCTGTGGCTCCAATAAAAACTGTGAAGCCCAAAGCTAAAGGTGAGCCCTGTTTTAATAGGCAGTGCAGCAAGACAGTAAAGGTGGAAGAAGGACAGGCTGCAGGTTTCCTTCTAAAGCCTAAAAGACTCCTGCTGCTGCTACCACAAAATCTTAAAAGACACCAAAAGACAATATCTAGCAAATTAGGTTGAATCCAATTGTCAATCCAAAGCACCCAAGAGTGCTTTTCTATTTCTATTGACACAGTTCTAAATGCCCCCCAGCCTGTCAGCCTGGAGGCATCTACTGAAATGTTTAATAGCTTCCTGCACTTCTCTATTGACACAGTGGCTTCTGCTCAGGCTCAAATTGCAACGTCTGCACTGGACCCCTCTCTGCTGCTTGTTCTGGAGCTCTTCATAAATCTGATCCTGTGTCTCTCAGTTTTAGAAAATCTGGTTCCCACATTAACCCTCTATTGCAAAAAATATTACTTAGAAATGGTAAAAATATTTTGGATGTTCTGATTACTTAAAATAGCCTGAATAATAGATATAGTAAAAATATACATTATAAGAAAAAAGTTGCACACATAGTACTGTGAGAAGCCGATAACCCCTCCCCTTCTCACCTGCTTGGAAGGGGCAACTGAATGGCAGAGGGGGAGTTTTCCCCGGACAGGTTTGCGAGTGACACACGGGGTCGCGGCATGTGGGACTGGCTGTTTTGGTCCGCGTGCTGGGAGGTGGACCGTTGTGCTAGCGTGGGCGTGTGCTGTGTTGTTTTATGTACCACTGTGAATAAACCGCCTTGTTTTTGATAAAACTGAGTACCGCTGCCTCCTGTCTCCACTTCTTCTGGTTGCCCTGATCCCTTTTTGTTGAGAGGCTACTCTGGTCGCCCACAAGTACACATTGGAATTTTCCATATTTGCATATTGTTTCCATATGGCAATAAATTATAACAGTAAAATAAATTAATTAATTAATAAAGTTTACCTATACCCAAATATTTACATGTTCACATGTCAAATTTATGAGGTCACATGAATTGTATGTCCTTCAAAATAAAAGCCCCTGTTCACACCTCACTGTAAAATTTTATATCACAGCTTTTGAGAAAAATGAAGATTAAGTAATTGTTGCCACATGAAACCACTACACAGTAGAGGGTTAGGCCCTCAGGCTCCTTCTGTGACACCTGTCTCTGCACGTCTTTTTAAAGAAGTTAGTAACAAATGCCTTTAGAAAGTACTAACAAATAATCAATGATTTGTAACCTACCTATGTAGCTTACAAATATATTCTTATTTTTTCCTTCAGCTTTAATGGTAATTGACTAGAGTAATTGTAATTGGTAGAGATAGACCTTTGACCCCTGCAAAAGGAGTGGATTTATAATTTTTGTGTAAATTATATTGAAACCAAACCTTGCTGAATCTCGTTTAAATTAGAAATATTTAATAAATATTTACGTTAAAATAGAAATGTGTTGGTTGAGATCAATACTTCATGATCTGATGGAACAGCATTAGCACAGCGACACTTGACGCCCTCAGTAATAATCAGATCTGCAGTCAACGCTTTCACACGATGATATGGATCAAACGTATCAGAAAGTTCTAAAGGATTTATACATGTATAAAATCATCATATTAACTACATGGTTGAATTCAGAGCAGATATCTGAAAGCAGCTCCGTAAAATCATCAAGGAAATGTGGCCTGTGTGTAACTGAGAGAGTTAATTTCCATTTTAAGCGACACATATTCAAAGGATGATAACTTCTTATAAAGGAATTTAACCCCATAAAACTGGTGTTTTGTTCTGCTGAACTTCAAAGTCAGATATGAAGTGTGGTGGGAGGATTTAATAAGAGCAGTGGCCCCTCACATCTGTCAGAAACATAAAACCAACCAGTCATATAAATACAACTGACTTTTTATATGGGACTTAACATTAATAGATGCCTGAGTGGGATCATTTTGGTCCAAAACTTAATTACTTACACCACATCTGCTTATTTATATCAAAAAATTGATTTGCTGAATTATTTACAAAAATAAAGTCATCAATCATGAGAATAAAGTCATTAGTAACAAGAATAAAATCAATAGTGATGAGATTACATCCGTTATTTATATAAAAAAGTCATTAGTTATGAGAATAAAGTCATTGGTTATGAGATTAAAATCATCATTTACAAGATTAAAGTCATTATTTATGAAAATGAAATCAATTGTTATGAGAATAAAGTAGTTATTTACAAGATTAAAGTCATTAGTTATAAGATTAAAGTCATCATTTACAAGAGTAGAATCATTATTTGTGAGAATAAAGTTATTTATGAGAATGAAGTAACAAAATTCAAAATTGTTTATGAAGTTGGGGTAATGCTCTTATGTAGAGAGAAATGGCAGCAACTTAATTAGGACTGAAACAATTACTCAAGTAACTTTAGCCTAATTTTAGCACAAAAAAATCATTGAGGCAGCCTTTCCTGATTCAAAGCTTCATTTAATTAATTTACTGAACTCAGAGAACCACAGGGGCTAAAACACTGTTCACTCACTTCAGCATAATTACTCGGGTGGAGCATGACTTTACATTTTTCTCCACAAACAGAGCCGGGTGTGGCTGCAGCAGTGTTCAGGCCTACGTCTCATTAATAGACAGTTTTACATCCTAACACACCTCTGTTCATACAGCTCGAACACTTCGCTGACTCTCTGACGGGTTCTTTCACTGGAAAAGACACAATTTCTGGCATATTCTTTTTAAAAATACTTGTGATAATGTGATGCTGATGAGCCAAAAGATGAAGTATCCTAATTATTTATAATATACCACACTATGTTCTTATAAATAATGACATTTTTTCTGAATGTGGCCCTAATACTCATTGTAGTACATCATACATTGTAGTAATAAGAATTTGAGATAAACCATCACAAATAAAAGAAATATGACACCAAAAAGTTGAAATGAAATACAGTATAACAAAAAGTGAATTTTATCTCTTAAAAAGAGAAAAAGAATAAATTTACCAACATGAAGAAAAAAGTATCTGCCATTGGAATAAGAAAAATAAGGCTAATTCTACTCAATATTGAATTAACTACGTCAAAAATAAGATATTTACAATAGTTAAGGTTCATTTTTTTAGCATATAGATATATATGATCTCAAATGATTCTCTAGTCTTCATAGACAGGAATATAAAGTTGAATTTCCCTTCAGCAGTTTTTAGACACAAAAACACACAGAATTTATTTACATGCAAATATCCTGCATCACTAATTTTTCTCGCCTTGGTGCTCATGTGAAGAATGTGTCTAAACACAGAGATCTGACTGTGAAAAATTCACATTTTTCTTTCTTAAACGCTCAAGGTCACAGCGTCGTCGTCCTTTCCCAGAAAGCACCTCACCAGCGGCAGCATTCTCCCCCGTTAGAAACACGCAGCTGATGCAAGAGGACGAGTGACAGGTCTGAAGACAGAATGACGACCTGATCAAGTGCAGAGAGAACACACGAGGTTAAAGGGAGACGAGTGACACAATGTGTGCAGCGTTAACGTGCGTGTGTGTGTGTAGTGTTAATGTGTGTGTTTAGTGTTAACGTGTGTGTGTGTAGTGTTAATATGTGAGTGTGTGTGTGTGTGTGTGTGTGTGTGTGTGTGTGTGTGTGTGTGTGTGTGTGTGTGTATGTAGTGTTTTAAACATTTGAGGCACTTTACTGTCAACCCAGGAGTGATGGGATCTGTGTGTCGGCTGTGTGTTTGCTTTCATGAGTCATTAGCATTAGCATTCAATGCAAGCCACCCCCCCCCTCCCACACACACACACACACATACACACACACACACTTTTATTGTCTATTGTTCCAAATTCATGTGTAAACAACACACACCAGATCTTTTTCCTCTTTAAACACAATCTTTTTCTCTTTTCCCCCGTTCATTGTGCACATGCGCCCCCCCCCGCTAACCGTTAACACACATTCACACACTGAATGGCACAACCATTGGGGCAAATCAGGGTTAAGTATCTTACCCGAGGACACATGGACATGGAGCCCAGAGGAGCTGGGAATCAAACCACTGTTAGTTGATCTGTGGGTAACTACATCTTAAGGTGTACACTTTCTGTTGCAAATCGTTCATTTTTATCAAGTAGTGACACTCCAATAACGCTTCAAATGGGTTTGTCCAACAACAAAAAAACCTTCCCGGTTTAACTTTAATCAATGTTTCTTCTGCTGAATGAATGATGTCTGTGAATTAATGACGCGTTTTTGACAGCAGAGTCAAGCTTGTGAAATTTAATTTAATTTATGCTCAACTCCACAAAAAAAGTATGCAAGGATCTCTATCATATGCATGAACATGCATATGATGCATATCACATACATGAATATTCTTACAGCTCTTCCCCCAAATGCAAATAACTGAGGCAAAAGGTGTTTGCACCAATCGTCACATCTAAATATATTTAATTTTAATAACTCAATAATTCTTGCTTCTGAATCATCCGTAAAACACATGATACTGACTGACAATTATCTCAAAACTGGCAAAAAATATAAAATATGTCTCTGTCTTGTCTGATTTCTTTGTTTGTAATCAGGACTCTGGCTGTAGAGTTAAGGATTTTTCTGTCATTTCAAACATTTTCAGTGATCAATCATCAGAAATGTCATGAATATACAAAGCTGCTGCTGCCTCTGCCATTAAACTGGATTAATGTTGATTTTGTCAGATTTTGCAATTAAAAACTAATGATTTTATCACCTGGTGCAGCTTGAGAGTGACTGCTGGTTAACAGGTAGAGTTTATGAACATTGATTTAATCACTTTCCTGCTTGTTCTGCTGTCTGACAATAGACAGAAAAATATCTAAATGAGAATATAACAGTGTAGTTCTGAGTTGTGCTTTAAATGGAGGTTTAATAAGCTGTCAGCAGCTTCTGTCTAGTCAGTCGAGTGTGTGACAGAAAAATAAAGACGAAGAATCTTAGACTGTCTGCACAACTCATTATAAATGTTGAGCCAATAATATAAACATCTCCTGCCAGTAATGTATGCTAGTGTATTGCCTGTAGGCCTATGTGTTTCTATAGAAAAGTGGAAGCTTTAGTGGATATTTCATGTTTGACCAAATGAGGGTTTGTTGGACTGCTGCATAGTCTTAATAGACGAATTTTACATTAGGTAAGACATGGGTATACAATGAGATAAGGAGAGACATGAAAATACAATTATTAAAAGAAAAAGGCCACAATTTATGTTGCAAGTTTGGATCTCAATCTTAGTTTTGAAATTGCTTTGATAGGCCAAGTAAAACCAGCCTTGTGATAAATCTCTCCCTTAATTTTTCTTGTATAGTGTATCTGTATCTGAAAGATATGACCCCCGAATTGGAAAAGGGCAATGGAACGGCCCTTGACCTCGGAATTCCAACTCGTTCCTTCTGAGTTCTGACTGCAATGAAACGAAACATTAGCTTTATGGTTTAGGGTTTTTTCAGCACACACAGCCCAGAGCAGGAGATGTGAAGTGCAAAAAAACAGCATGAATTGTTCTATTCAATTTTTGTAGTGAAGGTCAAAGTGGTTAATATGTTGTGCTCCTGAATTAATGTGGCAGATCGATTCATACTTATTATTTCTTAATTTTAATTAATTTTATTTTCAGTATTAAATTACAGTCAGAATAAATCTGTACTGTTTTAATAAAAATATTCTTTGTTTCTTTTTCTTTAATGTGAATAAAAAGAGGTGTACTTATAACATTTTTATGACAATCGATACTGTTTGTAGTCTTCTTCCTAGGAGGAGCTTAACAGAGGGTTGGAGCATGTGTTTTAGAGTAAAACAGCTGTGACCCACAGTAGCCTGTGTTAGCATGAGGAATAAAGAAGCCTCTAAACCAGCTAATGTCTTAGTGTGTGGTGTTTGAGAGACGTTACCATACTTTTCTTACGTTGCAAGTGCTAAGAAGCAACATGAGGAGGAGCTGTGATACCTAATGAAAGGATACACACCATTGTGCCATTCGTACGCTATGTATATCTGAAAGTCAGAAACAGTCAGAAAGACACACAAAGCACAGACTCCTTGCTTTATAGATAAGACACATATTTATCATTATCTATGAGAATTAAGCAGTGGTCCTCTGGTCCAACAGCATGGGAGACCATTATGACCTTGGTCAACTGAGGTGATGCTGTTGCATGTTGGTGACTGGCGGTTTGTCCTCACTTTTCTCTTAAGTGGAGGAAACATCTGCATTTAGCGAGAAAAGTGAACGGAATGGACCTCCAGCTATCCTGCAAATGACTTGCACACTTGGGTGTTCTACATCACATTTATGCAAACAAGCTCTCTCTGTTGATACCTCGCCGTACACATAAAGCTGATTTCTGAAGCTGTCGTCCATGTGGAATCAGACACTACTTTTGCAGTATGGTTCATGATGAATCGCATTAAAAGTCATTTTCCACTTGTAAAATCTATTTGACGATATCTCAGGCTCATAACTTAAGTCTAACTTTTCTCCGGCCAATAAGTCGCTTTACTGACTCTCTGTCCTGTTACCGTGACAACCATGTAACCCCCCACCCTCCCACTCCCACTGTAACCCCCCCCAAGAGTAGATGCTGAGTTGGCGCCACTCCTAAATGAGAAAGAGGAAACACTGTCATGCACGCTAGCTAGATGTTTTAACCAACCTAAATTAGCTTCAAAAATTGACATGTAGTGCATCATTCTAAGTAATCGAACACATGAAGTTACCAACAGCCTTCACACCCTCGCCTAATTATTTCAATCAGTGGATTTTTGTTTTGTAGCATATTTCCTTTCCCTTCTTTCTCCTGTCCTCTGGCCTTCATCCCTTCTTCCTTCCTTCCTTCCTTCCTGATGACAAGAAAAAGGCTAATGAAGCGACAGCTTCCTCCAAATTCAACAAGCTTGTTCATATTTGCAGCTAGAATAGATGATGTTTGTCTTTCAAGTGTTTTACTTTACATGAATATTGTTGCTAGGCAACTAATGACAAACTAGATATAACTTTAGCTGAGGTCAGGTGTTTGGTTATAATCAAACTTTTTCCTCTCCTTTCATCCTCTTCAGATGCTGTTTAGTGGTGTTTATTGGAAATTTGTTTTCTACTGTTTTACAGTCTTAGTTACTGTTGATGTTTGGTAAATAGCGATTAAAAAAAAACTTTGTGTTGAAACATGCTAGAAATAATTTAATAATATGAAGGATGAATACATGCTGCAAATATGGCTTAACCAATTATATTTGAATTGAATGATGTGATCTGGTGATGATGCTTCAGCACCAAATTTAAGGTATTTTTTAGCTTTATTTATTTGTGCTATGTTTTTTTTTTTAAAAAAAGAACAAATTCACAAGTCCTGTGAGGGATGGAACCTCAGAGGGTTTACACAATGTTTAATCACACTTGAAAATAAAAATAATGGTAAAGTTCTTTAAATTACATTTTACATTTTTGACTTTTACTGAGGGGCGACACGGTGGTGCGGTGGGTAGCACTGTTGCCTCACAGCAAGAAGGTCGCAGGTTCAAGACCCGCCTTGGGCCTGGGTCTGGGGCCTTTCTGTGTGGAGTTTGCATGTTCTCCCCGTGTCTGCGTGGGTTTTCACCGGGTACTCCGGTTTCCTCCCACAATACAAAAAACATGCTCAGGTTAATTGGTAAACTCTAAATTGCCCATAGGTGTGAGTGTGAGAGTGAATGGTGTGTGAATGGTGTGTGTGCCCCACGATTGGCTGGCGACCATCTGGGGTGTATCCCTGCCTCTCGCCTTAACGCGCTGGGATAGGCTCCAGCAGACCCCTGCGACCCCGAAAGGGAATAAGCGGGATAGACAATGGATGGATGGATGGACTTTTACTGAAACCTGGAAGATCCTAAAACTTCAAGATTCAAACTTTATCACAAAAATAAAATAATATAAGATGTTTGTGAGGAATGCTGCTGTGGGGAGAATAGGCAGCGTTCATGTTTTCCACCCATTTACTAATCATGTCTCATCATGTGAGTGTGTGTGTGTGTGTGTGAAACAGATGAAACATAAGGATGCTAATGTGTTATTGATGTGATCCTCGGGGTGGATTGAAGATGTTGGGCCTCAGGGACAAGAAAAGGACGAGATGGGAAACTTTGAGTTTAACCTTGATGTGTTAATGAGTCTGAACCTAGTTTTAGCATCATGACCTTTCCATGACCTTTTTATAACTCTGTTCGCTGCTATCAGACACATGCAACCATTTATTTTTCCAAATGTTGTGTTCTCAGGCAGGACAAACATTTGTTGGGACTCTTCCGAACATGCAGACACTTCTGCAGTGCAAAAAAATAAATTTTATCAGGCAAGTATTTGGTATTAGGTACAGTTAGTCCAATATTGAGTAGAATTATCTTTGCCTGTCCTTATTCCATTCCAGTTAGAAAATAAAACTTACGAATTTGAGATAACATATAAGAAACAAAACATAAAATCACCAACATGAGATTAAAACTAATTAAAATGTGGTAGAAAGACAAGAAAAAATATTGGTCTATACAAATAAAACTTGACTTGACTTGACCCTCTTTGGGATTTTACACACAGTGAATCCTCTCACTCAGGCTCAGACATTATAATGTGTGTCACATGTGGCTATTGGCGATTGGTAATTTACCATTAGGTCTCAATGCTGTTCATCAAATGAAGGTAGTACTTTCATAGTGATCTCTGAGTTCATAGCTGCTATCTCCTGTTCCCAGGCTTCGATTGGCTCATGCATGGTGTAAATGGATGCAAAACTACTTTGAGGCCATATTTATTGTGTTATTTGCACACCAAGGACTGAAGCGTAGTATTGCTGTGAATGACCCCGCCTCGAGAGGCTAAAAATCTATTAATATTATAAAACTTGGACCATGAGAGCAAGTGGTTTTCTAGGCAAATGTGAGGAGTAGAAGTAAAAAAAATGCTTAAAAAGAATCACACCAGGTAAAGTACAGATAGAGTAAATTCCTACTTGAGATAGATATGCATACTTTGACTCATCTGTATTCAGCAGATTCCAGAGCAGATGTCTTTGAATGGAGCTGCAGCTCAACAAACACCCCAGGTTCCATTTGGCCTCAGCGTTCATACCAGCAAGAATGTTCATGTTGGCCAGTTTCACAGCAATCAGAGAGTCAGAGGGGTGACGAGCTACAAGCTGCAGGATCAGAGCTGAGAGTTCACACCTTCATACAGACAGAGGTCATGTGCTGAACCAAACTTGCCTGTCTCCCTCCTTTCAGTAAGAGCTCCTAACAGATACTGGACAATGTTAAACTGGAAGATTCAACCTAAAATGTGTTTTTTATCAAGACCAACAGTCCACAACCCAAAGATAATCAGTTTACTATAGAAGAATAAAGGAGTAATCCGATTTGAGAAGGTGGAACCAGAGAAACTGCACATAAAGACACAAAGCTATTGCAATTAATGTAATAGTTGGCAGCTAATTGATGAATTGAACATATGATATAACATACTTCATATCAGTGGTTATTGATCAACTAATCATTGCAGCTCTGATGATGATAATGGATTTATCTGAAATTATTTGTGGGCATTTTATGCCTAATGACCTACTTTTATTATGTAAATGTAGAGGCGGCAAAAGAAAAGAAAGCATATACTGATATGAAATACTTCCTGTCACTGTATAACGATAATTATTGATTATTTTTAATTATTTATTTTAATACCAACCAGCAGAATAAAGGCTAAATGAGAGTACTTTATATTAAACTTGATATGTGGTTTATCTGTGTAATGACTGGCTGTTTGATTCAATGATTGATCCATTATCAAGAGAAATATGATGTTTATGAGTCAAGGAGGAGCAGTTTTTAGTGAAGCTATCAATATTATATTGAACTATTTTCTATTTGTATTGATGATGTAGATATTGACCATATATATTGTTTCATTGCTCAGGCCTAGTTTTGACCTTTCTTGTGTAAGTTAAACAGAGATAAATGGTGCCAAAAATAGTCTAATAAGGATTCTAGTTTATTTCAACCAGGTGTACTTCTGAGTAATGTGGTTAAATTGCGTTACGTTACAGGTGAGAAACAGGGATACACCCAGACAGGTACAAGTCCACAATGAAGCACGCACACCATTCACTCACACACTCATTGAAAGGAAAATATTCCGTCAAGATTCCAGTCCCACAAACATGACATCGTTGAAAAACCCAGAATGCACTCTGTAAGGCCCAACAAATGAACACAATAGCATATATGGTTTTAGAGATACAGGCCACTGATGTCCCCTACAGAGGACACAAATGAATTGCTGTGTCTCAGGAATAAACTGCAGGGAAACACATTGAAAGTAAAAACCACAAGCTTCATGTTTTTGAAACAGCTTTTAAATATGCCTGAGAAGAAGATGCTTAATATACATGACAAGAACTAGATTTTTAATAATAGATAGAAGTTAAAAATACAGAACTTTCCCTTTAATTTGACCCTCTGTCTTTGTTCTGTCTCTGTTTTATTTAAGGATAGCAGCTAACTGCTCACACATGAGGCAACACTTTAACCTGGAAGTTGCCCTGATTGTAGCACCGTGAGTTACTGGGAGATGAACCTGAGCGAGGATGCTGATGTGGACAGCTGTGACTGGATGGGGGTAGGGCGTGCTCTCTCCACCAACAGGAAGTGTCTGTAATGAGTGTTTGTGTAAATAAGTGCTGTCAGGGAGCATTCATGAACATTCTCGCTCTCAGCTCCTCTGACCCTCTCACCTGGAACCCCCACCCCCCCACGCTTCCCACTGCTGGCCCGGCTCCAATCTCCTCTCCGGTTAATTGCCTCGTCCAAAAAGTCTTTGCGGAGGAGCAGGGGAGCTTTGTGCTCTCTCTTTTGTGTACCACAGACCACGCTGATTGTTCGCAAATGATCCGGGAGCATATTCATCCAGCGGGAGGCGATAAGGACGTGCTGCCGGGGGCTGGGGGGCGGGGCGGAGATAGGGAGGTGAGCACAGAACAGGAGGGAAGTAAGAGGAGGAGCAGGGATATGTCCAAGCCATAGAAATGCTTAGTTCTAGAAAGGCCAAAAAATAATCAAGGCGCATTCTCCCAGCAGCAGCAAATAAACTCTAAATAAAGTCAGGAAAACGTCTTCATGTTTCTGAGCTCCCTTAGTCGCTTCTTTTCTATAAGCTTTTTTGGCTTGTTTTTAAGGAGAAAAAACAAAAATCTGACTTGTTCCCTATTTGAAGTTTTTATTTTTTTTCCAAAATTCTATTAAAGAAGATTTTTGTTTAAACCACAAATCATATATACTTAAAACATTTTCATTTTAAATCAGATTTTACTACAGAGTTTTCCAGGGGTGATTAAAAAATAATAATAAACCAGAATAAAATAAGAATTTGCAGGTTTTTGTGTCAATAGAGGGATGAATAATCCGAGGGAGCTCCGAGGGTTATAAAAAGCAGCGGATGTTTGCTGTTTCTACAGAGAAGCCGCTCTGATGTGAATCAGGTAAAAAAAAATAATAGAATTCAGCAAAACCCATCACAGATAACCTTGGAGAGTCTGTACACTGCTGCCATGTTTAGCATTAATAATGTAGCTGTTTAGGAGACAAAACTCTAATTTCTCTCTGTGTGCTTCACCTTGAGAAAAAAACACTTTGAATTTTAAACACATAGATGTTTCAGATATTTTAGTTCATGTATTAAACCTACACACACACACACACACACACACACACACACACTGCATTTGGGTTTTATTTGAAGTTTTGATACCACTAATATGATACATTTGCGGTTTAAAGCACAAAAAATTCAAAACCTCATTGTAGATTCACAGAGTCGTTAAAGCATCTTGCTGCAGCTCAGAAAGCTCAGGTCTACTTTTGTCTTTCTCATACGGTAAGTATTTTTGAGACTTTGATTATTTGTATTATTTGTAAAGTGTGTGTAACGGATGGGGACAGACGTGTGTGAGTTCACAAATGAGCTTTAAAAAAAAAACAAAGTCTATGAGCATTTCTCAGTTTGTGATAATGGATTGGACAGTTTTTAAAAACACTGGAACACATCTAGTTAAATAAATAAAATCATTTAACAATATGACATTCCTGTAGTTCTTCAACTCACAGCAACGTTTCACCTTGGTTGGCATATCTGTTTACAGGAATGTTTTAATGAGATATAGCACTGAACACTTAGACTCAGACAAACAATATCTGAAGTTTTCTTCCATTATTACCAGCAGTCACATACTGGTCATATCAAACCAAAAAGGCTGCAGCATCAGAGTTAACATACTCAACATGCCAGATGCCTAAATTCAATTTTAATATGTGCAGCAAATATGTGATCTCTCATTTCTAAGTAGCCAGTCCCCTTTTACGGCACTGGCGGAGATTCTCATGAATCTGGTTGGATCTCACCTTTAAGTTCATAATCCTTAAGATTTTCAGGGAACCAGACTGTACTTTTGATCCTCATTATGCTTTTTTCCTCTATAATAGCCATTTTAATGTATTTGCGTTGAGTAAATACAGCAGCGAGCTCACAGGCTTCTGTAAAATCCACTGTGGAATAGGCTGGACCACAGGGACATTTCAGCATATAGACAATATGTTGCTGCTGCATTTAATGAAGGATTTAATGAAGGGTTTTTTTGTGAACCAGTATGTGGTAAAGTACTCAGTGTCCGACAAGTTAGAACATTGTTACTCCTCAGAGATTTAACAAACTCCACAGTAAAAAGTACTTTTCTTTTGCTTTGTTCAACATGAAATCAGATGATGGTTCCTGACACTATCGTTATATGGATGGACAGATAAGTTGATGTGAAAAGTAAAACAAGATTTATTATCATTGCAGTGTGTCGGACATGCAAAAATCACATGCATCCAATCTATCTTTTCTAGATGAATACAGACTTTCTACTAGTACTGTAGTGCTTTACATAATGGATAGTGGCATAGTAATAGTTGGCTGCCCCCCTACTGAAAACTTATCTTCCCACAAGCCTGATCAGTCCACAGTAAACCTATAAACTCCTAGTTTGGGTATACACTCCTCACTGCAGGAAAATTAAGTTTATAATATTGTATCTGTAGACAGCTAAAATTACTGAGTATTTTTGTAGAGTTTTATTTTATTAAAGAAAGAGAATTTAGTTCAAGACAAAAGCAGTTTGAATTGAAATCAGATTATTTTGTCTGTTTCTAAAGCTTCTGTATTGAAGATGAATGGGGTCAATTATTGGGTGATGAATTTAGTTCCTAAAAGATTTATGCTTTTGCATAATCTGTTGTACTTAATAGACCTGTTCGTGCCATTTGCTGCTCTTTTAGTTTGTTAGTGCTTGGTTTCATCTGACAATATGTGCAATTTATCAGTAAATAAACTTATGAACTCTTCTTATGTAATAATGATAATAATGCATTTTATTTGTATATCACTTTTCAAGCCAGGAACACAATGTGTTTTTCCTAAAGTACAACACAAGAACAATCAGAGATCATCAATGCAAGAAAACATACATTTTTAGATTTTTTAAAGTTAATATGTACGTATATTGTTTTGGTTGACTCTCAAATTAAGAATGTGATCAAAGCTGCTTTCTTAATTTTAAAAAATATTGAAAAAATATGAAACTCATCCCAACAAGGTGCCAAAACAAATCGGCTCATTTACTTCAAGCCGAACTGCAAAGCAGTTTTCCAAAGAAAATCACAACTAATTGAAAACTCTGCTGCTAGGCTTCTACATTACTAATTCCTTGTCATTTTTTGTCGTCCTTCTGAGTTCCTTTGCTGCGTTTGTAAAATTAAATAAAAACTATCGCACAACTTAGAAAATCAGCAGCTCAGATTTTCTTCTTAACATCAAATCTGTGTAATTCCCCACTGAGGATATCAGGAAATCTCTGTGAACATTTTAAAGCAAAATTTTAAACATATTTATTCAACATTTGCTTTGAACTCCTCCTTTGTTGTGTCTTATCTTTTACATATTATATCGGTTCTTGTGATTTATTTCTAGTTTTTGCATGGTGTATAGTTATTACTGGACCTATTCTTGCTAGTTGATGTTTGTTTTGTGTGTTATTGCCTAGTTTATTCGAGCAATTGTCTTTTTATTTACTTTTGGTACTTAATTTCCTTCATGAAGCACTTTGAGTTGCATGCCCAGTGTAAAAGGTATAAATAAAGTTATAATATTATTAGACCTCTGAAAATTCCAAAGATATGCGACAATGTGGAGCCAAACATGACAAATTTAGTTTTTCATTTATGCCAAAGGGCATGCAGCAGAAACAAAAGAGCACAAACCTCTGAAAGTTACAGAGGTAAAAGTACAAAAAGTACAGGTACTAACATCCGTCGAGTGTGACAAATGAGAGGAAACATGAGAAGTTCCTCTTCTTTATTTGTGCCAAAGGGCTCTGCTGTGTTCCGAGTGCGAATCCAACGAGCTTCTCTGCAGAGGGGGACCGTCTTTTCTTTTTTTTTTCCTATTCCCCAGAACTTGAATGATGCAGTAGAGCTGCAGTTATTCTACATATTATTCAGCAACAGCATAATCCACGTTTTGTGCTCGTATTGCAGGCTTATGTTCAGATATGCAAATCTTTAAAGCTTTTTGTTTGTCTGACATAAACCAGACCACAGGGACGTTTTGCTGCAGTTAATGAAGGATATAATGAATTATTTCTCAGTGGCATGTGCATAGTTAAAGTAATTGATGTCACGATCCACAGTGAGAGAAAAAAACAAAACAAAACAAAACTATAAAGGAGGTTTTCTAGTGTAATTATGAACCAATCTCTCTCTCAGAAGGCGGAAATGTTTGAGGACATTTTAAAGTTTAAGGATAATAATTTGACCCTCTCAGAAGATAAACCTCACTATAGAAATGTATTTAAAATTGTATTTACAATCAACACAAGTCTTTTTTTTAAGCAGGGATCACTTACAGTCTGTTAAACCAACAGCAACTGCTCTATAATTATATAAAAAAGTCAATCAAACTAGCTTGATTTTCACTTGTTTACCAGTATGTAAATATGTAGGTGCAAATTTTTTTTATGTATTTATATGTTAGTCTTTATTATAAGTGGCCTGTTATTCGCTATCCCATCCAGGTAGATGTGATGCTGCTTGGGACCGGAGTCCAAACACAGATAAATCACCTTGTGAGGTCTAAATGTACGGTATGAAGACAGCATATGTTCCTCAAATCAGACATGAATATTCAAGAAAGTCAATTTACATGAATAGGTTAAACACCTGAAACTACACAGAGAATCGGAGAATGATCTTCCCACTGTACCCATGGACAGTGGATTTGAAGTCTGTGAAGAAGAAAAAGAAACAGAAAACCTATGTGCTCTTTGATTCATTCTCTTCACCCACAGGACAGTGTTATCAGACACCACATGAATAGGTAAATAAGTAAGTCATACTAGTTAGTAAACGGGTATGTAAGTAACTATTTAGGTAAGTAGGTACAGACGTCAAACAAGAAAGTAAAAATGACATATAGTGTGACAATAAAGACTTGATACCAGATAGTTTAACTCTCGTAAAAAGGTTTTAAAATAAAAAAAAAATCTAAAAAAACTAGTTTTATATTCTAGGTGAATTAAATAATTACAATCATATATTACTATCATTCTTGTTCAGTTACACCATTTGACATTCTGTGTAAAAGCAATTACACACACAGCCATTGAGGCTTCGATAATACTCATAAACACATCTACTATTAATAAGTAAATAAGTTTATTAGGAAAGGTATACATATTTTTTGTAATGTTTGGACCACATCATAATTGTGTCTTTGTTGGCCAGCAGCTATATTTTATTTAGTTTAGTTTTCTGTCGTTTTTAAATTTATGCTCCTAATGAACAGATTTATTGGGATAAAGCAGATTAAATCAGATTATTCTTAGATTAGTCAGTCAGTCATTTTCTATACTTGCTTAATCCTCATTAGAGGTTCTGCTGCAGCCAAACCCATTGGGTTACAGATGAGAGGCTAAATTGTGTTTTATTTATTAAGAAATGATAAAAAGAATAAATAAAAAACAACAAATAAATGTCATGGTCTCAGTAATATCTTGTCTACTCCAATATTTATCTCTGCCTGCAGCCATCATGAACATCTGTAGACATGTTTGATTTCTGATGAGTTCAGACACGCCTAAGATACTTTTCCACTGAAATACCAAAAAGTTGCTTTGAGCTGTTTCCTATAATTTAACCTTGTTTTTCCCCAGGTGTCTCCCAGCTATGAACCAAAATATTCACACACAGACTTCATGAAAACATTAGTGTTGCCTGAATCGATCATGAAAAGCTCGCAGGGACAAACAAACCCTTCGCTTAACTTGTTTATGAAGAATTAACCCTCATTATAAGCAGCAAGCACCGATATGTACATATAAGGTCAGCAAAAAGCTCAGCTTCAAGGCTCTATCAAACATTGTTAGGCAAACTAAATATAATTTCAACCCAAAGCGAAAATCCAAAAAAATGTTTTTTTAGGTGGGCTTGACATTTTTGCTTCATTCTAGCTAAATTTACTCTGACACAGTATATTTTAAATTGATTCTGACATTTCTACAATCTCATAGGTTTTAGCTTTTTTTTAATTCCCCAAATAATTTTGAAAAAACTCTGTTAACATTAAGTTTGGGCAAGATAAATAGGACAAGAGGGGAACAGGTTGATATAGTGCTACACTATCCATCTGTTATGCTTATAAATGGTGATATTAAGGCCTGGTGTTCGTGTGTGTGTCTGGGTAAAAGAAAATGTCCAGGGTCATTTTTTATTTTTTGTATTTGTAGTCTACTGAGGTAAAAATAATATTGCATACTGTACATTTTGTAATAATTATCTGTAATTTCTGTTGCTTCCATTTTGTAAATAGAAGCTGTTACTTGTTTCCTTATATAACACCTCTTCTTCTAAATCTCTGAAATATTGCCTCCTGATTGCGTTGTGGCGATGATTGCTACTTCTATCTAATAAAGTAGAACCTGCAGTTGCAAAGTGAGCAGATGGGAAGCGATGCATGAACATTCAGCATAACATGGCTGTATTAAGATACATTATTTGAGTTAATTTGAGAACACACACAATATCAACACCAGTCATTCAAAATCATGTATTTTTATTGCTTGTGAGTATCAGCAGTGACATTAGCAGAGGCATAATTAAAAAAATAAGTCTAAATTCCTAAAATATAATAACAAAACCCAGAGACTGGGCAACATGTTGTGTGAGTACTTGTTTTTTGCCCCTTAAATTAAATTTAAAGCTAAGTACTTAGTGCTTTTATGTACAACTCTGTGTGAGTGAATGTTGTGTGTGCTCAATGATAGGCTGCTACCTGTCTGGGGTTTATACCTGCCTCTCACCTGTAATGAGCTGGGATTGGCTCCAGCAGACTGTGACACCCTAATGAGGACTAAGTGGGAATAGAAAATGACTGACTGTTTTGCAGGGTATAGGTACTTTTACCTAAGTACTAAACATTAGTACAAATTTGGAGGAGGCAGTCAGACAGAAAAAAGACATGACGCACAATGTCTCACCTCAGGCTAACATGCAAATCAGGTCTGATCACATCAGATAGTTTGGCAGTTAAGGATTAGAGAGACGTGAGGGAGAAAAATATTCAGAAACTGATCAGGCAGCTAAAACAACATCTGTGACTGGGCTCAAACCGATCGATTAAAAAACATATTGTCTAAGACACAAACATCCAATTCATGAACATATGTAGATAGGAACAAGCCCTGACTAACATTGTGATCGTACGTTTGTATTTTAAACCACACACCACATCTTACTACTTTCCTTCCTGCAGCACCGCTCCATACATCATCTCCAACACTCATCTCCCTTATCTTACCCAGTTCCTTCTTGCATATCTCTGTGATCGTCTCAACACGTCAGGCTTCATACTCCCTTGGATACTTTACTGCTTCCAAAATACAAAAATCTTCTGGCCCATATGTGTCCCACCTCTGACATGTTCTTCTGGCCCACATACCACATGAATGATGGCAGTTTGCTCCTGTTTGCCAAAAGTGGGCCACAACCAAAACCAGATGTCAGCCAAAAACAGACCAAATGAACCACAACTCAACCAAAATCAACGTGAGCTACATGTGTGTTCTTACATGTGGCTACTTAAGGCTCACTCCTGGACTAGTTGATGCAAACTTGCTACATTTTGGCCAAAACTGGGCTGTTTTGTTTTGTGATATTTGGGGCTAAAGACTGGTTTAGGTCTACATCTTTTTTGTACGGAACAAGTAGTCCACATCTGTATGTTATCTGGGATCTGGGATGTACAAGTTAACATTATTTATCATGGCTATAAAGCCGTGCAACTTATGATCAATTTAGCTTACAAACAGCCTCTTGGAACCTATTGTGTTTGTTAGTTGGGCTCAGACTCTATGTGACCACATGTTAGCCTTGACTGAATGCACTGAAGGTATGAAATCGGAAAAAACACGCCTAGATGATGCAACTTAAACCAAGCTATTCCACCCTGGTTATCACCATAACACATACACAGCATAATTCATACCAGAAATAGTCGGTAAGTTGATAAGTAGAGTGAACATCGTGCCACTTTAACCTCTGGGTTGCTAACTTGCTAGTTTACATCTCATCACTCATCCAGCCTTCCACCCAAAGACTGAACACTGTGACACTTGCAGACAGATAATCAGGTCACTGCACTTTAAATGTTCTGATTTGAGAGGTGCTGAACACAACTTCTTCATACCTTCCATAATGACAATAAAGATTCTTGATACAGGTATTTAGACTTTTGTTGTCAATAAAAGTCAAACACTAATGGTGCAATGATATCAATCCTTTAGTTCCTGGTCATGGCAACTGAAAGAAGAATAGACTGACTAGTGGGTCTAAATCAAGCTAAATCACAGCTTAACTTAACTGTGCATATGAACTAATTGTCCAGAAAGACCAACCAGGAAGCATCAGAGAACATTTTTAACCAGACCCTTTACATTGGTAATATGATTGACAAAACATAAAGTATGGACATTAGAATTTTCATTATGTAAAACAGCCCCTGTGTTATGTAATAGGATTGGAATAGTTTAAATCAGGTTATGACAGATGCATCAAGTTGTAAAACTCATTATGCTTCAGATGAAATGCTGACGGCCTCTAAAACTCCTTTAAGAGGCAGAAATGATCAGACTAAGTGTTTTCATTGTACTAGTCTACACTTAAAAAAAATATCCAAAACCCTTGTAAATGACTTTATCCATTCTCTTTATTGGATTTAATATGTTATGGAATCAGTCTTTTTGGTTTTTTAATTAATTCTCAAATGTACTGTCATTCTTTAAAAATAAGCTACAGCAATAAACTTAATTAAAGGTAGGTACAAAAAGTACATACAATTCAATTTCCATCTTCTGATGGAAACAACACAGGCTACTGTGGCTCCAGCAATCAAACAAACAGGCTTTATAAGAAAAGTTCATGTTTGGTTCTGCCACTCACTGTAGCGTCAAGAGAGAGTTTACAGAGCCTCAGGAAATCACAGTGCATTTTTAAACTTAAAAACAGTAAAGCATAATTACTTTCCCTAGTAACTTCTTACTTTTATAGTGAAATAACTCTTATTTTTTGGGAGAAGTAACTGTGCCTCTCAGACCCTGACCCTAAAAAAGAAATAAGGTATAGATCTAGAATATAGTTATAAGTATATAATAAAGGTATAGAACACGACTGACAATGGTAAGTGATTAAAAAAAAAACATTTTTGTCAGTGAGCTTTATACAGATCAGAGGCAAGAACTAAAATAAAGGACACTTAATAATATCATCAAGAAACCTGCTTCTGTACTGGGTCTCAGGTTGGGGTCTTTGGGGGCTGTGGACACTGAATAAACTGATAGATCCATCATGGCTGATGACCTGCACCCTGACATTCTCCTACGGGTGGCTACAGTCCCGCTGTGTAAGGGAGGAATACAGGAAATCCTTCCTGTCACAGGCCATCACACTGTATAGTAGGAGCTAAAAAAACCCAGGTCAGATCTGACAGTCACTGCACACTTGCATTTTTACACACAGCTAAGCATTTTTTCACTTTGCATTAAAATCAGCACTGAGAGTTAACACTTAACAAACAGTTATTTTACCAGTACTAATGTTATAGTGTTACATTTATCTATCTATCTATCTATCTATCTATCTATCTATCTATAGCTTCTGGCTAATTATTTCACTTTACAAAATTTCTCATTTTTGTGTTATATGATATTCTTCCTTTCTGGTGTTTTAAATATTTATTTTTATCTGTTATTTTAGCTTTATTTTTTTCAATAAGCATTATATAACCTCCAACACTACCCCTCACCCCATGTCATTATTTTTTATGATCAAATGTAAACAGTTAAAAAGTTAAACTGTAACAGAGTACAGTTATTCACGAGCTGTATATGTAAATACCTGTAATCTATTACTTCTTAACTGTGTTATTAAATTACTCAGATCACACAGAAAATAAATTTTCCAAACCTAAATAAATCTGTAGAAATGTGTTATTGGCTGCTGCTTCCTTCCACACTGGAGGGAATTGAATCTGAGGAAATTGTGTGTGTGTGTGTGTGTTTCTGCTTGTGGTGGGAGTGTAAAAGAAAATAAATCTTTAGTGGATTGTGGCAGTGAGAAAACATGAGAAAAAAGACAAAATTCTTTCAGGCTGTAGAAGTAGGCGCTTTGTCGAAAAAAGAGGAGAATGAAAAGAGGAGTCACACTAGAAACGAAAACATTTCTGGCTGTTCTTCATCAAACAAAGTGAAATCTAAGGCAGGGGCCAGAAAAAGTGTGATTCCTGATGGTAACAGTGGCGTTGGTGGACATGAATTATTATTTTAAAGAGCCTACAACTGAAAGTACACATGGTGCCCACACATCTACGCTGCATCTTCGAAACTCACCCGGGACAGAGACGGGGAGGTGAGAGAAGAGCGAAAAAACCACAAGTCTCTTGATGTGTGGTGTACTAAAAGATTCTTGAACTTATCTCACATCAAGCAAATGCAAATGAAAAAGACTTGGATGGTGAAAACACGTATGTACGTATAGAGGAGCACACATCCTCATCCACAGCAGGAGCACAGAGTGGAGAATAGGAGAAGATGCTCTCCCTCGGGAGCCGAGACTCGTCCTCCAACACACAAGAGACAACAGAACAAAACAAGAAAAAAAGGCTAAACCAGACAAGGGAGAAAAAAAAGTCTGTCAAAAGTTGAGTTTTGTCACAGAGATGTTTCCTATCCGTTTTTTTTCTTCTATCAAGGCAGCTGAACCTCTGACCCACTGGCAGAAAAATACTGGTTTTACTCCTGCAATAAAAAAGAGTCACACAGTGGTGGAAAGTAACTAAGTCTGGTCAAGTCAGTTTTATTTGTGATGCTCAAAATCTCAAAATCACAGATTCGCCTCAATGGGTTTTACAGTTTATACAACAGCAACACAACATCCCCTGTCCTTAGACCCTCACAAAGGAAAAACTCCCTAAAAACTTTAACTGGGAAAAAAGAGGAAGAGAAACACAGAAGGACCATTTTCCAATAGTTGATGTGAACAGGATGGAAACAATACATTCAGAATAGGAAAAATTCATAGCGTCTGTGGAGGATGATGTGACAGATCCATTCCAGCTTCCAGGTGAACCAAGGCAGTATCAGACCCTCCAACATCAGAACGCTCCTTGGTACTTGTTCTTAAATGTAGAAAGGGAATCATAGGAAGATGATTCCACAGGAGAGGAGCCTGATAGTTGAAGAATCTGCCTCCCATTTTCATTTTTCTGGGAGCCTCCAATTGGCTGCATTTTGGGAGCACAATATTCTCAATGGATGATATGGAACTATGAGATCCTTAAGGGAAGATGGAGCCTGACCATTAAAAGCTTTGTAGCAGGAGAATATTGATTCTATTTTTGATTTTTCTCCTCTTTATATTTTATTTTGTTTCATAGTTTCATTGTTGCTTGTTATCATGACAAATGTCAAAAAGGGATTTTCTCTCAGAAATTACATATATATATTTTCCTGCTCTGTCTCCTAAATTTGAACTAAGCTAGCATTTTTACTTGTTAAAATCCTTTTGAAAGGGCTCATACAACATTTTCCCCTCTTGTCAAAAAGTGATGACAACTTATCTATTGGCAGTTAAAGGTTGTATCTGCCTAAAAACATTATTTCGCAATATATTTAATATACTTTAGCTATTACCTGTAAAAAAATGTATTATTATTGTTAAATAAAAAGACAGCAGTGTCTGACTATAGACACAAATCATGCATCTAACTGCAGCAGTAAATAATGAAGTACAATAATAGATAGCAATGGGAAAAAAATAAAAATAAATGTAAAGATTGTGAATTCAGCTCCTTCCCAGCTGGCTGTGTTTTACCGGTGCTAAATGTCTCCGTGACACCATGTCTGAGGTCAACCGAGGGTTCACAGCAAAACCTCCATCACACTCAATAACATTCCAGTTTCTGGCAATGATAGAGTTGATCTTATGTGCCTCTGTACTACATTTAGTCATAAAATAGACTCTTGGATGCCTTGTTAAGAGGTTTTCTTTGTGATATAAGGTTGATTCATCTTTAGGAAGAAACTGTCTTGATCTTGGGGTTGTGGACTGTTGGGCTGGACAAAAAAAGACATTTCAGTTTGGAAAAAGAAGCTTTGAAAAACAGTGAAATTGGACATTTTACACCATTTTTTGAACGACACAACTAATTGATAGATTAATTGATTATCATATATCAATAGTTAATTGTTGCAGCACTACATGGAAGATATTTCCCATCAGAATAGTTCCTATAAACAGAAATGTGCACATGAAATCACATCCCTTATCAACAGAAAGTGGGATGCTATTGACCGTGATGTGATCTGGAGCAGGTTCTCTGAATTTCCCTCTGGCAAAAACATCACAGTGTCCAAATGGGTTGGAATCTGATTAAAGTGAAAGCCCTAACATGTGTTTCATATTATCTTCAACTGATTCTGATCGAGTTTCCATTCCATTAAGATGTACATCAACTGTCAGTGATGTGAAGGTGAAGAATTGAAGGAAAAGGATTAAAATCGTCCTCTGCAGAGCTCTGTAGAATCAGTAGAATTGTAGAAAAAAGTAGCTGGACTTCTGTGTTTGGTTAAAGACATTTCACCTCTTATCCAAGAGGCTTGTACAGTTCTAGGATTACAGCTGAGGAACTCAGGAGTTTAAAGCTCAAGGGGTGAAATCAAATTGAAATGGTTGTGTAAATACGTGTCACATGCTTCCATGAGTGGTTGGGTGTCTCCTGCTGCCAACATGTTTTAAGTTATAATTTGCCTTCAGACATAACCAGCATTGGGAAAGTTCATTTCCTACATAAACTAGTTAATTTCACATTTTTTTTAAATGAACCAGTTCAGTTCATAGGTCATATTTCAAAATTTTGAACTACGGTCATAATTCCAAAAATAACTAGTTCATAGTTTTTTTTAATATGTTGCTGTGAGCTATTATTTGTCAAAACTGTTTTCACAGCCCATTGAGAACCAGAAACAGCTCTTATTCTCAATTATTCTTCTTCTTTGCTTCAAATTTTTAATCTTTATCCAACCAGGGTTTAATATTGAGGCGATTCCTGGCAATTCAGAATTTTGGCATTTCCTAACACTTAGTTTCCATCCATTCAGACAGCTGCTGCCAGATCAGGTGGCATTCTGTTTTGGGGTGTGTTCATGCTAATTCGGTTTCACATTCTGATCATTAAATTCATGAGTTTCTCGGCCTGTATCCCAGAACTGGATGAGAGGTGAAATGTCCTAAACAAGCTAAAAAGTCCAGTTGCTTTTCTCTACAACTCTCCCAGATAAAGATGACCTGGATGACTGAGAACCTTCATGGACACGGACAGAACCTTCCCACCATGCAAACACACAGGTAGTTCGTTGCTTGGCTCCTGCAATGTATACATAGACCTCTGTATATAGCCATTGTGTATATAGCCAAACAGTGCAATACATTTATATTTATACTGTATATATCTGTATATTGTTTTTAATTTAATTTTTTTAACTTCTTTCAATGCTGCTGTAGCAATGTGAATTTCCCCACTGTGGGACAGTAAAGGAGCTATCTAATCTAATCTAATCTAACATGCTAACATTGGTTAAACCCCAACAAGGCTTAATCGTCCATAGCTGCTCAGACTCAGACCTCATTTTGGCTCAGGAAAGCAGAGTGGACATCTTTCTTTCTGACAGACAAACATGCTCAGCCGCAGGGAAACATTCAAACTCATGGACACGGAGAGAAAACAGGGATGCAAAGCTATGTTTACGCCAGGATCAGAAGCTCCGCCGCTGATACATGGAGACCTATGGAGAACAGATTAGTGGAGCGGAGGTGATAAAGGATGAGTATTCGGTCATAACTGTGCCGATTGTCTGCCCTGAAACACTGCACGCTCCATCTGTTGCTGCATCAACAGTGGGCAAGCTATTTGTTTCTTAGCCTCACGTTCTCACCTTTGCTGCTCGTTTCCCAACTGACCAACGTAAAGATGCAACGATACCTAAACTCTTGTAACGCAAACTGTATTGCTACTGTAACAGGAAATCGAGTTTTTTGTCATGCATTTGGACACACTGCAAAAAATGTAATCTTATCAGGGGTGTTTGAGATAGAAGGTCCAAAATATGAGATTAAAAGACAATATTAAAGTACAAAGTTAAACAATTTTTTAGTTTTTTTCAATTTTTTAAACTTTTAGTTCTCTTCTTCTCTTCCAGCTCCATGTCAAACCTCGTACCACATGACGACAGCCTTTTGCCACCATGTCAGCGCTGAATTGCTGTTAACGGTGCCAATGTTCATTTATGGCTAAATCTGGTCACATCTGGGATCTGTGAGAGTCCAGGTCTATGTTGCTCATCCCTCACTAGTCCAGCACCTTATCAAATATAACCGCTGTGATGCTGTAAACTGATTGGTGTTCTGAGGAGGGATGGGGAAGCTGCTGCAGGCTCAGCCAGTCCAGAGGTCAGCGGTTGCAGCAACACATGAGCCTCCTGCTAAACTTCTCTCACCTTGGCTTCAAATTGTCTGCTCGGCTTTGGGATTGTTTTAGTCTTGAAAATAATGTTCCTGATGTCATTTTGAAGTGAGGTGACCTCAGGCTGCCTCAGAGGAGAAATGGCATCCTGTCCTTTGTAATGTAGTAGGAAATGTCTGCAGTTAGGTTTGGAGATTTTTTTTCTTTGATTTGAGTACATTAGCTGCCTGTGACATTTTTGAAACCAGAATCTGTGTCACTTGACACAAAGATAAGGAAAGGGACCAAGGTAAAAAAATCACTGTTTGGTATGTGTAACAGTGTAAATGATTCCATCATCTCTAAACCTTGTCCTAGCTCTTGGGCTGAAACTGACTATTTTAATTCTTCTATTGAGAAAATAATAAATACATGATTAATCAATTACTTGCCCAAAGTTCACCCTCAAAATGACTCAGACCAATTATTTGGCTTTAGAATAGTTGGCAATTAATGTAATAGGTGACTTATGATTTTTTATTTTTTATTTTATCAACTAATTGATTGACTAGTCACACCTTCAGACATGTGCAGTATTAAAAGTGCTTAGTGTAAAAAAAAAAAAACAACAGTCCACAATCCAAAGATCATCAGTTTATTATTAGAGAACACTAAAAGAACAGAAAATATTTATATTTGAGAAGCTGGAAAACAAAAAGTCGCTTTATAAATCAATGGTCTATACCAGAACAGAGAAAGTCATATACTTAAAAAACTGTCTTACTGATTTGGTCAAAGCCCTAATTTTCTCCAGATTAGTTTTGTGTATAAACCTCAACCAACAGAATCACAGACTCACACCATGTCATCGTCGGCATACACTGTTTAGTTTAGTCCAGCGTTATTTATTGTTCTTTTTCACTGCTGTTTAATTTCAGCGTCCCCCCGGAGGAGAGGTGTGTGCACATGATAAACAGATAATATCATCCCTGCACAGTATCAGATATTTGCTCATCTGTTTTCTCATTTACTCCAGTTTTCATGTGTCAGGGAACAGAGTAATTATAGAAGCGCTGCTGTAGCTACTGGACTCCAGCACTTTGTAGGTTTGCTGCATTCTGATGCAACAGCAAAGCCTGATGTTTATTTTTGATGCACACAATCTTTTTCTTTTTAGAGAAAACTGGTTCATATTTGGAAGTTACATCGATGTCTGTGTCTGGATGTGTTTGTATGTATATATTATGTGTGTGTGTGTGTGTGTGTCCTGAGGCAGCCACAAAAGACACTGAGTAATAAAGAGTAGTAAAATAGCTTCTTCTCATTCACCTATATACTAAAACAAATTTAAAAATATGCTGTGAAGGTTGTGAAAAGACACCCTTATCCATCCATCCATCCATCCATCCATCCATCAGTTTTCCCCCTTTTTTCCCCCTCACAGTCTTTTTCAGTAATAGTGGTGTCACAAGTAGAGCACAGAGACCTCAGGGAGTACACACACACACACACACACACACACACACACACACACACACACACACACACACACACACACACAGAGGACGTGTGTGTGTGTTCATGTTTGTGTTGGTACATGTGTGTCATTTATACTCCATTAACCTCCAGCAGCAGAAGTTATCTGGGAGTTGGGGAGAAGACGTGTCCTACAAAACAGAATAGAAACACAGAGAAAAGGCAGCGGAAGAATGACACATATTCCTCTAAGGTTTCCAGCCTGTTCTTTAATTATTCGTGGTGCTGAGCGGTGTGCGTGTGTGTGTGTGTGTGCGCTGTATGTGTGTGTGTGTGTGCCTGTGTGTGTGTGCCATGTGTGGTCTCATTGTTCACAGGAGGAAGAGAAAGAGACATTTTCAAGGTCTTCAGAGTTTTTATGTTTAGAAACCTTCTATATTCATTTTCCCATTAATCTCATATTTTCGGTGTCACTGATGTACAAAATTAATCCTTCAAAGGCTTCTTGGATCATTGCATTCTTTTCATAAAAATAATAATAATAATTATCATGATAATTTTCTCTGGTTTTCCAATATTATCTAGAACATCTATTATGAGAAACGAAATGCTGCTTTTCTTAATATAGGCTAATAATAGCCTATATTGCTAGATCTTTATGGAGATTAGAGAACAAAAAGCATAATACATTTTAACACTTAGTTAATGTTAATGATGTATCTATACTAATCTATAGAGAGCTGAGATAAACTGGAGGCGAATTTCCTGTTTGTAAAATGATTTTGATTCTGGTATCAACCATCGTAGAAACCTTTGTCCTTATGGCTTATGTCCCTAGACATTCGTAGGATAAAAAAAAAACTGACTTTTTATCCCATATTCTTTTTAAAACTTGAAATAAGTAAAATGATCTGCAAAAGGAATAAGCTTATTCTACTCCATATTAGACTAATTGTGCTAAACACAAGATATGTGCGAAAAACTTTAAAGAATGATCTTAAATTGTATTCTATTGGCAATATTTTGCCTTTTTCAAGTTTAATGTCTTGAAATGAAACTTGAAATAAAGCTCAATTGACTTAATTTCAGTCAATTTAGCATTATTTCCTTAAAATGAGATTAAATATTTTGTCTTTTTGTCCCATATTATTTTTTTTATCTCAAATTCTATGACAAATTTAAAATTATTATTTACCTATGAAATAAAATAATTCTACTCAATATTGGACTAATTGCACTAAAGACAAAACATTTCCCCCTGATATTTTCACTTTTGGCATCATAGCGGTTTCACTTTCAGGGTAGTGGTGATGCGACTTAATTTCAGTCAATTTAGCATTATTTCCTTAAAATGAGATTAAATATGTTGTCTTTTTGTCCCATATTATTTTTTTTATCTCAAATTCTATGACAAATTTAAAATAAGATTATCTACCTATGAAATAGAATAATTCAACTCAATATTGGACTAATTGCACTAAAGACAAAACATTTCCCCCTGATATTTTCACTTTTGGCATCATAGCGGTTTCACTTTCAGGGAAGTGGTGATGCGTTCACTGTCCCACACTCTCACGGTTCATTGGAATATGTGAATATTGTGTAAATAGCTAATTATGATTATACAGTTGATGAATGAGAGATATGTAAACTAGCTATTGAGGATCTGAAAAGTGAAGCCCTTGGCATCTAGAATATAAATTGTCCCCTATTGTTCTTCCACTTTCAGAATGAAGAGACACAATGTTTCTCTGTTCAATTAACCAGGGAGATGTTGGGAGCAAATTGATGAGGTAGGTACGACAGTGTGTTAAATCAGACATAATGAGGTGGTGTTATCCAGAATGGGGTGGAGCTGCTGGTCCGTCATCTGTGAGTTTTGCAGTAATTATCACAACAAAAAACAAAATAATGGCCAAACATACGAACATGGCTTCATCGCTTTCCCACCTGAGAAGGCCGTTGTCATGAACAAAGATGTTTTTTTCCCCACTTTGTAATTTGAAATGCCACACAACTCCCCAAACAAGCGCTTGCCAACACTCTTCCAAAGAGACTTGCTTTTTGGCCGCGTAAAAGTCAGTAAAAGGAAGTGCCAGATAACGTTACAGGCTAATTTGCATATAATACTATTCACCGCTGTGCTGAGGGTCTATTCTTAGTGGCGGATTTTCCTCGTGCATGGGGAGGTGCAGTGATGAGATCTCCCTAGATTTGTCAAGTAAGTGGTAAGGCTTTGTGTTTCCATCTGTATCAGCCGTGCCAATTTGTCACCAGACGCTCCGGGAGTAAACACATTAACAATGCTCCCCGTAGCTGTGTCAAAATGCACTTTGCAGAACATCTGAAATCTGCTAAATGTTGGCAGCGGTTTGTGCAAATAACAGGTCTGAAAATAAGATGACAATCTTCTAGCCAGAGGGTCTGCGAAGCTGCAATATTCAATTTGTTTGTTGTGATGTGTAGGATTCAAAGTAAAATTAAACCCAACTGTAGTTGACTGTCATTTTCTTCTCAAAACATCTAAAAAAAAATAACTCATGATGTTTCAATGTCATGATAGTAAACAACTCCTCCTATTTCCTGTCACATGATGTCAATGATTTCCTGCCCCTTCCTCCTGAGAACATAGAGAAGACAACCCCTCCCATACATAGTAATTTTATCCTGACCTTTATATATATATATATGTATATATACATATATATATATATATATATATATATATATATATATATATATATATATATATATATATATATATATATATAATCATTAAAGTCTCTAAAATAACTTAAAGAATAATTTAATACCTGGGATAAATATTTTTTGGCTTATGGGCATTTGTGCATTGTCAACTATACAGTAGTTGCCAGCAAATTAGAAAAAATAAATATAAAATTATGAGTGACTCAACTGATTATAATATGCATTAAAACTTTGAAAAACATTGATTTAAGTGGGTTAATGTAAAAGATTGACTTCACACTCAGCACTGAATTTGAGCTTCTACCTGTAAATCAGTCAGAATAAACCAACAAAACTTGAAAAATGTGCACAATTACAACTACAGTAAAATAACAGTAAAGCAGTGTCTTTGTTTCTCCTTCTAAAACTAAAACAAGATAAGATAAGATAAGATAAGATAAGATAAGATAAGATAAGACTTTTTTGATCCCACAATGGGGAAATTTGTCTGTTACTGCAGCGTACAGAGTAAAGAAAAAATATATAAAAAATAAAAAATACTAATAAATAGCAGGAAAAAAGAAAAAAGTATGCATGAGCAAAGCATATATACATACATACATGCACGTACATACCTACATACATACACATACACACATATTTGCATATATATATATGGACATACATATCCACGCGCATACACACGTACACATATAGCCAATGCTTTCACACAAATGATATTACTTATATCTAGCCAGATATAAAACCATATTGCAGGTCTACTTCCTCAAATGTTAACAGCTGGCTACATATAGTAAATAATGGAATCTTATCTTCCATTAGTCCAATATTGATTAGAATTATCATGATTTATCTCATTCTAATTTTTTTTTAATAAAAAGTCAGAACAATCAAATACAACTTCCATAATATGAGATTCAAAAGTGAACAAAAAAGATCATTTTTTTTTTTTTTAAACCCCCAAATCCTTTTATTAGCATTTGTTATGAAATACTTTATTTCACTTGTTCTAGCTATATCGGCTGAATCCACATTTATGCATTACAATTAGGTCATTAAGCATACAACTCCAAATATTTAAAAGAAGATCCTTAGTAATTATACTTTCAATAAAAAGACATTTATTGCTAGGCTTTTTTTATATTGCTCAGACCTAATTATCCATAGTTAAATACCTTTGTCTTAACCATCAGTCTGAATTATAAGATAAAAAGACAACATTAAAGATGAAAGTTGATATGCATTTCCATCTGACTTTTCTTATTTGTATTTCCAAAATTGCAAATAAATATTTGGATGGAAGCTCAGTATTTGAAAACGGCTGAAATTTTACCTAAAGGTTATAACACTTGGTGGAGGTGCATTTGCCAGTGTACTGTTAGAAGGAAACTGTCTTTTGAAGATGGAAGAGTCAGTGATAAATCAAAAATGTACATTTTGTGTTTATGTTGGTTTCTTGTCATTTAATAGTTCAATTGTATCATTTATTGCGATGAAAATCAGGATATTGTGCGATTTTTGACACAAATTGCAGATGGTGTAACTGAAAAAGAATAATGAATTATTAAATATTCAATCCACCTAGAATATAAAACTAGTAGCATGTGTTTTTTAATGTTTAAACCTTTTTAAGAGAGTTAAACTATCCATTTCCTTATAACATGTATGATATGAACTTGTTTCTCGTAAGGCTGCAAACACTTTTTAGTACATGAAGCACTGAGATATGGAAACACTCCACTCTGGAGCCTGGAATCAAAAGACAGCGTCTTCAGAGTCTTTGGGCGCAAACAAAAGGCCCAAAGGAGCCTGGATCTCCTGAGAACTTTCTATCTGGGAAACATAGCATCACATATGAAGAGCCTCAGGGATCAAAACAACATAATTAATGCTGCCGTGGTTATGCTGATCACACACACTTGGAATACACACTTCTCCAAACTCTAATGACCGGCAGTCATGTGACAATAACACAAGAGTAACACCAGAGTAACACAAGAATAACACAAAAATAACATGGAAACTGACGGATAAAAGAAACCCTGTTAATTTCTAGCTATGGGTTCATGAGTTTAGAGTCTGTGTGGTCTTAAATAGGGAAACATAGAGGTGTGTGTGTGTGTGTGTGTGTGTGTGTGGGGGGGGCAGGATGGCCTCCGGTGCCATGAATGTAGCATCATCAAGGAGCACTTTTAGCAGATCGGCAGCAACACAGAGAGCGAACTAGGCGAGCTTGTTTTAATAAAGTCTTGAATTATGCACAGTAATAAGCAGAGCCTGGTCCTGAATATTTATGGAGAAAAAGAGAGAGAGAGAGAGGAGGAATCAAGAGGCAGACACTGGCCCTCTTTTTTTTCTCACTTTGTTGCATGCTTGTGCATGTGAGAGAAAGTGGGTGTCACTAATGAGTGGGGGCATGTTCCTGTGGTGAGGAGAAGACGAGAGGAAGGTGGTTTGTCAGGGAAATACAAGCGCATTTGAAATGAGACAAGCAGAACAGAGGAATACGATGTTTAGTCGTAGCCCAGAGTCAAACAAGAAGGAGCCCATGTGCTCAAATATCAAGAAAGTCAAGTACTATACTGCTCAATCCAGGTCAGATCTAGACTCATTCTGTAGCTACATTGGAAAAAATGAAATCTTAACAAGTGAAAATGTCCTCTTTTTGGTACAAGTCATCCAATATTGACTAGAACTGACTGTTCTACCCAATATCAAATTAATTGTGCTAAATACTAGGTATTGTGCCACTACATTTGTTTGCAGTTCACCTTTAAATTTAACTCATTTGATCCCTATATGAGAAGAAAACCTGGCTACGCTGAAAAAAATGAAAACTTAAATAACATTTTCTTGTTTCAGTACAGGTAATCCAATATGTAGAATTGACTTCATTTATTTGATTCCATTGCCATTGCTTATTTCTAGTTATTTTTGGATTTTCAATTTATTCTTTTAGATATTTTCTATTAAGTTTTTTTCAGCAGTTTTCTTGATTTTGGTCAATTTAGTATTGTTGTGTTAAAATAAGTTCACATTGTTCGATTTTGCATGTTAATGTTGTCTCTTTTATTTTTATTATTTTATAATTTTTTTTCACATTTTGGATTTTTTATCTCATAATTCTGACTTTTAAACTATTTTTTTTTTTATTATAATTTGACTCGATTTAAGTACTGACTCAAAAAAAGTAAAGGTGTGAAATGAACACAATTATATAGAACAGGACTTTAATTGGCAGATTATTGCAACCTAATTCTACTTATTAGTGGACTATGATGAAATTATTATTTATTATTTATTGCAATGTAATCCCCCTTATTGTAAAACATAACCAAGCACCTGTACACACACACATTCACTCTTGTGCTCTTAAAGGTCAAATCTCCTCTCCAGTAAAAGCCTCCACCTGCCAGTCTTCCACCCCAGTCGCCCTCCTCAATTCCTCAGACCCTGTCTGCTGCTCCAAGTGTGTCCTCCCAGGCCTCAGGAACATGCCTGATTCACCCCGGCAGAGAGTAGCTCCATGACCACGGCATCAATTAATGACACAACCCACTGGTGCGGGGACAGGAAGTGGGCAGAGGTTTCCAGCTAATAGCCAACATCTTGTTTCTCAGGAGCCAAAGTTTGCCCCCTGAGTCATGTTGGGTCTCTGACGACTTATCAGTTAATAGCGTTAACTCTGCAGGGCACGGCCACCACAGACCTGCTCATTTATAGATGCTGATTTACACTTGTATCCAAAAAGATGCATGACACTCGTGTTTTGAAGAAGGATAAACCTTTTCCTCTGTTTTTTCCTTTTAAAGCAGGGTCAGTGAACAGAAGGTGAAACAGACAACGATGGAGGAGCAGACCAGGGTAATGTGTATTTTACTTCTGTCTGTTTGTGTCTTGATTGTGTGTTTTGTCTCCTGTTGGAGCAGGGAATGCCCCCCTATGATGTTATTGGTGGGATTGCCTCATGTGCCCGTCCTTCACTCCAAAGGTTTTGAAATCTGCACCCAGTATATATACAATACTGTAGTATATACTGCGTAAAATACTGTATTTTATATATAATACTGTAGTATATACTGCATATAATACTGTAGTATATACTGTGTATATACTACACAGTATATACTACAGTATATACTACAGTATATACTGTGTATAATACTATAGTATATATGCTGTGTATAATACTGGACTATCGGCACAATGTGTTGTCTGCAGCATATGCTTCCTGTGTGTGTGTGTGTGTGTGTGTGTGTGCCTGTGTTTTTTGTGTTTATTTATCTGTGTGTGTGTGTGCATGTGTGTGTGTATGTGAGTGTGTCTTTTGAGTGAAACTGTGATTTAGCTATTGTTCTGTATTATAGGATAGAGACACTTGATTGTTGACTTGTGATTCTTCTACCAGGCTTAGCTTTGTTTCTTATTTTTTCCTTTCTTGTATAATTTGCCTGGACTGTTTTGTTTATTGTTGCCGCTTTTATTTACTCTCTGTGTTGTTTTAATGAAATGCTACTAAATAAAGTAGTCAGGCACATCTGTTTGTTACATCCCATTTTGACCTGTACAGCACCACATCATGTCATAGACATAGCTCTGACATAATATATTCAGCATAAGGGCATTTTCTCATCATGAAGGGCTGTAACAATAGGAACCTTTGTTTAGTTCAGTGTGACACATGGACATGTTTTGAAGTGACAGAGGTAGAGAAATCTTCCACCAGTCGGAAGATTGATGGTTCGATACCCGGCTCCTCTGAGTTGCATATCATTGTGTCCTTGGGCAAGATACCTGTGAATAGAGACTACAAATGTCCATTCACCCATGGTGTAAGTGCTTTGAGTGGTCGAAAAGACTAGAAAGGCTTATAAATGCAGGCCTTTTACCATGCAGGCCATCATTTACACCAGGGGAGTTACCGTATCACGAGTTTAAAGTTAAACAAAGTTCATAACCAGCAGTTTAAAACAGTAGCTTCTTGAGATGAAGTAACTGACATAGAGTAACCCTGTGATCTTGTGGCTCTCTCTCTTTTTTTTTACTTTCTAAAGAAATTAATACATCAAAACAAGTATACAGGAATATCAGAGCGCAGCAGTTTTTAATATGTGCTTAAACAGAAAAAGAAAGCAGTAAGCCGAGGGGATAGTTTCCCCCTTCCACACATGGACGTATCATGCTCCCCCTTCCACAGCAGCGATGCCTCTTCCACTGAAAAAAACATAGGTTCAAATAAAAGTTCCTCCTTTTTTTGTACCCATGTCCCTTTAGAGGCTCCATAAAAAAGAGATAAAAAAAGCATATATTTAAGGTTGAGATTTACCAATACTGAGTTTTTGGGTCATATAATTATATTTGATAAATATTTAAAAAATGTAAAACAGAGATGTCAAACTCAGTTTAGTTTAGTTCATGGTCCACATTCAACAGAATTTGATCTCAAGTTTCTCTTTTTATGTAGGAAACATGTCCTATATATTTATACTGTTAATCAACTTTTAATTTACAGAACAAGTTATTCCATATTCATGCAATTTAACACTAATATTAGTGTTAAATTACAATATTTAGTTTCATCAAGCAGCAGGTGAAGTTATCTCCTGAGTTACAAAACTGTAAATATTTCATCACTTAAAGATTCTCATTGGCTTTACATCTCTGTTCAGAAACAGAAACTGGTTCAGTTTTTCTCTTTATACTGTCATCCAGTGGACCGGATTCAACCCTTTATATCACCCTTTAGTTTCACGTGAAAGTTTTTTTTATAGAATCATTCAGATGTGTTCAAGTTACTATAAACAACTTCCATTTTGTGTTTCATATAGATGATGTAATGTTTCTATTTGTGGCTGTTAGAACTATTCTGATAATCAAATCATCCATTTGAATCATTTTCATGATAATGTCCAGATTCTTTGGTGCCAGCTCCATATATCTGCTGCATTTCTGGTTTCTTTACTTTTCTATAATTATAAACTGGTGATTTTTGAGTTGTGGACTGTTGTTCTGGACAAAAAATACATTTCGGGTTAAATCTTCAGCTTTGGAAAACAGTGATCAACATCCTAAACCATTTTATGAACCAATCGATTGATTGTTTCACTAATCTAAAGATTAGTCACCTATCAAAATAGCCATTTGATGCAGTTCTGTATGTATTATTGATAAATATCTTCACCTCATTCCTGCAGCATCTGAATAAGATTCCTGACTAATGAGTTGATCGTAAATAGCATTTTTACGTGTAAATTCCATAGCTGACCCAACCAACAGCTGCAACAAACTCATCATTTCAGTAGCAGATACCTGAACAAACAAAAAAAAAATATTATATTTTATCTGCTTTATTGTATACACAGAGCAGTGAAAATATTTCATGTTACTGGATTGTTTCGGATTTTTTTTTTTTTCACAATATTCTAAAGGAAACCTACAGTGGAGTGAAGCTTTCTATATTGTCAACAACTGAAGAAAATAATATGCTCACAGAAATAAAAAGGCCTTTTCTGCACTGACTGATAACACAGAAAATGTTATATAATGTGAGGCTGCCTTTTCAAAAAAGGTAGATCAACCAAAATGAATTAACTTTGAAATGTATAATTATTTTGCTGTCTAGACCTTGCGTTAGCAATAGGAGCATTATCCTTCATTTAGATAATAATCTTTCCCAAAAGAACATTTACAATGTTTTTCTTGCAGTTTTTTCTTTCTCAATTCCAATACCATTCATTTGCCAGACAAAATGAAAGAGGAGCACAATGTCAAATTATTCTCAGGTGTTTCAGTACTCTCAGGTTTTTATGTTCACAAAAATCATGATTTTGTGCTAATTTTGACAAAATATCAAATGGTGTAACTGAAAAAATGATAAATCTTAAAGATTTATTTCACCTAGAATATAAAACTAGTGAATAGCATTTTAGGTTTTTAAATATTTAAAACATTTTCAAGATATATATATATATATATTATGGTATCAAGTTTTTAGGTTTACACCACATAAAACAAAGTTCACACAAGGACAAAACGTAATGACATTTTGATTGTCTTATTATTACATTATTGATTAGAAAAGGATTAGGTTTTGATCTCAAAAGGTTGGTTTGAGTTTGTTGTAGCATTGGTTAAAGGGCTAACTTTGGTTAATTAAAATAACCAGAATGAAATATACAAAAAGCATGCACTCTAGTTTAGAAAAAAGGAAGAATGAAGCTTTGTAAGCCTGAGACCTGGTGAAGGTTAGGTTTAAGCTTAATTAAAAAGTTTTAAGTTAAAATGCCTGCAACCCCCGCAGATGGTGTTTTGAGGAATAATCATTATTTGGAGACTGTATTTGTCTGGGTGTACACATATTACATTTTTTTAAAATAATGAATTAATTATCATTATTTTTTATTGTAATGATTACTTTTTCAGGTATTTCCTGTTTTTCCTCATTATTATTTAACAATCCAATTCTTTGTAATTTCTTCCCATGTTTTCCTGTTTATATTAATGTGCTGCATCTCTTAAATGATGTTGCGTTTAACAACTCAGTTTCCCTCCATCTTGTTTATGGGACAATGGCAAAACTGTCACGTGGTATAATCCTCTCTTTCTCTTAAAAAAGGTTTTTAAAAAATAAATTAAACTGACCCATATATGAATGATTCACAGTGCCGGGTATGTTACTTTGAAAAAGTTTTATTAATTATTAATAAATAAATTAATTATTAATGGTTAATAGTTACTTCTCCCAATAGATATCTGAGTGGATAACGGAGTTACTCCTCTGTAAAATAAGTAGTGTTATACTGATAGAAACTGAAGAAAAAAACATGGTTATTCCCTTTACTGATGATTACAGCTGTAGTTTCAGCTTCAGCTTCAACACGTTTGAAGAGTGTTAATTATGCAGGTGAATGTTGCTTATGTTTAAGTGACAGTAAAAGGAGAGAGAATATTAGACTGTTCATTAGAGACCTGATGTTTCCAAGCTGTTTTTTCCTACATTGTTTCACTCCGGTGATCGCCGTGTTGCTTTACTCGCTTTGACTGCTCTGCACTTGTGATTGAAGCGGTGGGGGCGGCCGGGGCCTGTGTGAGGTTTTGGGTGGGTAGTTGCAGTAATAGAAGCACAGGGAGCCGTGCAGGACTGAGCCCTGCCTCCTGCTCTCAGCTCTGACTTCTTCATGGTTTCCGGCTTCATAAAGTTGGCCACGTCTGGAGATAAGAGCACTGCAGCTTCCACGTTGGCTGTGTCTGCCAATCAGAGCTCAGCGTGTTCAGCTGTTAGCTGCTAGCGTTTTGGAAAAAATAAGCTCTAATCATACATTTTTGGGATATTTTGGGATTATTATAGGTGGGTGATAATTCATTTAATAAATTTCTTTGGCCAAAAGATGGTGCTTCAATATTACGTCTCAGGCAAACAAGACATTATTTAGCTTGATGTTTTTCAATTTTGTAGCATAAAAGCTAACTAAACAAAGAGACATTACTTCTGTTTCCATCCACCTTTTCTTATTTGCATTTAAAAAAAAAAAAGTGAGCTTCATTGATTGTTAAAAACATCATTTGCCGCCGTTCACAAATGTTTAATCTCAAACATAAAGAAACAGAGTTTTAACCACAAAGATTTACCATAATTCCCAAACATACCCTATGATCATCATGATCAGATTTTACCGCCTGCATCCATACTGAGGCCGAGGGAACTCAGCAGTCACCCAAGGCCACTTTATGCATATTCAACTTGAACCTTAGAACCTTTTTGTAAGCACTTGTTTTCCATTAGCTAAAATTAATATTTGGAGGCTTAAAATTTAGAGAAACTCGATATATGAGTTAACTCAGCATTTTATGTATTTTATTCATGAAGCTAATTTATTGGAATAGACTTAATGGGAACAATATTTTTTTTATGTAATTTGAAGTTTTCTGTTGATTTCTGCTCATAATTCTGAACAATAATGCTGAACAAAGTTGAAATTATATTAATTTCAGTTCTTGCATTTGCATTTTCTTTAAGATATAATGTTGTAGTTAAGTTCTATAATCATTAAAAAAGCAAAAAAATTACATTTCTTAATAATTTTACATATATATAATGTGTGTGCATATGTATATAAAAATACTATTTATGACTGCATCATACATGCATTCCATGTGAGGGAGAAATGAAATGAAGTTGTTGTTAATGAGAAAATAACTAAAACTTGATTCAGCATCAGTTTGAAAACAAACCTCAATAATGATTTTTTTTATCAAAGATAAATTCAGGCATCAAGGGGCTGTGGATGCTGCATGTATAATTCACAATTTGACAAATTTAAATGACCAGTCACTGCTGCTGCTTCCTCATAAGTGAATTTTCTAAATTACACACATTTGATTGTCGTCGTCAGTCTGGGGCCTCAATTATACTTTTCTCCCCTGATTTTCCTTCTGTACCAATTTCAGCCAATTTGCTGTAATTTGTGGACATCTGTGCTCTAGATGATGTCTCAAGACGTCATTATGATATTTTATGACAACTATAATAGATTTTTATAATTTTAAAAAAGGAACCTCATTCATGTTCTGGAACATCTGATGTGCATTAATGGTTTTAATAATTTCTTTTTAAGAATGTGATTTTATGATAGGATATACACTATTTATTTTTGTGTATGATTACCTGTTTTTTCTCAAGTACATTGATAAACATTCTCCTGACTATAAGGCAAGATAAATGTGATATTCTCTACTTTTAGTCTCGTCTCTGTTACCAAAGGGCAGTGTGAATTCAGAGCAGTGAAGAGGCTTTGTTCATTTATTCAGAGCAGAGATAAAGTAACTGCTGCAGCTTTAGAAACAGAAGTGAGAGGCTTTAAACCAAGTTATTGTACACTGTCTGCTGCTCAGTGGCTGGGAGAGAACGTCAAAACTTCAGGAAAAAAACTTTTAACAGCAATCTATTCATTTCTTTACTTACTTCCTGGTTTTAATTATCAGTTTAAAAAAATGATTCAGTTACCTCCAGATCAATATTCATTAAAAAAAACAGGCGACGATGGGAACAGACAGAGCTACAGTCATGTTTCATTAAATGTTTATTACGTGGCCGTGAACGGACGCAACACCGGCAGTCACCACAGCAGCTACAAGCTAATGCTTCCATGAAACTTATGTAAACTTTGAAAAAAATGTACAAACTTAAACATATTCATGCAGAATTCAGAAAACAAAACAGAAATGAATTATTTAAGTTTGCTATTAGTAGGTAGTGTCTATTTATGAGCCTTAGTGCCTTAGTTAGTTATTTTTTTATGCTTTAGTTTTTTTTTTCTTATTTTATTGTATTCACTTGTATTTATTAGGTAAGTTTTCAGTTTTAGGTAGTATGTATGTTATAAAATAGTTTTATTTATAATACATTCAATTTTACATTATTAGGTTATTCTTTCCTTTCCCCCAAAGGTAAAATTAACTGCTGTTGAAAACTGTTATACTGTAATATGCACCTTAAGTATGCAATAGCTAGGTATGTGTACATGTGTGTATGCGTGTGGATATCCATCCATCCATCCATTGTCTATCCCGCTTATTCCCTTTCGGGGTCGCAGGGGTCTGCTGGAGCCTATCCCAGCGCGTTAAGGCGAGAGGCAGGGATACACCCCAGATGGTCGCCAGCCAATCGTGGGGCACACACACCATTCACACACCATTCACTCTCACACTCACACCTATGGGCAATTTAGAGTTTACCAATTAACCTGAGCATGTTTTTTGTATTGTGGGAGGAAACCGGAGTACCCGGTGAAAACCCACGCAGACACGGGGAGAACATGCAAACTCCACACAGAAAGGCCCCAGACCCAGGCCCAAGGCGGTCTTGAACCTGCGACCTTCTTGCTGTGAGGCAACAGTGCTACCCACCACACCACCGTGTCGCCCTGCGTGTGGATATGTATGCGCGTAAATATATATATATATATATATATATATATATATATATATATATATTGTGATGTCATGAGAGGCAATCAACGTTCAGCAGGGCGGTCCAAGAAGTGCACGGAGACAAAAATTCAAAATGTAGTTTCTTTTACTGGTCAAAAAGGGTTTAACAGAAAAGGCATTACAGCTTCCTTCAAAATAAATTTCACTTCGCAAAATACAAACAATTGTCCTTTTCCTTTTAGTATATTTCCTGGGTCTTTACCCCCACAGTACCTCCACACAGCGCAGCAAACGAAAATAGTCCAATACCAAAGAATGAATAATCCAACCACAAGAGTCTTCTCTTTAGCAGGTTTTTCAGAACATATAATCCACCCAGATCAGCGTCTGCAGCTTCTCTCCTACTCGCCACACTCTACTGAGAGCTCTGGTGTCCTAAAAAGCCCTGTAGTTTTACTGCAGGAGATTGGCCACAGGTGTGCCTCATTAGGCAATCAGTGTTCAGTGCCGGGTGAAATTCCTGGCAAGTTCCTGGCTCCACCAGCAGATGGAGCCATGCCAGGATACTGCTGTAGCCATCTCAAGGGGATGTAGCGCCCCTCCAGGACCCGGCCTCTCGTGACATCACAGTATATATATATATATATATATATATATATATATATATATATGCAAATATGTAATATATGTATATGTATGTGTGTATGTACAGTGGGGAAAATAAGTATTTGAACACCGCTACTTGCTATCTTGCTATTTCTCCCACTTAGAAATCATGGAGGGGTCTGAAATTTTCATCGTAGGTGCATGTCCACTGTGAGAGAGATAAACTAAAAAGAAAAATCCAGAAATCATAATGCATGATTTTTTGATGATTTATTTGTGTGATACAGATGCAAATAAGTATTTGAACACCTGTGTGTCATCTAGAATTCTGACCCTGAAGGACCTGTTAGTCCGCCCATTAGAAGTCCACCTGCACTCCATGTATCATCCTTAATCAGATGCACCTGTTTGAAGTGGTTAGCTGCATAAAGACACCTGTCCACCCCATACAATCAGCAAGACTTTAACTTGTAACATGGCGAAGACCAAAGAGCTGTCCAATGACACAAGAGAGAAAATTGTACACCTCCACAAGGCTGGAAAGGGCTACGGAGCAATTGCCAAGCAGCTTGGTGAAAAAAGGTCCACTGTTGGAGCAATCATTAGAAAATGGAAGAAGCTAAACATGACGGTCAATCTCAATCGGAGTGGAGCCCCATGCAAGATATCACCTCGTGGGGTCTCAATGATTCTAAGAAAGGTGAGGAATCAGCCCGGAACTACACGACAGGAGTTGGTCAATGACCTGAAAAGAACTGGGACCAACGTTTCCAAGGTTACTGTAGGTAATACACTAAGACATCATGTTTGAAATCATGCATGGCACGAAAGGTTCCCCTGCTTAAATCAGCACATGTCAAGGCCTGTCACAAGTTTGCATATGACCATTTGGATGATACAGAGGAGTCATGGGAGAAAGTTTTGTGGTCAGATGAGACCAAAATTGAACTTTTTGGTCATAATTCCACTAAGCGTGTTTGGAGGAAGAAGAATGAAGAGTACAATCCGAAGAACACCATCCCTACTGTGAAGCATGGGGGTGGTAGCATCATGCTTTGGGGGTGTTTTTCTGCACATGGGACAGGACGAGTGCACTGCATTAAAGAGAGGATGACTGGGGCCGTGTATTGTGAGATTTTGGGGAACGACCTCCTTCCCTCAGTCAGAGCATTGAAGATGGGTCGTGGCTGGGTCTTCCAACACGACAACAACCAAAAGCGCACAGCCAGGAAAACCAAGGACTGGCTCCGTAAGAAGCATATCAAGGTTCTAGCATGGCCCAGCCAGTCTCCATTTTGTTTCTCCCCGTTGTGGGATCAATAAAGTCATATCTTATCTTATCTTATCTAATATATCTTATCTAATATTACTTACCATGTTAAAATCTATAGGATGAAAATCTTTCTTTAAAACCTACATATAATAAATGTTGGATTAATTGTGCCAAAACAAAACATTTTCACTTGTTATTATTACATTAGCTTAATCCAAGACCTCTAAATAGCTTTGTCATGTGTTCTGTTGAATATTTTTATTCATAAAATAACTACCTGAAAGCAAAAAGAATGTGACAGCAGGAATGAGCAGACAGAAGGCAGCGGTGTACTAAAGAGTACACTGGGCTACAGCTGCCAACAACGTGTCCTGTGACAGAAATACAGGAACCGTACAGCCCGACATGGATTTTAATGCTGAAAAGGTTTTTGTAGAGCAGAGCGGCCTGTGACTAATGCGAGAGCCGGCCAGAGGAAGTGAAAGTCAGAGCGATATTACCTGCGTAAAGACCCTGAGGCGGCAGGCACATGCTGAGAAGCTCGCTGACTAGTGAAATGTCGAAAAAAGAAGTGAAGGAGCCTTTTGGATGAACCAGCCAAACTTCCCCAAACGATATTCATTCTGCTCACCCCAGACACCTTCATGTAAAAATTTTAAGCTCTGTCTGACTTATACTGTTTAGGTTTATTTATTTCAAACAGGGATAGTGCATATTAATGAACATTTTATGTGTATATAGACAGGGTTATAGCCACAGGCGGATTCCAGCTGTTGGCCCATGACAGCTTGATGCAAAAATAAAGTCAAAATATGAATGAATAGGTTAAAAATATTATCAAAATTCAAGGATAACAGTTTAAATTATAGGCCTGGGTGATGAAGTCTATCGATAAAAATGTGTTTATATTCATGTGATAATTAAAGATTAAAAAAGCTCAGAGAAAACATCATCCACCCTGACCTTTAATAACCTGTTCTTAATACATGTATGTAAATGTAGAGGTGGTTATATAGCTACAACATATATTGATATCAAAATATTTTATATTAGGGAATATTCAATTTAATTCAATTTATTTGTGTAGCCCAGAATCACAACCAGGACAGCATCAGACCCTCCAACATCCATAGATCCCTCAGTGCAACATGCTCTGTGAATGAGAAAACACAGGGCAGGACTCCGGGAACACAGCAGATTTAAAAGTACAATAGTGGTTCATCAGTATCACAGATGGAGGAAGAAAAAGAAGAAAAAGAAGAAAAAAAAAGCTCAGAGCATCTCATGAGGACCTGGCAGACTAACTTATCGCAGCATAACTATGACTAGGCCAGCCAGGGCCAGCCCTATATGCTAACTATACGCTTTTTCGAACAGGAAATTTTTTAACCTATTCTTAAATATAGGAAGGGTGTCTGCCCCCCGGACTGAAACGGGAAGACGATTCCACAGGAGAGGAGCCTAGAAGTTGAAGGCTCTGCCTCCTGTTTTAATTTGAGAAATTCTTGGAACCACAAATAAGCCTGCATATTGGGAGCGTAATGTTCTTGATGGACGATATGGGACTAAGAGATCCCTAAGGTAGGATGGAGCCTGACCGTTGAGCGCTTTATAGGTGAGGAGCAGGATTTTGAATTCTATTCCAGATTTCACAGGAAGCCAGTGTAGAGCAGCTAATACAGGTGAGATATGCTCTCTTCTTCTAGTGCCAGTTAATAAACGAGCAGCTGCATTCTGGATCAGCTGGAGAGTCCTTAGAGACTTTTTGGTGCAACCCGACAGTAAAGAAATGCAGTAGTCCAGCCTGGAAGTAATACATGCATGGATAAGTTTTTCCACATCTTTCAGAGACAGGAATTGTCTGACCTTTGCTATGTTGCGTAGGTGGATAAAAGCAGTCCTAGAATTATGTTTAATGTGGGCAGGGAATGACAAGTCTTGGTTCGAAAATGACTCCCAGGTTTTTCACAGTGGAGCTAGAGGCCAGGGAAATGTCATCCAGGATAGCTATATCACTGGATATTGAGTTCCTCAGGATTTCGGGGCCGAGTACAATAATTTCTGTTTTGTCTGAATTTAGTAGAAGAAAATTTGCAGGTCATACAGGATTTTATATCCTTAAGACAAGCTCGAAGTTTAGCTAGCTGATTGGTTTCATTCGGCTTAATTGATAGATACAGTTGTGTATCATCTGCATAACAGTGGAAATTAATAGTGTTTCCAAATGATTTTATGATGATTCTAGTAAATATTGGACTGATATTTCTGCAGTATATAGCTGGGACCATCACAACATGCATCTTACACCTTATTATTATTAATATTATTGCATCCAATGGACCAAGACTTTCACCCATATCACTTCGCTCACACATTCTTGAATTCTACCCAACTTCAGTGAAGTGAAAGCTGGATGAAGCAAGAGGTAAAGATGTGAGAGGCTTTTTTGATTTAGTGCAGTTAAGTGATTTAGGAAGCGAGCGAGGAGAAAAATGGAGCTGGGGTCGAGTTGATGGCTTCTGAGGCAGCGTAGCGTAGTGGAGAGGAAGAGGAAGAAGGAAGAAAGGCGGAGTGCTTACAGCTCCCCGCAACTCTGTGAAGAATGGGATAAGTGCGTGTGTGTGTGTGTGTGTGTGTGTGTGTGTGTGTGTGTGTGTGTGTGTGTTGGTAGAATGGGAAATCACCAGTTGGGTCTCTTTGCTGCTCAGTGAAGAGAGACTGCTGCTGTTACTGATGGCTTGCATTAATCACACCATCAGCCGCTGCCTGACACACACACACACACACACACACACACACATATACCGATGGTACATCCAAACTGTGTTGTCTGTGCGCAACCAGTGTTAATGCTGCAACGAGTCTTGTAAATGACTTGATTAGTTCTTCTCACATTCTCCGATTTTTTAACACCGGAAGATAGGGGGAGAGACGCCATTTCATTAATGACTGACCCTCACACCCTTCTTTCACTAGATACTTACAAGAGAAAGAAGAATGGCGAGGAGACACTTTATCAAAATTATTTTTTAGAAACAGAAAAGGCAAGTCAGCATGTTTTAGCTTGGGGTTTGAAGCTGTACCACCGTATGTCCAACGCTGTCTGAGTGATGTGGCAGAAAATGATCTAGACAGACAAATTCTCAGGGATTCAGAAAAAAAAATAATAATAACACCAAACAGCAAAAAAAAAACAACTGATTTTTAATGTAAAAGTGCTGCATTTGTGTTTTTGCTGGTTTAAATCTGTTTGTTTTGGAGATAATCGGCAGATATTTCAAACTCAACAGCGAGCACTAAAAAAAAAAAAAAAAACTTACAGGAAAAGCTCCCATGATCCCTCTCTGCCTCCTAACTTCATCGATTCCATCTTTTGTTAGCAGACAATTTTACATTAAATGTTTATATGTTTATGCTTTGTCGACCAATCAGCACTCAGTCTTGTCACCTTTACACACCCAGTGCTGTAACAACTTGACAGTATTTCCATATTAGAACTACTTTTACACAGTTTGATGAACCAAATAACTAATCATTTTAATAATCGATAGATCAACCAGAAAAGTCATTAGATGCAGCTCTAATCTAGGTCATTTTTCACTTTCAAACACTTGACAGATTTGGCTCAGCGTTTGGTCATTCTCTGATGTTTCAAATGGCTCCTGTTGCCTCCTGATAATAAACTCTGTGGCCATGTAAAACTTCACTTGACCCAAAGCATTACCAGAATTCCCAACCTGAAGTTTTAATGTTTGGACACAACAGCTGCCATATATATTTTACAGTATATTTGCTCTGCGAGTTGACTGAGCCATTTCCTAACGTCTGCTGCCCCTCGTTAAAATTCCATTACATAAAAATAACTGCAGCCCACTTCACCTCTTCCCTCTCCCCTCTCTCTCTCTCTCTCTCTCTCTCCCCCCTTTTTCGGCCTCTTTTCCATCCCCGGCCCCGCCGTAACACCGAGGGTGCATCGAATGTTTTCCGCTCCATAAAATATCTATAAGGGAATTTGCGGAGTGCGCCGCTCTGCTGCGGTGGTGATTGTGGAGCAGTTTTATTTGGTCTCTGTCGGGTCTATTTCCAGACGCTTTATTCTCCTCTCCCATTCACCTTCATCCTTTCCTCCCTCTCAGTCTTACTCTTTATTTCCTGTCGTCCTTTTTTTCCTCTTTCCTCTTTATCAATTATTTGTTAAGTGTTCTCAACTTCTATATATGGTTTATTCAAACCGAAAAAATGTTGAATAAATATTCATTGTCGTCCGGTTCTTGATTGTGCGGATTTGCTGCTTTAAATAGAATTTGTGGTTGAGGATGGACATTTTATACCATAATTTAAAACATTATAAGAAACAGTTATTAATATTAGAGTTGGGACACTGACCTTTACATATGATTAGTGGCTGAGGCCATAGGTTCTTGTAATTCCCTGACCAGGTTATATCTGAAAAAATGTCTTATCTCACCTGTTGTTTTAACAATGTGGACATTGGGGAAAAGGTTACTATACCATTTGAAGACAATATACTCATGCGTGTGTGCATGATGTGTGAGCGTGTGTGTGTCCTCATGTAAAGAAAGAGTTTCATGTTCTCCCTGTGTCTGTGTGGGTTCTCTCCAGGTTCTCCAGCTTCCTCCTACAGTCCAAAAACATGCTGAGGTTAAATGGAGACTCTAAATTGTCTGTAGGTATGAGTGTGTGAGTGGATGGTGTGTTAGCTCCATGATAGGCTGCTGATCCCCATGACCCTAGTGAGGAAAAGACAGGTGTATAAAAAGGAAGGATTATTACTTTACTGTATGAAACCACTATTGTATATAGTAAATATTTATTATTATTTTTATACATTTTTTATACAATTACTTTTTTTAAATACATATTTATTTAAATATTGTAACATCTTAACTACTTTACCACTGTGATGAGTCAATGCAATGACATTTAGATGAGTGTTATGTTTGAGTATCTAAATGACAATAAAGTCTAAGTCACTACATATTGATACTAAAGAAATTGAAGAAGAAGAACATTCATCAGAATTCAGATTTTTTTCTGAAACAAATAAAAATAAATGATGAATGTTGATTCCTTAAATGTTCTAAGAAAATAGAATGAATGATAAAAATAAGAAAAAAATCTTGCCCCATTAATAATTAAAATAAAATAGAGTAAAATAAAATCAGAACTGACCTTTTTTTTGGAAAGGAAAAAAATGCCCATTTTTTTTCCAGTGGTCCTACTTACAGTATATAAATCAGTGCATTCTAGCAGGAAATATAATTAGGTGTTTTTCTTTTCAGCAGTTTGTTTTCAGAAGGTCAGTTTGCCTCTGCTGGGCACGACAGAGATGCTAATTTTCTTTGTGTGGGTGACCAACATCAGACTTCGTGATTCATCACTCATAGTGCTAAAAATGACTGTGTGGGAGGGAGTGAATGTTGAGTCCAGCAGTTTGACCATTTCCCAAGCATGAGGTCTTTTCTCCAGCCCTGCTGTTAAGAAGAGTGTAACAGGATGATGGTGTGGAGGTTGTGGCTGGGGAGGTTCTCCTTAGGGGCTGTTCACACACATTAAGTCCAGCCTCAGGTTTCTATTCCCTCTGATCGGTGACTTGCAGTGTCATCTCTCTCTACCACCCACACAACCTCTGTGTGCCACAAGTGTTCATCCAATCAGGTTAATGCTTCGTGGTTTCATCACTGGGTCTTGATGTGGTGCGATCTTGACAGATGGTGGCACTATAACAAAATTCAGGTAACTTTTGAACATTTGTAATTCTCAGAATCAAAATGTTTGTCTTGATTCTGTAGGTCTATGTGAATTTTGATGAGAAAGGAAAAAACTGTAATATAAAAATTGATTTTTATTTTCTTTTTTTTTTTTTTTTTTTTTACAAAAATCATGATTTTCTGTAAATTTTTAACACAAAATGTCAAATGACATGACCGAAAAACAATGGTAATTTTTTCAATATTTAAACCAGCTTAAATATAAAACTAGTTGATAGCATAGGTTTTTATTTTTACACTACATGATTACACTACATTTTTATCACTCCTCTTACAAAGTTCTAGCAATCGAGAACAAGCTGGAAAAGCTGCTATTTGTATTTTTGACATTTCATACAGTTGAAGCTGAAGCTGTTTTCATTACAAAGCCTATCACATCTCCAAGTATTCCTACTACTGGAACCAGATTTGTTGGTAGTGTGTAGCTTTTTTTAGGGTGATGGTGAGGATTTTTAAGCTATTTGGCCAATAGTTGGTGCTGTAACATTATTATCATCCTTGAATCAATAACTGTTCATCTAAAAACTTCCCACCAGCAGAGGTGTCAATCAACTAAGTACAAATACTCAAGTAATTATTACTAGAAAGTTTGTATCTATCCTTTACTTTCGTCATTATTTTTAGGCAGACATTTTACTTCGACTCCTTACATTTTCACACAATTATCTGTACTGTCTGTTCTTTACATTAAAAAAGTAATCTTTACTCCTTTTTATTCTAGCTTGTTTTCATGACAATTGTCAAAAAGTGATTTCCTGCCAGAAATTGCATTATTTGACCTGTTCTGTGCCCTGAATTATAACCAATCCAGCCTTTATGTCACTGTTAAAATACCTTTAAAAGTACATAAACACATTTTTATGTTGCCAAAAAGTGACAACAGCTCATATAATGGGAGTTTAAGGTTGCTTCTGCCTAAAAATCGCTCATTTGGGAGTGTTCTATTTAACAGACTTTTAACTCACTTACTCACTACTACATGTTCAATTACTTTTAGAGAGACAATACAACACATGAAGTCAAAATCTGCCAAAAAGTGATTACAGCTCATAAATTGTCACGAACAGGCAACTGATTTTTTTCCCATTAGTTTTAGTAGTTGATTTTTTTCATCTGATTTCACTCTGCTCCTTACTTAAGTTATTTTTACTTTCTACTAACTATCTTTGAAACTAAAGCGATTGTCTATTGTCAATCTCCTACCGTTTGCATTTCTTTGTATATTTTATCTGATTTCTGTCTTGTTTTTTATCTTTATATCTTTTGCACTCACTGTGGGACTATGAGAATTTTTTTTAAATATAAAGTTGACTTTGACACCTCTGCAAAACTGCAGGTTTGCATTTATCTATAGCCACTGTGTCTAAGCCTTGATCCTCCGGTATTAGATTGATATTTCTGCACAATTCTCTGACCTTTCAGGTTTCATTTGCAGTATTATTACTAATCACTAACAGAGATAGATGTGATAGCCGCCCCTCAATCATCAGCATGCAATCATATTTTTGGCACCATGTTTCATCCTACAAAAATTTTATGTATATAAAATGGATCTTAATAAATCATGTTGTTTCTTTTAGCTTAAATGCCCAAGGGTGCAATCATATTTGGTTGTGAACTGTCGGCTCTCTCATCTGTCTCCCTGAAAATCTTCAATCTTAAATCTGAGCCTAAAGCCAAAAATACACAAAAATGCTGGGTCTGAAAACTTCCAAGTGTTTGTTCTGTATATTGAATATTTGCTCCTGACTTTTCTTATTATTTTAGAGAATCCTCCAGTTATTGTAATGTATAAATTTACAGTCCTCTTTGATTCCCTAGGTTGGTGGACAAATACAGTGTCAATGGACATGAAAGTGGGTATCAACTTTTATTTTATTATTTTTTTTTTTTTGCTCACAGGATGAAGATAAAAGACTTCAGTAATCTCCTGACTTTTCATGTGGCACCATCATGGAGTCAAGATTTCACCTCCTCCTTTGTTCTATGATCAAATAGCTGAAAACGAATGATTCAGCCTCAGCTGTCATGCCCAATCAATTTGATTTATAACGCAGTGATTATATCATCAGTTTCCTCAGGACACATTTCAAGTAGAGGAGGTGGAGACCATTGTTAACCTAAGTGTTTACTGAGTGGTGGTGTGTTCCTTTTTAAATGGTGTCAAGTAAATAAGAGCGAATATTTAGTTACCTTACTTAAGTATAAATATTGGGTATCTAGACATTTTCACATAATTATATGTACTTTCTAATCCTCATATTTTAAAAATATCCCCATAACTCCTGTTTCATTCCAGCTTGGTTTCATGACAAATGTCAAAAAGTGATTTTCTGCCAGCAAGGGCATTATTTGACCTGCTCTGTGCCCTAAATTATAACCAATCCAGACCCTATTTTCACTGTTAATATACTTTTAAAAGGAAAATACAATACATAAAGCACACAAGTGATGACAGCTCATATATTGGTGTTTAAAAGGTTCCTGTGAATGACGCAGCAGGAAGCAACAGTCTTCTACAAGAGAAAAGCCAGTGAGCATTTATAATAATGAAAGAAATAATAGAACCTTTTTAATGTGTGATATACATAATTGTTGGCATGCTTTCATTAATGAGATAATGTGTTAATTTTCCCTAGTTATTACAAATGCAAGTGTTGTAGAAGTGAGTGGTGTTTTTGTGATTTGTGTTGGTGTTTATTTTAAAAATCAACAGTTTTCTTCCAGAATCATCTATTGTTAATAAAAACCATTAGTTCTGACAAGCAAACCAAAAAGCTGCATCATGAGACAGTGACACCAAAAAAATGCTGTTGAACACACAGTTTTTGCAAATGCTCTGCTAAATGAGAAATAAAAAAGAAGAAATCTACTAGGCGAGTTGGCGTTTAGTCAAACTTACATAATATCGGGTGCAGCAAACTGTGAACTCTGCACCCCGTGCTTCCTCTTATAAAGTGGAGGAAGTGCAACGCTACATTAGCTTTAAGCATTTATTGAAAGTGAGACTTTATATGCTGGACAGAAGCTGTCACAGCGGCTGAAACGGTTTGTTTATTTTAATTTGCCACCTCCCAAACCTCCCACACTGTTTGTTGAAGTGGACCCAGCCCAGCGATGTCCACACAGCGAGCTGAGAATCAGTATGCAGGGAATGGATCCCTCCACAGCGTTTGTCTGTGTGCCCATGGTGATTACAGCCGACAGATATGACCGTCGGCCCGACAGGTGTCACTCATCACACATGCTGCTGAGCATTGTGTGTGTGTGTGTGCGTGTGTGTGTGTGTGTGTAAAGTTTGTCTCTGTCCAACAAAACCTGGGACTTCATTTCTCCATCTTCTTCATTTTATTATTTATTTCCCCATTAGTCACAGACTAAGCTGCAGTCTCTCTCTCTCTCTCTCTCTCTCTCTCCATATATATATATATATATATATATATATATATATATATATATATATATATATATATATATATGTGTATATATATATATATATAAAAACAAGCAATTGATCGAATTTGAAGGAATCAAGTAATAGTTAACTACTTTGACTTTTTATATATGTATAAAAATTTGATCAATTGCTTGTTTTTTTTTTAGGTTGGATAGTTATCTACTTACTTTTGTACCATTCAAATGTCCCATACCACACACTTTGCTGTTTTTATTTGAAATTTTGACATCCCTGACAAGACACGTTTGTGATTTTAAGTACGGAAGATCATCTGAATATAGTTTTACACCTCCTTTCTCAAGCTTCTTTTTTAACCTCTTTTCTGATTGGGTGTGTGGGCAGTCGCTGTTTGGATGTGACGTCACAATATCACGTCATGATCGTTTGTGTTAAGGCACAATTTTTGAATACAAGGTGTGTATGTTTCTCTGAGGATCGAGCAATTTGAAACATGACAAGAGTATTTATTCTCTGTCTGCTGTCATATATGCAGTCAAATATTAATATGGGTCTAATGAATTCTAGAAAGTATTGACTGGACCTAAACTACTTATATTTGAATAAAAAATTAAAAAAAAGGGGGGGGGGGGGTTCTAAAACTTTTAGGCAGTAGTTAGTCTGGTAGTGGATCTGGTAGAGTGTCATGATCAGGGAGGACAGGGGTGATGTTGCACTAATTGTTGTGGACTGTGAGAACCGTCACCTCCACCATCCCTGTTACTGAAGCGTTATCAAAGGAGAGACCAACATGTGGTGCTAGTCCTTTATCCTAAATGTTCTAAATATGTAAATAAATTATTTTTTTGTCATCAAAAGCTGTTCTGCCTTTATTTTGTTTATTGTTTCATAGAGGTTTTTCCCTGTTACAAGTTTTTAGGGCAGTTTTTCCTAAAACCCATTGCGGCAAATCTGTGATACTGTGATTTTAGGATACACAAATAAAATGGACTTGACTTGACTTGAACGAGGGTTCAGATGTTTGAGCAGTGATTAAAAATAAAAGAAATGGACGTCAGTCAACATTTTACTTGAATTTTCTTCAGGGAATCTAAAGTCTCATTGGATATGTTCAATGTTTATGCAGTCTGAAAACTCAATATTCTGTGGGTCTTCAAAGTCTAGTGAAAATTCTCAAAAACTGGCAGTATGAAGCTATCCAATAAAAAAAATCCACAAAAAAGGGTATAGGCCATTGTGCCATGTGCAAGCTCCATCCAAAAAATGAGTTAGATCTGACAAACAGGCAGAGAGATGCATAGATTAGACAATCTACTTCTGCTAAACCTTCTTTTTCAATCTCTCTGAAGCTGATTCTGAGTGAAAATGAGATGTTCTGTTTCAATACTCGCTTATTCGCCTCCAAAATTCTCTCCCCTTTCTGCTCACTGCTTTCCCTCTGCAGCCTTGTGGAAAAGGAGGAGGAGGAGGAGGAGGAGGAGGAGGAGGAGGAGGAGGAGGGAGGCAGGTAATTACATCCCTGACAGACGGAGAAAGTGAAGGAACGGGGGGGGGAAAGGAGAGGAGGCAGTGAGTTAAAGCCGCGTGAGAGGAAGAGGAGAAGAAGCGAGAAAGAATGAGGGAGAGAAATGGGGGATTTATTTTGGCTCACAAACAGCCAATTCATAACCCGGTGCCTCCTGTCCAAACTGTATTACTCTGTGCTGGTTTACAGCCTGTAGAGGAGCAGCTCAGTGCTGTTCAGGGCTAATTTACACTGCGAGGGAAGCTTACTACACAGCTTCTTATGAATATACTCCCCACGTCTTAATAACAATGACATTTGTATTCTGGGCAACTTCTCAGGAGTAAATGGAACAAGATGCTCGCTCATGAATTCTACATCTCATGACAGCACACTGACAAATAACCAAAGCCTGAGATCTTATTCATCTTTTCCATTGAGCTCCCTTGTTAAACAAACTATTAACAAGACTGAAGAGATGCAAAAAAACTGACCGATTGCCAGGTTTTTCACCAGCACAAGAGCCAATTTCACAACCAGGAAGTTTCGGTAAGGTGCATCGAAAACACAGTGATATGATATTATGAGTTAACACCTTACAGTAAGACTGGCTGTGTGAGAAGGTGATGGCCCCTCCCCTTCTCACCTGTTTATAAGGGGGGAACTGGATAGCCGAGGGAGGAGTTTTCCCCCGGACGGGTTTGCGTGAGGGACGCGACACGTGTGGAGCTGCCTGTTTGGTCCACCTGGTGCGAGGTGGATCTTCCCTGCTGGCGTTTTGTGAGTTTGTGAGTTCCTTTGCCTCCTGTCTCCACTTCTTTTTCTGGTTGCCCTGATCCCTTTTGTGGGGCGACCACGTCGGTCGTTCACAGGCCGAGAAATGGTGTAAATTATCGGTGTTGAGTAAAGATAGTAGGGTTTTAAAAAAAAGTACCTGGTAAAAGTGGTAAAAGTATTAAAGTATATATAAAAGTATATAGGGGGAAAAATTACATTAAGGACAAAAGTTTGTCCACAAAACATGTTTCTAAAGGCCATGATGACTATCATGTTATATTAAAATCTAGATCTAATAATGACAACATTACTAATTGCCTAACCCCAACCGACTGAATCGAACTGTTGTATAACTTTGTAACTGCATGTGTTTTGTTATGATAACAAGCACATTCATCATAATTTTAGAAAGGGTATTTGTCAAAATGTTTTATAAAATAGTGTTAAAAAAACATGTGTGCATATTTTAACACCTTAATGTCACATAAAAACAAAATATTCCAGATGTTCAAAAAAGCGATCATAAAAGTGTGGATAATAGTTCTATGAACCATCATGGGAATTTCAGTTGATTTTGTAAATTATGTAGTGAAACTGTCATTGTCAAGGTCAAACTGTTATTTTGAGAAAACGGCCTTTAAATAAAGAAATGTATGAGTTGACGGTGATGGGTTAGAGTGATGAAATAAAGGTATTTTCAGAATAGTTTTCAGTATATTCTACATTTTATGAAAGCATAAAAGAAAAGGTGTGCTGTTACTTTTATCTACAAAATATGAATTTTTATTTGAATTAAGTCATTCTTAAGATTTCTTAAGAGAATGAGGATGAGGTCAAAAAATTAATAAATCATCAGACTTTTTGCACTGCCAACTGTTGCCTACTGATACCATACTTCCACCTATAGACTCCATTTATACTCTAAACTGTAGACACATGCCTAGTGTGATAATGGATTCTCCAGTTGAGTTTATAATGGGAGCCTATGGAACAAAATGTTGGTGTGCTTCAGTGGGTGACATCAAGGCTTAAGAGTGTTTGAGAAAAAAAAATTACAATTGACAACATGCACACATGTTTTTTTCCAACTTTGCTGAGAAACTTATTCTGATTTTACCACTGTGTTATTTGTAAAATTACTAATTATACACCAAGTTACAAATTACACCAAAACTTGAGTAAAGTCCTTATCTGATAGGAGCTATCATTTTGTCAATTGAAGCTCAAATGGGAGACTACTGCAGAGGGAGGAAAAAGCTGTTTTTCTCTATATTTCAGTCTGCCTCTACCTGCAGTGCAGCTGTAGTCATTGGCAACCAACTTGTGTTGCCATGGTAACCAATGATGCTCAAGCCAAAGCCCATTAAGGTTTACACAGAAACATCTGGCTCTTTAACATGTATATCCATGAAAAGAAAATGTTTGTTGTCCCTGAGCCCTTTCAAAATTATATTTCACGGAGCAGAAGATGTCATGACAAGTTGCCAGGGATCTGTACAGGAATACTGTGTGAGTGCGCTAAAATCATTTCAATATAACACTTAAGGATAAGAAAAAGTGTCAGTCGGTCATTTTCTATACCAGCTCATTCCTAACTAGGGTCACAGGGGTCTGTTGGATCCAATCTGTGCACATTACAAGGATACGCCCCAGACAGCCTATCGTGAGACAGACACCATTCACTCACACCTACACACCTAAAATCTCCAATTAACCTAAGCTGGAGACATTTATGAATTGGAAGATACAGATAATAATAATAAAAGACAGCACCTTTTTTAAGTTGTCAGGAAAACAAATGGGAATAAGTTGGAGTTACGAGGATATTTAAATAATGTGAGTACAAAGTACATACTGTAATTGCATTTTCATGCAATTATAGTATGTGGAAACTCACCTGCAAAATAATTATTTCGGTAAAGTAAAGGCACACACAACGTTTCTACTGAATAAGGGAATGAAGTCTTTAATTGATTATTTACTCTTGCAGAAAATAGCAAACAAACTTTGATTACTCTGAAAAAGTATCATGTACAGTGGCTTGCGAAACTATTTGAACTTTGTGACCTTTTGCCACATTTCAGGCTTCAAACATAAAGATATAAAACTGTAATTTCTTGTGAAGAATCAACAACAAGTGGGACACAATCATGAAGTGGAACACACTTATTGGATATTTTAAACTTTTTTAACAAATGAAAAATTGGGCGTGCAAAATCATTCAGCCCCTTTACTTTCAGTGCAATAAACTCTGTCCAGAAGTTCAGTGAGGATCTCTGAATGATTCAATGTTGACCTAAATGACTAATGATGATAAATGGAATCCACCTGTGTGTAATCAAGTCTCTGTATAAATGCACCTGCACTGTGATAGTCTCAGAGGTCTGTTTAAAGTGCAGAGAGCATCTTGAAGAACAAGGAACACACCAGGCAGGTCCGAGATACTGTTGTGGAGAAGTTTAAAGCTGGATTTGGATACAAAAAGATTTCCCAAGCTTTAAACATCCCAAGGAGCACTGTGCAAGCAATAATATTGAAATGGAAGGAGTATCAGACCACTGTAAATCTACCAAGATCTGGCCGTCCCCCTAAACTTTCAGCTCATACAAGGAGAAGACTGATCAGAGATGCAGCCAAGAGGCCCATGATCACTCTGGATGAACTGCAGAGGTCTACAGCTGAGGTGGGAGAATCTGTCCATAGGTCAACAATCAGTCGTATACTGCACAAATCTTTCCTTTATGGAAGAGTGGCAAGAAGAAAGCCATTTCTTAAAGATATCCATAAAAAGTGTTGTTTAAAGTTTGCCACAAGCCACCTGGGAGACACACCAAACATGTGGAAGAAGGTGCTCTGGTCAGATGAGACCAAAATCTAACTTTTTGGCAACAATGCAAGACGTTATGTTAAAGCAGCACAGCTCATCACCCTCAACACACCATCCCCACTGTCAAACATGGTGGTGGCAGCATCATAGTTTGGGCCTGCTTTTCTTCAGCAGGGACAGGGAAGATGGTTAAAATTGATGGGAAGATGGATGGAGCCAAATACAGGACCATTCTGGAAGAAAACCTGATGGAGTCCGCAAAAGACCTGAGACTGGGACGGAGATTTGTCTTCCAACAAGACAATGATCCAAAACATAAAGCAAAAGCTACAATGGCATGGTTCACCAAAAAACATACCAAGGTGTTAGAATGGCCAAGTCAAAGTCCAGACCTCAATCCAATTGAGAATCTGTGGAAAGAACTGAAAACTGCTGTTCACAAACGCTCTCCATCCAACCTCACTGAGCTCGAGCTGTTTTGCAAGGAGGAATGGGCAAAAATATCAGTTTCTCGATGTGCAAAACTGATAGAGACATACCCCAAGCGACTTGCAGCTGTAATCGCAGCAAAAGGTGGCGCTACAAAGTATTAACTCAATAGGGTTGAATGATTTTGCACGCCCAATTTTTCGTTTTTTATTTGTTAAAAAAGTTTAAAATATCCAATAAAGTGTGTTCCACTTCATGATTGTGTCCCACTTGTTGTTGATTCTTCACAAGAAATTACAGTTTTATATCTTTGTTTGAAGCCTGAAATGTGGCAAAAGGACACAAAGTTCAAGGGGGCCACATAGTTTCGCAAGCTACTGTATATGGCGAGAAGATTTACAGCAGCAATCCTTTAGAGAGTTTCTTATATCCTGTTTTAAAATACAGATTTTTTTCTTGCTGCCTTTATGTCACACTGTATTTCATTTGTTCTTTATATGATCTGCTGCGTATGGATGAGAGGAAAGGCTTTCTGTTCCCGAACTCTCTAAATCACCCACTTTATAATAAACATTTAAGCCAGCAGAGTGTTACTCATGCTTGTAGCCATAAATATTACATGAGCATCTTTCAACTTTAAAACATCCGATTCAACTCAAATCTCAAATCAAACTATGCTCAACATTTGATTATCTCACTGAGGAGAAATCAGCTGCAGGCTCTTGCAAATAATATCTTAGATGGTACAAATCAGTACCATCTAAGAGTCCTTTTTATTTTCTATATATGTTTGTTTTTATGTTACACACAAAACGAAAGGAAGTCAGAGATAGAGAAAAGAGAGCCAAAAAGTCTGAGCCTACACTAATAATAGACATTTAAATGCAGTTGTGTAATTGAACTGTTAATGTATATTTACTATATAAAATGTTGTGAAAAATGTATAAAATGTTTTAGATGTTAAGATGTGCAAATGAAATCTTAAGCTACAGCTGTAAAGAAAACATCATCCAACCTATGTGCAGCTTCTCTGAAAACACACACTGAGAGGATTGTTTTTTTTTTTTATTTGATAGCATCAGTTAGTATAAATGAAAAAAAAAACAGCCATTGTTTAATATTTCATATCCTAACTTCTTCCAGGGATGCTGTGAAAATCAAATACAGATCCCAGTTTATGGAGAAGGAGCCTCCTAGAGATGGAGGCTGCGTGTGTGTGTTTGTGTGTATCTTGCTTGGTTTGAGGATTTCATTTATTCTGTTTGCCACACAGTTTATTTTCTGCAATAATCTAAAATTCAATGGAAACATCACACAGGCTTTTTGTTGAGCAAACCAGGGCGATGTTAAATTCTAGTTTCAAAAAACAACATCCCTGCAGCTCTTGATACCTGAGCAAGAGAAACATCTCTGTAGATAAAAAAGCAAAAAGATTCAGTCTATTGTTTTTAGACTAGTTTGCTTAACTGATAAAAAGTTTTACTTTATCTGTTTATTAAACCTTAATCTGTAAAATCTGGACTTGTACACTGCAAAAATGAAATGTCCTTATTTTTATTTTTTATTTATTTTTTATTTATTTTTTTGCAGTGTATTCAGTTGTATACCAATCTCGTCTCGTCTTTGGCAAAGAATTATGTTTTCTTGCTTTTTTTTGGTCAATCTAGTATTGTTTTCTTAATATGAGGTTAAATTGTTTGGCTTTTTATTTTAATAGTGTATATGTTTTCTTCTAATTCTGACCTTTTTCCTTAAATTCTCAAAAAAACATATCTGCTGAATAAATATGTTAATTCTACTAAATATTAGTTGTACCAAATACAAGACAATTTTACATTTAAAGATTTATTTTTCTGCAGTGTATTCAGCTGTAAATTAAAGATCCTTTTGCTGCAAATATAAATCTTAACAAGTAAAAACTCCTTTATTTTTGGTACAATTATTCCAATATAGAGTAGAATTATCTTAAAATATCTTATTTCATTTGAAGGTAATTACTTTTCCTCTTGATTCTAGTCTTGCTTCTTCAAAAAATATTAAATTGTTTAACATTTTATCTTAATGTTGTCTTTTTAATCTCATATCCCATTTCTAAAATCATCAATGTCAATGGAGTAAGATAATTCAAAAACAATTCATCGACATTGTCAGACTGACTGTGTCAAAAATTCTCACTTTTTTCATATTTCCGTCTTTCCGTGAGAATGTTCTTTTCAACCAGTAAAATGCAGAGAATCACAGCTCCTCCTTTGACTCCAGCCAAGGTCCCTGTGTAACAAAAACAGCCAGAGTTCCAATTAATTGCCATTAAATGTTAATATCTGCCATTGGGCGCTTTACATCCGCTGCACCAAACACCACGAAGAGTCAACAGGAATTTCAAGGAAACCTTTGTAGTTGTGTTTGCAGCAGTTTGGGGGCGGGTGGCTGCATCCAGTCCATGATATTTAAAGGCACCATTGAATATTTATAGTTTTCCCGCTCAATGCATATTTATGATCCGCATGTTTTGCTCTGACGATTGACACGACAGAGAAACCGAGCACAGCCCACGTCGACCTGTTCGCTCACCCCACCTATGAATATTAATTAGGATCCAGCAGACCACGAAGACTTATTATATTATTGTTCAGACTGACCTTGGTCATATCTGCACGCAGCATCTCCAAGTTTTGCCTCTCGCTGTGTAGCATGAAGCTTTGAAGCCAATGATAATGGCGACTTGAATAATGTAGCATGGTTTCGGAATGCACAGTGTGATCACGTTTTCTTTTCATGGGTCTTTGTTGGTTTTGTGCACATCACAGAAGAGTCAATCTGAAACCTGTCACTGTCACAATCTGACCCGCAACACTCCTGTTTACATGAAAAAGTGGAAAAGTCTCAGCCGCTGTCAACACACACACACACACACACACACACACACACACACAGACACACACACACACACACACACACACACACACACACACACAGTTTGAAGACAATAAAAAGGCCATCGGCACACAACATAGCTTTATTTTGTCTTTGTTGGGATCAATAATTACCTGTGGTGTGTTCAAAAAATCAACCTGAGTGTTAATAGAATGGTGATAAACAGAGGTTTCAAGTAACAAATCAACAAGTACTGTTACCTTACTTAAGTGGAAATTTTGTGTATCTATAGTTTACTGAAATAGTTATTTTTCAGCCAAATGTAGTTCTGCTCCTCACATTTTTAGAAATTCTTTGTACTTTCTAATATGTTTATTTTAAGAATATCAATTCTCTCTACTGGAGCCTGTTTCATGACACCTCACTGTGCCTTTAATTATAACCATTACTCTTTTTCACTGTTAATATACCTTAAAAGGATGATAGAATACATAAAAACATTTCTTATAGTGTAAAAGTGCTAAAAATTACCAGAGCCATCAAGTATACGTACAAATACTTTGTTACCTTACTTAGTAAGAAGCTATGGATATCTATACCAACTCCTATTTCACTCTGTCTCGTTTCCATGTCTGTCAACTGCCAAAAAGTGCTTTTCTTCTTACTCTGTGCACTGCAAAAAATGAAAATCTGTGCAAGTGTAATATACTTGAATTCAGCATTTTAATCTCATTACACTTGTTTTTGAATGTATTTTCTTAGTAAGACTGAATATTGTTAAGATTATTTGACTGGATTCAAGAAAATTCATCTTTTTTATCCTACCTAGATAATAAAACTAATTCTGAGCAGCTTTTTTCTTAAAATAGCATACATTGTTGACTGAGTCGTGTTAACATTTAGACTCTAAGTACATTTTTACTTGTTTCAAGACAATAAGACAATCCATATCCACCTGTTTTAAGAACTGATCCGATCTCATAAGATATTCCGGCTAATCAACTGTGATTGCATACAAATTCGGTATAGGGCCATTACACACCGGGCGACACGGTGGTGCGGTGGGTAGCACTGTTGCCTCACAGCAAGAAGGTCGCAGGTTCAAGACCGCCTTGGGCCTGGGTCTGGGGCCTTTCTGTGTGGAGTTTGCATGTTCTCCCCGTGTCTGCGTGGGTTTTCACCGGGTACTCCGGTTTCCTCCCACAATACAAAAAACATGCTCAGGTTAATTGGCAACTCTAAAATTGCCCGTAGGTGTGAGTGTGTGAGTAAATGGTGTGTGTGCCCCACGATTGGCTGGCGACCATCTGGGGTGTATCCCTGCCTCTCGCCTTAACACGCTGGGATAGGCTCCAGCAGACCCCTGCGACCCCGAAAGGGAATAAGCGGGATAGACAATGGGTGATGGATGGATGGATTTACTACACCTAAACAAGACAATTACTCTAGATAAGAAAATAAATATGCTAGCAAAGACAATAAAACTTATTTTGAGCCTTTACATGAGCTGGTATCAAGCACATTTTCCTTGTTTTTAAGATGCTTGTATGCTTATTTTGAGCAATATTTGCTCAGATGAAATTTGTTTTTAAGCCATAATTACTAAAAAATAAGAAGAAAAAGCTCAGAATAAGAGAAAAAATCTTAACAAGTAAAATAAAAATTAGATTTTTATGCTTGATTTAAGATTTTTTGTATGCTTAATACTAGCACATTATTTTCTTATTTTAAGAAAACTTACCAAGTCCCATTTTCTTGCTGCACTGGCAGATTATTTTGCTTAAAATAAGTGATATACCCCCTAAAACACTATATATTTTTCTAGGGCATTTTTTGCAGTGTGCTCTAAGTTATAACTAACCCTCAGTTATAATTACTAATCCTGTTCACTGTAAAATTACCTCTAAAAGGACAATACAACACATAAAACACTGACAAAAAAAGTGATCACAGCTCATATAATTGGAGTTAAAGGTTGTTTTTGCCTAAAAATAAAAAATAAAATTGTTAATTCTTTAGTGGTATATTTAATGGATTTTATCTCACTTACTTACTAGTGACATGACAGGCAACTGATGTTTTTATTGCTTTTACTTCTATATTTTAATAGTTTTAAAACCAGAACTTTTAATTGAGTAAAAAGTTTGAGTTGATACTTTAACTTCTACAAAAGTATTTTTAAACCAGAGTTTCTATACGAAGACTTTTGACACTGGATATTTAAACTATCTGCTCATGGAATATATGGATAATTCAAGATAATTCTACTTAATATTGGATTAATTGTACCAAAAACAAGATGTTTTGCAGCATGACCTATCTGTAAAGGTTTTTGCTTGAGGTTGTTTTATAATGAAAGGATTCGTAACTTTGGACAAAAGAGTAGAAGTAAGAAGTCAGCTGACAAATTACTACTCCAGTAACGTATAAATACACAAAACTTATACTAGTATTTGTACTTAGTTACTTTAGACCTCTCTCCATATCTCTACCAGATGATCCCCGGAAAACCACAACATCAATATTAAGTGAAAGCAAAAAGTTCATTATTGTCTCAAAAATATAGTCTGGTAAAGAGGAGAAGTCTGAAAACTCACCTGTTTGCTCCAGAGTTTCTGACTCACCCACATTTCTGATTCTTTGATGATCCAAACATGCTGCTCCTGATGGAACCTGTAACAGACAAACAAAAAAAAAGTTTGAGTATAATGAAATGAAAGTTTTAGAGGTCGCTCCGAGTCAAGTTTCAGCAATAACTCTCCACAACAGCGGACACTAGGTTCTACCGTTCACCAAGAAGCTGCAGGTCGGAGCTGCCAGAAACTCCCAATCTTCTAATCTCCTGCACTAAAATAACAAAACTTCTCCTCCTGCTGTTGCTGCCGCTCATTTCTCGCGGCTCCTTTCCTCTGCTTCCGAGAACTGTTTTTTTCTAAAGCTTCCCGACTTCCATTCTGTACTTTTCACTTCTTCCTCCTCTTCCTCTTGTTCTCCCTGTCCTTGGCAGGCATTACTCTTGCGTGGCACATATAAATGGACTTGCCACGGCCTTGCTTTTCTCTCTCTGATTTAAACCCTCCATCTTTTTGCCTTCCTCCCGCTTTCATTTTTCCATCCCTCCACTCCCTCTTTTGCCGCTGCTCGGCTACTTGTTTACCAGTTGTCAGGTCTTGATGAACGGTCCGAGCGATGCGTTCGCGCTCGTTTTTACGTATAATGAGCTGTTTATTCCCCTTCATTTAGATGTAAAAATCGCCCGGCGGCGCCTGCCTTAGTGCGTGCACACACATGAGCTAGTTTATTTTTTTTCTTTCTTTTTCTAACATGGTCATATGCTTAATGAAGGCCTCATATTTTTCTTCTCTTCCTCACGCTGCGTGGCTAATCAGACGGCTCAGGTGGCTCTGGTCTCGGTGCAGCAGGGGGCCTCGCTGTGGAGTCCCACGGGGGCACATAGAGACTCTGTTAGAGGGACCGACGGCAAGAAGAGGGCTAATTAAAAGAGGACGTATCCTCAGTAGAGGGTGCACGACCGTAGTTTTCACTCAAAGGTACTTACGAACAACAGAGTTGTTGTGTTCCCGCACACGATGAGCAACGGCTGACGTACGAACGAACCAACCCCCCCTCCCCCCGGAGACCAGAAACCGTTTCGCTGTTACTGGTCTCCCGAGCACTTTCTAAATAAACCACGGTGGCCCCTCGCTTTCATGTCACCTCCATCGCGGCTTGCTGATGATTTTTTAATAGTATTGGGACAAAAAAAGGCACAAAGGAACAAGACATATCAGGCATAGAGTAGATTGTTGGTTTTGGCTTTGACACATGACATTTGTTGACAATAAGGAAAAACATAGAAAAATACCAGCTTAATCTTTCAAGTGCATTTTACCACTAGCATCTGTGCTGTTCGACAGAAAAAGGTCAATTTATGGGAAACTTGATTTTATGGTGAAGAATTGACCATGGAGAACACTTTACTTGGAGCTACTCAAACTTAGGAAATTTGCACAACAATTGTTTTCAGTGGCTGATAGTGGCTCCTGCTGGTCAATGGATTGTTAATAGTTGAATTAGCAGTTGATAGAAGTAAGGCCTAATTAGCATTGATAAATATTCTATAAATAATCTATACTCATTATCCACATAATTAGGACAATATGAAAATAGTTCAATATAATATTGATAGTTTCACTAAAAAAATGCTGCTCTCAGGCTCATAAACATAATGTTTCTCTTGATAATGGATCAACCATGGATCAACGGCCAATCGTTTAACAGAAAGTCATTTAAAGTGGTCAATATAAAGTATGGATTTTTTCCCTAGTCATTATTAAAACAAACAAAATGATTAATAATAATTGTTGTTCACTGATTTTATATATTTCATATCAATATATGTTCTAGTTATATCCACATTAATGAATGAAAAGTAGGTCATTAAGCATAAAATGTACCCCAATCAATCATTGTCCAATCAATCCAATCAATATCAATCAATGTAATCTAATTGTTATGGATATATATTGGTAAATAATAATTTAGACTTTTTTAATCTCATATTGTAGAATTTTGATGTCATATTTCTGACTTTTTCCTCTAATAATTTAATTCACTTTTACTGAGCATCTGTATACTGTGATATCTATAAATAAAACATGTCAGTACACCCGTGTGGTTTTTTTTTTCACTGCAGTGACAAAACGCCTTTTGAACGCAGTGTCCTCACAGGACAAGCGGCTATAAACTTGCTAACCCTTCTCCGCACCGTAATGAATAAATCTGCAAATCACTAAATATGCAGCGCAAAACCTTTTCTTTTTGGATCATAGCAAACATCAATACTGAACAAAGTCATGCTGCTCTCTTCTGGCAGGTGGAGGACAGAATACTGTGAGACCCCGGCGGCGGCCGTTTCCCACGGACCAAAGCTCTCGGGGGACACGGGACACAGATCAAACAAACACCCTCGGTTTGTGTGTGTCAGCTACAAGTGACTGCTGAGTCTGAGTCTGACAGCCTGTCTCCTGTTCGTGTGTGTGTGTGTTTTCAGTATTTCGTGCGATCAATGCATCTCTTGGGTGAGAGTGTGTGAGTAAACAGTGGGAGGACGCCCCTCCTGCTTGTGCTAACAGGTCCTCTCTTACCACAGCAGAACCATCGACCCATCAGACAATCATCGGCTACTCAGCGAACGCCTGTCCCCAGGAGGCCGAGGATCACGTGGCATCACACTGGTGGCATCGACATAGCATCTCTACATCTCTGCTTCCAGACAGTCAATCTGAGTTTATTTTTATCTAAACAACCTATTTGTGAGCCATTCTGATTTAGAAGGACAAATAATCTCTTTTTCCAGACTTCCCAAGAGAAATGTATTTATATGTATACATATACACACTAGGCGGGACGGTTTACAAAATCAATGACTCGGTTCATGGTTTTCGATTCTGTAGAGGATGATTTTTGGAAAAATCAATCTGTCTTCAGCTCATAACTGAATATTGTTACAGTCTAAGGTTAAAATGATATGAGATTTTGGCTTATTTATCAAAGTTCTCTTTAACAAAGCAGCATAAGCTCTATCAGCACTAGACTTAGGGCCCTATTTCTGAAATTATGTCTTTTCATGCAGTGCAGGAATTACTATGTTACTAAAGTGTTTGTGGGAGGGGATTTTATATTGTTGCTCCAGTGCTTTAATCACAGAGCTGCACACTTTTGCACTTTCAACAGCTGCTGGTCACCTTCTAACTTTGGCTCTTCCCCACTCACCAAACGCACACAAGTCTCCGCAACCACTGACTATCTGCTGTCTGTCCATCTACTATCTGATACACCAGGCTATGCTGCTTCCCTTCTTCTTTTTGTTTAATACAACTTAAGCACTACCACCTGCTGCTCTGGAGGGTAAATACTTCATCTATGTGAAAAATCTGAATAAGAAAAGGAGCATGATTATAAACCAAACAGAACACAGAGACAGTTGAACTGAACGGTTCCAACAGTTATCTTAAATTGTCCGATGCCTAATATATATGTATATATATGCATATATTCTTATATATACTCATATGTATACCTATATGTGGTATGCATATATATGTATACAAACACACACACACACACACACACACACACACAAACACACACACATATTAATGTATATGTAAACATGTGAATATATACACTTAAACTTCTGCCTGTAACCTTTGTGTGAGCTCACATCCCTCATCTGATTCAACACCACTGCTTGTAGCTTCATTTTTCCTTGTTGTCTTAAATTCTGCCTCCAGTGAAACAGCAGACGTCCAGATCAGAGTGATCAGCAATATGTGCACACATTCATTTCACTGCAGAATAAATTAATGGCATTTTATTGAGTGGCGAGACATAGTGAGGAGACTGCTTTGGCATTGTTACTGTATTGGCAACTTAACAAGATTAATTGTGCCCAAGGTGGTTTGCAATTGGTAAACAATTATTATAATTCCGCATGCTTCATGTATAATTAATGAGTGGATTAAACAGCTGATGCAAGGCCTCAGTTTCCTTCTCTGGGTGCAGGTTACTTCACATCTATTTCATCTCAAGACTTCTCTTAATGTTAAGTGGCACAACACAGTTTACATCCACACTACAGTGTGAGCAGCATAGAAAATAAAACATAATGCGGCAAAAAAAAGAAAGAAACCATGAGGCTGTTTCTGCCCCCTAGTGGCTTACACCTGTGAGAACGATGCCCACAAATGTACTGAAAACTTTATCTGCAAGAAATCAATTAAAGATGCCTTGTCTTTTCTTCTTAGATCTTGATCAGAACATTTTTCTTATCAAAGATAAAAAAAATGTGTGATGTTAACACTAACATGAAGCTATAATTATGATGAGGCTAATGTTAACCAGTGTTTGTTAGTCTTTACGACCTTCATCTAATCTTAATGTGAAGCTAACATTAACTGGTGTCTTTCTCTTTAGGGTTTTAAAGTACAATTAAGATAAAGGTAACACAATCGAATGTGTTATGCTTTAGGATGTGAAGCTAACATTAACATTAGCTAACTTCACATGAAGCTATCATTAACATGAAGCTAACATTTACCACTTTGCGTTACTCTTTAGGACATGAAGCTAACGCAAAGTTGAGGTTAACGTTAACCACTCTTCAAGATGTCATCAAAGATAAGAATCGATGTGATATAAAGCCTATGAATAACAGTACTTACTCATTCATTACTCATGAAAGACACAGCAGAATGCAATCTGTTACCATCTTTGTGTTTGGCGAGACAAGCAAATATAGATCTAACATCCAGTCTCACTCCAGATGATTGCGTCCAACTCCTACATGTCTCATTCTTTCCAGCTATCACAGCAGCCTGTGATTGTCTGCACTAATTATCGCTGAAAGCAGGCTCACACTTAAAGGCTGCCGACGACAGGAAAATTGGCCTCAACTAAACCTTGAATCAGCATCGTCCAAAATTAAAACATCAGCTTTGTAGGGGATATGAATGGGAACAAGAAATGAGTCACACACACACACACACACACACACACACACACACACACACACACACACAGACACTTCAAGATTTTGTGGAAAAACAAAGGCACTCCGCAATTGTATACTGTCATTTGAAGGAGTGGGTGACAAGAAAATGGGGAATAGAAACTCAGGGAGCAACTGAGGGGAGTAATAATGGGAGTCTGTATACCTCAAATATTTGAACCTTAACATTCAAGATGTTTTTTTTTTCTTTTTTTTCTTTTTTTTTTAATCTTATCTACAGAGGTTGGTAAAAATCCAAGACCCAACTATCCACCATTTGTTGAAGCATCGTATTCAAGATTTGCAAATGATGGTGCGTGGTTCATTTCAGATCATTTATGGATATCAACCAACGGTTGTTCCCATCTACGGATGTTCATATCTTGGTGCACTGCTGTAATACAATTTTTATTTTCAAAAAATTTGAGGTAAAAAGTCTAAAATAAGAGAAAAAAGTTGACATTAAGATAAACCACCAATTTATTTTAAGAAAACAAGACTAAATTGAAAAAAAGAGAATATGACATGTATTGTATATATTTTGTATTTTGTGTAACAGTTGTGACCAGAAGATATATTATTTATATATATATTGTTTTGTGCAGCAATATCCTGCCTTGATTGTCTCTTTTTTTCATGCTTTGTCTTAAGTAATTCATTTTTAGTAGTAGGTCTACAAAAAAACGCAAAAATACATTTATTATATTAAATCTAATCTCTAATCTAATCTCTCTCTTCAAGTCTTTAAGGAGGCTTCAAAATAAATTGCAGAAAAGAATTTACGGTAAATACAGTACACATATACAGTAGTTTGTAATGCAGTATCCTCTTATAGAACTGACACATGTAAAGTTTCCACAGTTTTATTTGCCTTTAGTGCTTTTTATGACATGGACTAAAGAGAACATGATTTGATTGATGGTTGATTTGAGAGATTTTGGCATTTTTTTGTTATATTTTGAACATTGGTGTTTAGTTTTCAATGTGTGATTTTGAGGATTAAATCGACATTCTGCCTGTTGGAGCCATATTACAATATAATAACTGAAGGTTTTGTTGGGAAACCTCCACGGAATCTGCATGTAATCACGCTCTCTGTGTGTCCATGTGGTTTATACGTTTGTCCCCCAAGTCTCTTACAGCTTCTCACAATACTGAACCTAATGAAACCCTGCCACAGCACAGTTAAAGACATCCACAACTTTCCACTGTAGCCAGGAGTAATTCAACTGTGAATTAGCAGACAGATCAGAGGACAGGATCACTCTGACACTCCATCACCACTACACCAGTCAGGATGTTCCTCACCTCCACGTACCTCATTATGTTCTTATTTCAGGACACCTTGGCTGATAAAAAGAAACTGGCGCTGATGAAATTCTCAGAACCTGCCACTGAAACACTTTAATGCATCAGCGGAGTCCTCGGAAATGGCATCTCCACTCCGGGAATCTCAAACTCTCCGCTGAGAATTGCAATGAAATTATAGCAGAGGAGATGGCGAAGTGTCGGCCTTGCAACAAGAGCTCATAAATCCCCCCTGTATAAACCCCGTACTCTTCCATCCATCTCATCTTTGTGCCTTCCAGCACATCACCAATCCATTTCCACTTTTTCTCCTTTTCACCTCTTTCTCTAATAGGCCAAGAAGGTATTTTCTGCCCTCTGTTTTCCTCTCCTTCTTCCTCCACTTTATTCTTCACATTGTCCCACAGACCTCAACATGAACTTTCTCCTGAGGTCCCATTTATCACAGATTGAATTTCTCCTGTTATCTGGTTCCTCTGCTGCCACATCTCAGAGAGTCCCTGCTAGGGCTGATTTTAAACCCACTGAAATTTTTTTTTTTTTTTTTGCAGGAATTAACTGATGTGCTCAGTGGTCGGAAAGGTTTGAAAGAGAGAAAGAATATTAAATCAAACCCGGGTTGAGGAATAGCTCAAATTTAGGTATTCCTTTTCTTCTGTCCCTGCATTTCTTTTGAATTTTTAACAATTATTCTCCATCCAGATGGATACGACCAGTTAAAACCTGCTGTGGTGAGTCTTGTCAAACAGGCTGTGATCAAAAAAATTTGTCTTAATCAATCAACGAAAAAGGTCTAAATCTACCAAATAAAAGGCAAGCTCTGAGGAAACGAGGAATTGTTATTTTACAATAATTGAAATGACTATAATTTCTAATGGATTATTAATAATAATTTATTTCATCTATACAAAAGTTATCTTCTACAATTATAGTCCAATTTTGTTGCCTACACATTGTATATTTATTGGTTCTATCTCTTCATTATACTTTTGCTTATGTTTTGAGTGTCATTTTCTAACATAAATATAAATATAAGTCCAAAATAAATATAACTTTATATATTATATGATATTAACTTTACAAGTGCTTCCTGTCTATATATATATATATATATATATATATATATATATATATATATATATATATATATATATATATATATATCCCATTGGCAGAAAATTTGTCTGCAAATAATGGACTCAACAGTTCATTTTAACAAAAATGTAAAAGAATCACTGGTTCCAGCTTCTAGCTGCAGTATTTTGGGGTTTTAGACTTTCTACACACGACTGAAATATAAAATTGCTTTTTACATATTATCTTGTTGTATACAGTATCACATATAAGTAAATTGATTGATGATGATGACTTCCTGTTCATCAGTCATGGTGGCCCTATGAATAAATATCCTTTTATATAAAAATCCTATGTAGACTAGACCACATAAATCTCAGGACAAGCAAATGTAGATATGTTCAGACAAATTTAAGCCAGATGGTAAATGTTCATTCATGTTACAATATATATATATATATATATATATATATATATATATATATATATATATATATATATATATATATATATATATATTCATATATAAAACAAGTCAACTTGTTTCTATTTCAACAAGTCAGCCTTATATTTGTAATAAACTTAATACAAGTTTAAGCTTTTAGGATGTTTGTAATCATGCTGTAAAACTATGATGACCCGTGTTCATACAGTTTCTGTCACTTGAATGTAAATATGTTGGTTTGTGGTGCTTCGCATTAAGGACCGATCCTGTTCTTTTTCTCTGGAGGCCTTCTCACAGTTTAATCAATTTCTTTATTTTCTACAGATTAAACAATAAAAAGTCAACAATGAAAATCCATTATTAGTTGCAGCCTTATAATATTTACACATCAAGCAGACACATTAACATTAAGATTAATTTATAGACGTGTTGTGGTTCCCTGATGGACTTTCCTCAGGATCCTGATTCCTGTGGGAAAAGTCTTATAATCATTATGTTGAGAAACTAAACAATGAAACTTTGGCCATGAAACTAAGATTTCAGGCTTGTAAAAATCCATCGGTCAGTGATGTGAATTTATGCTAAATATAGAGTAATGCCCTTCTGGTTGTTTTGTTTGGTGCAGATTGTCATGATATTCTTTAGATAACATTCTTTAACATTAAATACTGTGGATGTTTGTGATTTTGCATGTCCCACACAATGCTCTGCTAACCATATCCATAAAACAATAGTATTTAGTATTAGGATTTTCGGTGTAGGTTATAGAAATAAGAAAAGATGATAGCATGTGTTTTCTCTCTAAGTTTGTTGTTTTGGTGTTTGGCATTTGTTGTTTTAGCATGAGGACTAAAGTAGCAGCTAAATCAGGAAACTTACTTTCACTATGTTGGAGCATGATTGGAACAGGAAGACAAGAGAGGTTTGAATAGTAATAAAATGGTGGGATGTAATCATCATTGTGATCTGGAGCTGTAACACTGGAACAAAAGGGCTGCTGCAGGTAGTGGTGGGATATATGAGTATATAATTTACAATATAAAGTTTAGGTCTTCTGTTTTTGTGTTTTATTAATGGAAGTGTTTTCATGGAATCTGGTCACGTTAGCCTTGTTTTCTTAAAATAATTAAAATTTTCAATGGAATGAGATAATTCAAGATGATGCTCCTCAATTTTGTATAAATTTTATTAAATACAATAAAAAAACTTTTTCATGTTAAACTTATTTTGTATTCAAAACAAGACTAAATTGACCAAAATCAAGAAAGAAATGAAATAAGCTAAATTATATAAAGTAGCAGTAGTAATTTATTCAGACATTGTACATTGCAATACAAACATTTCTATTCAAATTTTAAAAAAAAAAGAACAAAGAAAAAAAACATGATTAAGTAAAGGCTCATTGTTTAACTAATCAGAAGATGGAAGGTTTGAATGTTGCTCTCTCCTGATGTACGTCTTTACAGGATAAAAGCTGTAAATAGTAATGAAGGAAAATTGGTATCAGCTGCTTAGTGACTAATTATTGACCTGTGTGTCAGTTGTTTAGTGGCTTGAGGTTAAGACAAAGTTCAGAAGCCACATTCACATATCGATGTAAAGACTTATCGACTGATATGTGGAGGAAACCCTCACAAGTTCCTTGTTTTTTATAGTTGAGTAAAGTCTGTGATCTGGAAACAGACACTTTGACATTAACCTTGTACTTCATTATGAACCCTCAGCAGCAGCCGGAGGTTTCTAAACAGCCTTGATTGATACGCCGCCGAAGGCCCTGGTCGGCAAGTCATTTTACCAATAATCATTCACACGCCTGCTCGTCCGCTGAGCGCCCATCTGTCCCGCTCGCCTGCCGATAGCGTTTGAGCGGCGTGCTGATACGGCGCCTCCTGGCTGAGGATACAACCAGTCAGCAACCCACGCCGATGCTGCTGATGACGGAGGGAGGAAGCACAAGCTGCTAGTTGCTGAGAAGGTGCAGCATTTCAGAAATGTTTTAACAGATCCTTATGGTTGTTGAACAGCCTGTGGATTGATTTCTCCATCTAGGAATCAGGACAGTTTTGTTACCATCAACAAACAAGCAGCCACCAGTTTCACTAATTTATAATTTATAAAAGTTATATGGGTCAGGGAAAAAAAGACATGGTTGGCAAGATTAGAAAGGCAAAATCTTCTTGAAGTACAACTTTAAGAAGCATTCACCAGGTTCTGAAAATGTACATTTTAGAAAGTCTTCACATTCATTACAGAAGCAGAAGTATAGTAGGAGTGAGCCAGACCTTCCAGGATTTTATGATGGTGCGATTTGCAACTTCAACACAAATCCAGCCAATCCTGAAGATTTCAGGGTGGTGTTGCATTTTTAACCCCACTCACCACCACTTTCCCACAAATGTGACTGAAGCCAACAAGGCAACTGAGGCAACATGGCATGTCAAGAAATTCACATTTGCCATGGAAGAGCAACACCCCATTACTCTGAATAAAAGCAGGGCAAAACTAATGATTAGAGCATGGTAATAGAACATAGAAGAAAATCATCAATTGCTAAACATTTTGCCACCGCCAAAGACAGTCTGCGATGTACAGAAACACAGACAGCAGGACGTCACATGAACAGGCAAATTATTAATAAAGAATAAAGTTGAGTCCTTCTAAACATGCATGCATGGTTGCTGTTAACTTTGCTAGATATCATGTTGTAGTGCTCATTTGGAGACAGTAGCCCCTATACCTGTCTCTCACCCTAATTGCCAGGGTCTTTCTATGTCTTATATTTGTTCTTTTCAGTCAGAATCACATCTATTTCACAACTATGAAGTTGAAGTATCAACTACTCAACTTGAAACATCAACTCAAGCACTAGAAACAAAGCTGTGATTGGGATGGTGGTTGAGGAACCTGGAATCAAATAATACTTATTTAAAAAAAACAGAAACCTCAGGCTCAGGAAGAGACAGATAGTCGATAGTGTGTGCACAACATATACAGTGAAGAAAACAAGTATTTGAACACCCTGCTATTTTGCTATTTCTCCCACTTAGAAATCATGGAGGGGTCTGAAATTTTCATCGTAGGTGCATGTCCACTGTGAGAGAGATAAACTAAAAAGAAAAATCCAGAAATCACAATGCATGATTTTTTAACGATTTATTTGAGTGATACAGCTGCAAATAAGTATTTGAACACCTGTGTGTCATCTAGAATTCTGACCCTGAAGGACCTGTTAGTCCGCCCATTAGAAGTCCACCTGCACTCCATGTATCATCCTTAATCAGATGCACCTGTTTGAAGTCGTTAGCTGCATAAAGACACCTGTCCACCCCATACAATCAGCAAGACTTTAACTTGTAACATGGCGAAGACCAAAGAGCTGTCCAACGACACAAGAGAGAAAATTGTACACCTCCACAAGGCTGGAAAGGGCTACGGAGCAGTTGCCAAGCAGCTTGGTGAAAAAAGGTCCACTGTTGGAGCAATCATTGGAAAATGGAAGAAGCTAAACATGACGGTCAATCTCAATCGGAGTGGAGCCCCATGCAAGATATCACCTCGTGGGGTCTCAATGATTCTAAGAAAGGTGAGGAATCAGCCCGGAACTACACGACAGGAGTTGGTCAATGACCTGAAAAGAACTGGGACAAACGTTTCCAAGGTTACTGTAGGTAATACACTAAAACGTCATGATTTGAAGTCAAAGTCAAAGTCAAAGTCAATTTTACTGTCAATTTCTTCACATGTACTTGACATACAAAGGAATCGAAATTGTGTTTCTCACTATCCTATGCGTTTACATGTACAACAACATCAAAGTGCATTCCAGTGACCTAGGTTTGGTTTGCCACCAGCCCGGTGTTCCTTCTGGCTGGGGCTGGGGGTGAGAGGGAGGAGGGGAGAGAGTTCAGCAGTTTCGTGGGTGGGGAGGGGAGAGAGTTCAGCAGTCTCACGGCCTGGTGGAAGAAACTGTTCGTGAGTCTGGTGGTGCGGGAGCGGAGGCTCCTGTACCTCTTTCCGGAGGGCAGGAGGCTGAACAGACTGTGTGCAGGGTGACTTCTATCGTTGGCAATTGACGAAATCATGCATGGCATGAAAGGTTCCCCTGGCATGAAAGGTTCCCCTGCTTAAATCAGCACATGTCAAGGCCCGTCTTAAGTTTGCATATGACCATTTGGATGATACAGAGGAGTCATGGGAGAAAGTTTTGTGGTCAGATGAGACCAAAATAGAACTTTTTGGTCATAATTCCACTAAGCGTGTTTGGAGGAAGAAGAATGAAGAGTACAATCCGAAGAACACCATCCCTACTGTGAAGCATGGGGGTGGTAGCATCATGCTTTGAGGGTGTTTTTCTGCACATGGGACAGGACGAGTGCACTGCATTAAAGAGAGGATGACTGGGGCCGTGTATTGTGAGATTTTGGGGAACAACCTCCTTCCCTCAGTCAGAGCATTGAAGATGGGTCATGGCTGGGTCTTCCAACACGACAACGACCCAAAGCACAAAGCCAGGAAAACCAAGGACTGGCTCCGTAAGAAGCATATCAAGGTTCTAGCATGGCCCAGCCAGTCTCCAGACCTGAACCCAATCGAAAATCTTTGGAGGGAGCTCAAACTCCGTGTTTCTCAGCGACAGCCCAGAAAACTGACTGATCTAGAGAAGATCTGTGTGGAGGAGTGGGCCAGGATCCCTCCTGCAGTATGTGCAAACCTGGTTAAAAACTACAGGAAACGTTTGACCTCTGTAATAGCAAACAAAGGCTACTGTACCAAATATTAACATTCATTTTCTCAGGTGTTCAAATACTTATTTGCCGCTATATCTCACAAATAAATCATTAAAAAATCATGCATTGTGATTTCTGGATTTTTCTTTTTAGTTTATCTCTCTCACAGTGGACATGCACCTATGATGAAAATTTCAGACCCCTCCATGATTTCTAAGTGGGAGAAATAGCAAAATAGCAGGGTGTTCAAATACTTATTTTCTTCACTGTATGTAGTTGTGATGTCACAACTTCATAGCTGATTTTAAGCCACAGCTTCTGAATGGAGGGTGTGTGCATTTTTCTGTGGATCGAGAGATTTGAAACATTAATAAAAGAGACCTTCTTGTAATCAAAACACAATAAAATCTCACCTTCTAGCTGTACACACACACACACACACACACACTGATCACGCCTGTGTTTGCTCGCTGCTGTGGAAGCATGTTTTACATTCACATCGTGTGACAGAACGTTGCTTTTAATGTTCCATTGTGTCAAGGGAGATACATCTCTACATTGGCTTTTTCTACCATGACACACAGACACACACACACACACGCACACACACACACACACACACACACATAGTCAGTATATTACTACCTTCTCCATTTGTAACATACATGCAAATTGAGACCCACATGACAGGACATTAAATAGTAACTCACATGCAGCCTGTGACAGTGAAGACGTTAAAGCCTTTCAACTGACAGGAAGCCAGAGCTGTAAACTCCGCCCCCACCGAGCTTGATGAAAACCTCACGCCAACGTGGAGAAGAACAGGAGCGTCTCTGTTTCTTCTGCAGCCAGGTCTGATAGCAACCATAGAGAGAGGCATTTTGGGTCTTCCCGAGTCTTTCTTGTTCAGTTTTCTGCTTTTCTGTAAAACTCAGTACTGACCTGGTCCTGAAAAAACATTAACCTGGTTTGGGGGTTCAGGGCCGTCAATGAAAATCCTAAATTAAAAAGAAAATGCTATTATATTGGAATTTGTTGTTTTTTTCACATTTCTCACGTTTCAAGTTGTGTTTTTATGGGTGTATTAGTCAGGTTATAACCTGAACCTGCTGCTTTCCTGATTTTTCATTAATGAAAGCATCTGTTGCAGGGTTTTTTTTTAAATGAACCTCCAAATTTAAAGTTCAAAGTGAACCGGATAAAACAAGTCAGTTTATATAACACACAAACAAAAGGAAAATAAAAATTTAAAAAAAGGATGTATTGTGTGGAGGAGACGCTGTTGCTGAGTGAAAATAAGGAGGAAGAACAAATGGCCTTTTTATAGGCTGATTGGAGAGAAGCAATGACTGGTGAAACAATGGCAAGCTAAACAGCACAGCACATAGGAAAAAAGAGTATGGTGATAATTTCTAGTGGAGTGAAAGTGGTAAAAATGACCAGAGGCGTCAAGTATACGTGCAAATACTTTGTTACCTTACTTAGGAATAAACTTTGGGTATTTATATTTACTTCTACTCTTCTTCTTTATCTCTTTTCAAGCAGTTTATCTGTACTTTAGGCTGCTTACATTCAAAAAACTATCCTTGTTAGTCTTATTTTACTCTTTTCATGACAACTGCCAAAAAGTGCTTTTCTACCAGAGAGTGAAGTTTTGACAGAATTATGCCCTGCTATGTGCCCTAAATTATAACTAATCCAGCCGTTTTTACTGTTAAAATACCTTTAGAAGCACAATACAACATACATCTACAGTATTATCCTGATAAAACGAGATAGCAGCTCACTTTCAACTCACGCACTTTTACCTGTTCAAATACTTTTAAAAGGACAATACATCACATAAACTGCAAAATCTCTGCTTTATTTTAAAAAGTTACTATTACTTGTATACTTTAAGTAGTTTGAAAAGTAAAACTCTAGCCCTTATATTGGGAGTTACTTTATCATATCAAGGCTCTCTATTGTGTTTTGTTGTTGTAGCCTATATGTTCAGTTTCCAAAGTTTGGGAAGAGTTCATATTGGGTTTTTGAAAAGTATTGTAAAGTGTGGCCAGCAGATGTTTTTAAGTGAACCTCAGTAATTCGCTGAGTACAGAGTGAGTTTGATCAAGTGCAGCGTGTTTGTAGATGTTCTCTCTCCCACGAGACGAGATGATTATACCGTCACTCTCCCATTGGCCCTGGCGCTGCTCTACTGTACACTGTTCAGTGAGTTAGCCCCGAGTCTATCAACTGATGGTAATCTTTAGGCAGTCCCTGGGTGCTGTAATACATCATCTATTGACTTGGGATGTGTCTATCAACTGGATGTACAGCTGTCTCTGTCGCAGTGTTTCCCCTCTCTCCTGCAGTGACCACAGCTCCCGCTGGATTTAATTAATCAGTGTCTTGGTTGGCTGCAGAACATACACTTATACTATATTCATGTGCAGGCACAGGTCCACACACACACACAGACACACAGACACACACACACACACACACACACACACGTTTCACTGCAGAGTGTCTCCTGCTTTTATTCCACCTATTTTTCTAAAGAGATAGACTCTGCATAGAGATATTATTCTGTAATTACCCTGTAATAACAGAATAGGTACCTAGTAGATAAAAATACCTACAATATAATTTATTTGTGTTTTTTTTTGGTGTACCCAATACTTGGTAAATTTAAATAGAAAAATTAAATAGATTTTTCGACCACTATAACAACTTTATACGCTACATGTCAACATTCGCAAACATCTTTCTGTGATGGTAGAGGCTGCTCCAGCTCATCAGGAGAAGTTTGGGGTTCAGAATGTTGACCCAGGACTCTTCAGCATTTGGAAGAGCCGGCTCCCAGTCCTATGATTCCTCCTGAGCCTCTTGGGGAAGCACTTGTCATGGCCCCTGTTGCTGCCTCTGCTTTGCCAAGTGATGAAAAGCTCTTTACTGCAACCCTCTCTTTTGCTGAAGTTCATTTCCAATTTTTTTTTTAACTGGAGGCCTTAGCACAGTGAGCACACACTCAGCCGTCAGCAGTGTGTGTCCTCCACTCAGTGAACAAGGAGAAGAATGTAAGAGGTCCCTGGTGGATGCAGAGAATCACACAGGATCACGCCAGATGCAAACAACTCTCATTTTCTGCCCCATCCAAATTGGTTGGGATTGTTGGAAGCTGAGGTAAGCATCCGATTCTCATTACGGGTAATGGAGATTGCCCAATTTCAATCGGTGTGTGATCAATCAGAGCTATCGGCTCCTCAGTGCTGCTGTTGGCTAAAAATATCCCCAATTTGTTAGTGTGAAACGCCGGCGGGGAGACAATCAAGTCCATTTGATGTTTTCTTTTACGCTGACAGGTGTGAACATAACGCATGTCAGAGTACATCTTTACATATGTATGACCACACAAACACACACACACACATCCAAACATGAGAGACAGGATATAAAAAGGGCAGAGTTGCCAATAATGCAGATTGACCACTTAATCCCCACTGGCCCGTGTGTCACCTGGCAACAAGGGCGGCTGGAGATCAATACGCCTATTACCTGATATGAGAGAGAGAAAGAGAGAGAGAGAGAGAGAGAGAGAGAGAGAGAGAGAAAGAGAGAAAGAGAGAGAGAGAGAGAGAGAGAGAGAGATGCCCAAGCCGGCATGGTGTATCTCATATCAAGATAATAACCCTAGTGGCCTTCTGACAGATGTCCAGCTACAAAATATGATGAGGGACAGAAGAGAGGGGAACAGAGGCAGAGAACCTGTTCCATCTGTTTGTTTGTTTTGTTTTCAGGTTTACTAGGAGGTTTTGATTTTTGGTGGAAAAACTAAAAGGATGATTTTGGTGAAACTTGGTGGTAACGTGTTAAAATGGCCAAGGGAGAGATTGGGTGAGATCTCAAATACAAATTGTACACGGTTGTTGAAGTAACTATTAGTGGCTCCTGCTGGTCAATGGAATGTTAATAATTGAATGAGTAGTTGAGGAGGATTTCCACCCTGCGAGTATCTTTTACTTTCAGGTTTCATCACTGTTTTTTGATGACAAAGATGAAATGACCACAAAATGCATTTCTTGCACGAAAACCACAGCTGAAATGATTACCTTAGTCTATTAATCAATTTGTTGCCAACTATTACATTAATCACTGACTATTTTGACAATAGGAATTCATTTGAGTCATTTTTAAGAAGAAAATGTCAAAATATTCTTTAGACTGATCTTTGGGTTGTTGACTGTTGATCTGAACTGAAAAAAGACATTTTAGGTTAAATCTTCAGCTATTGGAAACAGTGTTTGACATTTTAGTCCAATTTATGAACCAAATAACTAATCAGTTAATTGTTTCAATAATCTATAGATGATAAAAACATATTTAAACCTAATTAGTGATACAATAACAATCCTGCACCAAAAAATGTATTGTATTGAAGGCAGATTGGACAATACATTGACTCTTGCTGGAGAAGGGGTGAGGGATTAGTCATTTATGACATCTCTTGAACACAATACATATACATTAGGTTCTTTGACAGAACTTCTAATTTGATCATTTCAATTGACAGTTATTTCCACCTTTTCACCATCTGGCTAGAACTTGTTTCAGGCCACATCCTGATTTTCCCAGTTTACATGTCCACTTCTTCTTAGATGCTTTTATGTGTTTTAGAGATGTGATGCCCGAGTCAGAACCGGGTCTTTCTGCAGCCTATGAACAGCTCAGCCATCAGCAGAGTTGGACCCTCAGCCCTTCATGGGACTCCCATGAGGACCAGAAGGCATCAGTCATGTCAATGTGACTTTTGGAATCAATAGAAACAGATAATCAAAACACAGTCAACCAGTAAATGGGAAAAGAATTAAATACTACTGGACAGGAAATTACCTCAGTTCAGTGAACCGTCTCACATCTCAAAGTGCGTCTGGGGTGAATAAAACAAAACACTGGCAATCAGGTAAGAAAATATGCTGAAATAACATCAGAAATACTCAAATACAGCCTCTTATTAACTTTTAGTAGCTCAGATGTCAAAAAACAAAATGGAGGTGCCAATATATCCGCTCACTGGTTATTATAGAAGTGTCATATATGGTAAATGGACCAAACTGTTTCTCACACTAAACAGAAGTTAGAGGAAAAGGTCAACGTTTTATTGAATGTACTTATTGTCTTTTTCTGGAAATAAAAACTGAATTTTGCGATCACTCATGTCCCTGCATTGAATAAGCAGCAAGAGATGGTCATCAGATCGCTGAAATAAGTTAAACTAACAGCATCCAACATTTTTTTTTTTACTAATTCTCACCCAGAAATGTTTACAAAATTATATATTTCTTTAAGATCAGGATCTAAAGCAAGCATCTCAATGGAACGTAGATATCAGTATTTATTTAAAAGGTCATAATAGTTTAGACATTTTCATTTCAATTAAATGTAGTTTTAGTTAAAGAGGGTTTGTTAAAGTTTTTATACTTTGAAAATGCTTAGTTTAGTTTAGGTTTAGTATTTTGTAATATTGAATATTTTTAGGGTTGAAATTCATAAAAATCAGGATAAAACACAGTTTGACAGAAGATGGAATAAAAGAAGAAAAATAATGTTATAGGGTGTTCTCTCCACCTAAAATAATGGGCTAATGTATAAACTATGTTATTCAAGATGAAAACTGAGCATACTTTCTTTATAATTTAAGGTTGTTTTGTTTAGTTTTTAAGACACAAATGCTTTTATTTAATGAGAGCCACACACCATACATAAGTCCCTGTTAGTGATTATTTTCCGGCAGCTTTCAACCACTAGAGTGAGCCTGGTGTGTATGGTTGTGTAGACCAGGTTCACACGCAGACACACAAACACACACACACAAACTCACACACTCTGCTGAAAAACAAATGTATACTGCGGTTATTAAATTAAATAAAATTCATCTCATACAGACTCATGCCAAATTGTAAGAGACTTCACTGTTCTGAAGATAAAAGGGAGTCAAATACATAAATACACGGCCCAAGTAAAGACAAAGAAAAAGCAGGTCAGGACACCTGTTGTTGATGATATAACCAGTTTCTACATATACACACTGCTCTAAAACATGGCAGGAGAGTAGAGAGCATCGTGGTCAGACAATCTGCCTTCATTGTCGTTTTGCTGGTGTCAGCACTCTGGCTACACACACACACTCGCACAGAAGAGTAAATGCTTTGCTCATGTGCTTCAGCCCCTATTTTGTGCAGTCAGACACATGATAATATGAGAGTTTTTTAACAAGCTGCCAAACTGTCAAAAACCTACAATGTTGAATATTTTAACATCAAAAACACAGCAGCTTGTAGATTTCAATAACTTTATTTATGTATTTGTCTTATATAGCACAGACAAGAAGGAAACAAGCAGACAAATGATGAAAAATTCTATTTCTGTTTAATGGGAAAATGACAAAACTGCCATGTGTTGTAACTAAAACCTGGTATCAGATAGTTCAACTCACCTAAAAAGATTTTAATGTAAATTATGTAAATTATGTATGTGGGTAACGACAGTGACACTTGGAGGGGCGTGATTGGGAGGAACGGCCTCCCCGATCTGAACCCGAGCGGTGTTTTGTTATTGGACTTCTGTGCTAGTCACAGCTTGTCCATAACGAACACCATGTTCGAGCACAAGGGTGTCCATCGGTGCACATGGCACCAGGACACTCTAGGCCGGAGGTCGATGATCGACTTTGTCATCGTGTCATCTGACCTCCGACCGCGTGTCTTGGACACTCGGGTGAAGAGAGGGGCTGAGCTGTCAACTGATCACCACCTGGTGGTGAGTTGGATCCGCTGGCGGAGGAGGAAGCCGGACGGACCTGGCAGGCCCAAGCGTATTGTGAGGGTCTGCTGGGAACGTCTGGCGGAGCCCTCTGTCAGGGGGGTCTTCAACTCCCACCTCCGGGAGAGTTTCTCCCTGATCCCGGGGGAGGTTGGAGACATGGACTCCGAGTGGGCCATGTTCTCCACCTCTATTGTTGATGCGGCTGCTCGTAGCTGTGGTCGTAAGGTCCGTGGTGCTTGTCGCGGCGGCAATCCCCGAACCCGGTGGTGGACACCGGAAGTAAGGGATGCCGTCAAGCTGAAGAAGGAGTCCTATCGAGCCTTGTTGGCTCGTGGGACTCCTGAGGCAGCTGATGAGTACCGGCGGGCCAAGCGTGCCGCGGCTCGGGCGGTCGCAGAGGCAAAAACTCGGGTTTGGGAGGAGTTCGGGGAGGCCATGGAGGAGGACTATCGGACGGCCTCAAGGAGATTCTGGCAAACCGTCCGGCGCCTCAGGAGGGGAAAGCAGTGCTTCACCAACACTGTTTACAGTGCGGGTGGAGAGCTGCTGACCTCGACTGGGGATGTTGTCGGGCGGTGGAAGGAGTACTTTGAGGATCTCCTCAATCCCACTGTCACGTCCTCCGAGGAGGAAGCAGAGACTGGGGACCCAGGGGCGGACTCGTCCATCACCCTGGCTGAAGTCACTGAGGTGGTTGGCAAGCTCCTCGGTGGCAAGGCTCCGGGGGTGGATGAGATCCGTCCTGAGTACCTCAAGTCTCTGGATGTTGTGGGACTGTCTTGGCTGACACGTCTCTGCAACATCGCGTGGCGGTCGGGGACAGTACCTGTGGAGTGGCAGACCGGGGTGGTGGTCCCTCTGTATAAGAAGGGGGACCGGAGGGTGTGTTCCAATCACAGGGGAATCACACTCCTCAGCCTTCCCGGTAAGGTCTATTCCAGGGTGCTGGAGAGGAGAATCCGACCGATAGTCGAACCTCGGATTCAGGAGGAGCAGTGTGGTTTTCGTCCCGGTCGTGGAACACTGGACCAGCTCTATACTCTCCATCGGGTCCTCGAGGGTTCATGGGAGTATGCCCAACCAGTCCACATGTGTTTTGTGGATCTGGAGAAGGCATTCGACCGTGTACCTCGTGGTGTCCTTTGGGGGGTGCTCTGGGAGTATGGGGTCCGGGGCTCTTTGCTAAGGGCTGTCCGGTCCCTGTATGACCGGAGCAGGAGCTGTGTTCGCATTGCCGGCAGTAAGTCAGACCTGTTCCCAGTGCATGTTGGACTCCGCCAGGGCTGCCCTTTGTCACCGGTTCTGTTCATTATATTTATGGACAGAATTTCTAGGCGCAGCCAGGGGCCGGAGGGGGCCTGGTTTGGGAACCACAGGATTTCATCTCTGCTGTTTGCAGATGATGTTGTCCTGATGGCTTCTTCGAGCCAGGACCTGCAGCAGGCACTGGGGCGGTTTGCAGCCGAGTGTGAAGCGGCTGGGATGAGAATCAGTTCCTCCAAATCCGAGGCCATGGTTCTCGACCGGAAAAAGGTGGTTTGCTCTCTCCGGGTGGGTGGTGAGTCTCTGCCCCAAGTGGAGGAGTTCAAGTATCTCGGGGTCTTGTTCACGAGTGAGGGAAGGATGGAGCGTGAGATTGACAGGCGGATCGGTGCAGCGTCTGCAGTGATGCGGTCGCTGTATCGGTCCGTTGTGGTGAAGAAGGAGCTGAGCCGGAAGGCGAAGCTCTCGATTTACCGGTCAATCTACGTTCCTACCCTCACCTATGGTCATGAGCTTTGGGTAATGACCGAAAGGACAAGATCGCGTATACAAGTGGCTGAAATGGGCTTCCTCCGCAGAGTGGCCGGGCGCACCCTTAGGGATAGGGTGAGGAGCTCGGTCACACGGGAGGAGCTCGGAGTAGAGCCGCTGCTCCTACACATTGAGAGGAACCAGCTGAGGTGGCTCGGGCATCTGCTCAGGATGCCTCCTGGACGCCTCCCTAGGGAGGTGTTCTGGGCATGTCCCACCGGGAGGAGGCCCCGGGGAAGACCCAGGACACGCTGGAGGGACTATGTCTCTTGGCTGGCCTGGGAACGCCTTGGGGTCCCACCGGAGGAGCTGGAGGACGTGTCCGGGGTGAGGGAAGTCTGGGAGTCCCTGCTTAGACTGCTGCCCCCGCGACCCGGCCCCGGATAAGCGGAAGACAATGGATGGATGGATGGATGTAAATTATGGACTTAATTTGTCCATAAATGACCAGAAATCAAAATGAACAAAATATAGATTTTGAGAGACCTGCTGAATGTTTCTTAAAACTATATTTTAAAACGTTTTTTTTTTATTTATTTTTTTTTTACTTTTTCATCTTGTCAAACATGATTTGTCATGTAAAGTGTATAATTTAAAAAAAATAACCGTCAGTTCCAAATAAAGAGAATCTAATTTATTAAAAATAAATAAAACATCAAGAAAGAAGACTTGACCCTTGACGCTGCACATTTCTCTTCTTTGCCTTTCCCCCTGATATATGGAGCCTTCTTCCTGTGAGTGAAGAGCAGCCTGTCTTTGATAGCACATTATACAACCTTATTATACAAGCAGTCTTATAGGAAGTTTAGAGCTGATGCTCAAATCATAGATGTATTATAGGAATCATTATAATACATGTATTACGTATTATATGTGTTATCCATGGCTCAAATCAGCACAACAGAACCATTGATTCATCACTCCAGATTCATCACTCCATTAAAACACACATTCAACACTGCCAGATCCAAAACTGGGAACAGCTACCAAAGTCACAATATAGAACAAATAAATCAATATTAAAAAAAGAAAAAAAATAATATAATAGTGCCCTTTTTTTTAAAATTTATTTATTTCAATATAACCTGGAGCATATCCTATTTCGTTAGCTAAAACAGATGGTATTACTTGAATGTCTTTTCTCTCTTGTGTGAGTTTTTGGGTTATAAATAATCAAAATGTTTGTCTGATGCTATGACATCAAATAGACTACATGCAAGTTTGTAGTAGTAGAAGCTACATTTCTGAAAGTGGAAAAAATAAGAAAATGAACAATAAAAAACTGCAGTTTTGTTACAACTTAGTCAATGTAAGCAAGCAGTTATTTTTGTAATAAAAAAGTTGATTAAGCATGGTAAAGGCTGTGTTAAATCGTGAGCTATTAATCTCCTGTCCCAAATTGGCACCTGCTCTATTAAGTGTTTAAAACAAATAAACACCCAGCCTATTAACTGGTAATTCATGGTAAGTCAATTTTCAACATCTTTGGTCCTCATTATTGGGGCCATACTTATTTCCCCAAAAATGTGATGCCTTTTCCTTCATATAAAATGCAAAAAAAAGGGACATTTTCTGGTCTTCTGTTGAAGAAAAAAAAGAAAATTTAGGATAAGAAGGGGGGAGAGGAGGAATAGAGAGAGAAGAGAAAATATGTTTTTAAAGAAATTAGATGCTGTTTTGGTGGCAGAAGCTGTAAGTCAGTTCTAACATCTGATCATTAATTAGTGCGAATTATACTGAGCTTTAAGTATAGAGCACAAGTTGGAGATAAATAGTTATTAGAGTCATTTATGAATAAATTGGTGTTTTCCCTTTTTACATGCTCTCATTTGCCCTTGGTGTGGCATATATAAAAAGTATTTGACGTGACAGAACTTCTAATTTGATCATTTCAATTGACAGTTATTTCCACCTTTTCACCATCTGGCTAGAACTTGTTTCAGGCCACATCCTGATATTCCCAGATTACACGTCCACTTCTTCTTAGATGCTTTTATGTGTTTTAGAGATGTGATGCCCGAGTCAGAACCGGGTCTTTCTGCAGCCTATGAACAGCTCAGCCATCAGCAGAGTTGGACCCTCAGCTCTTCATGGGACTCCCATGAGGACCAGAAGGCATCAGTCATGTCAATGTGATTTTTGCAATCAATTGAAACTGATAATCAAAACACAGTCAACCAGTAAATGGGCAAAGGATTAATTACTGCTGGACAGGAAATTCAGTTCAGTGAACCGTCTCACATCTCAAAGCGCGTCTGGGATGAATAAAACAAAACACTGGCAATCAGGTAAGAAAATATGCTGAAATAACATCAGAAATACTCAAATACAGCCTCTTATTAACTTTTAGTAGCTCAGATGTCAAAAAATAAGTTAGAGGGAAAGGTCAACGTTTTATTGAATGTACTTATTGTCTTTTTCTGGAAATAAAAACTGAATTTTGCGATCACTCATGTCTCTGCATTAAATAAGCAGCAAGAGATGGTCATCAGATCGCTGAAATAAGTTAGGCTAACAGCATCCAACATTTTTTTTTACTAATTCTCACCCAGAAATGTTTACAAAATTATATATTTCTTTAAGATCAGGATCTAAAGCAAGCATCTCAATGGAACGTAGATGTCAGTATTTATTTAAAAGGTCATAATAGTTTAGACATTTTCATTTCAATTAAATGTAGTTTTAGTTAAAGAGAGGGTTTGTTAAAGTTTTTAAGTAATTCATGGTAAGTCAATTTTCAACACCTTTGGTCCTCATTATTGGGGCCATACTTATTTCCCCCAAAAATGTGATGCCTTTTCCTTCATATAAAATGCAAAAAAAAGGGACTTTTTCTGGTCTTCTGTTGAAGAAAAAAAAGAAAATTTAGGATAAGAAGGGGGGAGAGGAGGAATAGAGAGAGAAGAGAAAATATGTTTTTAGAGAAATTAGATGCTGTTTTGGTGGCAGTAGCTGTAAGTCAGTCCTAACATCTGATCATTAATTAGTGCGAATTATACTGAGCTTTACGTATAGAGCACAAGTTGGAGATAAATAGTTATTAGAATAATTTATAAATAAATTGGTGTTTTCCCTTTTAACATGCTCTCATTTGCCCTTGGTGTGGCATATATAAAAAGTATTTGACGTTTTACCAACAGAATAATTTGTGCTTGTTACACAGACTAATTTGTGCTTGTTGTGCCTGTGTAGATGAATGTGTCTTAATACAAACACAACAGTCTTACTATCAACTGGAGAATAAACATTGTGTAAAAAACTACACATTGTAGGATCAATTTAAACGTGAATTTATCAGCATAGAATCTATTTTCCTGAAGTTTATGACATATTTAGATGGCACTTTTTTTTTTTAAATTATACATTTTTTACTTAATGTGTGATAAATCTACATAATATATGAGTTTAAAATGTAACATTCTCAGGTCAGTTTACATAGCATCTGTGTGAAGCACGTATTAATTTCACTGAACACTGTCTTAGGTCCACACACTTCACTTTTATAGATAGATGAACCGCTACTGGATGATCACAGTAATTTCTATGGATGGAGCTTTTGTGTTGCCTAAGTTCAGTATTGTTTACTGAAATCTCATCCGTTAATTCATAATCACTGAACAGGCGTTTTTGCACCTAAATCTTGTGTTAAAATTCAGCTTGTGTCATTGTTTCCCTCTGCTGCTTTTTCACTGTGTGACAGAAGTCGTTGCTCGGTGAAGCTAATCAAGGGTGAACAAGCGATGGAGGGAGAGATGGTGGGAGGAGGGGGGGTGCTGACAGAGAGGTTTGGACAGAAGGACGGACGGACATGCTCTGTCAGCACCGTCTGACCTGACCAGAAGGGACAGAAGGATGGAAGGACTGGACAGGAGAAGGAAATGAACTGGAGGGAGAAATGTCAAAGGAAGGACCTCTGTATTTCCATTAAAACACACACTCACGTAGAGAAACACAAAACACACACTCAGCGCACAGAATGATTTTCAGGAGCCAACAGCCAAACATCTTATACCTGTTTTATTGCAAACAAAAGGCATATTTCTCTTCAATATTGTTCACAAATGAGTTTCTTCTTTCTTCTGTGTATGACTTAAACGACATAAAGCTTTTTGGAATTTTTCTTTACAGATTCTTGCTCCAAAAGGTCTTGTGAGCGACCGACGTGGTCGCCCCACAAAAGGGATCAGGGCAACCGGAAAAAGAAGTGGAGACAGGAGGCAAAGGAACTCACATAAAAACATTTATTGACGGCGGTACCAAAAACACAAAACCCAACACGCTCACGTCAGCAGGCAGAGTCCACCTCGCACCAGGTGGACCGGACAGGCAGTCCCACACGCGTCACCTGTCCCACACGCAAACATGTCCGGGGGGGAACTCTCCGCAAACCCGTCCGGGGGAACACTCTCACTGCTAGTCAGTTCCCCCTCATAACCAGGTGAGAAGGGGAGGGCTCATCACCTTCTCACACTTCCCTCCCCTTCTGCAGTCTCGCCAACGGGGTGGCGAGACAGAAGTCCGCGACTGTGGTGTGTCTGCCTCTGGGCTCGCTCCACCACACTCCATTTCCGGTCGTAGCCCCGCCAGCACTTCTGCTAGCACTTCCGCTAGCACTTCCGCCAGCTTCGCCGACCGTCTCCGCCGGCTCCTACGCTGACTGTCTCCGCTAGCCGTCTCCGCTAGCCGTCTCCGCCAACTCCTTCGCTGACTGTCTCCGCTAGCCGTCTCCGCTAGCCGTCTCCGCCAGCTCCTTCGCTGACTGTCTCCGCTAGCCATCTCCGCCGGCTCCCTCGCTGACCGTCTCCGCCGGCTCCTACGCCGACTGCCTCCGCTGGCTCCTTTGCTGACCGTCTCTGTTGGGTCCTTTGCCTCCGCCGGGCACTTCCGCCGGCAATTCCGCTAGCCGTTTCCGCTAGCACTTCCGCTAGCACCTCGCTAGCCGTCTCCGCTGGCTCGCTCGCCGACACACTCGCCGACACCGCCGCCGATCCTCTCGGTACCCCCGTCACGCTCCGCGAGCTCCACCTCCTCTCTCCAGCTTCTCAGGCGGCGCCACAGATCCCACCGCTGCCACCAAATGTGAGCGACCGACGTGGTCGCCCCACAAAAGGGATCAGGGCAACCAGAAAAAGAAGCGGAGACAGGAGGCAGCGGAACTCACTAAATAAAAACATTTATTGACGGCGGCACAAAAAAGAAAACAACGCTCACGCCAGCAGTGAAAGTCCACCTCGCACCAGGTGGACCAAACAGGCAGTCCTACGCGTCGCGTCACCTGTCCCGCACGCAAACCCGTCCGGGGGGGAACTCTCTCTCTGCTATTCAGTTCCCCCCTTATAACCCGGTGAGAAGGGGAGGGGCCATCACCTTCTCACAGGTCTTAATGATTAATTGACTTTCAATGTATTTCTGTGATATATTTTTGTACTTATCTGTGTGTTGTTTGGGCTACATCTTATTAGTCGATGCTTGTTAATGTTGTATTTGTGTGTTTCTGGCATTTTTTACCTTTCCACTTTTTTATGGACAACAAAATTGAGATTTTTGTAGAAATAAATGGTACAAATGGATTTTTAATGACAACAAAACAACATGAATACAAAATGCACATTTTAAGACGCCTGATGAATGCTTCTTAAAACTTTTATTTTTGTATTTTTGACTTTCTCTCCTTAACAAACATGATTTGTCAGTCACCCTTTAATTAATGACGTGGTTGTTGGCAAGTGATTGGCTCTTGTGTATTTAAAAAGTAAATTTAAATGTTCTCTCCTTCCTCTCTGGGAACATCATCTGATGAAGCCATGAAGTGTGACATTAAATGAATGATTTGCCGGTGACTGACAGTGTGTTAAGGAGGCACCAACAGTAATTCATCCATCTGACAGGCGCGGCATATCAAGATGCTGATTAAGCAGCACCATTATTGTACAGGCGTGACTTGGGCCGGTCACAGTAACACGACTCTTTAAATAAGCAGTGTTATCAAGCAACATGAGGAAGCCTGCAATCTCCCCCATATCTGCTGGAAGCCTCCAGACCAGAGCTGATCTGCAGCTGTTCTGGAAACTACTGGAACTACAAGCATCGATTATAACAGAAACAGATCGGCTCCGAGTTTGAGGGTAAACAGAGGTGTCCCAGTTTGACTTGCATGTAGCTGAATCACTCCTGACTTTTTATGTAGCAGCAAAAAAAATGGATTTCTGTGAAAGTGTTGTTGAGTGTTACCTCAGTCTGAATCACTGAAACATGCTTAACCTTCACCTCAGCGTTAGCAGGAGCCCAGCTTCCCAGATGAGCCCATAAAGTCAAATTCGTCAGGATTTTTTTTAAATGTTAAAAGAACAGCACACTCACACATACACACACACACATTCACACACTCAAACATACACACACAGTTCAGTGTGATACCGCAGAGGGGGGACAGGTACAAAAAAAGGGCAAATGCAGTCAAGAGCAGAGAGAAAAGTTGAGTTACCAAGACACAGTGAGAGAACAAGGATGAAGGTGCTAAGCAGGAATATTCAAACATTCAAATGCACTCAAGAAGCAAGTTTTTCCCTCTAAAGAAGAACTGCAGATTCTCCCTCCATTTGAGAGGCTACATCACCAGATGAGAACACCGGTGATGGACGGTTTGTTAAAATCCGTGTTTCTGTCTTGATTTAATCCTGATCAGTCAATAATCTTTATGCATCACATTTGATTATCGACATTTCATGCCACCACAGTAAAATGTTTTCTCTGAACACTGTGACCTTTCTGTTTTCCCGAAAAAGCAAGAAGCTCTGTTTTTACTCAATAATTTACAACATATTTAATTTTTCAGTGTCTCCTCCAGGACAAATACACTGTAATTCTTACACTATTAACAGCATTACCGACACAATTACTCTGAGCTTTAAAACAATCTGCTGTATTTTTTTTATTATAGTTTGTTGCAGTTTCCAGCTATTTTGTGAGACTCCTGAGCACACATACGCATGCACACACACCTAAGCAACGTTTCAGTCTTACGCAGAAAGAAGGCTCGCGAAATAACAATTTCCCAAAGACAACGAACTTATGGCAGCTGCACAACAGTAGCCTTTGACAGGAAAAAAACAAGAGGAAGAAGAGAAGAACACAGCTTCGCAAAAAGAAACAACAACAGTAATGAAAGTGCGGAGGCGTGCACAACAACCTGCAGACATCACAGACCCGACAGATGAAACCAGGCTGAGGAAGCAGCAAAGAATGGAAAGAGCCCAGAAGAAGTGAAACACTGTCATCCATAACAACCAAACCTCAAACATGGGCAATGCTCCACTGCCACATTCCTGCTTTGTGCTGTTTCTCCACATCCCTGCTATTATCAGAGAGGGAAAGTAATGGCTTCAAACAGCCACTGTCAGGATGTTTAGAAGGTGAGCAACTGTATGTGAAGAATCCTCTGAATAACATGCTACTGGCATCACTTCTCTCAGGTTTGTTTTTATGCACTAGTATCTGCACAATCTGATTGAATTCTTTAATCTGGTTGGAATCTTTCTTTTGCTCAAATTAGACTAGTTTTCCTAAAATGAAATAATATGATTTTTTTAATCTCAAATCTTTGGAAAAAAGATTAAATAAGTAAAAATATCTGCCAATGCAAGCAACAACAGACTGACAAATATCTTATCAGGGGAAAATATCTATATCTCTGTATTTAGTAGGCAGTCATTTTCTATACCTGCGTACTCCTCACTGGGGTCTCAGGGGTCAGCTGGAGCCAATCCCAGCACGTTACAGGTGAGAGGCAGGGTATGCCCAGACAGGCTGACTGTTTACTCACACACTCATATCTACAACCAATTGATTTTCTAACCTCAACATGTTTTAGGACTGTGGGGGGAAGCTGGAAAACCTGGAGAAAACCTCCACACAGAAAGGACCCAGACCAAGGACTTAAACCTGTGAGGCAACAGTGCTACCCACTTCTCTAGTGTGTCAACAATATTTAGTGCAATTATTCAAATATGGAATAGAATTGTCCTGAATAATCCAATTTTCTTTGGCAGATAATTGTATGTATTTAAAGTTTTTCCAAAGAATGTGCACAAACTCAGCACCTCCCTCTGCAACCGCTAGATTTCTTCAGTCAGACACCACACACAGTACATGTTGGCACCTCATTCTGAGAGCACAGGGCCCCCCATGGCTGTGTGCTCAGTCCTACAGCACTAATCACCTTGTGCTGCTTGAGGATGATGCAGCTCTGGTGGATGTCATCACCAGCCCACGGCAACGAGGCTCACTACAGGAGAGAGGTCGACTTTCTTCTGTTGCAGGAACAGTCAGGACCAAGGGGAGTGTGGTAAACTTCAAGGGAGGCCACACCCAGCAGCACCAAGTTCCTGGGGGTGCACATCAGTGATGATCTTTCCTGTACCACTGACACTACATCACTGGCGAGGAAAGACCAGCAGCACCTTTACTTCCTGCATAAACTCAACAAGTGTGCAAGTGTTCCACCACCCTTCATGAGCATATTCTGCAGAGGACCCATTGCGAGGAATCTGTCCAGCTGCATTAATGACGTCGTTGTTGGCAAGTGATTGGCTCTTGTGTATTTAAAAAGTGCATTTAAATGTTCTCTCCTTCCTCTCTGGGAACATCATCTGATGAAGCCATGAAGTGTGACATTAAATGAATGTTTTGCCGGTGACTGACAGTGAGTTAAGGAGGCACCAACAGTAATTCATCCATCTGACAGGTGCGGCATATCAAGATGCTGATTAAGCAGCACCATTATTGTACAGGCGTGACTTGGGCCGGTCACAGTAACACGACTCTTAAAATAAGCATGCAACATAAGGGAGCCTGCAACCTCCCCTATATCTGCTGGAAGCCTCCAGACCGGAGCTGATCTGCAGCTGTTCTGGAAACTACTGGAACTATAAGCATCGATTATAACAGATCGGCTCCGAGTTTGAGGGCGAGGCTCTGCAACATCCCTGCATCGTGCTGTGTGAGCTGCAACTGACTACAACAGGAGAGGCCTGCAATGCATAGTGAACAAAGCCAGGAGGATGATGGGAGCACCACTCCCCTGCCTGGAAGACATACGGGTCAGTAACAAATAATGGTTGGATGAAAAGTAAAATACTTTTTAAAAAACAGTTTTAAGCAGCATCCATCAGGTCCCTCGAAATGTACATTTTGTGTTATTGTTGGTTTCTTGTAATTTAAATCAATTTCTACCATTTTTTTTACACAAAATGTAAAATTGTATGCCCAAAACAAAGGGTAAAATTTAAATATGTAATCCACCCCCTAGAATATAAAACTAGTGTTTTTTTTTGTTTTTATTTTTAACCTTAAAAGGAGTTAAAGTATGTGGCACCAAGTTTTCAGAGTTACACCACATGACGGTTTTTGGCTTAGTGCCATATAAACCCACCTCATCCTCAAAGAAATCTAGAAATGATGCAAGCCCCCCTGTACAGTCAACGAAAATTTAAATACTTTGCACGTCTAGTACAATCCTGGTCTGTTAACACCTGATTCTATGAATGAAGCTCCCCAGAAAGGACTCTAGTGGTTGATTAGTAGAATCAGGCGTTACTGCCTGGTTGGAACAGAAACTTTTCACTTTTTTTAGTGTCTATTATAAATAATAAATAACAACATATATAATTTAAACAGGGCGACACGGTGGAGCAGTGGGTAGCACTGCTGCCTCACAGCAAGAAGGTCGCAGGTTCAAGACCGCCTTGGGGCCTGGGTCTGGGACCTTTCTGTGTGGAGTTTGCATGTTCTCCCCGTGTCTGCGTGGGTTTTCACCGGGTACTCCGGCTTCCTCCCACAATACAAAACATGCTCAGGTTAATTGGCAAATCTAAATTGCCCATAGGTGTGAGTGTGTGTGTGAATGGTGTGTGTGCCCCACGATTGGCTGGCGACCATCTGGGGTGTATCCCTGCCTCTCGCCATAAAATGCGCTGGGATAGGCTCCAGCAGACCCCTGCGACCCCGAAAGGGAATAAGCGGGATAGAAAATGGATGGATGGATGGATAATTTAAACATATAGTGTACATATACAATATAAAAATGCTTATTGGACTGATCTGCTGTCAAAACCCAAATAAACCTTCTTGTGCTGCGGCTTGACAAGTGAAAATAAACGTTAACCGTGAGCTGCTTCCTGTCCGCTGCTGCCGTGCCCATGAGCAAAGCATCTCCCCCTCCAGCCTCTCACTCACAAGCGACTCTGTGCTCACTTAGTATTCCGCTAGTAGACGGAGCGCAGCTTTTGTTGTGGGTTTATTATGATGGCTCAGAGGCTTTTTGACGGAGGAACACTGTTATTGCCGCCTCGCATTTTCATACTGCTCCATGCGCTTGCTTCTTTCCGCTCGATCCAATACCAGCTGATTCTTCCCCGTAGGAAATATATTTTATCCAAATGATAATGAAAGCGGCCGTCCCCCACGCCCAAAATCCCCAACAACCTCACCCCCCCAAATACCTTCGAGCACCAATCAAAAGTGGAGTAGGCAAGAAAGTATCAGGATTTCAAAACTCAAGCTGTGTTCACAATCCACAAATGCATCTGCTTCCTCCCCAACAAAATCTGTATTATTTCTAGGGATGCACCGATGTGAAAATTTCGGCCGATATCGATATCCGATATACATATCTGCAGTCACTGCCGATATCGATATTTTCCGATATCGATATATGTAGAGAAAAAAAGTTTTCTGTAGTGTCACAAATTTAGTACAGACCAGAAAAAACACTGTACATTTGAAAAGCACAACAGTGCTCTTTATTTATAGGAAGGCTCACTGTAAAGCTCACATTAACACATTTTTTGCTCACAGTTTTGAATAAGCAAGTGCAAAACTTATGCTGTAATATCAGCAAATACAAAGAACACGAGTAAAAAGTAAAATATATTCTTTGTAGAGATAAGAGAGATAAGAGCAACACATGGCTATATTTAGCTGTAGAAGGTGCAAACAGTAAAAAAGACATAGTTAAATGTATGAAATAAAGAATATTAATAATAATAATAATAAAAAACAAAAGATTGCAGTCGGTTTTCCACTTTCAAACTTACAGCATACTTAATATCATGCTGTCCATTCCAAAACACTTAACAATTCCACAAAAAAAAAAAAAAAGACTGTGCTTACTGTGGGGGGATAAGCATTTTTTTCTAAACAAAAGCAAAGTTCATCTTAAGAAAGAGAAGCATTTCTGCTTTCTCACAAAGGATACGGTTTCTCTTGTCATCAACCACATCTGAAGCAGCAGAAAACAGGCGTTCACTGTCAACACTTGTGGGTGGAGCAGGGAGGTACTTGCGTGCTGCTAGGGCCAGGTCAGGGTATCGGGCACAGTTGGATGCCCAATAATGCAATGGGTCCTGATCTCTGGGAATGTGGGGCTCACTCAGATAGCCATGAACCTATAGGAATACAAAAATAGGAGTTACAAAAAAGCACCCCAATTAGTAGTTTGACATAGTAGTTTAAAATAAAATTTGTTTAAACATCATACTGTAAGTCATCTCCCATTTTTTGTCCACAATATGTGACATTATTCTAATGTTAATAACATGAGCAAGGGTTATATATTTAATAAATGTTTGTGTCTGGAATTACCTGCACTGATGTGCTGGGCTTGGTTGGCTGGTCTTCTTCCATGTGTGGAGGGGCATTCTCCTCAAGGATCTCATCATACATGGCCAGAAGTGACGATCCTCCTGTGGCCTCATCATCTGTACGGCGGCGTTGTGCTTGTGGTTCATACATTGTCTCTCTAGCAGGGGCACTGTTGTTTGGCGTTATGATGTCCACTTGCCTCTGAAGCATGCTTATTGTCTGCATTTTGGTATCCACGTCGAAATAGCAATCTTTATAACGTGGATCGAGGATAGTTGCCAAGTAGTACAGTGGCTCAGTGAACACATTTTGGAACCAATCACTCACAGCTTCAAGTAGAGCGCTCTTCGTTGTGCGAACCCTGCTATCTGCCTCCGTTTCTTTGCTCAGCAAACGTTTCAGTGCCACAACAGATGGCATCACGTCAGCAGTACTCGACGAATGTGAACTTATCTGTTTGGTCAACTTGAGCAGTAAGACTTAACATACTCATCTGACTTGAGTCGCAATTCCAGATGTCGGTTGTAAAGCTAATGTCAGTCCCATGACTTTGCAACATCTCCTCGACGTGAGTGACAATCGTTTCATACAATGCAGGGAAGGAAACATCAGAAAAGAAACGCCGACTTGGCATTTCATAGCGGGGCTCAAGAAAATTCACCAACTCACAAAAACCTTTGTCGTCTATCATTGAAAAGGGTTGATTGTCGAGTGCCATCATCGCCTTTATCTTGCTCGTGATTGCCTTGTGCCTTTTACTGTCCCGGGGAAACTTCTTTTGTTTGTCGAATGCTTGTTGTAGTGTGCTACCGACTGTGTCTGACTCTGTTGTTGACTGCGTTCTTTTTTTACTTGCCTTGGCCTTTTCCTCATACTCTTTGTACACACCGTCGGCACCATGGTGGTTCTTCAAATGAGTGATCATATTGCTGGTGTTGAATGATTTTACACAGGATCCTCCGCGCAATACGCTGCTCTGGCATATATTGCATACTGCAACACGAACATCCTCTTGAGACACTTTAAAAAACTGCCAAATGACGGACATATTCAACTTTCTCCGGGCAACATAGCAGTGTTTCTGCTACACCAGTAGAGTGTGCCTAGCTGTTATCACGTGCTGTGCTGTGTCCGCGCAAATCTGAACAGGTCCCCCCGTCCCCCGCCCTCTCTCCTCTCCCACAAAGCACATCTCAGTGGAGAGACACGCAGACAGTGACCCAACTAACTGTAGCGGTTTAACTCTGCAAATTGTTGACATCGGCCAAAATTTGTTGACATCAGACCGATGCCGATAAGTTAAAAATAGTGACATATCGGCCGATATATATCGGTTGGCCGATATATCGTGCATCACTAATTATTTCATCTGTGCCTCATTAGCTGCGAGCAGACGGGGACAATGTGTAACTTCAGCTTCCGAGTGAAATTCTGTGTTTGACCTGCAGAATTTGTCTTAAACAAGCCATCTTTATCTGGAAACCAAACGAGGTCACAGGCAGAAAACAATCACGTTTAGTAGATACAATTTCTTTTTTTCAATCCTTCTTTTCTAATTGCAATTGCAGAAAGCCCCTGCAACAACCCTTTCTAACATTCTAATATGACTCTTTAAGCATCATATCACACTTTCTTCCTTGGTTTTAATTGAGATGTGATTTTCCTAATGAGATATACAATGTTGTCGTTTTAAAACACAATCATTACAGCAACAATTATACCCTGCAAAACACCTTTTTAAATAGTCACCAATGCATCTTTCCTGCTATTAAATAATTGTTGAGCGTCGAGCCACTGAGAATTATTTAAACACGCTTGTCTTAAATCTGATGCATCTTCTTCCTCTGTGCTGTAGAGTTCCATTGTCGTCCAAAAACTATTAAAAACACATCAGTGAGACATGATGCTACACACAATAATGTGCTTCTTCATTACAATGAACACACACACACACACACACACACACACACACAGTCCAGTCCTGCTGCAGAAATACTTCTTAGATGAATACCTATTTCCTCCTGTTTGAGTAATGTCACTGTTTTAGAAAATTACTCAGACTTAAAAAAAATACATTTTGTATTTTCAGTGCTACAAGGGCTTAGAAAAGCAGAAAGTAATGTAAAGTGGATTAAAACACAGGCCTGTAGTTTCTCAGGGTAAACTGGGCTGACAGCTGATAACACTGAGGCACTATGTGGGTAATTGTGATCCTGATGTGGACATCATATGAATATTTCACAAACTCCCCAGTGTTATCTGAAAAAAACTCTTCCTACAGTACTCACCCAATTCTTGACCTTCTATTTTACCAGTTCAAGTGTAGTAATGTCCGGGTTATTGAGATGGCGGAGAAAGGCTTAAGATGTCAATAAGGTTTTAGGAAAGTTTAATCTATTGAACAGTATGTGCTTACATTAATTATTTAAAAATAAATTGAAATGGTGGACCAGATTTAGCAGTTCCATCTGTAGTTCTACATAAAACAAAGCAAACAACAGAGTCCACAGAATACTAACACATCATCTACACTGAAAAAGAAAATAGCTTGAACCAACTTAATTAAATTGTTTCAATTGGTAACACCTAAATTAATTAAGTTTATTAAAGTAAAGAAAATTAAATTAATAAATTGGTGTTACTCCAATTTCAACTAATTAAATTAATTCCAACTTAAATGACTAAATTGGTGTTACTCCAATTTCAGTGAATTTATTTTCAATGACCTAATTTATGTGTTACAACCGAAAATAATTAAATGAGTGTGAGAAGGTGATGACCCCTCCCCTTCTCACCTGTTTATAAGGGGGGAACTGACTAGCAGTGAGAGAGTTCCCCCCGGACATGTTTGGGTGCGGGACCGGAAGCGCGACGCGAGTGGAGCTGCCGGTGTGGTCCACCTGGAGCGAGGTGGATTTTTTCCCGTTGGCGTGAGCGTTGTGTGTTTTTCTTTTTGTACCGCCGTCAATAAATGTTTTTTTTATGTGAGTTCCTTTGCCTCCTGTCTCCACTTCTTTTTCTGGTTGCCCTGATCCCTTTTGTGGGGAGACCACGTCGGTCGCTCACAATGATGTTAAGTTAACTATTTTCTTTTTTTTCAATCTATTAAACAAGCATCATAATAACTAAGAAAAATCAAAAGAGCATAAGAGCCCTCTGTAGATTGCTACATCAATTACATACCAAGAACAAAAAAACATGAAACAATAAGATGAAGACAACTGCTAAATTGAAGCAAATGTAAAATGCAGAACTAGAATTTGTCATGGTTTGCAGACAAGAGATGAACAGATTAGCAGACATTTAATTCAAAGATTTAGGTTACACCCATTTAAGAACCAAACAACTAATTGATTAATGGTTTCAATAATCAATGGATTAATTAAACTGTCAAAATAATCATTGCAGCTCTAGTTTATTGTAAGATCAGAGTTAATTTTAGAGGTTTTAGTGTTAACTGTGACTTGTTCTAAATTGACTGTGTCTATTCCCTGTCACTCAAACCTTTGCTTGCTAATTCTAAGAATATGCTCTGTAGTATAATATGATGCTTAGGTGACAGTTGATGAGAGTGGATACATCCATGTATACGCACGTGGATATAAGTGTTAAAACCAAACCTACACCTTTATCCTTGTTATTCATCATGCATAGTTTTAAGCTTATCTGGGATTTACTCAGAAATATTGGTTTACAAGTTGGACTTATTGGACTTATGTACTGCATATTATAATTCTTCTCTACATAAAAAATAAGGATGCATTGCATCTGGGGATAAACTCTATATTCGTCTCCCATGTACTAAGGAATAAGCACTGGATCAAAATGCACAGGAATTGGTTTCCCCATTAACAGATTAGTTTATGAATAATAATATTTTCTTAGAATAGAACATTAGTAACCTTGCAGGATATATACTGAAAGAAAATTATGGTTACAGGATTAATGTGCTTTTTCATGTATTATTATTTGACATTTTAGAGGATTATGTCATGTTAAATTGATAAAAAAAGATTTAGTGCGAAATTTAAGAAGTGACAATAGTGTGCCTGATAGAAATAAATGCACTTTATAGGATTCATTTCAGCCAAAAACATAGGAGAAATACTTAGCAAATAGTTCAGTGGACATTTGGCAGCTTCATTCTTTACTTTTGGATTTTGAATGAACAAAAGATTCAAGTTGCTAGAGTACACATACTTCATAAGAATTTTTGAGTACCTACTTTGCTGGAGTAATTATTTTGAACCTACTTTTAACTTCTAACTCTTGTTACTCCTTACATTTTTCATCATCCTTACATACATTTTAAAAATATCCTTGTTACTTCTGTAGAACCTATGAATTATATGGTGGGCTCCTGATAGAGTGAATTTAACTCTGGTTGGATTAAAACAAACAACTAGAGTGGCAGAGTGTCTGTTGCTCTCATGTATCGCTGAGTGTCAGATCAACCAAGTTTTTCAGGTATAGCACATGACACAATGGTGTGTATTCAATTTTGTGGAATTTTTGATAGATATTCAAAACCTCATTTTTATTGTTAAACATTAAAATCCTATACACTTACGTATGTATCACAGCTCTATCCTGCAGCAGCACTTTAGTTACAGTGGAAAGCTTCATGTCACGACTCCCCCTCATGTTGCTTCCCAGCACTTTAGTTACGATTTCATGATGTTAGCTGGTTTATTTCATTCTCCATTCTATCACAGGCTACTGCGGTGTAGCTAACACCGAAACAACACTCTGCAAGAAAAGTTCATGGGCGCTGCTGTCATTTCTTCTGTCAGAGAACCCCAGTCTACACACAGGCTCCTTAGGAAATCCCAGCACTATCACCTAACAGAACAGCATCTGGGTATAAACTAATTTTTTTTAAATACATATATAAAAGGAACATGCATGGAACATGACACTATACAGGAAAAGAACAAAGTAAGAAAATTATCATATGTTCATCAAACATGACATTTTGTTTTTGTCCACAACCAAAAGATCATAAGTTTACTATTATAGAAGACTAAAGAAACCAGAACATAATCAGATTTGAAGAAGTTGGAACCAGAGAATTTGGACATTTTCTTTAACATCAATCAGTGGTCTGGAAGAGGCCGTCCACAAAGTTTAGGAGTGTGTTTATAGGAATGTTTTAAACATTCTTCCAGAAGAACATTTGTGGGATCCACACCAGACCCTGTGATCCACGTCTTTATGGACCTTGCTTTGTGCACTGGATGCTGGATTTGGATGAGCGGAGCGAATATTTTTGTAAATATTGTGTATGTAGCTAAAACAAGTACAGTACATCCCAATTCTTTCAACAATACCTTTTTAATATAACATAGTCGTCACTTGTCAGAATTATGAGGTAAAAAGTTATATAATGTCATAATGTACAGTAATATCCTATTTTAAGAAAAGAAGACAATTGACCAATAATCAAGATAAATTTGCAAAACAACCTGCCAATGGAATAAGGTAATTCAAGGTAATTCCACTCAATATTCAAATAACTATACTAAAAACATAATACTTTCCTTTTATGCAAAATGTTTACATTTTTCCTTTACAATAATTTACTTTTATACTCTTATAAAACCAGAACATTTACACTTGAGTAAACATCCTGAGTTGATACTTCAACAACTACAGAAGTATTTTTAAAGCCTAGTATTTATTTCTTTGCTTCTGACAGAAAAGAACAAGATAGTGATGACCGCATTTACACATCAGAACATGATCCAGAATCGTACGGGTCGACATGACGGAGGCTATGTCCATCATCTATAAAGTGTGTGATGCTGACTCAGTGGTGAGGAGGAACATCACTGCTGCAGGAAGAAGGAAAAAGAATAATTTCCACACAAGTAAAAAAAAAAAGAAAAAAAAGGGAGGATAGGAGAGTAAGGTTGCAGAGAAGAAGAAGAAACATAGGCGAATCAAGACCAGGGAGAGATGGATATACAGAAGAGTTACCAGGAAGGAGAGAGAGCAGCAGACAACAAAGAAGGAGGAGAATGTGCTGCTAATTGAGTTTTCTATCTGTGAGACGAGGTCAAGAAAACAATCTGAACCGACAGGCTACAACAAGACACTTTCACACCCAGTTTTTCTATTCTACACAGAACAAAAATGTAAATGCAACACTTGCTTTGGGCCCCATCTCTCACCAGTTGAAAGAAAAAAAGATCTAATACTTGTTCTGTGCATATTTAAGACTTTTTTTTTCTCTCCAATTCTTTTGCACATTTTTGTTTAAATGTGTCATAATGAGCATTTCTCCTTCGCCAATGGAATCCACCCACCTTCTGTGGATCAGAGGCAGAGCAGCCATCCACAGGTCAGAGGATTGGTGGTTTGATTCCCAGCTCCTCTGGGCTCCATGTCCTTGTGTCATGGGGTAAGATACTTAACCCTGATTTGTCTCAGATGGCTGTGCCATTCAGTGTGTGAAACGGTGAATGAACACTTATAGTGTAGATGGCTTTGAGTGGTGGAAATGATGGATATGATGGTAGAAAACTGCTACAAAAATGCAGGCCATTTACATGACAGGTATCGCTGATTAAAATGTATGATTATTATTCTAAGTGTTTGATTTTTAAAACAAATAATTACTTTATTCTGCAAACTTATATTTTATGCTCTCGAATCTTTCTATTTCAATTCATTTTTAAATTTTTTAATATAGATTTTTATATGTATGTTTTATTTTTATTTATTTCATTAATTAGATATCTTTAGTTTCTAATTTCTAATTTCTTTTAAGTGTTTGTTTTTAGGTAACACACATTGAGTTTCTCGTGTATGAAATGCACTATATAAATAAAGTTGCCTTGACTTTTATTTTGAAAAAAAAGACAAACTATGGATGTTACATGTCATGTACATCTGAGTGTACATGTCCTGCTATTTCCTATTCCTAGAACATTTTTGTTTTTCACTCCAAGCTGCTGAGTTAAGAGTCAATTTTTCATGTGCAAGTTAGTCTTTATATACATTGAGACCACTGACATCTGTATAAGACAGGTGGTAAATAATATATTTGCAAAAACAAGAACAATTCTGCAACCAGCCGGAGTCACATCATAATTTCGACATAAGGAGTTTTACTGATCATTTTAACCTAAAAAATTATGGAACCAAAAAGAACTAGACCTCAGCCACATAGTTTTCATATAAACCATTATTATACTCTCTATTTTCTGTGAAAATGCTGCTTCTTTCTCTCCAGGCTCCAGTGTTTGTGTTGTAGATTGATGTTTCAAAGTCAAAGTCAAAGTTGAAGTCAATTTTATTGTCAATTTCTTCACATGTACTTGACATACAAAGGAATCGAAATTGCGTTTCTCACTATCCTATGCGTTTACATGTACAACAACATCAAAGTGCAGGTGCGCAAGACAAGACAATCCTAAACTACGATACAACAACAATGGTAAAGTGCTAAACTAAAACTAGAAACAAACAAACATGTATGACAGGACAAGACATGAGTAGTCCTGTGACTGGGGGGGGGCAGTCCAGTGACCTAGGTTTGGTTTGCCACCAGCCCGGTGTTCCTTCTGGCTGGGGCTGGGGGTGAGAGGGAGGAGGGGAGAGAGTTCAGCAGTTTCGTGGGTGGGGAGGGGAGAGAGTTCAGCAGTCTCACGGCCTGGTGGAAGAAGCTGTTCCTGAGTCTGGTGGTGCGGGAGCGAAGGCTCCTGTACCTCTTTCCGGAGGGCAGGAGGCTGAACAGACTGTGTGCAGGGTGACTTCTATCGTTGGCAATTGAGATAGCTTTGCGGCTGAGGCGGGTGGTGTAAAGATCTTGCAGGGAGGGTAGTGGTACACCGATTATCCTTTCAGCTGTTCTCACGATGCGTTGCAGAGCGTTCCTGTTGTAGTCAGTGCAGCTCCCGCCCCACACGGTGATGCAGCCGGTCAGGATGCTTTCGATGGTTCCTCTGTAGAATGTCGTCATGATGGGTGGTGGGGCAATTGCCCGCTTCAGTTTACGCAGGAAGTAGAGACGCTGCTGTGCTTTCTTGGCCAGTGATGCGGTGTTGGTGGTCCAGGAGAGGTCATCACTGATGTGCACCCCCAGGAACTTGGTGCTGCTCACCCTCCCCACTGCAGCACCGTCGATGGTCAAAGGAGGGTGTTGGTTGTGGCCTCTCTGGAAGCTGACAACAATCTCTTTGGTCTTGCTGATGTTTAGCAGGAGGTTGTTGTCTTTGCACCATCTGGTCAGAAGCTCTACCTCTTTCCTGTAGTGGGTCTCGTCGCCGTTAGTGATGAGGCCCACCAGTGTTGTGTCGTCGGCAAACTTCACAAGGTGGTTGGAGCTGTGGGTTGGTGTGCAGTCATGTGTCAGGAGGGTGAAGAGGAGGGGGCTGAGCACACAGCCTTGTGGGGCCCCTGTGTTCAGGATGATCCTGTCTGAGTTGTTGTTGCCAACACGCACCGCTTGAGGCCTCTGGCTGAGAAAATCCAGCAGCCAGTTGCAGAGTGAGGTGCTGAGGCCCAGTTTGTCCCGTTTGCAGATGAGTTGTTGTGGTATTATGGTGTTGAACGCTGAGCTGAAGTCTAAGAACAGCATTCTCACATACGAGTCTTTCCATAAAATTTCCATATTTTAATAAGGGAATGCATCAGTTATCATATGTGTTTAGAGCTGTGTCTATAGGTTTTTAGGTCAGTCAGAAGGGTTGGCCCCTTCCGTCTGGTTCGAGTCAGGGTCACATCAGCAGCTCAATCAGGGCGAGCTGATGCAGGTCTGCATCATTAGGTCCTTTTAGTAATGAGGGAATGGGCATTGTTAGGCCAAGCCGCTCTGTAGTAAATAACGCTTGGTTGAGCTTTTTTGCATTCAGGAATCCTTTCTATGCTTAGAAGTAGCTTTTCAGGAAAATCCACTGTTTATAATAGTGTGGTGTTTTTATTTTTTTATGCTTTGAAAGCTCATCCTATGTTTAGCATTGTCCTCATTAACCTGAGTAGGTGGTATAGCCCAGTGTGGAGAAGAGGACAAGATAAGCTGTTGTTCAGTGTCTAGGAGGGACATTTCTTTTTTTGGTACCTACTTTTTTGTTAATAAAACACTGAGATATTTCTCCACACACACCATGAATCAATAAAGTATTTCTATTATTCTGATTAATACTTAATATTCATACTTAATTCTTTTCATATTCTAGATATATTGTGTTCTATCCTTTCCACATCATGTCTCCTCTGTTTCTATTCCTGAGAGTCCTTCCTCTTTTTTCCTCATCTCGTTTTTAGGGAGTTTTTCCTTGCATGATGTGAGGGTCTAAGTAGAGGGGATGTTGTGTTGCTGTTGTATAAACTGTAAAACCCATTGGAGTGAATCTGTTATTTGTGAATTTAGGCTGAATAAATAAAACTGACCTGAGTTGATATGCTCTGACCTGCTCTTTGAAACAACTTGAATTCCAGCGCCAAGTAACAACTTTGACCTTTAACCACTATCACATCATTAGGAGGGATTTATATTATTGGAAAAATTGCAATAATATTAATAATAATAATAATAATGATGTATAAGTTGGTGCTTATACATTAGTTTCAGTATGAGACAACACTATTTGTTACTAACCATCCAGTGGAAAAGCTGGATGAAGAGGAACAATGAACCTTTTCAAAAGAAATGATAATAAATGAAGGAAAGAAAAACACAGGCCAAAAACAGTGAACAAATCACAATCACTGATGCTGTTGTTGAATAATCGGATTCAGAACATTCCAAATGCGTCTTCATGTAAACAAAATATGGCCAAACCCTGTTGCATACATACAAAGCTCTGCAGAACAAACAGCGCTGTTGCTTCTGAGCCCACACAAACACAACCAGTTGGCATCAGGGCTGCAGAGTTGTCTCATCCATCATGAAAAAAAACAACTTGAATTTCACTTGAAAGATGGTTTCACCAGACAATGGGGAGAACTAACACATACAGCATGTGGGGAGAGCATTCATTATATTTATGGTCCGGCCAGGCAACTCTTGGGGAATCAGGGGCTGGAAAGTGATAAAATATCATCGATGTGCTTACGGCTTGTTGGAAAATAAATAATAACACAGGTTTTATGTAAACAATTCAATTTTGTGGCAGGTATCTACAAATTATGAATCACAAAGTTGAAATGAATAGAAGAAAAATACTTTAGCTTAAGTCACAATGCAAGTTCAAAATTCAATAAAAAGGGAAAAACAACAGAAAAGCTTAAAATCAGTAAAATTGTTTTGAAATATCAGATGAATCTACTTGATATTGGACTAAATTTACTCAATACAAGACATTTTCCCCTGGCACTTTTTTGCAGTGCAGTTATTCAGTCAGTCTACTGTTGTATGAAATGGTAGATAATTTGACTTATTCCAAGTTTATTTTTAAACACGAAGATAAAAAAGTGAAACAATTTAGTCTCATTTTAAGAAAACAAGACTAAATTGGCCAAAATCAAATAAAAAATAAAATTCTGCCAATGTAATATCGTAAATCAGGATGTTTCTTTCTTAATATTGGACTAATTGTAACAAAAACACTTTTTCATTTCTTAAGGTTTTATATTTTGCAATGTGGTCATATTTATCATTTAAATTAAAATAATAACTCTTAGTTTAGATATTTATTATGTATTTTTTACATAAAAAGGAGGAGAAGTTTGTAAGTGTTATTTATGTTTTTTCACTTTTATTTTTTACCCATTTGAGATCAAACAACGCTAAATGTGGCCCACAAACCAAACTCTAAGTTCTAGAATCTATGAGGTTTCCTTCTCTGCAGCATATTTACAGCACATCATCCACATTTGCATCCTGCAGTGAATAGTAATTCACATTTTTTTAGCACAATCTTGGAATTAGCTGCCCGCCGGTTTAAAACGCATAACATTACAGACACATTCAGAATAAATACAACACGACAGGATCCACTGCATGAAAGCTATTAATGTTGGTTAGTCTGGGGACAAGCGGCTGCAAATGTCTTTACACTTAAATGACTGCTGCCATCACGGCGGCTACAGAGTCTGCGTGTGTGCAGGTCAGGTGTATATTATATATATGGAATGTCCTGCTACATTATGCCTGCTCAAGTTCGGGCCATAAGCCACATCCTCCTGGGTGCAGTGGTATTTGGCAGCCATATGTTCTCCTCAGTTTCAGCATGGCATATAAAACAGCGGATAAGGTACAACGGTTCTTTCCTGGCACCGGGTTAAAGAGGGAAAGGGAGCAACGAGCGGAGGGCAGCAGCCAGTAAATTGTAATGTTGCTATTCTTTCCCCCCCGTCTGGAGGTGCATGAATAAAAAAAAACAAAAACAATAAATCCACAGAAATAGTGGTTTTGCAGAGGTTTTCCAGTGGAAGCGTATATGTGGCACATGCCTGCAGGGCAGAGGTCAGGTGAAATGTTTTCCTGCTGCAGTTGAGGTCAGCGTCTTGCAACAATGCAAACAGGCTTTTGTCAATCAAAGACAGGGAAAGCTCACATTAGATCCAGGCCTTTGAGCTCTAGATTTATAGCTGAGTAACTGATAGGGAGAAAGGAGAAGAAGCAATGGGGAGGGGAGGGAGGCTGAAAGCAGGTAGCATCCTTATCCTTAAGGTCAAACTGTTACTAGACAAGGCAAATAAGACAAAATTGACTAAAATCAAGAAAAAAAAATGTAAACAGGAGAAAAGTTATCAGCTAACAGAATAAAGATATTTCAAGAAACTTCTACTCAATATTGTGTGATTGTACCAAAAACATCACTTTAAGGTAAGGTTTTCTCATGTCTCATGATGGAGTTAAAGGGATGGAAAATATATCATGAAGTTAGATGGAAAAAGTTACCTGAGGTTAGAGCTGGGTGGTATTTAAAAAAAAAAAATAGAGCCTAGCGCTAAAAATTCGTGAGGAATGTCCGCAGTCATTCAGGCTGCCATAGTCGAGTGCACTTCTACAGAAGTATTTTTAAACCCTATTATCTCTACTTCTACCTGAGTAATGAATGTGAAGACTTCTGAGCCGCCTTTTGACTGTTGAGCTGAGTCTGCACGGTTGTAAAATCTAAGCTCTGGCCGCACTGAGCCTGTGGACGTCTGCAGAGTCGGCTCTACCCAGGTATTAAACACCTAAAATAGGGCTGCAACTAATGATTGTTTTTATAGTCCATTAATGGCGATCGCTTTTTCCCTAAAGATAAAGAATTTTTCTTTGTCCAGATGAACAGTCCATTACCCGAAGATCATCAGTTTACTATTACAGAAGACTAAAGAAACCAGAAAATAATCAGATTTGAGTAGATGGAACAAGATATTTGGAGATTTTCTCTTTTAAAAATGATGGTATTCATATAATAGTTGGCAACTAATGGATTAATCAAATAACTGTTGCAGCTCTGGTATAGACAATAGAGATCTGCAGGTTTTACAGCTGAACCACATATCAGACAGCAGACCTGAGAAAAATAATATTCTAATTAAATTCAAGCAGTAAAAGACCTAAATTTTATTTGCGGGACAGCATGTGGGCACAGTTTTAAAAATTGAGAATAAAATGTTTTGTTACACAATTGCCTATGAATTAATAGGCCATCCACACAGACTCACAAAGCTAAAAAAAGGATTCTGGCAATTATCTGCTGTATTCAAAATGCATTTGCTCATTATTTCCTTATCAAATATTTTTTCTTTTCATTTTGAACTAAAATGTCAAATCTACAGTGCAAATAATATAATCTTAACCTTAAATGTACACATGTACTGAGGTTTGTATATTGCAGCTTGACAGGCAGTCATTTGTTTTTAATAATGGCAGAAATACAACATTGCATACCACTGCCATTACTATTTGCTGTGTAGACCATAGTGTTTTACATTTTACACAAATCAAGAAACCTCTATTGCATAGTGTTGCCATATGGCAACACTTATTTTATGCTCATTTTTCTAGAAAAGCTGTGATATAAAGTTTATGTTGTACAGTTATGGGTGTAGGTGTAAAAGGGGGCTTTTATTTTGACATACATACATACATACAATTAATGAGCCCACTTGACCTCGTGCACATTTCACATGTGAGAATCATTGTCCGGGCCTCATGGAGATTAAGAATTTTGGAACAATTTTTACAAAACTAAAAGGTGAATTTAGTAGGTGGAGTAGGTAAAATTACTCTTTTACTTACAATTTTTTTTCTTTCCTGGTGCATGTAACCTAATAGAGTGCCATTGACTTACATAGCATGAATCTATCCTGGGACTAGAGTCACAACTTTTTTTGTATACATCTATTAATATATCTGTTATTTAGGCCATTTGAAGTAAAAACATTCAAGTAATCATTGCAATAGAGGGTTAATGGCTGGACCGTCTGTGTAACAACAGCTGCCTGTTTATACAGGACACAGCGTAATGAGGCCTGTGCAGGCAGCAGCAGCCATGTTACACCTCCACAACAGCTCGGTGACAGATGTTGAGCAGGCTCTCAGAGGGCGGCCTCGGCCCGCAGGACGGAGGGAATGATGAATGGATGATTGAGACCCGGCGAAAGAGGCCGGCTGTGGTTTTTTGATGGCTGGTTGGGACAGGTGAAGGTGATGGAGGAGACGGACAATGGACGACTTTGAGAGTGTCGGGGGGGGGGGGACGGAAACGGAGTGTATACAAGGTACGGCGAGAGAAAGACTTCAGAAGACCTTCCAGTAGCTGTTAAAGGCAAGTGGCAGATGAAATACACAAAGAAAAAAAAACAGGAAGCAACAGGAAGGACTAAAGGACTGAAATAATATGGTGCATTTCCACGATTTGATGAATTTAACAAGAAACCCCTGTGTATTTGTTCAGTGACATAAATAAAAGCAACAGTTTGTATCAATCATGATTTGTGGAAGCATCTAATGAAACTATGTTCAACCAGTTAACTACATTGGGTTATAGAGATTAGATTTTTCGACTTATTTATTAAATGGCAGCATAAATACAATTTTTAAAGTTAATTATTTACCAAAATGTCTGCCACTTTTAAAATGAGTTTGAAGTCTTAAGTAGTTCACCAGAACTAAGTTGACTTTTTAGAAAATTTAGCTGCTCCAATTGAATTTTATTCAGTAATTTTTTAGTTTTTGTTCATGTTGTAGACCTAAAAATAATTCAATAATTCAACAATTCATCTCACGAAAACTTAAATTTTGTTTTAAAATGTATATTTGAAATACAGTTAAGTTAATTATGTCATTTCCACCATTATTACACCAACACAGCTCATCAAATATTATTTGTAACTTAAATGATTTATCTGCAATAAATAAAATCTTCAACTAAGCAGCTTAAGACATGTCAGCAAATTATTGTTTACCAATCAATCAATCAATCAATCAATCAATCAATCAATCAATCAATCAATTGATCAATCAATCAATCAATCAATCAATCAATCAACCAATGTTATATATAAAGTACATTCAATCAACTGCCATTCAGACTGTAAATTTTAATTGTCATGAAAACAATTTTCTCTTGTTTCCAAAGTTTGAATAAAACAAATGTGTAACACAAATAGTCTTTGGTATCAGTTTTGTTTCTGTACAGATTAAATAAAGCTACTCAATGTGAATTTCAGATTTTTAGAGCTGTTGATAGATGGATTTTTCAAACTTTGCACACAGCCAGGCTGTTTTCTCCTGGATTCAGAGTCTTTATGCTGAGCTTGGCTAATTACTTCCTGAATCCAAGTCCATCAAACACAAACGGCTCACAGCGAGACTATATTAACGCAACTCTATGCCTTTCGAATGAATCTAAGATTAAGATTTCAAGGTATCAAGACTCAATCAGTTGAAGCATGAGTTTAATTTTTGTTGGCACAATGTAATTTTTTCTTATTTAAACGCTGATAATTTATATTAAATTTATATTTAATTATTAAGTCAAATAATATATGTTGATTGTTTGTTTTTTGTAGCATCTATAATAATTTTTCAGAAGAATCAGTTATTTAAACTGCTTTATTAGAGAGAGGCACAAACCTTAGACAACATATATTTGATATAATTGATATAATTTTAAACTTATTCCTGTGTCATTTTGTAGAATAACAGTGAAATATATTGGTGCCAAAACATTGTGATTCTTAGCTCAAACCTGCCATTTATCTCTATTTCACTAAAGTAAGTGTCACTTGTTTAATGCGCCATCATGGATGAAGGTTATAAAGGAAGCTTGATTGCTCAAATTGCATCTCTTCCCAGCTCCTCACTTCCCATTTGGTCCTTTCACTTATTTCCCCATGTAGGTTTGATCACTCACTCATGCACCATTACCATGTCTCCTTAAATGTTAGGTCTCAGTAGAGCATAAAAATGACATTGTTGGTACATTGTCTCATCCCCCAATGAGTACATGCTGCGATGGTTGGAGGACAATGGCTAATGTTGACCCTAAACGCCCCCCTGTTATCATAAATCATCTTCCAGTGGTGATTTATGCTTCCCTGAGTGACAACTACTTGGAAATAGCAATATTTGTCTTTGTTTTTGAGGGTGTGTGTTTGCACGTTTGAACCTGCGTGTGCTTTGAGGCTGAGAGATTGTGTGTGTCTGCTGCTCTTTCTTTAGACCGTTGAGTGGCAGCCTTTTTTTGCAGACAGCAGTTCGCTCGTGCACAAGTAAGAGACAGAGATGAAACAAGGAAAGAGAAAGAAAAACAGAGGAGCAAAAATACACACACAAAGATAGCTTCCATTTCCAGCATATCTTAAGTGATGTTATTCTGAACTATTTTTCCTCCGACTATTAACCACAATTCAACAGATTAGTTGATATGTTTTTGTCCATGCATCAATTTAAGTTCAATTATTCTGTGACCAGAAACAGTTCCAGAGCTGTTTCCTGTCCAAATAGCGTTGACCAATCACCTTTAAGCAGGCGATGGTCACTTTGGTAGCGTGTAAGGGATGAGTCTGTGTGGAAAGCTGAAGAAAGACAGAACTATTGGAAGTTTTAGCTTGTTTAGCTTCGTATTAGCTTTTATCTCCGGGCTGATAGGAGTTTGTCTGGCAGTAAACAATGAGTGACAAACAGAAGAGGAAGTCTTGGACCAGCACAAGAAGTATTGGAGCTCACTCCCAGACACTAATTCATCAACAAACGATAACTGATGAATTCCGAGACCGGGGATAACACAACATTTCACTAAACTTAAACATGTATGTTTAGTGATGCAACAAAACTATAGAATATTTAATCATTTCAAATTGTGATTCTAATACTTATGGTTCTGAAGGTACAGGTTTTTTTTTATAGCATCACCATTTGGCCAAATTGGGCCAAAATGAATGGTTCTAAAAATATGCCAAAGAAAAAACAGACATACAGAGATTACATCCATTAACAATAGATGTTACCACTGTCTTTTTAAATCGAAATGAGTGAATTTAGCATTTAGCAGCAGCCAACCTACTGCACATAACTGTGCAGCCACTCGCTCGTTTAGCTTGTTCTAGCTTATTAAGATCATTCTCACTCTCTGATTGGCTGCACTGTGCCTGTCTCCTTGTTATACCAGACATGTTGACACCTGTCAGTATGAAGACATTCACTGTCAGCAGCAAAATTGGTTTCACAGGGCGATGAGCAGAGTGGCAGGTTACAAGTTGTGTAATTCATTACATAGGCAGCAGAACAGTACATAAGTAATTAAACACAGAACATGTGTATTTAAGCGCCTTAGCAGCAACGTGTGTGCTCCAAGCACAATGAAAAAATAGGCAACAGCACAAACAGGCAACCCAGGAGTTCAGTGGCAATCTTGTTTGAAATATAAAATGCAATGTAGGAAAAAAAAACTACATGTTATCTCTCTAAGAGAATTTCAATCTTGAAAGAACCCTTTTAATAATGAATGAAAAAATAGATGTGTGTGTGTGGAGCCTTAGCACAAGTTAGGTCAGTAAGTACGGAAAGCCATTTTAACATTTAGACTATTTGGAATTAACACTGTGAGCATCAACAAAATCATTCTCACGAGTTATTGTCAGAAAAATAGTTATTGTCTATTGCAGATCTCTGTAATTCAGTTTTGAATAGGCGTAATGAAAGTTAGAGTAGAATATCTCAAACATAATGCATGATGTTTCTAGCCATGGTGTTTCAGTAAAGTAGTTATAACTCATAGTCATACCCTACAGATATCTACAACTTCATTTCACCAAGTCGAAACTTATTTAAAGATATCTGAAAAGGTGACATGCAGATATCTTTACCTGTGGTGAATTAAATATATCTTAAACTGTAATTATGACTGATCAGAATCAGACTGTAGATATCTCAAACTGAAAATTCTACTATTTGTAATTCATTTACAGATACCGGTAATTTACATTTTGGATGTTTTTAAAGTGATGATATCTGTAATGAAAAACTCCATGAATAGAAAAATGAGGTTAATTGTCCCAGGAAGATTGTAGTTGTGGATATCTGAAAAGGTCTTTGAATATGCAAAACTGATCTTCAATGCATATCCAAATGGCTTGCCATAAGGAAGTCTATCTTTACATTACCAGTGAAATGGATTGTTATACGGAGCTCTTTCATCATACATCCTGACTCTCTGCGTGCTGGTGGCCCACCACATACAGCTGGTGCCTTTTTTTCATTTTTTTTCACCCCTGCCTCCAAACTGAATCCATCACGGAGCTGTTCATATCTGTTCAATAGAACAGCTTCACACCTCCTCCGTTGGCCTGTCATCCCTCCGCCGCCCCCCCGTCACCGTCCAGCCTTCGTAGATTCATCACTCTCATCAGTCTCGGCAGACGTCATCAGCCACCTCCACCACCTTTGTGCAAGACTTCGTGGGGAATTTATTATGCTGCTGCTCAGGGCTGATGCCCTTCGATTAAAAAATCCTACCTAAGAGCCAAAGACTTTCTTGTCAATACTTAATTACCACTCCATCATCTGTTATAATAAACATCTATCTCTGTTTCATTCAACCCCTGATTAAAATACATATAGGAACTCATCTGTCCTCCTTGAAACATGCACATAGCATAGTTTATCGAAAAAGTGTTGCAACAATGCAAAGTTTGGACACGTGATGTCTGTGTTGTTCTATCCCCAGGCTGTAAAAAAATAAAAAAATATATATATATCTCAGGAGAAGTCAGCCTTGTGTGAAGTTGTCTTGACCTTTATTATTTTATCAAAACTCACATGACAGGTTACTGATGCATGATGATTAGATGATAAAATATCATCTTAGGATATAACAACTAGCTACATTCAATAAAAATATAAACGCAGCAGATGGCACTCATTTCTTCATGAGTTGAAACAAAAAGCTTCTGATTTTTCGTATGCAAATGAAAAGGATTATCTCTGTTTCAAAATGATCTATACACCGGAAAATAATTCTGTATTGTAATTCTTTATTTGGTGCATTATGAATCACTTGGGTTTGATGAGTATATTCTCTAACCCTAGGCTCACAAAGATTACTGTTTGACTGATGTGTGTGAATTTTCCTATTGATTGTCGATCAATACCACTCATTTTATTAGATCTCGTTATGGTATATAAAAATTGGTTTTGAATTTTTGGTGTTTCAATTGTGGTGAAGGCTTGTTGAGGAGAATTAATGTTCAGATTTATCAATCCTCTTTATTGTTCATTTCAATATCTATCCAATATTGATATTTATAGTAGAAAAAGTAGACTCTATTATTGATCCCTGTTCAATGGCCCCTTTGTATTGTTGTAAATTCTAGATAATAATTTATTTCCTTTTCATTTATTAATAATTACTCATAATAATAAGGATTTAGTAAAGCCTGATTTGTTTTTACTTTGGTTATTAAGAATTATTATAGATAAATCTGGTCCAAGGAATGCCCAGAAATAATTTGACACCCAATAATTCACAGAAACTAAATCTGGACTGGAACACTGTCAGAGTGGTTCATCGCATGTGTGACGGAGTGAAAGCTGTATTTAGCAGAGCAGAAACGCGGGAGGCCGTCGTAGCCGGGACAGACACACGAGAGTGAGCGTGTGGAGGCGGGAAGCCAGACAAAGAGGAGTCAAAGACGTTGAACCCGCAGCTCGCCGGAGCGGACGAGAACCAATGGCAGAGCAGCGGATGACGGTCGTGGGCGGAAACACTCACATGGCGATCTGTCAGAGCCCGCCGTCGCTTCTCTGTTGCATATAAATAGCTGTTTATATTTTTTTCATACATTCAGCTCGGTTCACTGTGTTAGCTGCAGGGTAGGTGGGGAGCTCCGGCCTCAGCTCTGCAAACTGTGTGTGTGTGTGTGTGTGTGTGTGTATGTGTTGTTTTTCCTATTCTCATGTGAACCAATTTAATTTTGAGGCGTTAGAAATAAATTTATCCTGCTTTGCTAGCACATCCTCAAGGGGTAGAACAGGTTTAAGATTTGTATTTTACCATTAACCCAGGAAACTTGAAATAGCTCTGGCCCGACAGTTGGCTGCTACACTGATTGACTTCCGCAAAGTTGACTCACATTTAAAATTCACCGTGTTCATGTCCTAAATCATCAGTCAGCTGCCATATGAACAGCAAAAGAGATTTTCTCCTGTTAATGCTCTCAAAAGAAATGTTCTCTAATGTCAGTGAGTGAGGTGGACTATGAGGATTTCTCCCTTGGACGTTTAACATTATCTAACCCAGCAAGTGCAGAATATTCAAACTCAAGTTTATGTGTGTGCATGTGTGTGTGTGTTTTGCAGTAGGACATTGGGAAAATATCTAAGTTAAAGCATTTTGGAATTCATTGGTGTTCATTTTTTTCCCACAAAATGCTTTGCAAATGCAAAAAGATTTCCATTCTAATGCAAGGTAGCTGCTTTAAATAGACTGTTGTTGTGCACTCTGTGAGTGTAAATCACTGGTGTTAAAACAAGATTTGTCTGCAAACTGCAGACTGTTAATGGTACAGTCACTGTGAAGGAGAGAGGGTGAGAGGAATACAGACAGAGGGAGGGAGAGTTATCATTGCCAGGAGAGAGCTGTTGTTATAGTTAAGTAGCATACTTGATGTTACATAAAAAGTATCACTTGAAGTTGAAGGTCTTTTATTTTCCCTACATCACTCTATCACTCCATCAGCAGTAATGAGATGCACAGATCCATGTGCTTCCATATGTCATTCATCAGGAGGATGAGCGACAAAGATGGATGGAGGGACAGAAAGAGCGAGAGAAGAGCCATGTTTGCTCTTATGTTTCTAGAAGCTGGGCTTTCCCACCATCTCCTGGTTTTGATCAGATTTTTTGCAAAAACGTGTTGCTGCCAGGTTAATACTGTCAATTATGAGCCCGGCTTGAGATCCGGCTCACACTAGTGTTAAATACGGTCGCTGGAGTAGGCCCTGCCACATTTTTGAAGGAATGCTCATTCACAAATGTTTGTTTAGTTGCTGGAGCCGCCCGGCACATCCCGGAGCTGACCCTGGATTTAATGACTCACCTGTCAGTTCTCTGAACAAATCAGGAGCTTGTAGCGGTGCAGCTTCCCCCGGAAGGTTCAGCAACGGGAAGCGCCGGTGTCAGCTTGGTTATATTTCACATGGGCACCGTGTAGAACCAGCGCTTGTACGGCAGATTCTCTCAGTTCCCAGGTCCTACTGTATGTTCCCCACTAACCCTCCTAACCCTCATCCTTTTTTCTGATTAAGCCTCCTATGTTTCTAGTTCTTACTGTTTTATTCTTTTTTTTTTATCTTGTAGTTATTTTTACAGTACTCATTTATTTTTATAGTAGTGTTGATTTGAGCTACTTTAGTGTTTTATTAATTTAATTTCTTAGTTCATGTAGTTTTATGTGTATATACTTTTTAGTTTAATGCCATTATTGTCACTATTTCTATTCTTTTATTGTCTCTAGTTCTTTTATGTTCTTATCCAGCATCTCCAGTATTTCCTCTGTGGGTGCTGTGTGTGCTTGGGGCTGTGTTAGGCTGTGGCTGGATACCTTGTCTCCTTTGGGTGGGTGGGGTTTATAGCATTGTTCGCTGCTGGCCTCTAGCTAAAAATAGAGCTCTATTGGGACCTTGTAGGGTGGAGGTGTCCTGGCCTTGACTATGGGTGGTACAGGCGGCCTCCAGTGGCAGTGTTTTCTGATCTTGCTCCTCTGTGATCAGCCACATGTTTTTAAGAAGTTTATTTGTGTGTGCATTTGTGTGTGTGTATTTGTATGTTTTTTGGGTGCGGTAACCTTAACCCTTGAACCACTAACCATAACTCTAACCTTTAAGCTTAATCTTAACCTTGAACATTGACCAACAGCAGCTATTAGATAGTCATTTACATGAAAGGTGCCTTAGAATTAAGACCTGGTGGTGTTGCAGCACCTGGGAGTGTAACAGCACTCAGTGGTGTTGCAGCACCTGTTGGTGTTACAACAGTTGGTGGTTTTGCAGCATCTGGAGGTGTTACAGCACTTGGTGGTGTTAAAGCACTTGGTGGTGTTACAGCACTTGGTGGTGTTGCAGTACCTGGTGGTGTTACAGCACTTGGTGGTGTTAAAGCACTTGGTGGTGTTAAAGCACTTGATGGTGTTGCAGTACCTGGTGGTGTTACAGCACTTGGTGGTGTTAAAGCACTTGGTGGTGTTGCAGTACCTGGTGGTGTTAAAGCACTTGGTGGTGTTGCAGTACCTGGTGGTGTTAAAGCACTTGCTGGTGTTACAGCACTTGGTGGTGTTACAGCACTTGGTGGTGTTACAGCACTTGGTGGTGTTGCAGTACCTGGTGGTGTTACAGCACTTGGTGGTGTTAAAGCACTTGGTGGTGTTAAAGCACTTGGTGGTGTTGCAGTACCTGGTGGTGTTGCAACAATTGGTGGTATTATAGCACCCTGTTGCCTAGCTGGTCGTCCTGTCTGTTTTGTTCAAATGTGTTTTAGATTACTTTTTTGGAGGTGGCCTTCTTGCTGCCTTGTTCTGTGGCCCCGGTGCATTTATCCTGAGCTCCTGGAGGCATGTTGCAGTGATCTCGAGACAGTGATTTGTGACATTTGCTGCGTGAGTATGCTGACCTGTTTGCCACCATTTTACATTGAAAAGGAAAAAAGGAAACACTGAGGTGTGTTAATGAATGCAGGCTTCGTTGTAGATCTACTCCCGAGAGAGACAAATGCGTTTCACAAAATATAATAATAAACTAATGAATAATAAAAACAACAGCAAATTAAAAAAAAAAAAAGTACATCCTTATTTCTAGTTACTTTTAGGTATATTTTCATCTGCCTGAGAAACTTCACCACATTAAGGGAATCAATAAATGGGGGAGTTGAATAAATCAACAAGACAAGATAAAAATATAAAAAAATATATAAAATGATAATAAAATAAAATGAACCTATATGCTCCTTTATGAAACATCTTCCACCATCAGGCTTTATACCATGTAACTTTATGAAAAGCTCACATCTATATAAATAATAATATGATAAATGCAAATATTTGTCTTTGTTTACAAAAATAAAAAAAAAACACAACAGACCAGCAGCATAAAAAGATTATTGCTAATATTGGGTAGGTAAGAAGATGTCTAGTCCATGCGTAGGCCTTCTGATGATGGAATGTACTTCACAGGGACCCTCTCAGACCACCAGGAATCCTCATAGACTCTCAGGGACCCTCAGGGACCCTCACAGACCCTCAGGGACCCTCACAGACCCTCACAGACCCTCAGGGACCCTCACAGACCCTCAGGGACCCTCAAACCGATGCTGAAAGTATAACAGTTGCTTAAGGCAGGAAGGCAGCAGACTGCTGAGGGTCAGAGAAAAATGTGAAGGACTTTTTCCCCTCAACACACACACACACACACACACACACACACACACACACACACACACACACACACACACACACACAATTTTTAAATAAACCTTTCAGAGTTTAATTTGGTTTATTTCTTTCCACTTGGTGAATGCTGCATCATCACTGGACCTGATCGACTTTTCAGAAGTGATGTTAAACAGCAGATGAGCAGTTGAGCCATTTTCAACTCATAAAATGCAGTTTTATATAAACTTGGTGTCACCGCCATTATTTACACTGGCGGTGATGCGTTTCATCACAGTGCTGTCATATAATTTAGTTTACAGCTCAAAAAATATGTCTGGGTGTTTACTACCTCTTTAATATCCACAGCCAAAGAGGGTTTTTGAGTATGACTGAGTGGGTGTTTCTCTGTCTAAATGAAAATGAAATTGTATGTCTCTATGGGTGTGTGTGTATGTATGTATGTTTCCTATACCTACAGTACTCTGTACTTTAGGTGTGTGTGTGGTAGCTACATCACAGATTATTGCCCTGATTGCCTTAGATTCAACATATTTTGCATTTTTTTTTACCAAAATTAAAACCATCTGTGGCACAGCACTGTGTTCCCAAATAATCCACAGACTCATAAATAATGAAAATGAATTATGAAATGTTAAACATCTTGCGAAATGCTATAATTATGGGTATTGTTAAAGACATGTGTTCTTTGATAAGGTGCCTGTAGTTTATTACATCCTGTTTTCAGTCGATAGTCGGCCTTTACCAGCAGGAAGTCACAATTAATAGATAGATAGATGTTTTATTGTCATTAAATCTTAGTAAAACAGAATTGGTTTGCCTGCTCTGTTTCCACAAGGAATCATAAAAACATCAAATGAGTATGAAAAAGTAGCAGCATTTAAAAGGAGCAATAAATAACACTAATAAATAGAAGTGGCAATCTATGAATAAATATCAGTCTATAAAACAGGTATCAGTCTGAATAACATATAAAATGCTGGCGAGATGAGGAGTCGTGACTTGGACTCGAGTTGACTTGAGTCAATGTTTTGATGATTTGGACTTGGATGGTAAACACTCAGGACGTGACTGGAGACACAATGACTTGAATGTGTCCATTTTATTAGACCTGGAACTGACAACTAATTTTTATAACCAATTAGTCTATAGATTATTGAAATGATTAATCGATTTGTTGTTTGCTTCATAAAATAGTGTAAATCTTGATCCCTGTTTTCTAAAGCTGAAGATTCAACCTAAGATGTATTTTCTGTCAGGACCAACAGTCCACAACCCAAAGATCATCAGAAGAAGAGAAACAGAAACCAGAGAACTTGGATGTTTTCTTCCTTTTTTAAAGTGACTCAAATCCATTAATTGATTATAAAAAAAGTTGGTAATTAATGTGATACTTGGAAACTAATTCATTCATCGATTTTAAAGATAAAATAATATTTCTTTTAATATGAATTTTTACATGATGTGTAATCAAGACTATCATTTTCTAAAAAAAATATTAAAAATAAATTGACTAAAATAAAGAAAAAAAAGTTGAAATGAGAATAATTATCTGCCAATAGTAATTCTACTTAATATTGAACTAATTAGAAACTAAACTACACTTTCCCTAAGAAGATTTGATGTTTTGCAGTGATTGTGCGGTCCCTACACACACCTAGTACATTAAGTTAATGTTATGTTTTTTTTTTTTTTTTTTTATGGATTGAATATAAGTTATTATACCACTATCTTATTTTGTAGTTTGTTAATCCATTATAAAAATGAAAAAAAAATAAAACGAATTACTGTCTATTCTGAAGGATGACCTGCCTGAATAGAAACACACACAGTGTGTGTGTATATATATATATATATATATATACTTATTATTTGATTTATTGTCAGGTGGCGTCTGTGCCGCTCTGCAATGTCTAATAGCGTCATTGTTTTCCCATTTGCTCAGTGAACCAAACAGAGCTGTGACCAGGTTCCATCTGTCCTGATACATCTCATACATACTGTCTTTCTCTCCAGGATCTTCAGGTGAAATGTGTCCTTCTCTTCTTATCCAAGTTATTATTGAAGATGTATAAAATGAAAACAGACATGCTCTATGCATGAACACACAGCATTAGTTCGAAAGTTTCTGTTTCATGTTTCACTTCATTTCATTAAGATTTTTTTCATCCTCGAGATCTCATCTAATATCTAGCCAATGTTGGCATTGTAACATGAAATTATCTTCAAAATACTATGGTATCTATTTTTTTAATTGATTTACTTTTTTATGTAACATATTACCAATCAACTTACAGTATGAGACAAAATTATTAAAAAAAATATGGCAACAGGCACAAGGATATATTTTAACTTAATGTAAATGAGCAGCATCAGTTTTGATGAAATAGATCGGTCTCAATATGTAAGGTTGTTCCAATAATATTGAAATTACTCATTACTTTTTAAAATCAGATCTTTTACAGCAACCAAGTGGGAAATGGGCCAGTGGCACTGCATGAGCTGCAGACAGCTGACCAAAACGTCTGACCTGCCGGAAATCTGTCTGACAGCCACATTGCTGAACACTCAGGGAATTAATTGAGCGGCTCCTCTCAAAGCGAACGTCAAATGACAAACGATCTGACAGAAATTCATTCCAAGTCTTATATTAGTCCGCTCGACTAAAATCGGCCTGAATCCACACTGTCTGGCACCCTGACACTTTAATGATTTTGGCCTGGTGTTAAGTGTGTCCTGAACTCTATTTAAAAAAGGGGAAAATGAGTACAGCTCATAGGGCAGCGTGACTTCCCTTCACCATAAATCAAGTCAACACAACCATTTATTGTTAAACTAAAAAATATAAATGTCCTTAGATGAATCGTTTAATTTAAGAAATAACATATTCAGATATTAGTTGTGGTAGAAGAAGTACTCAAAGCCTTTATTTAAGTAGAAGTAGTTTAGGGCCATGAACAAAATGTACTTTCATGTATTAAATTCAAAGTACTTTGTAATTCTGCTATAACATACATTATTCTATATTCTATATGATAACATCATGTTACTGTTGTAACTGCTGAAGGTGGAGCTTGTTATAACTATTTATTATACTATTTTAATCCAGTGGTTCCCAATAAATCTCTTTTTTTTCATATAACAACTTTCTCAAGGTTGAACAAATGTTAAATCTACCAAATCCATAAAGAATACAATCTATATCAGCACTATGTATCCACAATGCAAAGAGTATCAATCAATCTCAAATTTTGTATATATCTTGCACAATGGCACAATGGAAGTTATCCTTTTTTGTGAAAGTTTTTGGATGGATAGTCAAAACATCTTTATTATCATTATTATTGTTAAAACTTAAAATCCTGTAGGTGTGGTGTAGGGGGGAGTGTTCTTGCCTCATAAGCAGCAGACCTTGATTTGAGTCTGAGCTGAAGTATTTCTTTCCATCTCTGCTACAAAATATAATTTGTTTAATCTAATCTGTTTTTACTTTTTTGCACTTTTTCTCTAATCTTTGTTTCTTTGGTGAAATGAAACAATATGAGAAGATGGAGCTGTTAGCGATTCATAGACATGAGAAATGTGAGCTGACCACACTCTGCTGAAACATTGGTTTATCCACAGAGTCAAATCTACATCTGAAAGTAACTAAAGGTTCAGATCAATACAGAGGTGTACAGTATATCCCTCTGAAACCTAATGGAGTTAAATATAAAGTAGCATCAAATGGAAATATTTGTAAGTTATTGTACTTAGTTACTTACTGGTGTATGATAGCAGGTGGTAATGTCTGTTAATGATAAAGTAGGAACACTTAGATAGATAGGGTGACATTCACAAGGTAAGAGCATCTGGTGTCAAAACACTTCATAATTTAATAGTTTCATTAACTACAGGGAAACAAACACTTTTCTAATTATAAAATGTTAATGTAGTGCAGCATGTGTCTCTGCTTTATTCTGTTAAAGTGCAGAATCATGATCACTTCACCGGTGAATACACACATACAAGTACACTCAAGGATGAGATTTAGAATCAAGAGATTATGAACATCTGTGTGAATGTCAGGATTCATGATGTATACACGTATATATGTACAGATGTGTACAGAGCTGAAAAACAAGGAATGGCCCAAAAACAGCAGAGGATGAGGAAGAGGAGATTTTTATTGACATAAAATTAATTTACAAGAAGTGTGTGGGATATTAATTAAAAGCATCAGCCCATAACTGATTAACAACACACACAAACAAATAACAAAAAAAAAAAAAATCAGTCACATTTCTACCTAGAGACACAGCAAAAGAGGAATTATACTCAGAAGCTGAGGATCGTTCCTCAGGAAACTGGACTGATTGGAGAATGTACTTTATTTATTTATTTATTTAGATTCCTACATAGTTGTGTCAGAGCTTATTTTTATTTACATCAAAGCATGAAAAATTTACACCCACATATCTTCAGATTTTACTCAGCTGCTATAAAAAACATATATAATTGCTTCTGCAGATTTAAAAGTTCATCAAAAACAAATAAATCAAAGAAAGAGAAGCAAATTGAAATGAAACAAAAGAAGAAATTACACAGGAGTTAAGGTCCATCATTCTTATGTATCTTCGCAGCTTCTCCTTTCCTTGCCGCTCTCTCGTTTGTTCATTAATAATATATTAAACACTGCACAAGTGTGTTAGCATAGTCTCTGACTTAGAGTAACTTTATTACACTGTGAAAGATTACAATGATATATCTGACACATATTGCAACCGTTGTGTCTTGCAATTAAAAGGTTTTTTTTTTCTTTTTTTTATGTTTTAGATGTACCATCAAAACTCAGTGAGGTTTCTGGCTTAATGACGTGCTAAGAACTTGTGAGATATCAGGAGAGAGGGAATCATCTCCAACAGCTGGGAGGAGATGCAGCAGGATCCTATAGGGCGTAAAGATGTGATGGACATGTGTATTTTAAATTAATTTCCATAATCTTAACTGAGGAAAATGCAGAAATATGGAGATATCGTAGGATCATTCAACGGCAGGACATGATAGGGCTGGGTGATATATAAAAGGTTGACCAAAACAATTTTTACCTTTTATGAACTTTTAATATGTAAATATAGAAGCAGACAAAAAAAGCTAGAACTGTATATTGCCATAAAATATTTCATATCAGTGTATAACAATGATTATTTATCATTTTTAATTAGGACAAGGGAAAAAAATGCTGAATGTGACTACTTTATATTTAAGGTGATGTATGGTTTTATTCAACGATTGATTCATTATTAAGAGAAATCTAATGTTTATGAGACAAGGAAAAGCAGCATTTTTTTAACAACCCTTGAATGAAACTATCATATATTGAACTACTTTCTTATTGCATTGAAGATGTTTCATGAATTGTTTCATTCCCCAGGCTTAAATTGTAGCCCAATAGGCATCTTAATTCACTAATGCAATTTTCTTTTACCATCACTATATAAAAATAGTGCAAAAATGTTCCCCAAAACTCAGTGATTCGCTCTAAATGCACCAATAATGCCCTAAACTGCACTTTTTTCCCCACTTACTAACTCAATGTTGAAATCCAGGTCACGTTTTCATTGTGTATGAAAATCATTCCTGTGCAAATCTGAGCGTGTGATTATAATTTACAGGACCGTCGCACTGGGAACAAAACTGATTGAGTGCAATCGTAATCCTGGTATAATCTCTCACACTGAGAGAGGGAGAGGGAGAGAAAGAGAGAGAGAGAGAGAGAGAGAGAGAGAGAGAGAGAGAGAGAGAGAGAGAGAGCGTTTTAGAGTGTTAATCCAAACCCAGGCCCCTGAGCTTCCATCATAAACCAGCACTATAAACTTAACTGTATGCCAATGCTTAATCCAATCCATATGGCATCAGATTTATCTGCAGGTAAATCAGTGCCTGGGATAAGTATCTGCTGGCTAGATTAATAGAGTACAGGGAAAGTTAAAAAAAAAAAAAAAAAAAAAAAAGGATGAGGAAATGTTTTAGGGCCACACTCCAGAGACCCAGATCTGTGTGTGTGTGTGTTTGTGTGTATGTGGATGAGAGAAATGCTGAAAATATTTTAGAGCCACACTTAGAAACTCTCAGTATATTCTGCTCCGAAATGATGCTGTTACACTTCAAATTAAAAGAAAGGTGGGCGAAGTTTTTGTGTGTGTGTGCATGTGTGTGTGTGTGTGTGTGTGTGTGTGTGATAAAATCCCCTGAATATATTACCTATGATACAGCATATTTCGCCCCTGTGTGTGATAGTGGTGCTTTATAAAATTTGAAGTGTACTCCTCTGTTGGCTTAATTGTTTGGATGCATATGGAGGGAAATCAGAGGTTCGGACAATCGATATAAAAGTTTGTGACACATAAGGGCACGAGGATGGTGGGCTGTGTGTGTGTGTGTGTGTGTGTGTGTGTGTTTGTGTGTCTGCTTGGTCTCAGAGGGCTCTGCGGCAATGTCAGGGTTATGGATAGCCAAGCCCAGAACTTTTCTTTGAGTGTGTGTGTCTGTGTGTGTGTGTGTGAGACTCCCCAGAGAGACTGTAATTACCAGAATGGTAAATCACCTCCATCCAGGAAACACACACACACACACACACACACACACACACACACACACACACACAGACACACAGATGTGGACGGCTGCTCAGGCCTGTGCGGTCGTGTTCTTGTTTAGACACTTATCATCTCAGTCATTAATATTCAACCACATTAAAATCTTCACACTTCTGCATCGCCTTTAGTTACAAACACATTATAATGTCAGCTTAAACTAATGTTATTGCTTTGCAAATAAAAACAGAAACACACATGGTTGGCAAAGCAACGTCTTCTGTGATAACTGACTACTTTTTTTTTTGGTGGTGGGGGGGGACAAAAAAAGCTTAAGTTTCTGTGGCTCTGACATGTTTAAAGAGATATGTTTGTTTCTAATTTAACCTTTTAACCTATCAGCACCTCAATGGCCTAAAAGTTTCATCAATTCATCAGTCTGAGTAGTGTGATGCTACAAGTTGGAAAAAAATTCAAAAAAGTGTACATTTACTGCAGGTGCAACTATATTCAGATTGAATTACTGTAATTTTTATAGTATAGTCGATGTTGGCATGTTAATAAAGGCCGATCTCTAATTAAGGTTATTTAACTATTATTAGGACCAACTTTTTAAATGTTTCATTATACATGAAATTGTACAGAGAAGATAACCCTTTGACCCCTTTTTGTACAATACATCATGGAGTGTATTTTGAAAACCACCACTGACATTTAAAGCATTTTACTGTGTCAAAAACATGATCTTTATAAAAATGAAGATGATTATTATTCAGCTGGTAAAATTGTCATTCTTCCCTTTTTTTGTTGCTTCCTAAACGCTTCTGTCATTGTCATCCTCAAATTGAACTATTACTACTGATTTTTGGGGGTGTGTTGGCAGCCATTTATAATAATTTGGGGTCGTGGTCAGAGTGGTAATGTGTAAAAATGTCAGGATTTTTGAGATGAGAACAACTAATTAAGACAAGAAGAGACATACATGAAATATTGCAATGTCCTCGGTAGAATCAACATTTCTGCATTCATTCACCTTCGTTTTGGCATAGAGAAATATTTCTGAAGTAATATATAGAATAACTAAGGGTTAAATATACTCCCCATAACAGTTTATGTTAAATAGAATTTTTTTCAGTTAAACCATGTGACATTTAGTGTCAGTAATTGCACAAAATTAGCTTTTAAATGACAAGAAACAACCATTAACACAAAATGAGACCTGATGAATGCTTCTTAAAACTGCATTTTAAAAAGTTTTGACTTTCTCATTGCCATGATTTGTCACTGACCCTTATATTCCATCCATCCATTGTCTATCCCGCTTATTCCCTTTCGGGGTCGCAGGGGTCTGCTGGAGCCTATCCCAGCGCGTTAAGGCGAGAGGCAGGGATACACCCCAGATGGTCGCCAGCCAATCGTGGGGCACACACACCATTCACACACCATTCACTCTCACACTCACACCTATGGGCAATTTAGAGTTTACCAATTAACCTGAGCATGTTTTTTGTATTGTGGGAGGAAACCGGAGTACCCGGGGAAAACCCACGCAGACACGGGGAGAACATGCAAACTCCACACAGAAAGGCCCCAGACCCAGGCCCAAGGCGGGTCTTGAACCTGCGACCTTCTTGCTGTGAGGCAACAGTGCTACCCACCGCACCACCGTGTCGCCCGACCCTTATATTATTAATAATAATAACACATCAGTCATGTGATTTTTCATGAATATTCTTTTTTTTAAAGAAATAAAAACATGTTACGTTTATAAATCTGATCATTTCATCTTCGCAGTGTTCAGAAATGTTCTGGCCTAGTGGCATCATTCTTTCTTTCTGCTGAGGAAATGTAATTTAAATGCAATGATTCTGTCACATCTGTCATATTTTGTGACAGGCTGGTCTCAGGCAGGAAAAACAACCTTAAGACTTGACTCATTGTATAAAACGCCACTTAAAGTTCACATCAATATCATCACAGTCAAACCCATTCTAAATGTAATATATTCAAGTTCAACAATGTGAGTTATTCAATGTGCAATTTATTCAAGATCGTAACGCTGTTCCTCCCTCTTTGAGCAACTTTATTATTGGAGCATCTCAAAAAGGAAAATCTTTCAGAATTTCTCATCAAAACCATCCATCCATTTTAATATTCTTTTAATATGGGATTGCTTCATTTACCTACCTATAAACTGCAGGTGGAAATTATCAAATTGCAATAACATGATAGAACATATCCTTCCTTGTTTCATACAGTGTTAGTGATTGAGGTGTCAAACATGTGGCCCGGGGCCTAGAACTGGCTCTCTAAAGAGTCCAGTCTGGCCACTGCATGTCTGAACAAACTGTGACAAATATAGAAACATGAAGTCAGTCAGAATCTTTTTTGTTTTTTTATTGGCACAGACCACAACAAAAAGTCTCATAAGAAAAGGTTTTTGTTTTTTTTTCTTTAGATTTCACTATTTCAGCCTTTGGCTTCTTCTGCTAAGGTTTTAAATACTGTTCTTGTGAAGTGGACATTAGGATTGTATTGATATTGTTGTCTTAGGGAAATTGAAATGTGGCGGACCCAATGATGTTATTTATTTTTTTTAAATGACACTAAGTGTAAATGTTGAATTATGTCTGCCACAGCATCAAGTAGGCCACACACCAACCAACTAAACCATGCTTTTACTTCTTTCCACCATGCTGAAAGGTCAAAGATTAGCTCTTGTATTATCGAAATCTTCCAGTTTTCCAGTAGAAATTATAATGTCAGTGGGTGTTCATGTGCAATTTAGATGTTGTTTTTGGTAATTATGATAATTACAATAGGACATGAAGGCACAAATAGTCGACCCTTAAAAGATCTGGTTTAGTCAGATTAATACAATAGTTATATGAAGGTATCATCTAAATGTACTAACTGTTCAAGCTGTTCTGACACTAGAACTGTCACTAACGACTATCCTAACAGCCAATCAATCCACTGATTATTGAATTGATTGGTTAGTTATTTGATTCATAAATGGTACAGAATGTTGATCAGTGATTTCCAAAGCTGAGAAGTTGGGCATTTGGTCATGAATTTAGTCATGATATCTCCTTAGAAATGATCTTAATTATCAAAATAGTCATTGATTCATGTGATAGTTGGCAAATAATTGATCGATTCATAATTGCAGCTGTAACTGACACACCCTAGATATTGTGCATCAATCCATACGTGAAATAGGAGGATAAAGCTAACAGGGCTTTCCTGTGACTGATGCACCAGCTCCTCCGTGTGATTCCAGCCTGTTAGAATATGAAATGTTTTCCTCTTTATTTTGCCTGTGTTTTATGATACATGACTACAAATGAGTCTCTGGCGGAGGTGTTTTTGAAAGACCTACAAGCGTGTCAAGCTCTTGCCAACATTTTAAAGTTCTGAGAATTTAAAAAATGTATGTGAGAGCATGCACATCACTAATTTATATTTTTCTACTTTCCATTTGAGCTTCTGGTTTCTTCCTTAACATAACGACCATACCATCAATTACTTATCCCCCCTCGACCATGAATTTTCTATTATTATCCTTGCTGAAACATGGCTAGCTGAATGGACAAAGATGCTGTGTGACAAATCCTTGGATAAATCAGTTCATTACTGTAAAACACTACAGAGGGTGGAGGTTTCTCCTGTCATATAACAGCTCTCAGTTCTGTGTTAGAGAATCCTGCTCATGCACAACATTAATGTTGAATCCCTTTTCCATTGGAAATACCTCCTCCTCATCTTTAAGTGGTGGAAATGTTATAATTGGATGTTTATAGGCCTCCTGACACCGATTATAGGCAGTTTTAATGATGTCCCGGGCTTGAAATATTGAAAGGAAAACTGTTTTTTATTAGGTGACTTCAATCTTGATTTACTTGAAAATCACTCACTGACTTCTGACTTTCTAAATACTCTGCACTCTACGCTATTTATATCCCTCGTTCACAAGCCAACAGCAGTGACTTGTTCTTCTACCACTTAGATACTCAGATAATGTGTTTACACATCCTTTGTATAATTTGATTAAAATCAGGCAGTTCACTGTTGTGATTTCGGATCCCATTATTTCATTTTTCCTGGTCAGATAAGGATGGACAGGTGGCGACAGGCTGTAGCTGTTTTGTAGAGAATGAAGATGCACAATTATTCTGCTTTTTCCACAGTTTTATACTTTTATACTGAAGTGAACAGGTTTTAAACCTCCTTTTGACACTTTTAAACTATTTAGATACCTGACCTGTGACCCACCGCTGTCAGTGTGACGTTTATCATTTGGTTAATTCAGCATATACTTGACTTTAAGATTCAGCAGACACTTTTTTTCCAGAATGATGTTGAACAGAGTTTGGAGTGTTTCTTTGAGTTTATGGAGGAGGAATAATGTTGTGGAGAAGTTAAACTTCTTTGAGTTGAATAAGCTGTTAGACAATGAGACACAATGTGCAGAGAAATTCATTTACACTAAACTCAACTCAGTTTGTTGTTGCAGAGATTCAGCCTGGCAACACTGACAGGTGTGTGTTGTTTTATGTGTGTGTGTGTGAGTGGTTGTGTAACATCACTAGCAATGTGTGACTATGGGAAACAGTAGAATTGGAGGATGATGGCAGCCTCTTACTTTTTACACAGGAAGATTCTGTGTAACTATTGTGTTAATAAATTGTTCTATGGATTATGGAAATAGTTAATGGATTGGTTTGGTTCACAAATGGTGTAAAGTCTGAGTTTCCAAAAGCTGCACATTCAACCTAAAATGTCTTTTTTTGTCCAGACACAACCAAAGATCATCGTTTTACTATATAGAAGACCAAAGAAACCAGAAAATAATCAGATTTTAGAAGCTGAAACCAAAGTCAGACTTTTTTCCTTTTGATCGATCAATTATGAAATTAGTCATACTAATTAATTATCAGTAAGGTTAATGTAACAGTTGGAAACTAATTGATTGTTGCAGGTCTATGGTGGCAACTTTTAGTTCTCCATATTCAGATTTTATTTACTTTAGCAGTTACCTTCATTTTATTGAAAGATGAAGACCACTTTCAGTTTTTGTTTTCTTTACTTTTTTACCTTTGTTCTTGATTTTTATGGTGTGAATATATAAATAAATGGATCAAACAATTCAAATCAAGGCCCGCGGCTGCTGTGAAGTTGCTCCCATGGTCAACATCTCCTCTCCTATTCTTCCTGAAGGTCAAAAATGTAAAGTATTACCAATACTAATCACAAATTCTGCCTATAAGATGGTGTTTTCTGTGTCCTTCAAACATCCTTTGTCACCAAAACTGAATGCTTGAGAGCATATTATATTTGATTTTTTTTTTTTTAGCTCATCAGTGGTTGGCGGCGTGGCGTGACTTGCCGTGGTTTATGGACGCGTGGCTCGTTAAGCGTCGCCTACAGTAAAAAAGTGGATCAGGTTGCACCAGGACAATGCGCGTTGGGCTCTGCATGCATATGGGCATGTAGGTGTATTTAGAGCCGCTATTTATGGGCTACAGAGCACCGCATCGTGTAATGGCTCTCATCTTTTGTGCTCATCACAAAGATCAATGGCAACTTCTGTTCTGGGGCTATAAAGTGTTTATGGCACCTCCCAGCATGCTCGGGCATAAATATTGTCTCTCCTGTGCGCCGGTACAACCAATTAACAAGCCGCGTTACGGTGGGAAACGCCCGCGTGCCTCCATTGACAGGCGTTTGTTTTATGAAAACGAAGAATGCCGCCGGTCTGACGTACGCGTTTGCTTGATTGCGACGTAGTTTGCGGGTGAATTATAGGGCAAATTATGACTTTGCAATTCCAGACACAACGGTCAATTTGATGGTGAATTGAACAGAGATGCATTCTACCCCGGTGAGGAGCTGCTATAATTACAAACTATTGGATAAATGTTTTGTTGAACATAATGAAATGATGTCCTCTTCATTTGCATCCCGGACAAGTTATTGAAAATCTGTTTTTTTTTTATTCAGTTGGAGTCAGAGTCGATTTTATATTTGTTGTTGGGCTGATTATTTAGGAGTGAATGCAAACTCGCTGGATAAATGTCAACTTTGTTTTCTATCTCACATAACTGTTAAACTGTAGTTTTCCCCATTGGAAAGATCGCGGGTAGACAAGTATTGCGAGGAAAACAATCCCTTTTCAGGTGGAATAAATATTAAAGTGATTCTTAACACGCTCTCCCATCCACAGGAGATAGAAAAGGAGAAGCTATCGGCTGATGGACTATTTACTGTCGTCAGCGTTTCCCCTCCGGAGCCTCTAATGTGAATGAGGCACGTTATCAAACTGAAATTACACACAAGGGACCCACTGGTTCTTTTGGCGAAATCTTACACACACACAAACCCCCCCCACCCCCCCCCCCCCACACACACACACACACAGTGACAAGAGTTGCTCTCTTGCACATGTTTTATCTTTAAGTATCTCTTTCACATGAGATAAAGGGAAGTGTCCAGATAATGTTAACTTTTGTGCTTTTTTTGTAATGGATTTTAACTACCTTTTCTCCTGAAAATTAAAGCATTTTAAATATGTATGTAATGTAATCTGATCACGTTGATCAACATGTAGACTGGATTAATTGTAGGTTTGATATTTATTAATTGTAGGTATTTATCCAAATGATTATTCAGTCATCAAAATAGTTGGAGATTAGTTGACAACTAATTATTGAGATTTTAGAATCAAAGAAGAGAACCTGAAACCAGAGAATTTGGACATTTCCTTCTTAAAAATTACCCAAATCAATTCATTAATTGTCAAGATTGTTGCAGATTAATGTAAAGGTTTTGAAACCCATTGATTATTTGACTCGTCATTACAGCTCTATGAGAACTATGGTCTAACCACAATAATGTTAAATATTTAGTTAAACATGTTGATTCAACATTTATTTACCTAATATGAGCATTTTGTATCAGGGGATTTGTTTAAAATAACACTTTCCTACTTAATGTTTAAAAAAAATGGAAGATACTTTCCCTGCACATTTTACAGATGAATAAAATGTGAAGGTATCTATTTAAAGACAGAGTTGCCCAGGTTTGTCGCCAATAATTCTGCATTGTATATGTGGCACAATTGACTGCTCTAGTGCCTGGATTGATGAAATGAGGGCCCACGGGCTCCTAAAATACAGATTGTAAAAGTGAATATGGTATAATCATGACTCTTTTAGGACTTCTGCCTTCAAAATGAAATACAATGAATGAATGATACAATACAATGAAAAATGTATTCAGTATTTTCATTCAAACCAATGAATTTTGAGTGAAACCCTGCATCTGTGTGGTCCTGAGGCTTCATTCATCTACAGTTCAGAGGCGCAATAAAAAGCTAACAAACATTCCAGGAGCAACATGAGACACCTGTCGGCTGCATTTCACAACGCAAACTTGAAACACTGATTTATACCTGTGTTTCAACGTGAGCTGCAGTTCTCAGCAATGGTCAGAAGAGCAATATTTAATTTTCTTTTCTTTTTTTATTTTAAGGTTTACTTTAAAGGGTCTAAAGAGTCTCATTAACATTTATAGTCTGAGGAAACAAGTTCAGGATGGGGAGATAAGTCAGTGAAATGAACAATATCAGATTTCATCTGTAGAACTCTCGAAACTCTCATGTCATAAAGGTTCACGAGATAAAAAGTGGAGGGACGGTAGAGAATATATATATATATATATATATATATATATATATATATATATATATATATATATATATATATATATATATATATATATATATATATATATATATATATATATATTATATTAGTTGTTATTATTAACTTGTAATCCTTTTGTTCAGTTCATGTTTCTTATTTGTATTATTGCAGAGCTGCAACAACTTGTCAGTGAATTGATTAGTTGCCAACTATTGCATTAATTGTCGGTTAGCAAAGTTTTGGAAGAATTGGATTTTATATTTATGTGTATATATATATATATATATATATATATATATACACATATATATTTATTTATTAACACTTCATCCTTCTAGCAAGCAGCAACTGTTGCATAAGATAACACATTAAGCTAAAATGGAAAAAAAAAGACTGATCAATAAAGTTAAACTTTGCTCAGAAACACTATATTCTCCACATATGCTCAAAACCATATATATCCCCTGCAAATTGTTTGCAAAACATGTTAATTATGGCACAACTGCTAAAAATGAAATAATAACAAAACTTCAGTTTTACAGTAACATAGGTGTAAAAATGCATTTGCTCTCTATTTTGTAGGATTACTATTTAATTAATAGCTACAAAAATCGTATTCTCTTTATAATTTCTGATCAAACCGTAGTTGGATACACACAGTCGACCATCTGCACTCAAATCTCTGTGTTTAGAATCCAGTTTGGATTGATCGTACATCTACAAGTATAATCTGCCATCGCCGTCCTGTGCCTGAAGGTTTTATTTAATCTGCCTCTTAACAGCTCGTGTTATCTGCTCCAACACTCAATACTGACATCAGGGCTTTTAGCAGCTCCTCAATTCCCAGTGTGAAGTGTAAATCACACTTTCACTGAATTTAGACAAACTTTTTCTTGTAAAGGAAACGAATATGATACCAGTCTGTCTTAAATTACAGTTTTAAGAGTTTTAAGGCAAAGTGATCCTCTCTTTCAGGTGAAGGTCTGGCACAGATGCAGAGGTGAGAACATCCTTCTGTGTGTGTGTGTGTGTGTGTGTGTTTGTGTGTTTTATATTCTGAGTTTAGAGCTTTTTTTTTCTCCTATTATCTTTCTCACCATTTCCTGGAAAATACATTTAAATACAACATTTCTGCTCTTCTGAAAGTCTGCCTCCCTGCTCTTTGTGGAGGAGAGAGACAATGTGCCGGTTGGAGACAGTAAATGAGATCCAGGATGACAAAACCATTTCAGCCTTTTGTTGTTTAAGAAAGAAAAAAAAGAAAAAGCGTGTGTGTGTGTGTGTGTGTGTGTGTGTGTGTGTGTCTTTGTCATATTAGTAAAACAAAATCTGTCATAGCCTGGTGGATCTCACAAAGCTGCAGGGATTGTTGGAACTGAGCTGAAAGGGGAAAAAAGTAATGCAGCCACAAGTGAGAAAGAAAACACCCATTATGTTAAAAATGATGACAACCTTTTATGCTGTGTGGAAAATGTATTATAGATTGTATCATATGTCATTTTTTACACATTACACATCATTTTCTGTAAAACAAGCATTTCAATATTTACATTTGCTGAATGGTGCACAGCCATGTTCATGGTACTATCTGACAGGCCAAAAATCTTGGTAATCAAATTGCTGAAAATTGCATGTTATTCAGTTAAGTTTATAAGTTCATATTAATCAAAATCCATTTCCGCTCACTGTTTAAGGTTTGATATACAGTACATGATATCCACATGATTTAAAGTTTTAAATCCAGCTTGCTGAATTTTGCAGACACTGACGTTATTTTTAAAACCAGTGAGTCGAAGAGACACTAAAACACAGAGAAGAAACCAGAGAGTCAGGCCATTTGTTCCTGTTGGTTTGTTTTTTGAAATAATTCAGGTGAAACCCTACAAATTATATTTATAGATTTGATGATTTGCTAGAATTATGATGAGAAACTCATAATGTGTTTTGCACAATGCAAAAAAACGTGTCAGTTGTTCAGTTGTTTTTTTTCCTCCACCAAAGTTATGTTGGTAGCGTTTACACTGCAGCAGCACTTGCTGAAAGTTTTGGCTATGCAAGTGTAATTTAATTTCATTTCCTTTTAAATGAATTTATAGAAAAGGGAAAAAAAAATACTAAATTAAGTGAATTTGAGAGTTAAAAACTCTCTCGAGGGAAATAAGGTGGTGTTGGCAGATATAATTGTGTCCTTGTCATTAAGTGCCAGCGGGACCCAGACTGGAGAATCTTCACAACTCTCATTTCAGTCAGTTTTGTTGGACATGAATTGAAAATACTACAAAAAACTTTGTGTGTGTGTGTGTGTGTGTGTGTGTGTGTGTGTGCGTCTATGTGCGCAGTGAAGATGACTGATGTCAGCATCTATCAGCAAACTGCTGAGACACAAATGTACTGTTAATGGATTATTAATAAATAAGATATTGATCTCATACAAAGATATTGAAGGAATCTGATGTGACAACCTGTCAACACATCTTCTGTTTTATTTAGTATTAAGATGTAGTCAGTGCAACTAAGTTTTAAATTTCATACATTAAAGATTTAGTCATAATGCCATGATTAGTTTCATAAAAGTAAAAAATGCAAAAAAAATGCTAAATATTTTAGTGTTCTGAAGGATTTGTATTTTATTCTTTGTCATTTAAATATACCTACATTTTGTCACTCAATCTATTTATTTTTTTTTGTTTTAGTTACTAATTGTGGAATTAAATGGTGTTTTGATGAATAGCTAGTTGGAATTTTACAAAAGAAAAACTGACAAAACTAACACTTGGTGAAAAAATAATTTGCTCCACACTTTGAAAATAGATGGTGTAAAAACCAAAGACAGAATCAGAAATTGCACGTCTTAAAAATAAAATCCTGTGAACAGAGCCCAAGTATGTCTTTGATCAGATGCATCCAAAAAGTGTCATAATACACAGATCTATAATCATATGAGCGATTCCTTTGTGTATTTGCTTTTCTTTAGAATTGTGGACCTTATGTGTTTCCAAAGCATCTCATCAGGCAGCAGAAGTTAAGCTATAAGTCCACTAGTGCAGTGCCTGTAGGAAAGGAGTTTGTATTTTTCACCAAAAGAGGGTGTGTGCTCAGTCACCTTGAGACATTCTAGTACAACATATAACTCTCAACCTCTGACATGGTGTTGATACCCATCGCATAACAAGCTTCCATTCTTACAAGACTTCACATGGCCTCACGTTGTACAAGACCGGAAAACACAATACACTACACAGGTAAACCAGCTAACGTCTTAGCGTGTGGTTTTTAGGAGACGTTCCAATACTTTTACATTGCCTGCATCAGATCACTGCAAGATTGGCTTGTGGTGTAAATGCCTTTATTTTATATTTGAGAGAGAAAGGCGGAGATATGGCACATGACAAGCGCTCTACCCACTAACACAGAAATCTCTGGATTTTAACTATTAATGACAATTATGTTTGGACTATCCATCTAAAAAATTCCACAAAACAGGATATACATTATTGTGCCATGTGCAGCTATATCCCAAAGCTGAGGTTGATCTGACAAACAGCCAGAGAGATGCACCAGGAACAGACTCACAGATGTCCCTTGCTTTAGAGATAGACAGGGACCTGAGTGATGAAGGATTTTAGTAGCTATGTCTCTGGTGCAGTTTGTGTTATCGTGTCGTGTTGCTTCCGAGAGTAGAACTATAACATTGTCTCCTCTAATGCCTCTGATGGTCACATGACCACTTTTCTTTAGAAACCAGCTGGATGACTCAAGCTCCCAGACACTATTTGACAAGCTACAGCAGAGAGTGTGAGTCCTGCTGCTTAAAATAAGATCTAGGTAAAATGAATGTAGTTAAACTTCATCGCCATGGCAATGGTAATCAGTGACTTACAGTGACAGTGAAAAATCAGTCAAAACAGTTTGAGTCAAAATATGTAGTTTGTGACAAAAAAGCACTGCAAAATGTTAAACAGAAAATGTACTTAAATAACCTTTTATGCTGGGGGAAAAAGGCAGCGAGGCATTTATCAGACTTTTCTGTGTAGCTTGTAAATGAGAATATGAACAGAAGATTCCATAACCAACTTGTGTAAACACCTAAATTGGAATTTTTAGAATAAGCTTAGTAGTCGGGTTGTTACTGTCCATCTAAATATGGTTGTTGTAGTTTTTAAATCTTTATTTTTGTAGGTATTTTTAGTTTGTTTTCATTATTAAACAAGATTCTGATCTGAATCTCACCTATAACCTTTGTGATCTGAGCTGGAATTTTCTGTTGTGCCTAAAAAGTAATATCTTCTCGACCCATTGAGGATGGTAAATGTACTTTAAGTGTGACACATGCTTACAAATAATGAATTCTGACTTGTTTCTGCTGTTTGCATTACAGATGAGATTCCGGAATGCAAATATGCTCCTAACATATTCTAATCGAGGCTCGAATGCTTCATGTGAAATCCCCATCACTGTGCTTGCTCAGACAGTTATTCTATCACGTATTCTCCTCAGCATCGTAAGCACATTAGCATGAAACAGCATGGATAGCGGCCCTGCAGTTACAGACCGTGGCTCGCGACTTAGAGGTTGCCAAATTCTTGCGGAAAATCTGGAAGGCGAAAGCCGTGCAAGGACCAGCCAGTTTCTGAGCATGGTGCAAATACTTGATATTGGGGGGCGATAATGTGCTCGCTTGAGGAAGCAAAAAAAATCTGGATCACGCTGTGATTAGTGTTCGGTGATTTCAGGTTCACAGCATGCCACCGCACATTTTAAACCACGGTTAACACGGCTGTTTCCTGCCCTATGGTTTACTTTACGCTCCTGCTAATGCATCATTATCACGCCCCCCCCCCCCCCTTAAATGTTTTCATGCACCACCCAAAACTCCGTTGTTGCAAACTTTACCATTTAGGAGATAAATTCCAAGCAGGGATAAATAGATGCTTTTAGAAGAGGAAAGTTGAAGTCTGTGCACTGCTTATTTTTCTGTCATGCAGGTTCTGTTGCTCTTCATGTGTCGTATGAATGTTGGCGTGACAGGCATGTGGGTGTAGACGATCTTGATGCCATGTGTTTCTTTATACAGTTTATGTGTTAACATATTGGTGAATGCGTTTTCTAATTTCCTTGAGTGTTATCATGGAGGATATTTTCTTCATTTTCAGAGCTGCCCAATCCTGCTCTTCGAGAGCTACCATCCTACATGTTTGGTGAATCTCCCTACTCCACCACAGCTGATTCTAATCATCAACTCTTAATCAAGTAGCTGAAGCTTGCCAAGGGCCTGTTAATAATTAGAATCAGGTGAGTTGGAGTTGGGAGGTGCCTAAAACATGTAGGATGGTAGCTCCCGAGGAGCAGGATTAGGCAGCCCTGATTTACTTGTCCTATATTGCAAAAACAACTTATATCATGTCTTAAGATTAAGAAACATTTGTAGCATCCTCATACATATGTTTGTGTATTTGCATTAGATTTCAAACCAGTTTTTAGCCTAATCCATCAGAAGGTTATTTATTATAATTATTATAATAAATAATAATGTACTTAATGTGACCACCTAAAATATAGGTGGCACGTTGAGCCTTTTTTTCTCTATTGTTAATAAATATAGAACATCTAAAATGACCACCTCCCACCATATTAAACATTACAGTGGGAGCTATGTATAGAAAAATGGTCATTAAGCATAAAAAGTCATCAATATTGAACGGATTGGATTTTTACCAATGGGTGATTTTTTAATATCACTTAGCCTTATATTGTGTAACACATTCAACATTCAACACATTTCTGTGTCCATTGATTTCCACTAAAACAATTATTGGATCAAAAAAAAAAAATAAATAAATAAATAAATAAATAAACTTTTCATTCACTTTTTGTCTGTCCATATAAAAGAGAATCTAGATCTAAAAAAATATATCCCACCTTGTCCTTATCAAAACATTTTGTTTTTTAAATAAAAGGATTGAAAAAGATTTTGCACAAACTTAATGGGAGTAATTTAAAAAGAATGTGAGTGTGTTTTTTGGTCAGTAACATACACCAGACTGTGATAAATTCTTCTTAATACTTTAGTATATTATTTCTAATTCATTGTATTTCTTTTTTACATTAAAAAGTGTCATCTTGTAAGCAAACAGCATTTAACAGGTATGCATGCTTGTATGTGAATGATCAAAAAGGCAGTGAGTGTAATAATCAGAATAAATCAAATAGTTTAAATCATGTCAACTCTGAGTATGTAGAATAAGTAGAAAATGAGGTCTAGACCATTGTGCAGATCTGAAGTGACACTCATTTCAGTTTGTTGTGTCAAAATGAAGTCACTCCAAATGAGGTTGAGTTGAAGTCTCAAGCTTTTAGTTAACATACAGGATTTGGCTGCTGACTTGAATTCTTCTTATTTTCAACAAATGTTTGGCATCAAACCCACAGCGACCTCATTCACTAATAAATACAGTGTGTGTATGTGAAGCCTAATTGGTCTTATTCCTCTGTGCCATAGAACTCAAAAGTTGTTCATAAAACTATTAAAAACCAGTCTGAGTCACATCGCTGCACCAGCGACATGTTCCTTCATCCCTGAGGAGTAAAACAATAAGCTGTAACATCTTAGGTATAGTAGAGCAATTTTCTTTCTACAGTCCATCGCTTGAAATAAAAGACACCACCAAATCCACAACACCAGCCATCTAATGCTACACTTGACATTGACAATAAGCGGCATAAAGGAAGCTGTAACAATTAAAGTACAGGCATGTTGAGTGCTAAAGTGCTTTTTTATTTATTGCACAAAGTGCATCAAGTTCAGCAGCTTGATGGAAGCTAGAACTAACAGTAGCTATAGAAACTGTTTTCTTTGAAGCAGATTCTGAACCAGCTTCCTTCAGAAGGGATAAAAAAAAAATCACACATTTCTGAGCTGTGCCTCATGACATGATTTTAATAACATTTTATAAAAAATAACATATATATAACTTGTTTTATGCATTTTTTAAGCTGCAGTGTCAAGACTTTCACAGACTGATGTGTGTGTGTTATGAAACAGCTCAGTTTAGTACGGTGGCTGTTGCCTGCACTCAAACAGAGGGGACTTGATTATTGAAGAGGCTGTGTGTTTGGCTTTCACACACACACACACACACACACTGATTCAACACACCACTATTATCTATTTTGGTAAACACTTGAAAAGCAGATGAACACTCAATCTGCTGCTGGTACAATCCTCTTGTTAACGTGAAAAACTCTAAACGCAACACATTCAAATGAAATGAGCTCAACCTCAAGAGTAGCTATTGGGTTTTTAGCTCTTTTTATCTTTTTTATTTTTAAATCATGATATTAAATAACTTAATATCGTATCATGAAACGACATTGAATATATGATACTATGATACAACTGTAAAGTATACAGCTACAGCGTCAGTATACAGCTCAAGAGCTAAGACAACAGTGCAAGTTTGCTGTCCCCTAAAAATAACTTGACACATGGCCAATTATAGTGGCTCTGAAGTGCAAATGACAACAGCAAAAAAGAAAACATAATGACATTAATAAAACCGCAAAAGGTAGGTCGTAGTGTAGAATATAGGCTAAAATATACTGCTGAGTTCATTGCACACAGTAAACACATTTTTAGGACTGCCTTCTTTCACCTACACCACATAAGAAAGGTAAACGGTCAGGCTCTTCCTGTGTTTAAAAGATGCAAAAAAATTTTTCCATGCATTTGTTACTTCCAGGCTGGATTATTGCAATTCTTTATTGTTCAGTGGCACCAAAAAACTGATCCACAATATAGCTGCTAATAGGCATTAAACAAAGGGATCACCTGTATTAACCTCTCTGCACTGGTTTCCTGTAAAATCAGTATAGTTCCTCCTCAGCTACAAAGCTCTCAACGGTCAGGCTCCATCCTACCTTAAGGATCTCATAATTCCATATCACCCATTGAGAACACTGTGCTCCCCAAATGCAGGCTTATTAGAGGCTCCCAGAATTAAAACATTAAAATCGGAGGGAGAGCCTTCAACTACCAGGCTCCTCTCCTGTGGAACCGTCTTCATGTTTCAGTCTGGGTTGAAGACACCATCCCTGTATTTTAGAACAGGTTAAGAACTTTCCTTTTTGAAGAAGCCTGGCCTTGGCTGGTCTACACCATTGTTATGCTACTATAGTTTTAGACTGCTGGGACCTGATGAGATACTCACTACTCAGCACTACTGAACTGTGCTTTTAAAATCTGTTGTGTTCCTGGAGTCCGGAGTGTGTTCCCCTGTGTTTTCTGTGTATTCTTGTTCACAGAATATGCTTGGCCACTGAGGGAGCCTACATTTGTTGGAGGGTCTGTTGCTGTCAACCTTCCGGGTGAACAACGACAGCAATGGATTAAATGGATCCTGGATGGAATGGATGGAATGGTCCCTGCCTCCTTGTCCTCTACAGTAAAAGAAAACTAGTATTTGAACACCCTGCTATTTTGCTATTTCTCCCACTTAGAAATCATGGAGGGGTCTGAAATTTTCATCGTAGGTGCATGTCCACTGTGAGAGAGATAAACTAAAAAGAAAAATCCAGAAATCACAATGCAGGATTTTTTAACAATTTATTTGTGTGATATAGCGGCAAATAAGTATTTGAACACCTGAGAAAATGAATGTTAATATTTGGTACAGTAGCCTTTGTTTGCTATTACAGAGGTCAAACGTTTCCTGTAGTTTTTCACCAGGTTTGCACATACTGCAGGAGGGATCCTGGCCCACTCCTCCACACAGATCTTCTCTAGATTAGTCAGGTTTCTGGGCTGTTGCTGAGAAACACAGAGTTTGAGCTCCCTCCAAAGATTTTTGATTGGGTTCAGGTCTGGAGACTGGCTGGGCCATGCTAGAAGCTTGATATGCTTCTTACGGAGCCAGTCTTTGGTTTTCCTGGCTGTGTGCTTTGGGTCGTTGTCGTGTTGGAAGACCCAGCCACGACCCATCTTCAATACTCTGACTGAGGGAAGGAGGTTGTACCCCAAAATCTCACAATACACGGCCCCAGTCATCCTCTCTTTAATGCAGTGCACTCGTCCTGTCCCATGTGCAGAAAAACACCCCCAAAGCATGATGCTACCACCCCCATGCTTCACAGTAGGGATGGTGTTCTTCGGATTGTACTTTTCATTCTTCTTCCTCCAAACACGCTTAGTGGAATTATCACCAAAAAGTTCTATTTTGGTCTCATCTGCAATATGCAAACTTAAGACGGGCCTCGACATGTGCTGATTTAAGCAGGGGAACCTTTTGTGCCATGCATGATTTCAAATCATGACGTCTTAGTGTATTACCTACAGTAACCTTGGAAACGTTGGTCCCAGTTCTTTTCAGGTCATTGACCAACTCCTGTCGTGTAGTTCTGGGCTGATTCCTCACCTTTCTTAGAATCATTGAGACCCCACGAGGTGATATCTTGCATGGGGCTCCACTCTGATTGAGATTGACCATCATGTTTAGCTTCTTCCATTTTCTAATGATTGCTCCAATAGTGGACCTTTTTTCACCAAACTGCTTGGCAATTGCTCCGTAGCTCTTTCCAGCCTTGTGGAGGTGTACAATTTTCTCTCTTGTGTTGTTGGACAGCTCTTTGGTCTTCGCCATGTTACAAGTTAAAGTCTTGCTGATTGTATGGGGTGGACAGGTGTCTTTATGCAGCTAACGCCTTCAAACAGGTGCATCTGATTAAGGATGATACATGGAGTGCAGGTGGACTTCTAATGGGCGGACTAACAGGTCCTTCAGGGTCAGAATTCTAGATGACACATAGGTGTTCAAATACTTATTATTATTTTATTATTATTATTATTATTATTATAAATAAATCGTTAAAAAATCATGCATTGTGATTTCTGGATTTTTTTTTTTAGTTTATCTCTCTCACAGTGGACATGCAGCTACAATGAAAATTTCAGACCCCTCCATGTGAGAGAAATAGCAAAATAGCAAAATAGGTGTTCAAATACTTGTTTTCTTCACTGTACATACACCATTGCTGTTATTCTATCTAATATCATATTTAATTTTTCCTCTTTAAATGTATTTTTTCCACCAGTTCATTTAATCTATTGCAGCCTGTCTGTCCTGGAAGATGAATCCTCCAGTGGATGTTGTGTTGCTTTTTTACAAATTATAAAGCCCATTGGGGCAAATCTGTGGTTTTGTGGTGATTTTGGGCTATACAAATTAAATTTACTTGACTGGCTCTGTTGCAGTGGCTCAGGACTAATGCTCCATTCTAACCTTTCCTCCATCAAATTAGTGATGATTCATGTCACCTGAGGGGATCACCTTTTCTAGTTTGGTTAATGTTGTTGTGTTTTCTTTTCTGCCTTTGTGTTTTCCGAGTTGCTGTTGTGTTGCACTTGAGAGCCACTGTAATTAATATCCAAACTGCTGGCAACAACTGTGAGTACACCTCTAAGTAAAAACATTCAAATTGTGTCCAAAGTTTAAATATTTTGTGTGGCTACCACCAGGCTTTTTTCCTTCACTGCCTTGACTGTTTTCGGACATGGAGTTCACTAGAGCTTCACGGGTTGCTATGGGAATCTCTTCCAATGAGAATGATGACATTACAGATTTGTTCTGAGTTAAATACCTGGGATTTTGATCTGGAGGCATGTTGGGCAGTACATTACCTTTACCCTTAGCATCTTTAGCAAGGCAGTGGTCATTGTGGAACTGTTTGGGGGTTGTTAGCAGGGTGAACTATAGCTCTGGGCCCAGTTTATGTATGTTCAGTATGTCAAATTTGCAGCATACACTACTGACAACAAACGATCACAGTACTTGTTGGCGTTTAAGTTTCCTTCAATGAAATGTAGCTCATTGAGCTCATGTGCCCTCAAACCATGACCCTCTCACTCTAAGTTATAACATATTCGTACCTGTACTTCTCACCTGGTTGTTGCCACACACGCTTGACACCATCTGGACCAAGAGAACACAGTTCTCTGAATCCCTTCAGCCTACTACACTGCTGTGGAGGTTGAAGTGATGGAGAGTCAGGAAAGTTTTTAACCTATTCTTAAATATAGGAAGGGTGTCTGTCCCCCAGACCGTAACGGGAAGACCATTCCACAGGAGAGGAGCCTGGAAGTTGAAGGCTCTGCCTCCCATTTTAATTTTAGAAATTCTGGGAACCACCAATAAGCCTGCATATTGGGAGCGTAACATTCTCAATGGGTGATATGGGACTATGAGATCCTTAAGGTAGAATGGAGCCTGACCGTTGAGCGCTTTATAGGTGAGGAGCAGGATATTGAATTCTATACAAGATTTCACAGAAAGCCAGTGCAGAGAGGCTAATACAGGTGAGATATGCTCCCTTCTTAATATACATGCTGCTGCATTCTGGATCTGCTGGAGAGTCCTTAGAGACTTTTTGGTGCAACCGGACAGTGAAGAATTGCAGTAGTCAAACCTGAAAGTAACAAATGCATGGATACGTTTTTCCGCATCTTTTAGAGACAGGAAGTGTCTGACCTTTGCCATGTTGCATAGGTAAATGAAGGCGGTCCTAGAAATAGGTTATGGGCAGAGAATGACAAGTCTTGGTCGAAAATGACTCCCAGGTTTCTCACAGTGGAGCTAGAGGCCAGGGAGATGTCATCCAGGATAGCTATATCACTGGATAGTGAGTTCCTCAGGATTTCGGACCCGAGTACAATGATTTCTGTTTTATCTGAATTTAGTTGAAAGAAAATCAGGTCATCCATGATTTTATATCCTTAAGACAAGCTTGAAGTTTAGCTAGCTGATTGGTTTCATTTGGCTTAATTGATAGATACATTTGTGTATCGTCTGCATAACAGTGGAAATTAATAGTGTTTCCAAATGGTTTTACCGAATGGGAGCATATAGAGAGTGAGAAGTATTCGTCCAAGGACAGAACCTTGAGGAACCCCATGATTAAATTGAAACATTATTGACATGGACAAATTGGGAACGATCTGAGAGATAGGACTTAAACCAGTTTAGTGAAGTCCCTTTTATACCAATAGGATGCTCTAGTCTCTGTAATAAAATTTGATGGTCGATGGTGTTAAATGCAGCGCTAAGATCTAACAGAACAAGGATGGAAATGAATCCTTTATCAGATGCACTGAGAATATTTTTTTTATTTTTTTCTGTGCTGTGATGCATTCTAAAACCTGACTGGAAATCCTTGTATAAGTTATTGTTGTGTAAAAAGTCACACAGCTGTTTAGCCACTGCTTTTTCCAGAATCTTAGAGAAGAAGGGAAGATTCTAAATGGGTCTATAGTTGGCTAAAATGCTTGAGTCGAGGGCAAGTTTTTTGAGGAGAGGTTTAATTACAGCTACTTTAAAGGATTTTAAGTATTTCTAGTAAGGAAGGGCTGATCAAAGGGAACATCTTCTTTAGTAATCTGGATGGAATAGGGTCCAAAAGACAAGTTAAGAGATTTAGATGAAGACATCAGTGAAGCTAGTTCAGCAAAGTTAATTGAAGCAAATGTGTCAAGGTGAATATCAGCTATTTCATCTGTCTGTACAATAACTGCATTTGAGGGCAGATTAGTGCCAGTGGATGGAACAAGGCGATAAATTCTGTCTCTAATTGTCAGAATTTTGTCATTAAAGAAGCCCATGAAGTCATCACTGCTGAGGGTTGTAGGAATATGTGGATCAATAGTGTAGTTACATTTAGTTAGTGAAGCTGACGTGCTGAAGATTGTTTTTGTTTTTTTCTATCAGTGAGGAGTAATAAGCAGCTCTGGCATTACGTTCTGAATTATTATGTACAAAGCTGTAATCTAGTGTAGAGATATAGAGAAAAACATAATATAGAGAAAGATAAAGAACATAATATGGAGCAAAGTCTTTTTAGTAGTTTTATATGTGCTGTTTTACTATATAGTAAAACAACAGCAGTAATTCAAGGTTTTGCATTATTTATAGCATCTGTGAGTTATGATGTTGTGGTCATTATAATCACTTAACACTAGAAAGACCACAATTTTTCTGCCTACCTAGAAGGACCAGAGAGGGGTCATTTGACCCACACAGCTTTTGCCGAGTACACTAATCACTCATTTTGTTATGGTAATGAGGCTGTTAGGGGCAGTGTGTGGGGTGAGGGGGTCACACCTTACAGGTAACAGCCAAGAAAAACAGGGGCAGATAGCTTCTTACGAAGGGCTGTCAGCCTCTGAAATCACCACAGGTAAATAGTAACTGATACAGTATACTGTATATAATACATATAATATTATGAATTAAAGCAATTCACGTTGTGCTTTGATCAAAACAATTCCTAACCTTATCCTGTCAGTTTTTTTTTTTTTTAACGTGGTGGATTGGCAACAAAATCCTATCACAAGAATCCTAGCAGGACACATTGTGATCAGATCTAAACAAACCCTAACCCTAACCTTTCAGTAAGAAATGTTTTTGAGGGTAAATAATCTTTGAAATCAGAAAAAAAACAAAGACAAAAATAAGACTTTGGACACATGAAATAATTCCGTGTCCCCCAACAGGGAATTTTGGAAAAATCCGTGCCAGTACCACAGATTTCGTGTCACAATGATCCTTGCCAGCTTTCACAGATTTCTAGGAGATCATGTTGCAGACATACCCACGTTTGTCATTGTATGGGGCAATGTTTCCACAATTTCTGCCATGGTCCACACATCCAGGCATGGTTCAACATGGCATCCAAGAATGCATGCAACAACCCTCCACACCAGAATTCGGACAAAGAGCCAAGTGTCAGGCTAAAATCAAATGCAAGGACAATCGTGCAACTGTGCGCTGTGTTGACTGTTACAAATATACATGTGGGAAATGCAGAAAGGAGCAATGGCAGTGCCAGAATTGTGAGTGACTGCTCAAATGTATTTGACTCATTTGCATTCTTTGTAAATATGCTTTTTTGTAAATATATTTTTTCTATTTTTGGCAAAAAAATAGCAGTTACTTCTGCAAAAACCTTCCACACGAAAACTGGGAAAACAGTTGCTTTTTTATTCATTGTAAATATGTTTTGTTTTGATTTTTTTTAACAATAAATGTCAAGAGTTTTGATCCCAAATTCTCGTTCATCCTGATGATTTACTGCATAAAAATCCACCATATGTTTATAAATCCACCATATGGGCACATACACACACACACACACACACACACACACACATACACACACATGCAAAAACACACTAACCTACCTGAGTACTAAAAGCTTGCCTTGGGTTCCCCTCCCCCACACAGGCTCAAGCGACTCTGTGACTCAAGTGACTTCTCTGAGCCGCTAACAGCCACATTTCCACAACAAAAGGAGTGTCCACAGGGGGTCCAAAGGGTCAAATGACCCTCTTGTGGGCTTTTTAGGTAAAAAGGTCAATTGACCCCTCCGTGGTCGTTTTAGTGTTAACAGTTGTGAGCCGTTAAAGTGTAAACTGTGAATATTAGACCTTAATTTGTCATCATAACCTTTCAATAAGAGAAATGCAAAGTAAAATCCATTATAATTAATTTGCTATGAGAATATTTGTACACATCTTCTAGCTTATTGCACAGGATGTGAAACATTTATGTATTTCATGCACATTTATCATTGTTTAAACTTTTGGGATGTAAGTGTTTATCTTATGCATGATTATTTAACTTTGGTCAAAATTTAACAGGCCAATATTTATGTTAGAGGGAAACCATTTTATTTTTCATGAAGGCTTTAGATAAGATAAAAAGTCCTTTATTATTAGTCACACAATAGGGAAATTGCATTATTACAGCAACTCATTGGAGTGAAGAATAAAAAATAGAATATATCAAATAAATCAAGTATAATAGGTAAATTACACACAATTTAATAAGTAACTAATGCACAATAATTACTCAAACACAAATAGGCATGTGCATAATTTATATAAAATATTCAGGTATCCCAACAGAAAAATTACATTAATATATATAGGATTCTTTTTTTTGCAGAAATAACAGCCTCTTACTGTTTCCTTAACATTGAGGGTCTAGATTCTGGTTGAAGGAGTGGTTTGAGCAGTGTTTAGGGTCATCATCTTGTTGAAGGATCCAGCCCTGGTGTAACTTTAAATGTTGTCACTGATTCTTGAACATTGTTCACAAGAATCTACTGAAACTGACTGGAATCCGTGGACCTTCATCTTTAACCAGATCACCAGTATCTGGCCACAGAGCATGATGGAACCACAATTTTACTGTGTATATCTTGGAATGCTGAGTTCTTCACCCACCATGTGCACCTTCTCTTGTTACGTCCAAATTACTCAATTTTTATTTCATCTGTCCACAGCACCTTATTCCAACATGAAGTTGGTGTGTCCAAATGTGCTTTAGCATACCTCAACCAACTCTGTGTGTAGCATATGAGCAGAAAAGGCTTCTTCTGCATTACTTCAGGCTTGTACTAGAACTGTGCCTGTGGTCTTCCATTTCCTCACTATGTTCCCTTACACTGGAAACTGACAGCCGAAATCTCTGAGCTAGCTTTTTGAATCTTTCTCCTAAACCATGATGTTGAACAATCTTTTTTTCACATCATTTGACAGATGTTTTGAGAGTACTATCTTGCCACGCTTTAGAGTAGATGAGTAGCCACCTTAAATATGCTTTCTCATGACTGGCTTCACATGTGTATGTAAGTCAAAGGTCAATGAGCTTAGCAAACAAATGCTAATACTATGCATCTGCAAGTTATTATTACACACTTTCTATTAATCCTATAAATGTATTTCACTTCACATATTTTCCTGCTACTATGTTTAACTGCCTGATTTATGGTATCAAATTTAATCAACTTATTATGGTACCATTTCCAACGTTTGATGAAAATTTGATGAAAAAACGGATTGTACATTTTGAGTTTTCTTGCTAATAAACCAACAGACAAATGCCAGTAAAAACATAACCTCTTAAGCGGAGGTAATAATCAGTAGTACTATCAATTACAGCTCTCTGTAATAACAGCTATAAAAAGCTGTAGAATTTAGTGATCTACTGGAAGTCTGTTGCTGTAATTTGCTATATTATTGCTCTTCTCTCAAAAAATTGAAGTGAATAAAATGAAAATGTAATGCATTCATGTACATATGGTGAAAGCTGATGTCAGTAGCTGACTCTTTGATACTTTGTTGCTTCAAAGTTTACTTCAGGCAGAGGGGTAGGAACTTCTACAGGAACCAGGAGAACTCACAGGGAGAACATGCAAACTCCACACAGGTCCCAGGGAAGGACTTCAACATGTGCCGTTCTTGCTCTGAGGCAACAGCACTACCCACTGCTTCACCATGTTGCCCTACTCTAGAAATTGTTTAGGTAAAAGTTTTCTTGCAACAGACAGACAAACAGACAGATACTGCAGGTGAAACATAACATCCTTGGCAGAGGTAATAAAATAATGAGCATGATTGTGCAGTTGGTGATGCTGTTGTCTCACAGCAAGAAGGTTCATAGACTTGAGCAGTGACCTTTCTGTGTGGAATTTGCATGTTCTTCCTGTGTCTGGATGTTCTCCAGCTTCCTCCCACACTTCATGCTGAAGTTAAATGGAGATTCTAACTTGCATATAGGTATCCCCAAGTGTGTGTGTAAATGGTGTGTGTCTGTGTGTGTGTGTGTGTGTGTGTGTGTGTGTGTGTGCTTTATGGGGGACTGGTGACCTGGTTGGGGTGTACCCCTGCCTCTTACCTGGAATCGGCTCTAGGAGACCCCTGTGACCAAGTTATAATTAAATGGGTAAAACAAATTGATGAATGAAATGGGGATGAGGATAGTATATAGCAAAATGAAAAGGATTTTTTTTCCTTTCCTTATAAATAGATCTAAATTATAGGTTTGCCAAGGGCTCTGCATAGAACTGTTATTAACATATTTTATAATAAGGTATAAGAGTAATAGGAGTATGTCTGAGTAATAAGTAATAACAAGGCAGACGACTGTGTGTGTGTGTGTGTGTGTGTGTGTGTGTGTATGTGTGTGTGTGTGTGTTTGTGTATGTGTGTGTGTGAGTGTGTGTGTGTGTGTGTGTGTGTAAGTGTACCTGTGTGTACCAGCTGCAGAAAGGATCTGTGAATCCTCCTCTTCAAACACTTTGGAAGGATTGTGTCTCTCTAGCTCATTATTGTCTCCTGCTGAGGTGAGAGTTCTCCATCATGTAGCTGTCACCTGCACTAAAAGACCTGACTCTGGGTGTTAAAGGAACCGTTCTATTCTACAGGTGAACAGGTGCTTAGAAGATCATCATTTCAATACTCTTTCCCAGGATGTTCATCTGTGTCTGGGAGTTTGGTTTCATGAAGCCAGAGAGGGTTTTCAGTCTCTGAACTCCACCCAACCCATCTTTTTACGCTCCATCTTTCTCCTGTAGCTATTTTGTCCCTCCCTGATCCTTCTCCTTGGCTCCCTTTTATTGATTTATTGACTTGAGACAATGCACATAAATGCACTGGACTTGGCACAACTGCTACATTTCAGCCACATTCCCAAGGCAGGTGCAGAATAAACACAAAAGTTTAAAACTTGAACTTGAAAACAGACACTAAACAAAATATAGACAAACAATATAAAAACAAGAAAGACAAAGACAAACAACAGCAATGAGAACTGTTAGAGCTTACCTAATTAGTCAGCTATTACATTAATTGCAACAAGTTTGATAATCGATTTCAGTTATTATTAAGAAGAAAATGTCCAGTTTCCTTAGTCTTCTGTAATAATAAACTAATCATTTGATATTAGATCTTCAGCTGGGACAGTGATCAACATTTTTACACCATTTTATGAACCAAATATCTAATTGATTAATCATTTCTATACTAATTTGGTTAATTAACTGACCGATTAGAATACTTGCTAGTTGCAGGACTAGTGTTAGGGTCCCTGTATCCTCCATGAGATCCACACAGTTCCTCCCACACAGTTGTTGAAACAGTCTCTGCTGACCATCTCTTGAACATCTGCAAGTAACAGCTGGTTGTCAGTGTATCAGGTTTTCATTCTGGCAGGTGGTGCATCAGGTTGTGGTCTGATTCATCAAGGGAGGAAGTGGTGATGAGTCATACATTTAATATATTTAGGGGTTTGCCATCTATTCTGACATCCCCTTGCTAAGACTGGTCTCTACTTAGACAGGCTGATTTTCCCCTTTTTTAATATTCTTACTCTGACACATACATTTTATTATTATTATTAGTGGAAGTGCATCCTGTACTCGATCAACATTTCTGTTAAATAAATAGGCTACTTGCATTTTCAGAATTGTATTTCAATTTTATAATTGGCACATTACATCATGATTGCCAGAATTAGGCATGATGTATAAATAGATGGATAGAAAATGGATGGATAGGTAGGTATGTAGATAGATGGTAGGTAGGTAGATAGGTAAAAGGGTAGGTAGGTGTTTATTGTAGGTAGGTAGATAGATAAATGGGTAGGTAGCTAGGTAGGTAGGTATGCACTCTAGGTAGGTAGATAGATGGGGTTAGGTAGGTATTTACTATAGGTAGGTAGATAGATCTGGTTAGGTAGGTATGTGCTGTAGGTGGATAGATAGATGAATGGTTAGATAGGTACCAAAGGTAGGTGGATAGATAAATCTGTAAATAGGTATCTAGTGTAGATATCTAGGTATTTAATGTTGTGTAGGTATGTACTGTAGCTAGGTATTTATTGTAGATGGATGGGTAGGTAAATATGTACTGTATGTAGGTAGTACTGTGACTAGGTAGGTACTGTAGGTACATGTGTAGGTATGTATGGTAGGGAGATATGTACTATGGGTAGGTAGGTGTTGTTGGAAGGTATACATATTGTAGGTACACTACTGTTCTGGTCACCCAGAAAATGTGTTTTCTGATTAGTTTAATGTTTAACTCCACTGAAAAAACTGTGTTTTTCTTACAAATATGAGGAAATTTCTTTGTGACCTTAAACCTTTTAATAGTAGTGGTAGGTACTGTAGGAAGGTAGGTAAACTGGGAATATATTTTTGAGATTCAAATTATGCTTTTTCCACTCATTCTTCTGCTGATATTTTAGCAGTACGAACAGCTTCATAAATCACACGTCAGCATTGTTATGAGGTATGAGAGCACAAAGTATAATAGGCTATCATATATCACATTAATATTAGACCATTTCATTTTGGAAAAGTGGAATGTTCAGAAAATAGTAAAGTGCCACTACTCCGGCAATGAAAAAAAAAATGTTGAAGCGGCAGGTCGCTTGATAAATAATGTTAATCTTTTGACAATTAGATACAATGTCTAAATAGCAGCAGGTCAGAATAGATAGTAGCCTGCTGCTTTATATTGTCAGCCTATATTACTGTAGCCACAACAATAAGCAATACTACTGTGCTAGACGCACACCATTAAGTCCAGCATTTTATGTTCTGGTGTGGAAAGTGACTAATTATTTGAATGCAGCTGGAGAAGAGGATAAGAATTGAGTGTTTCATGAAAACATTGTACACAGCAAAGTACTCTTTGTAGTACAAATACAAATCCAGCCATAACCAGAGGTGTCACATTCATTACTCAGGTAGGAGTATAGTTACTAGTGTCTAAAATTACTTGAAATAGAAGTCTCAACTTAAGCTTTTTACTCAAGTAAAAGTTAAAAAAACAAACAAAAAAAAAACTCAAAGTATCGAAGTAGTCAAAAATGAAACTGCCTGTCAGTCAAAGTATGAGCTGTGATGACTTTTCTGCAGTCTGTGTTGTATTTCTTTTTAAAAATATTTGAACAATAGTGAGTACGTGCTATGATTGGGCTGTCATCATTTTTGACAAAAGAATGTGTTTTATGTGCCCTTTTGTCCTTTTAACGGTATTCTAGCAGCGTAAAGGGGGCTGGATTGGTCATAATTTAGGGCACAAAGCAGGCCAAATAATGCACTTTCTGACAGAAAATCACTTTTTGGCTCAACAACTGTCATGAAAACAAGCAAACAATGAGACACCTTTAAAGGTAAAGAGTGGGAAGTTCACAAAAAAAAAAAGTGTGACAATTTAAGGAGTAAAAGTAAAGTCAGCAAATAATTAATCCAGCAAAGTATAGATACACACAATACTTGTACTTCCGTACTTCACCTTAAACAAAGAGTGAATTCATAATTCATAAAAAAATCCCCACATACTGTTTTAATCGCCTCCAGTGTCCTTCTGCAGAGTAATGATGAAACTCATGTGACCTGACTCAGATGATATGGGACAAACTTAATTCCTGTGACTTCCTTCCAAAATCCACCTATCTGTTAAACACCATCCAGAAAGCACAAACTATTTCTATTTGTGTTTCCCCCTCATGCACATCACACCGGTTTATGATGCGTGCTGTTTGAAAACTGCTCGCTCCATTAAAGCACTGTGGAGACTAATTGATTTTATAATAATGACTTGATTATATCTGTCGTTTGTGTTTGTCTCACCATAAAATTATTACAAATATGTGAAATATTGGAATATTGGTTTATTAGATTACATTACTCCTATTTAGTTGAAGTTAATGTACATCAGAATTTATTGAAATGTATTTCTCCTTAATAGCAATTTCTTCAACTATACACATATTGCAATGTTTAGTCAGTGATTTAGAAATTTTATAATTAGTGAATACAATTTATAAAAGCTTTCCGAGGCTTGTGCAACATTTAAAAAATATTAACTTTAGAGAATTATTGCCCTTATTGCCATCTTGTTTATATGTGCAAAGTACATCAAACCAGAAGAAGTGAAGGTGTCAAAAATCATCACATTTATGACACAGAAGTATGGTTTAAAAGTACTTCTGTATTTACTCATGTAAAGGTGAAAAAATGCTGGTCTCAAGACTTAAAGTATAAAATTAAATGAAAAGAGGAAAATATCCATTAATGTCAAAAGATTAGTACAATGCAAATACATTATAGAGAATAGATAATAATGTTGTCTTTTTATCTAATAAAAGTCTATCTATTGAGGTCTACTCTATACTGAATGAATTGCACTAAAAGGCACATTACATATTTTCACCTGATCAGTGAAATTTATCTGGAGAAAGTAGAAAGTAGAGATGATTGTGTGATAATGTAAGTGGGCAAAGTGGACTGATTATAACTTAGTGCAGATGAAACAATACACTTTCTGGCACAAAATCACTTTATGGAAAAAAAATTGCATTGCCCATGAACATTGACTCTTGCCACATTTGTTCATTTGGATGTAGTTAATTGACCATGAGTTTGATGTAAATTAGGTAAAAAACGTACACACCACGCTATCAAAAGTGATGAGGATAAACCCTCAGAGAAAGAGAGAGAGAAAGAGAGAGATAGAGAGATGGGTTAGCAGATGTAGATTTGTATTCTGAAGCTGTGTCTTTGTTCCCTCTTTTACACACACACACACACACACACACACACAGATCTTGCAGCAGAACATGGTGGTGTTGTTTGAATGAGAGCATTGTCTCTTGTCTGTGAACAGCCTTTTCCTCCCTCAGCAAGCACTATAATATGTGGGATGTGTTGATCTGTGTGTGTGTGTGTGTGTGTGTGTGTGTGTGTGTGTGTGTGTGTGTGTTTGAGAGTGTGTGTGTGTGTATGTGTGTGTGTGTGTGTGTATGTGTGTTTGAGAGTGTGTGTGTGTGTGTGTGTGTGTGTGTGTGTGTGTGGTCTTCCAAACTCTTCTCTACATACTGTAGGTGGCTATAAAACTGGACAGCAAAGGGTGGATTTGTTGTATTTTCCCCATCTGTGTCATTCTGCTTCTTCCACAGCTGCTGTTGGGGGAAAAACTGCAGAGCTGCAACTGATCATTGTCATTAAATATATTTGTTCCAGTTATTTATTAATACCACAACATTACAACCCATTAATGACCAACTGTGAAATTTAGTATTTTAAGGAATATCTCCAGGGATTTCTCTTTTTTTCTGTCGTATATGTAAACTAAGGCTGCACTATTCTGAAAGTGAAAGATTTAACCTAAAATGTCTTTTGTCCAGACCAACAGTCCACAACCCAAATATCATCAGTTTACTTTTATAGAAGAATAAAGAAACCAGAAAATAATCAGAGAAGAGAAGCTGGAACCAGAGAATTTGGACATTTTTTTCTAAAAAATGATTCAAATCAATTTGTCATTTATTATCAAAATAGTTGGAAATTTATGTGACACTTAGCAACTAATCAACAACAATTTAAAAATGAAATTTAAAAAATTATTGATTCAAAATGATTGCTTCAATGATGTTTCAAATTGATTAATTGATTAACAAAGTGATTTGTAATTAATGTAAGTGTTGCCAACTAATCCAGTTGGACTAACCCACTTCACAGAGAAGCACATCCACTATGCAAATACACTGAATGGCTATGGTACAATAAAAAGAATAGTTTGGGAATCATAATAAATGTGTTGATGCCACATTTATGCTAAACATGCACTCAGTGCAAGAACAAAGATATAGATCACACCTACACATTTATACTTATTATGTAAAGAAGTAAATTATAAATATTTACATTGTTAATTAACCTTCAATTTATGAAGCAAGTCATTTCAACAATTCATTATTCCATCCCGTACATTTTATTTACTTTATCATTTGAGCCTAATCCTAACCCAAACCCTAAACCTAACTCTAACCCTAATGTATCGTTTCTCAGGAGCTCTAGTGTTGGTGTACAGTGTCTGAGAAATGAAGTGATTTACTTTTACCTTTACTTAAGGAGGAGGAATCCACAGAGAGCACTGTATCACGACACCAAACAACACAGTAGAGATAAGTTTTCTTAGTGTTTGTTAGGGGCATAATGCAGTGCCTGTAGAATGTCTGTATTTCTATAGAAAAGTAGATGTATTGGATGTAGGCGATTATTTCATGTCCCACACACTGTTCTGATAACCACTGTATGTGTATTAAATGGTGATCTATCTATCTATCTATCCATCTATCCATCTATCCATCTATCCATCTATCCATCCATCCATCCATCCATCCATCCATCCATCCATCTATCTCTGAGGGTCCGTGAACACATCTTGGAGTTTAAATGTAGTTTATACTTTTATAGATTATATTTAAGATGCTGCAGCTAGTGTGTTGAGTGGTTCCCCTCTGAAAGAAGAAAAGACGACAGAACATGACGTTTTCTTAGGAAGTTTGTTGTTTCAGCATTTGTCGTGTTAGCATGAGGAATAAAGTAGCACCTAAACCAGGAAACTTTCACTACGTGAGCCACAAGATCAGAGCAGAAAGAAAACGGAGGTTGAAATGGTAACAAAAGTGGTGGGATGTAATCATCATCATTGACAAATAGTCGGAGAGATACAAGATACAGACTGACACACACTGCTTGCTTTATAGCTGATAAAGCATTAGAAGAACTAACAATTTTTGTTTTATTTCTTTTTCCTTTTTTTTTTTTAATTAGTCCATAAATTGGTCCCGTAATGGCTTTAAAAATTATGCAAATGCTGTCAAGTTCTTAAACCTGAGCAGAGACAGCAGCCCTGTTGCCTCCACTTCAGTTCTTAGTAAGATACTTTCTGACTCAGATTTCTGAATTTTAACTACATTAGAAGAATATGTAGGCTCAGGAGTCCACACATTTTAGAAACGCATCGAAGATTGTAGCTTCCAAATAAACATAGGGCTGATGTCAGTTGTTGGTTTTAAGTTTACTATTTCTTTAGAGAAAATCTTTAAAGTAGTGGTTAACATTCCAAATCCTCCACTCTCACGTTAAATAGATGCATGTGCATCATTTAGACTGCGCAGACTTAAAAAAAAAAATCTACTCTTGCTTGTGTTCTCTCTGAGCCTTCTCCCACTAACCCACTAACATTTCTGCTTCATCAGGGTTTTATATTCCAATAAAAGTCTTTTACATGTGCACAGTTTTAGAAAATTCAAGGTTTTTATGAGGAAAGGCGAATGCTTTTCTCCCCCTGTTCCCTCAGATGCACTGTACTAATTTGAATCAGCCTTGTTCAATGTTTTACAATTCCCATAATGTTGCGGCATCTTGTATATTTCACAGGCACCTTGTGCTGTGTCGAGAATCTATGACATTGTCTCTTCCCCCATCCAACTCCATTTAATTACAACAACCAATGAGGGGGTGATTGTAATTTTGTCACACAAGTGAAATGTGAACTGTGCCATGCAAATGTCTAGCCTAGACACCATATATGTATATAGCTTAATATATAAGCTTTAAACTTTAAAAACAAGTTTTCAATAGACTTATTTTCGTTAAAGTTTCAAAAATCTCTCCAGAATGTCAGAAAATATCTGCCTGGACACCACCCCCTTGTATCTCCTAATTAATCTGAATACCAAACTGAAACAGGACTGAGTTCCTAAGTTTGGAAACTTGATAAAATGCTTTTCCTCGTCGTCCTAAAACCTAAAGATAGGACAAAAAAAAAAAAAAAAAAACATCACTCTGAGTGATTTATCCTGCTCTGAGGAGCTGGATAAATATGACCCCTGATGTGGGATTCATATTCATGCCTTGTGTGTGTGTGTGTGTGTGTGTGTGTGTGTTTGTGTGAATATGCTGTTCCTCAATTATAGTCTAACCTATACTGTCAGTCTATCTTTGCACACCTGTGCTTGTGTTGTATTTGTGCACAGGGAGATGACGAATGATGATTCTATAGCCTTGAACCACACAGTCGGTGTCCTAACGACACACAGAGGCACACGCACACACACACGCACACACACACACACACACACAGCAGATTAAAGGACAGAGCGGCAGTAATGTAGTAGATGGTCCTAGCTGCCCACTGGTTGTAGATCTCTTCAGCTGTCAGGATCACAATCAAGGGCAAGAGGAACACCCACACTCCCACACACACACACACACACACCGCACTCAGAATAATAGGTATTAGACAGAATACTGGTTTACATGTGTAATAATTTGCTGAAAGTCTCTCTTCCTCCCTCTCTCTTTCTCTCAGTAATGAGTTTAGCCTCAGTCTTGGGGTTAACACATGTAAGTACAGAATGGAAAATGTAATTATTCTAATTGTTTGTTCTTCCATTCTCCAACTCTTCCTGCTAATGGTGTGGTACTATCAGCTGGTGCCTGAATCCCCTCCTCGAGTTGGCAAGCGACCAAAACTATAATTGTACTGCTCCCTGTGTACAACCGCAACCCACGATGCACAATTAACAAAAGTATTCCACCAGCAGTAAAGGTTGAAGCCAGAGGAATCAATGTTATCTCAAGGGTTGTTATGTTTCCTCTCCTTATGCAGGTGGTAAAATCCGATTTATTGAATATCCATCCACCATTGTTTCCGTCTTTTTTCTTGTGTGAACATGAGTTTAACATCACAATTTGATGTCTTACATTTTAACAGTTCAAAAGGTCTTTTTTTCCTGTACTTTATTGATTTTAGGCAGAAGTAGCCTTAAGCTACCGCACTTTTCCATTGTTAATACTGTAGTTTAGGATTGTCTCATCTTGCGCACCTGCACTTTAATGTTGTTATACATGTAAAACACATAGGACAGTGAGAAATGCAATTTTGATTTTTGTATCTTTGTATGTCAAGTACATGTGAAGAAATTGACAATAAAATTGACTTTGACTTAGATTTTTTTCCAGATCCTAGGTGACAAAAAATATATAATATTATTATTAGTTGTGCTTATATTTGACAGCACATGTGTATATATGTGTTCAATACTGCAAATCCAAATCCCGTCTGTTTGTTGCTGAAAAAAATCCAAAGTAAGACTTCAGCCTAATAGTCCCTATAATTTGAATATTTGTAAATTAAGAACCCACACACTGTCTACATTTGCAAAAGAGAAAATCTAATTATATCTTGGTGCTCATACCTTCAAGTTACGTTTGATTAGATTGGATAATTAAAATTATATTTAAGAGATGTATTATGAAACTAAATATAAATTGACAGTTCAACTGTTTTCCCCTGCCTACACTGTAAAATAAAGAAATCCAAACATGAAAATATCAATACAATTATCAAAATACACTGAATATCCAATCCAAAAATAAGATGAACGTCGTCATGAAATTAATTAGTGGTTAGTTAAATATGTTTTACTGAAGTACTGAATGATCAATAACTAAAATGTAAAAAATGTGAAAAATGTATAAAGGAAAACTAAGGCTACACATATTGTGTTTGTGTATGTGTGTATGTGTTTGTGTATGTGTGTATGTGTGTGTGTGTGTGTGTCTGTGTGTGTGTGTCATTTCGAGTGAAATCCAGATTTGTTTTGTGTGTTTGTCTTATAGAAAAACACATTATTGAGGAAGTACTCAGATCCTTTACTTAAGTACTTATACGGCCATATAAAATGATACAAGTAAATGTCATATTTATTGCGCAATTGAATATAAGCATTATCAGCAAAATGTAGTTAAAGTATTATAAAAGTACTACTTTCATCACTCTGACATCATTAGATAATTAATACTGAAGCATCAGTCTGCAGTAGTGTTAACTACTTTATATATTGTTAGCTAGTTTAGTTCAGTGGTTTTCAACCTTCCAAAGGGTCAGCAGATTAATGTGAGTGGTTCTGAGATGATTAATGGGAACATAGAAGCACAGAGAGTGTTCAGAACTCTGTTTTTTGACAATTCTACAGATGTTATATGTAAGAAATAAAAGAATATCTTCTATATTGGTATCATTGTGTGATTTTAAAAATCTGGTTCTTCTGAGAGATGAAGGTTTATAAAACTTCTCTTTGTTTGTTCTCCTGGATTTTTCCCAGTAACAAAACAACCCTGACCAGTCGGTTAAGAACAGGAAGGCAAACCCTGAGTCTTTCACCAGAGCAGCACACTACTTCCTGTCCTCCGCTGCTCTGTTTGTTACTATTATTATTGTTTTTTTTTATTTTTTTTATTTCCAGGATATGAAATGTTCTGCCACTCTGTGCTCTCGTGCTTTTTCTATTTGTTTCTACTTTTTCAGGGCTGAGACAAGGTTTGCAACATTAATGGAAGCCTGAAAACATCGATCAGGGGCTTTTGAAGCGTCGGACTGAGCCTCCTCTCCCTCCCTCTCACTCTTCTTCCTCCTCTCCGCCGCCGCTGTAGCCGAGCTGATGAATGTTGCATGGAGCTCGCCGGACAGATCCTTCTCCTAATCCTCCGGTCAATACAACAACTCTCCGTCCGCCTGGTTTGAAAGTACTCCATCACCATCACGTCTCTTTCTCCGCCCTGAAAAATGCAGCAGAGCCGTGTGGTGTTGGGCCTGTGGCGCGCTGACGTGACTCTGATCTCATCGCATGACGAGCCTTCCTTTGTCTCTATGTCATCGCTGCGTATTATCAGTGGAGGGACATGTTCATTTTTGTCTGCTTGATGAGAAGTATTTGTGCATCAAATCAACATATTTGAATCCTAGGGCAAACAGGTGTTGTTGCTTACATGTTTATATGTTTATTTTCTTCTTGTGAATTGTTCAGATAAATTATCAGTGGAGAAACATGTGTCTAGAGGTCCTTTTCCTTGTAGCTGCGATGATTAATCGATAAATCGATTAGTTGCCAGCTATTACATTAATAGGCAAGGAATTTGAAAATTGATTCATCAATTTGAGTCATTTCTAAGAATAAAATGTCTAAATTCTCTGGTTCCAGCTTCTCATATCTGATTATTTACTGTTACTGAATAATAGTAAACTGATGATCTTTGGTTTGTGGACTGTTCAGCTTTAAGAAATGGGGATCCCCATTTTACACTATTCTATGCAGCAGAGCACTGACAATCAATCTCCAAACTCCAATTTCAAGTCTCATTGCATGATGAGCTTTTCTTTGTCTGTAACCATCACTGTGTATTAATAACAGAGAAACGTGTTTCTGGATATCTTCGTTTCCACTCAAATGAATGTTCTTGCATCAAATCAATGCAATTTGGATCTGCAGTGCAAACAAGTGTTGCTGTTTACATGTGTTGACTTTCTCCTTGTTAATTGTTAAAATAAAGAGTTTGGTGATAAATGTTTCAGCAGCACCTTTTGGATCCTCTGCGGACATTTTTCTGTGACTCTGGGTCATCGCCCTGAGCCTTGGCAATCAGCAATTGAGCTGTTGTGGCAGCACGTCCCGCTGAAAGGAGTTGCTGCTATTTGCAGGAAAAGCTGTAAGAGCCTGTTGTTTACAGCTCTTCATCAAACATTTACTCTTCCTCACAGCGTTGTTTCCTCATTCTTCCACTGAGCAAATATCTCCAGATCTCGTCGTGTAAACCTGTTTTCTTTTTTTTTTTTTTGGAGTGGCAGTACTAAGGAAGCAATAAGCATTTCATTTTTGTGTTGTCTTCTTTGGTTTATCTGCGGGAAACTTTCAATAAAGTGGCATTTTTCTTTTTTTTGTACCAGGAATAATGAAAGGACAAACCACAACATAGAAACTAAATATCAAACCCAAAAAACTCAGTCAGAAGCTACAAAAGGAACGAAAACCTGAACACAGAGAGTGTTGAATCTGCTAATTTGAGGATGAGAAATGTTGTCGCTGCTAAGTTCAGAAATGATTGTGTTTGTGTGAGAGTGCAGGTACAGATATAAATTCTACTGTATTTTTAAGTAAGTAAGCCAATTTATGCTTTATTATACAGAGCTAATAGGTGCCCTATGTAAAAAAAAATGGATTTAAAGGGTTAATTAGTACATAATTTTAAAAATATCTGAATATTTTGTAGTTATGATCAAGAATAAAGTTGATCCCCAAAACCAGAAAATGATATTAATACATGTATTTATTCATTTAAGTCTTATGTTTTCAGACACCTATTGTGAACGAAATATTTATTTGATCAAGCTTTTGGTGATCAGTGATCAACATTTTACACCATTTTATGAACGCAACTGACTGATTGATCATTTCAATAATCAGTAGGTCTATCAACCATCAGAATAAACTTTCATTGCAACCCTAATTAACACTGATTGTTATGGGTTAAAACCCTGTACTTTCACCATTGTTTTTTGGACTGCAGCCATGCTGATATTCAGTGCTGTTTCATCAGGGTGTCTTTGTTGCAGGGTTGTTGGTGTTCTTTCCAAAAAGAAAACAAAAACAATGAAAATTCAGCTCATTAAGGAGGAGTAGATTCTCATCGAATAGTGGAGGAGTTGCCTTGTAATCCATTATTGCCTGGATCCCCTGCCACATGCTTCTGGTGTTGCTAGGATCATGGAAGAAGCTCTGTGCTGATAGCCTGCTCTGAGCGTGACCTTATCATAGGACATGGAAACAACGTTTCATGCTTTCAGCTTCTCCCGTATGTCCTGTGTTATTTATGTTATATTAGCCGTGGTAGTAAGCCTGCTTCGTGGCACAGAGGTCCTCTGTGTGCTTTTGGTTGTGCATTCATGCAGTGTACCTCTCCACATTGATGTGTTGATTGTCCATTGCAGCAGCTTTGAACATGTCCCAGTCTTTATCAAAGCACTCAAAACAGTCCTGTAGAGCTTCTATGCATCCAGACCCTCACCTGCCTTACAGTAGATTTTCCTCTGGCCAACAGAGGCCTGCATGCTGGTATTAGCATCATAGACAAATGGTTAGAGGAGCGAAAGTGGGGTCAGGGGGGCAGCTCTATCAACCTTTCAGATGTTTGTATAAGCCAAGTCCAGTTTGTTGCATCCTCTAGTTGCAAAATCCACACATTGCTGGAAATACAGGAGAACAGTCTTTATGTCAGCTTGATTGAAATCTCTAGCTACAATGCCCTCTGGATGTTTGGTTTGCAACCTTCTGATGATCTGGTACAGAACATTCAGGGCCTCTTGTGTTTGCACTAGAGGGATGTACACCGCCATAATGATAACAATGAAATTCCGGGCAAGTAACTCAATGTCAGGAGAACACTGAATACAGACCAATACTGTGTTATTTGACCATTTTTCATTGATGTAAATTACTACTCTTACCTCCACTACGGGCTTTTCCACTAAGGGCTTGGCTCCTATCCAGCCTGAATGTAGATAGCCCCTGCAGGCTAATGGCGTTGATTCTGTCAGAATAAGGACAGACAGTCTCTTATCTTCCATTTTGTTGTTAGATCCAGCTTAAGATAGTCCAGTTTCTATTCCAAGGAGTGTATGTTAGACAGTAAAACAGATGGAGGCGGGGATCTAAGCTAGTTACTTCTCATCTTAGCCAATAGCCCCCCTTTGCAGCTGCACTTACGCTTTGTGTCGCCCCATCTTCATCTCTCTCTGCACTGTGTGGTAAGGAAGCTTGACGTAGCCTCTCCATAGTGTCAGGATTCACAGCTTAAAAAACTGTTCAAAGTCCATAATCCAAGTAGGATCTGACAATCGTATACACAGGTCTTTACTGTAGATGTTGTCGAGAGCTGGTGCACCTGCAGCCCGAATAGGGTGCTGCCATCTTTCACTGCCACAGCTTGTAGAGATGGCCAGTTAGTTTGTTTTATACATGCAAGTTAAATTAGCTAACATCCTCACCACTAACTGTTTAATAAGACATTGTGTACACTGACTCAGTGAGAAAATAAGTTTTTTCTTCCATCCTTAACTAAACAGGGTTGAATGATGATGTAAAAACAGTTTTTAAAACCACCATTCACCATCAATAACAATCAGCTGGCAGCATTCTGATTTCTGATTTTTTGAGTATGAGTCTCATATTGTTTGTGGGGTGACTAGTCCTTTGGCCTTTTTGGACCTGGATATTTTGTTGTGGTTGTTTCCATGTAGTTGGTTGGAGAAAATATACAGAAATGAAAGAAAGTCACCCTTTTTTAAATGATATAATTGCCTATGTTATGCCAATGCAGCTGTGGATCTTTTCTACTAATAATACTCAGGCCTATTTGTAAATGTAAGCCCCCAAAGTTGGCTTCATTACATGAGAGTGATGAACAATGAATGATCTTATAGTTATGGTTGTTATTTCCTTTCACAGTAGTTGCCTTAAAAGTGTTGTTTTGTTGCCATGCGACAATCCTTCATTGTCCTACAGTACCAAAACTGGAGTTTTTTCCACAGAATCAGCAAATGATGTCTGATATGGTATAGTATAGTAGGCAAATACTACAGAATCACTGCAGTAAATGCAATATTGTTGACTTAAAAAAAAAAATGCATACTACAAAAAACCATGAAAATGCAGTACTACAAAAGAAACTGCAGTGTTCCTGTTAAACACTGCATTTTTTTCCCATAAGGGCTGAATTTATTTATTTAGGCCAGGGTGTGACAATAGTAAAATAAATTGCTTTGATAAACACAGACAACTACTACTAGTTGGTTGTGTTTAGCTAAATTTGAGGTCCCGGTCTGAGCCAAAAGCTCCTCCAAACATGGAGCATCCAGGACAAACCTTTCTTTATTTGGTGAAGACAACTCACCATTAGCTTCTATTTTTGGTGGTGATTCTTACATGACAGGAATAGACAATACACTACAACCCCAAACTGTATTATATCAACCCATCTGGCCAAATGTTCCAGAAGGTATCTGTGTCTCTTTGTTCTCATACACTACCTTGGTTTTAGGTTACTTAATTTATCCAAATGTACACTATCACTCCGAACTGGTAAACACCTTTGGATTCATTTTGGTTGGGCCAATGAGCTGAGGGACAAGTGTCCTACTGCTCATATCAATAAAGAGCTTATGGACTGCTTGTGAGAGTGGCTTCAATACTGAATTTCTGCAGCATGGCTAAGTGAATGTGCTCACAATTTACCTATCCAACACATATAAATTGAAATAGTGTTCACTGTTGGGTAGGTTGTTTCTTCAATCAGGACAGTCACTTTAGGCGGGCATTCCTATCCATCAATGGCACAATTCTTCCGGGAGGCATTGGAGGATGAGACAGGACACAGAGAGGTTTGCTGTCAAAACTCTGCCCTATATACTTGCTGAAAAGTCCTGCATTAATGACAGATGTCCTGGCTGAACTAAAGAACTTGACAGAGTTTCTTCAGAAAAGGAAGACCATACTCCCAACTGCTCATGAGTTGTTGACAATGTATGTCAAACCCATTGAAAGTCTTCAGTTCATACCCAGGGCACCATGCAGTCGAAACCAATCAGACGAAGAGATGGAATTTAAGGGCTAACAGTTAAGAGTTGGCAAGTCTCCCATCGTTGATTCTGTACAGTTCTGTTGAGCAGTGGTAGAGAGTATGGACGATAGACTCTTCACAACCACAGCTAACAACAACCAGGATGAGGAGGTTGCTTGTGGCAGAGAATACACTTTCAGCAAGTAATGCAGAGTTTGAGTAACATGAACATTATAACCACAGAGTACAGGGGCAAACAGATGGCAAAAAACTAAAATCCCTGTTTGTCGGCTCAGTTGGTCCTCCATGCATGCATGGCTGTGGAAGAAGACCAGCTCACACAACAAATTGGCATGGCTGGTCACCATATAGACTTTAAATGAGTTTTGTGTTGATAATCAATTAATCAATTTGAATCATTTTTATGAAAAAAAGCTTCTCATATCTAATTATGGTCTCCTTAATCTTCTATAATAGTAAGCTAATCTTTGAATTGTACAATTGAATAGTCCAAACAAAAATACATATATTTATATATTAAACAAAACAACTAATCAATCATTTTAATAATTGACTATTGGTTAGTTAGTTGGGTAGAGGTTGTTTAAATATTGGTCATATTTTAGCAACCACATGGATGATCAGATGACCTCCTCCGCAGATGTACCATTATAACCTTCAACACAGCACAATCTGCACAGTGATAAGATAAAATGGGACCAGAAAAAACAAAAGAAAAAGAAAAAAACAGTGTATAACAGTGTATGACTCATTCTTTCTTTTTTTTCCTCTTTAAGTCTTTATTGTGTGTTTCTTAAACCCACTTTGCCTCCTCCCTCTCTCTCTCTGCTTGCTTTACTAGTCGAAATTACCACTTCCAGGGTGTGAGAGCCATAAAGAGGCGGGTGAATGTAAATGCAACCAGAATAATGGGGTAGTGATGGGCAGCGCTGAACATTTTACTGCCTGTTAGTACCTGTTACATGTTGCTTTTATTCATTTATCCACCATACTTTATAGGGAGGGACACTTAAATGGGAATACTGCTTGATTTAGTGCTGCCTGGCGTAATGGTGTGCCCACAGTCCACATTTGACAGTTTGAACAACTCTCTCCCTGAGGAGTTGACGGAAAGAGCCGGATTAAAATATTTATTGTCCACGGGAAGCAAAATGTGAAGCATCTTCTTAGAAATTAGTTGTTTCTTTCAGTGTTTCAGCATTTCTCTGCACAAACGAAATGAACTATTTTGTTGTATTCTTCTTGCTGAAATGAGGCAACCTGAGTGTCTAGCACATTTTTGGTAGGTAATGAAATATCCTTTTTTCTTTTTTTACTGTATGTTTTTTTTTTGTTAACAAAAAATGCAGTAGAAAAAAAAGTAGTAAAAAAAAAGACTTATTTTTCTGATTTTAAGCATATTTTCTCTTAAGAAGTGCATTTATATTTATGTATTTGCATTATGGACAGTAATATAGACAGAAATATAGACAGAAAAGGAAAAAGACAGAAAAGGAAAAAGAGAGACAGTCAATTTATGTTGTGTGTTTTATTTATTTGGTAGTTATGTTATCTTTGTGACAATGAAATTGCATTAAAATGTACAAAACTGTCAAATTTATCTGGCCTCGGCGGCAGTTTTCAACACCTCAACCTCTGATCTTGGTGATTATCTTTTAAATATTTTCCTCCTTATTAAAATACTTTTAAATGTAATGTAAATGTGGAGGCAGGTATTATAACTAGAATCGGTCACTACCGATAATTATTAATCATTTAAATTATATATTTCTAATTTGCCCCAATTCAGATTGCATATGAAACATAAGATGAACACATAAAAAAAGGTTTTACTGTAAAATAAAATTTAATTTTCTCAAGAGGGAATATTGTGTATTTATTACAATTAATATTAAGAAGAAATTTACACAATTTCTTTTACAAAAAAAAAAAAAGTTAAAACCCCATAGACTTACTATCACAGCTCTATCCTCCAGCAGGACTTTAGTTACAGTTTAAAGCTCCGTATCACAGCTCCTGCTCATGTTGCTTCTCAGCACTTTAATTACAACTCAAAGCTCTGTTGTCTCGTTTCTTCCTGCACCGATCATGCAAACAACATAATGAAACTATAGTAATGTTTCTCACATGCCACATGCTAACTTTAGCACTTCACTACTACTTTATTCCTATAAAGTAGCAGTAAACATCATAAGTAAAGTTCATGCTTGCTGCCGTCTACCATTCTAAACACTAGCTGCAGTGTCATTCTCCAAGAATCATTCACAGAATCTCATGAAAACCCAACAGAACAAAATCTGGGTCTGAGCTCATACACCGGAAATTATGAACTAAGACATTTATTATACATACATTTTTACTTGACCTATCAACACAAATTAAAATCTGATATGTAGATTTACATTCAAACTTTCAACGTAACTAGACTTTTCTCTTCTTATTTCCGTTTATGTCCATGTCTTACTAATGTACAATATTTAATTTTTCACTCACTGATGGTTGGAAAAAAACAAGAAACAAGCAGAAAGCTGATTCTCCTCATGCTTGGGGTCTTGGTTCTCTGGACCTGGAGTTGCTGGTAGATCTGAAGGTGTGTGGATGTTTGTGATGTCATCAGAACCTGTCGGTCAGGAAGCAAATGTGCTGTGAGTCCCAGGACCGTGAACCCTGTGAGCCCTGAAGGAGACAGGGCTCACAGAAGGTGTTTTTTTTGCATTTGCACTCTCATCAGAATGCTCAGAACTGTTCAGAATGTCTGGATGCTCATAAACCTTATGTGATAAATTGGATAATGGTTATGAAGGGTAGTTTGTCTTAGAGGAAAAGGCCGTGGTCTATTGTTTTACTATAGGCATGATAAGGAAAAAAAGAAGAGCATATATTGTAGGTTTTTATTTTAGAAATAAATAGTTTCTCTTACCAGGTGAGGAAACGATTAAATCAATGACTTTTCCCCCCATTACTGGTTTATGGAGAAATGTTTAGGCGCAAATCAGGCACAGTTCAGGAGCCTCAAGGAGACATGAGAGAAAAAAAAATAAGCAGATGATAAAAAAAAATAAATACATTTTGCATTAGTAAAAAAATAACTTAATCCCCTAAATGTGTCTAATGTAAAAGTATCCATCCATCCATCCATCCATTGTCTATCCCGCTTATTCCCTTTCGGGGTCGCAGGGGTCTGCTGGAGCCTATCCCAGCGCGTTAAGGCGAGAGGCAGGGATACACCCCAGATGGTCGCCAGCCAATCGTGGGGCACACACACCATTCACACACCATTCACTCTCACACTCACACCTATGGGCAATTTAGAGTTTACCAATTAACCTGAGCATGTTTTTTGTATTGTGGGAGGAAACCGGAGTACCCGGGGAAAACCCACGCAGACACGGGGAGAACATGCAAACTCCACACAGAAAGGCCCCAGACCCAGGCCCAAGGCGGTCTTGAACCTGCGACCTTCTTGCTGTGAGGCAACAGTGCTACCCACCGCACCACCGTGTCGCCTGTAAAAGTATCTTCAAGTTGAAATATCAGCAAGGTTCAAATATTGTTTGAACACAAATGAATTAAATGTTCTGTTTCATTCAGTTTCAGGATTATAAATCAGCTCCAAAAGAAAACATTTGATTTAAAATGATTATTTTCGTGTTTTTTTATTGCAATTATTCAGTTTCCAGTGATATGCTCCAGCCCAGATGTCTGACTCAGTGAAACCTGGAAGCTCAGCTCTCCTCTTGCCGCTTTACATCTACTCTGATAAATGTACTTGACTAGTGAAAACTCATTAATGAATAATTTATTGTTGATGAGAGGGCTTGTCATCATCAGCAAAGCCTGTAAGATCATATTACATCAGACACTGGCCTGTGTGTCCACTCCCCGGGCAGAACACAGGCATTTCTGCCAAGGTTGAGGTGTTCCACTCTTTGCTGCTGCAGCCCTTGGCTCTGGATGACCTGCTTTGTTCATACTTTTCTTGCCTGTGAAAACGCTTGAAAAAAAAAAAGAAAAAAAAAATTTTGGAAGTCTCCCTTGCTGTCCTTTTCCTTGCCTGAAGGCAGATTTCTGCTTCTCTGTCGAGAGGTTACAAAAATCACTGTCAAAAAAGGCCTCAGATATGCAAATTAATATATACACAAGTGTCAAGTAACAAAGTAAAATACTTTCTTTTAGCAATTTTGTGTATGTCTATATTTACTGGAATCATTTTTTTTTCCATCTTTACACAATAATATCTACTTTCTACTAAAAATGTTCTCAACTCCTCGACTCCTCAAATGTCTTTTGATTAATTCATTAATTAATCAATTGTTCTGCAAAAATCATATTACATCAAGTGAAAATATCTTGGATATTAAGTATAATTATTTTATTCCATTCATTCTATTTATCTTATTTCATTTTTCCCCTCGTTGGTATTGGTCAATTTAATGGAATGAAATAATTCTACTCATAATTGGACTAACTGTACCTAATACAAAAGCTATATTTCTACTTGAGCAATGACTATAAAGACAACCATTTTGACAGCTCTGAATTGACAGCTATGTATTATTGGGCTGTGACATTTATTTATTTTACAACTACATTTTCTAGAAATAATAAGTAGAATAAGTAGAAAATAGTGAAATAAGTAGAAAAAATCACTGATTTAGTTACTGAAGACTCACTTGACAGGAGAAGATCATGAAATAACTTACATATTATAAGTACTAGCTATGTCGCCCACCTCTACATTGACATATTACAAGTAGTTCATTAAGCATAAAATTCCTCATTACCTCAACATTAAAAAGAAAATCATCAATAGTTATAAATCCATATGAAGACATGTTTGTATTCCAAATTATATTCTCAAAAAACACTGCTCTAAATGTTCTACCACTTATTGAAGGTCCATTGTTCTTGATTCAGCAGCATTTAGCAGGACGAACTTGGCAGAAATGGAAATGTGAGATATCTGTGATCATAACGATGATGCGAAGCCACTAAAAAAAACATTGATTAGTGGATCTTTATGATCTCCTCCCTCATGGAATCAGCAGGGAAGCTCCTTCAGTTGAAGTGATTCGAGGCGGGGTCCTCCAGGACTCTGTATTTGAAGGATTTCCAGAAACCTTCTACTGGGTGGAGACCAATGATTGAGAGCATTATATGTGCCATCTGGCCAGGAAACATCTTGGGATCTTCCCAATCTAGGTGACATCTGGATCACCTTCTTTAGCTGGATCAAATATATATTGGAAGTAAAGTATTATTAGCAGCTGGTCCTACACATCTAAAATGTCTCAAATGTTTCTCATGCTTGATGTCCAACTGTTATATTGTAATTATAGTTTATTATGTTCTGGTTATTAAACAAACAATATAAGTAGTACGATACTGAAGGAAAATCAATAATTAATAACCATAGCTGAAAAGGCTGATGCTATAAACTGATTTACACCAACATCAGTCTACAAAGATCAAAATCTATTCTATATTTGTAAAAAAATCATAAAACATAATGAATAAAATAGAATAATGACATTTAAAAAAAATGTCCCAGGTGTAATAAAAAAAAACAACAAGTACTTTTTAATATTTTTCTTCCGTAAATTCACAATGTTTTACAGAACATTGCTCCTTTAATTTTTTTTTATTATTTATCTTCCAACATTCACCCCCTCCCCCCTTTTTTAACAGTCTCACAGTTTTCGATGGTAATAAATTACTATTCATTTTGTACATGATCGGTGCATCATGTAGTCACATTCCTTAATTGAATAAATAAACCATTAGATGATAAACCTGTACCTGCCTAAACTTTACCAAGGCCCATGTTCAGTCTTGTACCTGAGCTGAGCAGAGCTCTGTCAACTGTTCACTAAGCTGTTAATATTCCAACAACCAGCCATTAAACACTTCTCATGAACATAAAATTCACAAGTGACATCTGCATCTTCTGCACAAAATCTTACGCAGCAGTTTTTCTTCAATAAACCTATGTACGGATTTGCTTAGAAAGACGTAAGAGGTAAAGAAGCTGAAGTTTATGAGGGCTATGGACCAAAAGTTAGGTTTTTGTGATTCAAAAAAAAAATATATATATATATATATATATATATATATATATATATATATATATATATATATATATATATACATATATGGGCGACACGGTGGAGCAGTGGGTAGCACTGTTGCCTCACAGCAAGAAGGTCGCAGGTTCAAGACCGCCTTGGGGCCTGGGTCTGGGACCTTTCTGTGTGGAGTTTGCATGTTCTCCCCGTGTCTGCGTGGGTTTTCACCAGGTACTCCGGTTTCCTCCCACAATACAAATGCTCAGGTTAATTGGCAAATCTAAATTGCCCATAGGTGTGAGTGTGTGTGTGAATGGTGTGTGAATGGTGTGTGTGCCCCACGATTGGCTGGCGACCATCTGGGGTGTATCCCTGCCTCTCGCCATAAAATGCGCTGGGATAGGCTCCAGCAGACCCCTGCGACCCTGAAAAGGAATAAGCGGGATAGAAAATGGATGGATGGATGGATATATATATATATATATATATATATATATATATATATATATATATAAAATACAGATTTACACTAATTGCTTTCTCCTGAAACTGTTAGTGTTCTGTTCTATAAATCCTTTGCCCCTTTGGCTCGTGATGACACCTGTCCTTTTTTTTCTTTCTATTGGCCTTTTCCTCATCGATTTCACTCTGGAGCTCTGCCAACACTTAGCTACCGGAGACCAAGTTTCAGTATGAGGGAAAGATAAAAAGGAGTTGATAGGTTAGGTAAAATGGAGGCTAAAGGGAAGCAGATATATTGAACAGAAAAGGTTAAAACAAAGGGTGTGTTTTAACCCTTGTCCCAGTTAGCTAATAAGGCCTATAGTGCACTGGGACAATTGGAATTGGAACTTTCTATAATAACTGTAATTAATGATATAAAACAACTTGCTGGTGCCTCCAATATTTTTTAAGTAGTAGATTGGTGCTTCTCTTTTAAAATAAAATTTATTTTAAAAGTTTATTTTAAAAAGTTTTTTTTTAAATAAACCTGCTCTATATTATCCAAAAATTCAGTTATGCTGCGTACGATTTCACTCAGAACTTGGAAACAGAAACTCTGATGAACAAACAACTCTGATCTCTGACATATGACACAAATGATAACATTAGAACTGAATTAAAGTAAAAAATAAATAAATAAATAAATAAAAATTAAAATGAAGATAACTTTCAGGTACCACTTTTAGGTACCACAATCAAGAATATTTTTTATTTCTCTCTTCTCTGACTTTCTTATCTAGAAAATCTCTCATTCCTTCAGCCTTAGAAGTTAGGAGTGTTTCACTTTACTTATATCGTACAGTTTGTTGCTCCTCTTGTTCCATGCCGATAAAACAGACTAACTTTCACTGGACTGATGGTAGAGAAATGAGAGAAGATGCTTGACTGCACCAAACCTGGTCTCCTGCCCTTTTTAACTTGTTATAATTTACATTTTTAACACATTTTTATACTTCATGAACTGTTCTTTATCCACCTAAACATTTGAATGTGTGTATATATGAAAACATGAAGATCGCAGAGCTACATATGAAAGAGAAAGAAGAATAAACTGAGAATAACAACAAAAATGAGTGTTATGTGTGAGTATTATCTGACATTTAACCACATACCTCATACCTTTAAAAGGAAGTAATTATACTCAGATGTCTTCTTCTACTATCCAAAATGAACAGACCTGTAATTCAAGGTAAAAACACTTAATAAAGCAGTTTCAAGTTAAAAAGCTGTGTTTGTCAGAATCAGTTTGGCACTAAATAACTAAAGATGCAGATGTCTGGTGGCTAAGATCCTTCAGTTAAAAATAGTTATAAAAACAGCCAAGTATATTGTACAAATTTAGCTTATAACTGGATGAAAACTATGGAAAATCATGTCTACTTCAAGTGGACAACACTAAAACCTTGTTTAGGATAAAATTGATGTTACAATTCTAAATTGTGCAGTGTTCAATAAAACAAGATAATAAACTTTGTATTAGACCCAGTATCAATGCTCTTATTTTGAAAGGCTGCAGCCGATTGAAGATAAATTATGCTGAACATGAGGGTTTTGAAAAGAAAACGACAAAAAAAATCCTTAGTGATTGAACATTTTGGATAATAAAAGACAAGACAAGGCACTCAACAACATTCAACAACGGATCGTTTTAAGATATTTTGAGACACTAATCTGGATATAATAAAATATTGGACCTTTTTGAAATAGCTTGCTGTATTCTTTGATAATCGGACGTGTAAGGTTCATACACTGCTTGGATCTATCTCACTGGCTTCTTCCCTGCAATGAATCAGTGGATCAGAGTCATGAGACGCTATCTTTTATTCATCACCCACTGCATCATTCATCAATCATTCATGGCTGACATGTTAAGTGTTTATCCATTCTTACATGAAATTCCTGATTAGTGGAGGTAAAAAGAGACCTTGTCATGGTCCTCACGTCCCCTGTGTGTACACACACACACACACACACACACACACACACACACAAACACACACACACATACACACACACACACACACATACACACACACACACATACACAAACACACTCGTGATTAATATAAGCATTTCCTGGTAATCCATTTTATTCTAGAGGTGAACCAGGCTGAAAAATTAACTCTGACAAAAAGTGGATGTTGGTGATTCTGCACTCGTATTGAGCCGCGATAAATCAGCAGCGGAGACTCCTTTACAGATGCCTCATCATGCATACAGGATGTCTTTACCATATGTTATAGCCGGGACAGTGGGGTGTGTCATAAATCAAGCCATATTTAGCTCGGCAGCGTCAGTGATGCTGACACCTGCGTGGTGCAGAGACGTGTTCCTTCTATATGTGAGGTCTCATAATGCTGTGGCGCATTAAGTACGTGTGATGATCAGATGGCTGCAACTTTTAAACAGCAGGCGACGGCTCAGACCTGCCAGATGTTTCCTCAGAGAAGGTGTGAGGATTATTTTAATTTGCTTGCAACATTAAAAGTGTGTGTGTGTGTGTGTGTGTGTGTGTGTGTGTGTATTTCTAATTAAAGATATGAAAAATGGTAAAAAGGACTGCAACTAACGACTAACTAGGAATAATCTTTTAAAATATTAATATATTTCAAAAGTTGTTTTATAAAAGTGGTGATTTTGGTGAAAATGGTGAAATCGATTATTCAACTAATTGCTGCAGCTGACGCGTTCTCTATGGTGCACTTTCATTCTCCCAGGCTGATATCAGGCTGATAACTTTCTTGGTTACCAGAGAATTTGAAGATTTTCTTTTCAAAAATGACTCAAATCAATCAAAATATTTTTCCATTAATGCAATAGTTATAAACGAATCAATCAACATTTTATCCTCAAATTTTACACAACTGATTATTTCCATTAACTTATCGTTGCAGCTTTATGCTGTGCAGCGGTAAAAATGCTCAGTATATATAATTTAGAAAGTAATAATTTATAAATGCAAAATATACAAACATTTCTAATGCAAATAAAATCCCCTTTGTAGTAGAGTTGCAAATAACCTTTTTTTGTGAGTTGATTAATCTATTCATTATTAAAACAATTAATCAACTAGTTGTTTGGTTCATAAAATGGTGTCAAATTTGGATCACTGTTTCCCAAAGCAGATGATTCAACCTAAAATGTCTTTTTTGTCCAGATCAACAGTCCTCAACCAAAGATCATCATTATTCTATTATAGTAGATATACAAAATAATGAGTGATTAAACAGCTGGTGGTGAATGTAATAGTTGTAGACTGTTACCGTCAGTCGGGGGGTCTGTGGTTGGATTCTCGTCTCCTGCACATGTCCAATACTTTAAAACCTCCAGTTTCACAACCACTGACGCTTTACAGTGAAGGAGGAGACATCTTGTTTTAAGAAGAAAAGCGTAATAAATTTCAACATATTCAAACAATCTGGAATTTGTGATGAGGGAAGAGGAAGAGGTGTTGTTTTAAGGATGTTCACAGTATCATTTTATATCTGTTTTTGTAAGAACAACAAACTATCCAATTAATCTCTACATATCGTAAAACATGTCCAGAATGAAGATTCTCAATATTCCTGTCAAACCAGATGTTAAGTTTCACTGCAACAGGTTTGAAATGATCCAATAATAACCAGCAGATGGCAGGATTTGTTTTGCCATGTGCTCGGACACAAAGACACAAAAAAGGAATCTGGGTTTGTTTGAGTTCACCTGAAGAAAATGTTTTGACATCCAGGTTTTGACAAGAATGAAAAAGTGTTAACCGTGGTCATACTGTGTCAAAGCAAAAAAAAACAACTCAAAAACCCTGACAGCGTTGGTAGAATTTTTCTTCTGCTTCTTTTTCTTTCTTCTTCTTTTCTATTTTTTTTTGGCCTATTCACTTTGAAATTACTGCGGCCTCTGCAGCTGCTTGGATTCATTTGGTGAAAGCCGTCCACTCACAGGTTCAGACTGGAGATGGCCAAAGTGGAAAATAATCATCTAAAATAATTTAAAGCTCCCATATGGTAGAAAAGTAGATTTTAATATATTTTTGATTATAAGAAACTGCCCCTGTTTCAAATCTTTCAGTCCACAAAGACATACTCACCATGTGTTCAGAATCTGTGCCTTACACTAGCTGGCACGATTTCTGTTGTGATGTCACAAGTATGTGGTCCCCACTCACTCACTAATTCACAGCCATTCACATCAGCCAATCAGAGTAAACAATCATAACTATTGATTAACTATTAACTCTCAGAGCTGCAGAGAAACTTCAGAGAGGAGATGTATCTTGTTAGTGACATCACAACTTCACATCAAACCCAGGAATTTGACAAAATGGGACCTTTAATGTGAGCAGTAGCAAGTATAATAAATTGTGATGAGGCTCATTTCTTGAGTTTTTCTTTTTCAGATTTCACAAGCGCTTTCTTTGAAATTATTGACAATTCTGCACGAATCAAAACACAGAACTTTACATTAAACCAGCAAAACATTAATTCTATATCTTTTGCAAATTCAACAATTATTGCAAAGCTATTTTAAAAAGAATGTGTTTTGTCATAATACAGAAACACAAACACTGATAGGATAAAATTGTTATTATTTTTTTTTTTTTACCTGTGCGGAGCTATGTGCAAAAATGTTGTGCCATAATGTAGCTAACAAACATACGTACAGCAGGTATCCAAATGTGTAAAGTATACACATAAGTGTAAAAGATGAACGCAAAGTATGGTTTCAACACTAACAAACACATTGTCAAAAAATAATCTTCACCCTATTAAAACAACGGTCTAAGTATTTTTTTTTTCAAATTTTGGAGGAAACGCAAAGAATATTATTTAATAGTATTTTATATCAAATTCTTATTAAAGTGAAACAATATAGTCTAAAGCCTTTATCAATTACCAGTAGAAATTGATTCAAGAATCATGTTCAGAGCTTCATCTGCATCACAGATTCTTGCCTCAGAAGCAGCAGCTTGTTAAATTGTTCAAGTCAGGCTTTTTTCAATCCTGATTTGGGCAAAAAAAATATTTAGGCAAGAAATATAAATAACAAAAAAAAATAAATAAATAAATAACCAAAGTGTCCATTGTCCTATAGGGCATAAAGCGTATAATCATTTCAATTTGGGATTAAGGGGATTTTCCAGACGTGGTGGCATCATCAGCCATTATTTTAATTGGGTGACAAAATCTTCTGCCACTTCTCAAAAAAGAAGAGAAAAGAAAAGAAAAAAAAGTAGACAAAGTGAGAATAAATATGCTTTTTATGGTTCTGGCCATACAAAAAAAAAGAAAAAAAAGAAAAATAATATTTTTGACTCTGCAGCATTTTGCCTGAAGTGGGGACCCAGGTCTGATCAATTCCTCATCCATGTCATCTTGTTGAAAACATGGTTCTCAACTGGTTTTTATCAGATATTGTTTCTGACTCCTCTTCTCCAGCCTTAAAACAACCACCGTAACATTGGATACAAGCTGAACTGGCTCCGCTCCAACGTAGAAAGGAGCTTTACAAATCAAAGAGGGGTGGCAGATACATCAATGGGTCACAGAATGGAGACAGGGCAGGAGATGCTGCTCACTTTGTTGTATAATTCAACATTCCCGTCTGTGAACAAAGGTTTTCTTTGATGTGATCACATATCCTGCAGCAACAGGTTTGGAAAAATCGGCCTGGAAAATCAGTCCTCGCGGTTCGGCTTTTCCCAGGATCAAGAGGAGTCCTGCTGGGAAGCTTCTCATGGTGTAATCACACGTTTTATGTAACTGTCAAGTGGTCAAAGATAGTTTGGACATCAGAGCTTTACAGAGTCACTACAGAGCAAAAGAAAAAACAAAAAAAGTGAAACTATAATTTCATTGAGATTAAACATTTAGTGGGACAATTACTAATCAATTTGTAACCAATAGAATCGTCTAACATTGCTGAGGTTCAAACAAATTCCCTCACTAGGTGCAAATAAACAACAACAATTACGAGTGGATTATATATGAAAAACACATTTTTTTTTTAATGATCCATAAATGATCCATAAATAGTGTAAAGGAATAATTAAATGAACATGTTTATTAAACATCTACTTTACAGCAGGATGTTAAAGTAAAATATGAGTTTCACTAATATCACACATATTACTAAATTTTAATAGAACATGGTGTTTTTTAAACCTTCATATAGAACTTCAAAAGTACTTGTGGAAAATAAATTTACACAAGTACGCTATTAAAGTACAATTTGTAGGTACTTGAGTATTTTCCATATGCTATAGATTCTAGAGAACAGTATTGTCCACCTCATTTAACTAACAGATTATTGTTTTGTTTACAAATAATATTGTATCATCTATATTCTAATACATTTTCACTTTTATAAATGTGTGTGAAAGGGGAAAAAATATATTATGATGCACTATAATACTTTTACTATTAATCTGCCCAAAGTATTTCAAATCGACTCCACATTGATAAACTAAAACATTAAAATAATCTCATGTGTATTTACTGCTTAAAAAAACAAGTTCTTTAATAGACCATAATTTTATAATATAGTGAATACTTTTACATTTAATATTTTAACTACCCTGACTTAAGTAATATTATCAATTTAGGATGTTTACTTGTTATTGATTATTTTGAAGAAACAGCGTTTTTAATTTAACTCAAGTAAATGTTCTGAGTACTTTATCCATCGCTGTGTTAAACATTGTTGCTGCTTCTTTCTTGTTGACTTCACTCTATCAGCATCTTAAAGACAAAAGTAATCCTACGATACTGTATAGAGGCTTTTTTGTCTGTAAACCCACGAGAGGAAACAAAAGGAGAAAATTTAAAGCCACGTTGGTTCTGGGAGTGGAGTCATAATCCCATTTACTACTGTGGTGTCTATTACATCAGCAGCACTGCATCCATCTTAGTCTCGTCTGACAGGTGACATGCTGTGAATCACAGAGAGAGAGAAAAAGGAACAAGTTTCACCAATACCCTCTAAGCATCTGAGTGTGTTTCCCCCTCTCTTGATATTGAACATGTTTGCTGTTGTAACTCATTCTTTCCCTCTCAGTTCTCCACAGTGCGGCATGCAGTAATGAGATTAATGGCTCAGCGTTGTGTCGTGGAGCTGTGATAACGCCTCTAGTACAGTCGGGCTGCTGTAGGCGTAGGGACGCTGCCGTGTGTGTGTGTTTTTTGAAGGAGAGGAAGAGTGTGTTAGAGGATGATAGCGGCAGAGGATTTACATTTTTTAAAGGTGATTCTTGGCAGGTCATCCTCAACTCTTGAGGACTTGGCCAAGAGTGGAGTGGGCGGGGAGTGACTTCATGCACTTTTATGTTTGCATTTTCACATCACTCGTCTTGTTTTTCTTTTTTTTATGTCGCTACTGACTACTGCTGTGTCATAGTCTTGAGTTAAATCTGAAACCTAATGCAACATGAATTTCTTGGTTTTAGTGTTGCAATAACATCTGACTCATTTAAAGTGACACAGTAATATCAGGCAACAGAGAACAAGACATGCTGTTCACTGTATATATATATAGCATTGGTAAATATAGTTAAAATGTGATGTGGCTTGTTTCTTACAGTTTTTTTTTCTTATCTTTGAAACTATTGACTACTGAAGTTTATTTAAATCGTAGTTTCAAACTATACTGAGATGATTTCCGATTCCTAAAAACTGCAACTATATCTTGTTTGTGACATCACTTCACATAAAACCCAGGCAATGTGGCAATATGGGATCTTTGGGGTATGAGACTTTTATATGGAATAAAAAAAAATATTGCACATGTTACCACTATAAAAGGCATTTCATTATTGCCTAAAGTGCAGCATTTGTCAATATTGCATTTGCATGGTGCGGAAACAGCGTTTCGACCCTAGATAAGCAGCAGCCATATAGCACAGGTTTGGATGAAGAAATCATGCGGGAGAGTTGCCGTCGCCTGTAAATTGTTGCCTGTTTACTGTAAGCCTTTACAATACGTGTTTCATGCTTCATGCATATGTGCCTTGAGGAACATTTGAGGAGCTAGAATAGCATCAGCGCATGAACAACCATGACAATAGGTGGACGTCACACTAAACATAGCGCGAACCACTTTGAGTGGTGCAAAGTGTGTGAAGCTGCTGTACAAACACAGGCCAGTTACTGTGTGAAACTGCACATGTTCGCTAGCATAAAGACAACTGTGATTCACCTGAGTTATCATTAAATGAAAATTATGGCTCCATGGAAACACACTTTCATGCTTCCACAGAGCCATAATTTTCATTTAATGATGGCTCCGTGGAAACACACTTTCATGCTTCCTACATACATGAAAGGATCAGTTGTGTTTGCAGATTCCTGCTAGGACGGTTTTTCATTTAGACACAGATACAGAGTTTCGATGTTCAGTTTTGTCTAAACAGAAAACCAATATTGGAATCATTATATGAAACATCTTGATTTACAAATTGTTTGATCAAACCTTTATCTGACTGTTGTTCTTCCCTCAGTAACTTCCTGCAAGTAAAAACACAAAAGTCCAAACCATTGATCACGTCATTTCTCTCTGCCCACTTGTCGCTGGACATGCTGCAGCTGATCCGTTGGCATTATGATTCAGATTCATACTTTACTGTCCCTTGAGGGGAAATTCATGCTCACAAACAACATTCTGCATACAACAAAGGAATAGAAAACTAGTTAGATGGAAAAAGTCACAAAGCAGAACATCAAATTATTATCTTTGTGCTTGGGTGGTTTAAGGCATCGATGGCAGATGGAATCAAACTTTTCCACAAAGTTCCAGTTTTCTTAGCAGTGGAAAAATTACCATAGACAAATATAACTGTGATTGTATTTTTCATGAGTTTTTCCAGGGGAGAAATGTCATGTGATTATATTTTATTTATAGTCATAGTGTGTATGCTTGTACAAATGTAAAAAGTACATAAAAAAGTACATTATACTATTTTACATTAGGACCACATCTTATTACATATAATATATGGTTATATCAATATTACATTAACTAATGTTATGTAAAATCAGGTTTTATATATATATATATATATATATATATATATATATATATATATATATATATATATATATATATATATATATATATATATATATATATATATATATATATATATATATATATATATATATATATACAGTGAAGAAAACAAGTATAATGCTATTTTGCTATTTCTCCCACTTAGAAATCATGGAGGGGTCTGAAATTGTCATCGTAGGTGCATGTCCACTGTGAGAGAGATAAACTAAAAAGAAAAATCCAGAAATCACAATGCATGATTTTTTAACGATTTATTTGTGTGATATAGAGGCAAATAAGTATTTGAACACCTGAGAAAATGAATGTTAATATTTGGTACAGTAGCCTTTGTTTGCTATTACAGAGGTCAAACGTTTCCTGTAGTTTTTCACCAGGTTTGCACATACTGCAGGAGGGATCCTGGCCCACTCCTCCACACAGATCTTCTCTAGATCAGTCAGGTTTCTGGGCTGTCGCTGAGAAACACGGAGTTTGAGCTCCCTCCAAAGATTTTCGATTGGGTTCAGGTCTGGAGACTGGCTGGGCCATGCTAGAACCTTGATATGCTTCTTACGGAGCCAGTCCTTGGTTTTCCTGGCTGTGTGCTTTGGATCGTTGTCGTGTTGGAAGACCCAGCCACGACCCATCTTCAATGCTCTGACCGAGGGAAGGAGGTTGTTCCCCAAAATCTCACAATACACGGCCCCAGTCATCCTCTCTTTAATGCAGTGCACTCGTCCTGTCCCATGTGCAGAAAAACAGCCCCAAAGCATGATGCTACCACCCCCATGCTTCACAGTAGGGATGGTGTTCTTCGGATTGTACTCTTCTTTCTTCTTCCTCCAAACACGCTTAGTGGAATTATGACCAAAAAGTTCTATTTTGGTCTCATCTGACCACAAAACTTTCTCCCATGACTCCTCTGTATCATCCAAATGGTCATATGCAAACTTAAGACGGGCCTTGACATGTGCTGATTTAAGCAGGGGAACCTTTCGTGCCATGCATGATTTCAAATCATGACGTCTTAGTGTATTACCTACAGTAACCTTGGAAACGTTGGTCCCAGTTCTTTTCAGGTCATTGACCAACTCCTGTCGTGTAGTTCCGGGCTGATTCCTCACCTTTCTTAGAATCATTGAGACCCCACGAGGTGATATCTTGCATGGGGCTCCACTCCGATTGAGATTGACCGTCATGTTTAGCTTCTTCCATTTTCTAATGATTGCTCCAACAGTGGACCTTTTTTCACCAAGCTGCTTGGCAACTGCTCCGTAGCCCTTTCCAGCCTTGTGGAGGTGTACAATTTTCTCTCTTTTGTCGTTGGACAGCTCTTTGGTCTTCGCCATGTTACAAGTTAAAGTCTTGCTGATTGTATGGGGTGGACAGGTGTCTTTATGCAGCTAACCACTTCAAACAGGTGCATCTGATTAAGGATGATACATGGAGTGCAGGTGGACTTCTAATGGGCGGACTAACAGGTCCTTCAGGGTCAGAATTCTAGAGGACACAGGTGTTCAAATACTTATTTGCAGCTGTATCACTCAAATAAATCGTTCAAATACTTGTTTTCTTCACTGTATATATATATTTTCTTCTTTTTATTTCTTATATTTATTCTTTTATTTTGCCTACATTATTATGCTGCAATATTATTATCATTATTATGTTACTGTAATTATGTTACTACTGTATTTCTTTGTATTATTATGTTATACTAATGGACTAACTAACTAACTAACTAATGCAATAATATATGACCATTCACACAAACAAACATGTACATATTTTGTGGTGCTGAGTAATGTACTTGTTCTCTATGTCTTCTTGTCTGTTGAATAGTGATAATAATTATGAAAAAATTAAAAGAATTTAATTAAAAAATGTGCATTTGTAATTATAAATCAATCATCAGAGCCTAGTTATATTATAATTTCAGATTAAGTAGACAACTGCTTTTTATTATGTGTAACCACAGCCAGAACCTAAGTCCTAACACCTGATGGTTTCCCATTTTTCCTCAAAGACGATTTACGTGAAGAAATGGTCAACACTACTTTGGAAATAGGAAAGAAGAAAGAAGCATGTTCACTGAAGAGGTAAATTGAAATTGTCATAATTTTATATTGAGTTTGGGACCAGGCAAACACTGTTGTAATTATGTGCACTGCATAGAAATAACCTAGGATAAGTAACTTCACAAACCAGTAACTACAGCTGAGGCTGGAGGAGCAGGAAGTGATGTTAGAAGACAACATGAAGAGAAAATGGCTGTGTTAATTCACATATTTAGTCTATATCTTTATCTCAATTCTGTGCAGCCAATCCAACCTATAGTTTCTCTCTGAACGACAGACAGATTTACAGAATTACATTGTAAAAGTAAAGCTTTTAAAGCTCTCTCTCTCTATATATATATATATATTTATATATATATATATATATATATATATATATAGAGAGAGAGAGAGAGAGAGAGATGCTGGAGGTGTTATTATTCCACAGCCATTACACTGCAATCAGCATTTACTTCAAAATTACAAGTTAAGGCAAAGTATAATTCTACTTTAATTTACCTTATCAGGCTCTGAACACTTATTTAATCCATTGAAATTCAGAAGGAGGCTATAATTGTTATGGGTTCATGGTGGGGACTCCAGAGCAGACACAAACAGGGAGGCACTGATTATCAGTAAAAAGTCTTTATTTTGTCACAGAAGAATAGAAAAGAGTAAGAAGCAGGATGGCTGGGCAGAGTCTGATGCGGGTTCCATGAATGCCTGGGTGGACCAGGTGGAGGCAATGTTCAGTGCTTTTTCTGTGGTGCAGAGTGGGAGAGAAGAAACCAGGGTGTTTAGGGGAAGCCCCTGGATGGCAAACCAGGTTCGAAGAAGAATAGTAGGTTAGGAGGAGATTAGGAGGGCCTTTACCTGAAGCAGCCGAGGTCCGGAGCACCTCTTATACCAACTGCTTGATTTCCCACTGAGCAGGCAGGCAGCAGTCACAATGGTTTCAGGAGAAGAAATGACTGGTGAGAGATATCATATTTGCCGTTATGGGACCCAGGGTGGTAGGACAAGGTAAAAGTGACATTCCCCAGAAAAAGGGCCTTTCTAGCCTGCCTGGTTCTTGTGGTCTGTCCAGATGAGAAAACGCATTTCATCTCATACTGCCCTGTGTTGCCACTCCTCCAGGGCTAGCACGATTGCAAGCAACTCCCGATCTCCCAGATAATAGTTCTTCTTGGTGGCAATAAACATGAGTGCAGCTTCTCCCACAAGTATTAGAGAGTATAGCTCCATCTGCTACCACAGGCTTCAATTCAATTCAATTTAATTTATGTGTATAGCCCAGAATCACAAATCACAGATTTCCCACAAATGGGCTTTACAGTTTGTAGAAAAGCAACACAACATCCCCTGTCATTAGACCCTCACATCATACAAGGTTAAACTCCCTAAATACCCCTTTAATGGGGAAAAAAATGGAAGAACCCTCAGGAAGTGTAACAGAGGAGGGATTCCTTCTTCCAGGATGGAAGCAGGCTGCTGTAGATGATGTGTGCAGGTGGAAACATTACAGGGAAAATTGGACTTTACAAACAGAAAAACAGAAGTGTAATGAATTTGGGTGTAAGTGGAGGATGAGGCGCAGGATCTATCACAGCTTCCAGTTGAACCAGGACAGCATCAGACCCTCCAACATCTGTAGATCCCTCAGTGGCTGCACTGCAGCATGCTCTGTGAATGAAAAAACACAGGGCAGGACTCCGGGAACACAACAGGTTTAAAAGGTACAATATTGGTTCATCAGTATCACAGATGGACGAAGAAAAAGAAGCTCAGAGCATCTGATGAGGACCCAGCAGACTAACCTGTCACAGCATAACTATGACTAGGCCAGCCAGGGCCAGCCCTATATGCTAACTATACGCTTCTTCGAACAGGAACGTTTTTAGGAAGGGTGTCTGGCTCCCGGACTGAAACGGGAACGGGACGATTCCACAGGAGAGGAGCCTGGAAGTTGAAGGCTCTGCCTGCTGTTTTAATTCTAGAAATTCTGGGAACCTCCAATAAGCCTGCATATTGGGAGCATAACGTTCTTGATGGGTGATATGGGACTAAGCGATCCCTAAGGTAGGATGGAGCCTGACCTTTGAGACCTTATAGGTGAGGAGCAGGATTTTGAATTCTATTCGAGATTTCACAGGAAGCCAGTATAGAGAGGCTAATACAGGTGAGATATGCTCCCTTCTTCTAGTGCCAGTTAATAAACATGCTGCTGCATTCTGGATCAGCTGGAGAGTCCTTAGACTTTTTGGTGTAACCGGACAGTAAAGAATTGCAGTAGTCAAGCCTGGAAGTAACAAATGCATTGATACGTTTTTTTCGCGTCTTTCAGAGATAGGAAATGTCTGACCTTTGCTAAGTAGGTGAAAGAAGGCAGTCTTAGAAATATGTTTAATGTGGACAGAGAATGACAGGTCTTGGTTGTAAATAACTCCCAGGTTTTTCCACAGTGGAGCTAGAGGCCAGGGAGATGTCATCCAGGATAGCTATATCACTGGATATTGAGTTCCTCAGGATTCCGGGCACAAGTACAATGATTTCTGTTTTGTCTGAATTTAGTAGAAGAAAATTGCAGGTCATCCAGGATTTTATATCCTTAAGACAAGCTTCAGGCTTCAGGAAAACCCACTGCAGTGCCAACAAGTCCCATCCTTTTTCAATGGCGAGGGTCAAAAACTCCATCACAAAATCTGCAACTGATCTGGAGGCCTGGCGTATTCCAGACTACTACAGCCCACTATGATGCCCAGAGAGGAAGCTAATGATGTAAACCACCTTGGCTCAGAGTAACAGTCGGACTGGAGCATGAACACCAAGGAACATTAGAGCAGGAAAGGGACAGAATCCCAGCTCACCAATGTACTGCTTTGGAGTGGGGAGGTGAGTCTCTCAGGACAGAAGGAAGGGTATCGGGTCCAGGAGGTAGAGACAGGACACAGCTGGTGAAGCAGGTGGAGCTGGAGGGTGGGGATTACACAAGGAGACTAGACAAACAGGCAGGAGACAAAGTAATGTATAAAGCTCAGGAGACATAATGAGAGAAGCTGTGCATTACCATATGAGTAAGAGGAAATTTCTGGCCATGATTGTAGGAGAGCAGAGGTTTAAATGCAACCACTAATGAAGGTGATTGAGGACAGTTCTACTAGTGCTCCACTGATTCACCCCACCTCTACCTGAAAGGGAAACACAAGGAAGGGAGGGGCACACAAAGGGAGCAGACAGACAAAACCAGCAGAACTCAGGCAGACACAGCCAGAGCTGTGACAATAGTGTGGAAGAAAGTGAAACAATCCCCGGTAGCACTGCAATTACTGACTATTTTATGAGTGTATTAATCTAACAATGAGTTGTTTGGTTCATAAAATGGTGTAAAATTCAACATACAACCTAACGATCATCAGTTTACCATAATAGAAGACTTAAAAAAATCCTAAAATAATCAGATTTGGAACCAGAGAAAGTGGACATTTTCTTCTTAAAAGTGACAAATCAATTATCAAAATATGTGGCTATTAATGTTAATGTTGTTAATCGTTGCGGCTCCATTTGTAGCAGTGTAAACATATTTGAAGCCATAGTGGTAGAGAAGTGAGTCTTTTCTGTCTTTAGTGCCATGCAGATGCTACATCCAGTGGTTAGTATGCAGGTAAAGTCTGCTCTCAGCTCCTTACCCTGGGGATGGAACTGAAGCTGTGGGTCGCCCTGACATGACAGACTCGATTTGGAAAAGTCACGGAGGTGATAGTCTTTCTGTCAGGAGGGAGCAAGACAGGACAAAGACAGACATGGAGATGGAGATAAAAATTAAAAGCAGAAAGAGACACGTTTGCTCCCATGGAACAAAAAGTCAGCAGGTTAACGCTTTGTGGAATCTTAAAGAGATTTAAGGCCAGAAGACCATCAGAATAGGGTGTTTCATTGTTGTTGTTTTTTTAATGCACTTGGAATATAAAACTAGTTGATAGAATGATAATTTTTTACTTTTTAAGATAGTTAAACAAGTTTTTAGGGTTACACCATATCACATGACAGTGTTGTTTTGATAACAAGCACATTCATCAGACTTCTATGAAGGGATTTATCAAAACTTTATTCAAAGATTTATTGAATTATATCAGAAACATATAATGTATTTGTGCATTTTGCAAATAATTAAATTTAAATATCACAGAATTGTGACACTGATCCGATGCAGCAAAAACTACGAAAATTTAATCTTAGCAATGAACATACCTTGGACTTGTTAAAAGGGCCCAGTATTGAGCCAAATTCTCAGTATAAAGAATTTTCATTAATGTTGTTTGAATGTGATTGTTGGTGACTTACAGGGTCAATTTGTAACTTGTTTGTCTTGACCATGATAGTGTGGTGATGTCTCTGGTGTAGTGTGCAAAGAATATGATAATAAATTATAAAATATTTCATTCCATTGACAAATGATGGATAAAAAATTATGAAACCAAATATGAGATGAATGGTCAACCTTTCAGAAAAATGTCAAAATTCTGAGATAAGTCAAAAGGGTAAGGATAAGGAATCAACATCATGAAAAACGGTCAACTTTGAGATAAACCTGAAAAAAAATTAATTAAAAAGTCAAAATGATAGATATGACAGATAAGGAGTAAAAATATTAAATAATAAAAGGTCAGAATAATTTAAATAAGCAGATGAGGTAAAAATGATAATTTGAATATCGCACTGAATCATTTTTTATAAAAACCTATTTTTGTTTTGATAACAAGCACATTTCTCAGACTTTTATGATGTTAAAATGCTCTATCAAAAACACCATGTATGTGCATATTTTGCAGATATATTTAACAGATAATTAAGATTTAAATGCCACATAAAATCGAAAACAATCTATGTATGGAAAAATCATGTATCCTTCATAGAAGTCTGAACCACCATGTGAAATTCTTCGATCTACCTTTTGGAATCTGAGAAAAAAAAAAAAAAGGTTGTGAGAGGTCAAAGGTTAAAAATTTGAGAAAAAGTCTTTAAAGAATGAAACATATGATCTGTAGATGATAATCATGGGCTAAGGTGAAGAAACAATCTGGTGAATCCAACAAATCTGGACTGTAAAACAGTAGTTTTCAATTTATCTGTTAATTGTATGAATGTATAGTAGTAATTGCTACAATATCAAATGTCAAAACAACAATTTAATGCAATAAAAAAGCCATTTCTGGAATGAAGTCTGGCTTTAAAAGGCGAGGGGATTGGAGAAGGACGTGGAGACAGGAACAACGAGGGGGGGCAAATGTGAACTCGGGACTGGAAAAAAGACCAGAAGAGGAAGTTCCCTAAAGCCTTGAATTTTAAAACCAGAGGAAGTGCAACTCAGTGAGGCAGAGAGAGCATCAGAGAGTAAAGAGGCAGCGAGTTTCCTTTGCTGAGGGAAGGAACATCAAAGCTCCAACCGTTCTCCCGTTCTGTTAGGCCGTGGCTCAACAGGACGAGAAGCTGCCTCTAATCTTACAAAATCATCTGTTTACCGCTCATTCCAGCTGCCATTTGATATTTCTAGTTTGAGTTTTCCCCTCTTCTTTTTCTCCGCACATCAAGATCCTTGATAGCACTTAATAATAACTATCGTGAATGAATGTCTGTGGTAATTAAACTTGAACTAAAACATGTTAACAAACAATGAAAGGATAATTAAACATTGTTCTGTGAGTGTGGTGGCAAATCTGTCAAAAGAAACAAGTGAAACAAAGGATGTTCTCTACATCTTAATATTATACTGTGATTTTATTGTATTGATAGATTGATCAGTTACTTTATCAATCCCACATCTGGGAAATTAGATTGATACAGCAGGAAAAGATTACAAAAATAAAGAAAAGAAAAGAAAATATCTATCAATATACAAGAATACATACAAGTACATAAAGTAGTACATAAAAATCATCAAAGTTAATACAATAATAAAATTGTACTCATGGACATTTGTGGACTGAAGGAGTTGGGAATCGAACTGTTGATCTTCTGATTACCTGCTGTGTAACTAAAGACCAGAGTGTAGCTTTAGCTTTCTATCTTTAAGAAGACCTATGTAGACTGTCCTACCTTGTGTCCTGCTGCTGAAAGTGTGGACCGGGTGGCCAAAGCCTGTTTACTTTGACTCCCAAGGAAGTTTCAGGGTCAACTATTAATATGCCTAAACGTGGCTTTGCCCCAGGTGAAGAATATTGAAGTGAGATGCAACAAAAACAGCAGAGATAAGTGGGAGCCAAGGACAAACAGATACACATGCTAGAGCAGGAGACTATTAGATTATCTATAAACATGAATCCTCCCACCGACATTTGACAGAGGCTGAAAACAGATCCATATTTTGCTGGAGGGACTAGTGACACGCATAGAAAAACTATTTAAAAGTCTTTGGAAACATAGAAACTTCATAATTGTGCCACTGCTGGATCTGGTGTAGCACACACTCTGTAAAAAAATGACATTTTACCAATTGAATTCGGTAACATTGGTTTTACCTTATTCCCTCTTCCCTAATCCTAAACATTGTAAGATAAGTTTGCTTGTTTCATTTTTTTTTCTTAAAACAAGATTAAATTGAAATATATGAGATAAAGACATGATGCAAAGAGCAAAAAAATGATGACATACAAAAATTCAAAATGTGAAAAAAAGTCAAAATGCTTAGGTAAAAAAGGCAAACTCAAGATACAAAAACACACACACACAGACACAGGCACTGCAAATGACAGTAGAATGACGCCTGAGAAAGTTGAGTACCATCATTTCCTCCTCAAATATTATTAAATCATCAAATTAAAAAAATGCACAAGTTCATGAAATTATTATATAATTATAAATTATATATATAAAATTCTTTAGCTCTTCTAGATTTTCAAAGCCCACATTTTTACAGCCACAACAGTAATGAGTCTGACATGAGTAGAACTGGAAGATCAGTTGATTCATCGATCAGTTGCACATTGCATTATCATGCACCCTATCACATTAATCACCAGCTGCTTTGATAATGAATTTATCTATTTGAGTCATTTTAAGAAGAAAATGTCCAAATGCGTTCCTCAACATCTCTTCCTCTTCCAATTACAAATTCCAGATTTTTAGAAAATGTTGATATTTAGTATTTTTTCCTGCTGGAAAAGAGACGTCTCCTCCTTCACTGTAAAGTTTCAGTGTTTGTGCAACTGGACGTTTTGAGTTTCTACATCACACTGGTGTTAGTGGAGTACAGGACATGTGGAGAAGACAAGAATCCAACCACCGATCCTCTGACTGATGGCAGCTGATTATATGAGACACAGACCACAACTATTACATTAATCACTAGCTGTTTATTAATCAGTTTGAGTCATTGTTAGGAAGAAAATGTCCAAATTCTCTGATTGCAGTGTACTGGCTGTGGAATACAGCTGCACCTATTAGTGGATTCATTGATTAGGTTTAGGGTTAAGAAGAAAAAGTCAAAATGTTTTACTTCCAGCTTCTCAAATCTGAATTTTTTCTGCTTTTTTTAGTCTTCTACAATAGTAAAGTGATGAGCTTTGGGTTGTGGACTGTTAGACTATTTTATGATAAATCGTTAGGAAAACAGTGATCAGAATTTCAAGAATTGCTTTAACATTCTATAAATTAATCAAGCATCAAAATAGTTGTTAGTTGAAGCTCTAGTTATAATCACATGTTCTTGTGTCCTCTCACTGTCACTATCCCTTCAGTTAACTTGTCAGCTGCATTCTGCAAACTGAGGCTTGAATAAACCGTTCAAAATAATGCAGTGACTCGTTTAACCCCCCAGGGGCTGAATCAGTCGTTAATGCTCAGCTCAGACCAGATTGTTTTCTCAGAGCAGCATAATGATCATCATCACAGCAACAAAATAACACATTAAGGTGGGGTTTTGACTTGCTTCACCTGTGAATCTTACTGGATTTGGAATTCAAAGCAGATGTTATTATTAAATAGAGTGGAATTCTTGCTTCATTGAAGCATGAATCCTGCTATGTTCTTTCTGATGTGGAATTAAAGCTCATAGTCTGGATGTGCACTCAACAGCAGTCAAAACAGACTCTGCAAGTCAACATTTTTACAGTCCTATGATTATATATCAGATGTCCCTCATGTTTATGTAAATAGAAATGATGCTTTAACTAGAATTGTCTTAGGGTGGTAATTTGAAAATCACAACAAGGTTATAAAATAATCCTGAAGCGGCACAACTCACACAAGAGTGTTTGTTTAATTTCAGGGGGAATTGTGGAACTTTTAATTGTGCAAACATAATTATATTTTTGTTTGACAGTTTAACTTTTGTGTTGAGAAATAGGCAACTGGTGTTTCAAACAAGTTCTCTTACACACACACACATACACACACACACAATTTTTGATTTAAATATCATAAAATTAATCAGTGTTTTGTGTCAATGTTGTGATGTCACAACTGTGACACAAAAACATGTTTTTTCTTTAACTAAAACTCAAGAACACGTATAATATGAGATGTTTATAGTGGCAAATCTATAAAACTTGGTGTACTGTGGGTTGTTTAACGTCCTGCTGATTTTAATATACATTATAAACTATCTATTATTGTAAATGCTGCATATATTCTTATGATTTGCTCCACACAGCATCTTAAATGTTCTTTGGTGACATCCATCCATATTAATCATTCACCTTGAAGCTTTTTACGTGCAACACACAATTCACCAAAATAAGGCGTATTTGTAAAGGTTTCAGATCAAAAGCATTGGATTGTTGCAGTGAAGCAGATGCCTCATGTGGTAAATTATTCCTCAGTCTGTGATCAACAAGGAATAATTGAACCACAGGTGCAAGCTGTCAGGATTAAATAAGACGTACGTAATCATGTAGAACTTGAAAAGATATCTTACTCTTCTTTCTTTTTTCTTATTTTTTTTTTTCTTTGGAAAACCTAAAAAAAACATTTTAATTGAACATTTCTCACAAAAACAAATGTTTTTAACCAGAGCTGTTTTTGCTTCAAAAACAAAATAATTAACTCTAATGACAGAACCATATTAATCTTTAATCCCAACAACTGTTATATTATAATTATCAGATTATACATATAGATATTAATGTGTATGTATGTGTATTTTGTTATATATTGTGTGTATATATTACTGTTTATATATGGTTACAGGATTATAATATTGTTTTTCCTTTTCATATATTTTTTTTGTCAAAATCCTTGACCTATAACTGTGGTAACATGATTTAATCTAATCTATTTAAAAATATTTTCAAATTATATATATATATATATATATATATATATATATATATATATATATATATATATATATATATATATATATATATATATAGTAACTATACTATGATAATAATAATAATGATACTAATGCTTTACCGAGTACTCAAAGATGCTTTACAAACAATTATTATACTACTACACTACAGAAACTTTAATTTTAACAAGTAGAAATATCTTTGTTTTGTTTAATCCAATATTTAGTAAAATACTGATTAATTTTTATCAGTTTTCATTTCAACTTTTGATCTTATTCCACTGGCAGATAATTTATCTCATAAGGATTTTCTTCTCAATTTTGGTCAATTTAGTCTTGTTTTCTTTAAAATAAAATTAAACTGCCTGACTTAGTATATTTGTCGTGAGCTCCCTCTCCCTCTGCCTGGTAGGAGCACTAATTATCTGCTGATTACTCTCACCTGTCTCTGCTGCCACTCCCTCGTTAACCAGCCAGCTGCTCTTCATTTCCTGCTAACCATGCCATGTATAAAGAGTCCTGTTTCCCAGTACACATCGTCAGATCGTCTGCTAAGCCCGCGCCTGTCCTGCCTGTTACCTGCTACTACTCTGACTCCTACCTGCGATCCCGGACCTGCGATCCCGGACCTGCCCGACCACCCTCTGCTCTACAGTCCCGGTAACTTGACCTGCCTTCTGCCTTTTTGACCAAGATTACTGCCTTGCCCTTGTCGGTACTACTGCCCTGGAGGTTTTGCCCTGCCACTCCTCTCCTGCTGTGTGTGTGTGTGTTCCCCCAGGACTTCCAGCCCCTTTCGGCGAGAGAGCCTGGACCCTCAACCCCCGTCTACACTCTACGCCTCTCAGCCGCTGGGACACACACACACAAAGACTCACGCCCATTCCCCAACCCCTTCAATAAACTATTGAAACGTATTGCTCGTGTGGTCCTCGTCTGTCCAGATCCCTGACAGTACGATCTGACCCACATAATGGACCCAGCGAACGTTTCACGAAACATGGACTTAGAACCCCCCACCGCCATGCAGCGCCTGGGAAACGCTGAGAGGGACATCCATCGGATGACGGTTGACGTCTCCTCTTTGCTACAGCTTGGCAACCAGCAGCAACGGCAGCTGCAGCAAACACAGCAGCTGATACAACAGCAACAACATCGGATTCACGAACAGCAAGATCACCTCGCTCAGATAACCCGACTGCTTGCCCAACTCATTCCTCAGTCCCAGCCCGCCGCTCCAGCAACCACCAGCCTGCCTGCCACTCCAGCCACCGCCAGCCTGCCTGCCACTCCAGCCACAGCCGGTCTGCCTTCCGGTCTAGCCCGAGCCAGCCCACCCGCCAGCGCCGCTCCAGAGTCACCCACCCAGGCCACTGCTGCTGGAGCTCCGGAACCTAGAATCGGCAACCCAGAACGATTCAACGGTGACCCAAAGCAAGTGCGCCCGTTCCTGACCAGCTGCAGGCTTCAGTTCTCTCTGCAACCCAGAACCTTTGCCACAGAAGGGGCTAAGGTCGGGTACACAATCACTCACCTGACAGGCCGAGCTCGACTCTGGGGAACAGCGGAGTTTGAGCGTCAGACCCCGGCGTGCACATCTTTTGAACTGTTTGCTGAGGAGATGCTCAAGGTTTTTGATCTGGGCTCATCCTCTGAAGAGGCATCCCAGGATCTTCTGAGTATTCGGCAGGGTCGACGGACGGTTGCAGATTATTCTATCGATTTCCGGACTTTGGCAAGGCGCAGCCCCTGGAACATGGCAGCGTTGGTGGACGTGTTCTTCGCCAGCCTGGCCGACTACATCAAGGATGAGTTGGTCTCTCATGAACGGCCCTCCACCCTTGATGACGCCATCGCCCTGGCTGTGCGCATAGATCGACGGATCCAGACCCGCCGCCGAGATAGGGGGCGCCAAAATCCCCTAGCCACCAGCTCTCGTCACGTCCCGACTGTCCAGCCGTCTTCCCCGACTACTCCTCCAAACCAACCGGACCCGTCTGAACCCATGGAGATTGGCCGGGCTTCTCTTTCCCCTGCTGAGCGTCAGCGCCGTATCTCCTCCAATCTATGTCTGTATTGCGGAGGGGAAGGACACCGTGTTGCCAACTGCCCTTTAAAAAGCCCAAGCTCACCAGACATAGGAGGAGTCCGGCTGAGCTCAATGACCACCCAGTCCTCCAACCACAAACCGTTGGTGCAGGTCCGTCTTCATCTTCCCGACTCCACCCACACACTGGCTGCCCTGGTGGACTCAGGTGCCGAAGCCAACATAATAGACACTGAACTCGCTCACCAGCTGGGACTGGAGACCCTCCGTCTGACACCCCCCGTCCCTGTTCGGGCACTAGATGGTCACCCTCTTGGCACAGTCACGCAGGTCACCACCCCTGTTAAAATGATGCTGTCTGGCAACCACACTGAAACCATTCAGTTCCACCTGCTCCACTCCCCGGGCCAACCTCTCATCCTGGGCTACCCATGGCTCCGACGGCACAACCCTCACCTTGATTGGGCAACTGGAAAGGTCAGAGAGTGGGGAGAGGACTGCCACCAGACCTGTTTGCTTGCGGCCATGCCACCCTCTCACCCGGTACCCCCCGGCTCAGCCCCAGACATCTCCAATGTCCCGGAATGCTACCACGGTCTCAGGGAGGTCTTCAACAAGGTCAAAGCCACGTCTCTGCCCCCACATCGACCCTACGACTGCGCCATCGACCTCCTTCCTGGTTCTGTTCCCCCCAAAGGGAGTCTTTATTCCCTGTCTACTCCTGAACGAAGGGCCATGGAGACGTACATCAGCGACTCTCTTGCTGCTGGAATTATCCGCCCGTCCTCTTCCCCTGCTGGCGCCGGATTCTTCTTCGTGGGGAAAAAAGATGGAACCCTTCGCCCCTGCATCAATTACCGTGGCCTCAACAGCATCACAGTAAAGAACCGGTATCCTCTGCCTCTGCTCAACTCTGCCTTCGAGCTACTCCAGGGGGCCACCATCTTTACAAAGTTGGACCTTAGGAACGCCTACCACCTAGTGCGGATCCGGGAGGGCGACGAATGGAAGACGGCATTCAATACCCCAACCGGCCACTATGAGTACCTTGTGATGCCGTTCGGCCTCACCAACGCTCCAGCGGTTTTCCAGGCCCTAGTGAATGATGTACTGCGGGACTTCCTAAACAAGTTCGTCTTCGTTTACCTAGACGATATCCTGATCTTCTCCAAAACCCAGCCTGAACATACACTTCATGTCCAGCAAGTCCTTCACCGCCTCCTGCAGAACTCGCTCTACGTCAAGGCAGAGAAGTGTGAATTTCACACCAAGACTGTGGCTTTCCTTGGATACATTGTGGCAGAGGGAGAGATCCAGATGGACCCAGCCAAGGTCTCAGCAGTCACCTCCTGGCCGGTTCCTGTAAACCGCAAGAAGCTACAGCAGTTCTTGGGCTTTGCGAACTTCTATCGACGGTTCATCCGCAATTACAGCTCCGTAGCTGCCCCTCTCACCGCCCTGACCAGCAATAAACAGCCCTTCACCTGGACCCCAGCAGCTGACAAGACATTCAGTATCCTCAAGGCTCGGTTCTCCAGGGCCCCCATCCTCCAGATGCCAGATGCAGATCGACAATTCATTGTGGAAGTGGACGCTTCTGATGTGGGAGTGGGGGCCGTGCTCTCACAACGAGCTGCAGAGGACAACAAACTCCACCCGTGTGCATTCTTCTCCCGTCGCTTATCCCCATCAGAATGCAACTACGACATAGGGGACCGTGAGCTGCTCGCTGTCAAGCTGGCCTTGGAGGAATGGCGTCACTGGCTGGAGGGGTCCACCGTCCCGTTCTTGGTTTGGACGGATCACAAGAACCTGGAGTATATCCGCTCTGCCAAACGTCTGAACCCGAGACAATCCCGCTGGGCCCTATTCTTCACCAGATTCAATTTCACCCTATCATACCGTCCAGGATCACGTAACATCAAACCAGACTCACTCTCCCGCCAGTTCCAGAAGGAGGATGCCCCTTCCCAGAACCCTGCACCCATTCTGCCCAGTCCCTGCGTCGTAGGTGTCCTGACTTGGGAGATTGAGAGACAAGTGCGGGATGCTCTCCATGACCAACCTGGCCCCAGTGCTTGCCCTGCTGACCGTCTCTTTGTTCCTGAACACCTGAGGTCTAAGGTCATACAATGGGGACACGACTCCCGTCTGGCTTGCCACCCTGGATCCACTCGCACCTGCCATCTGCTTTCTCAGCGATTCTGGTGGCCATCACTGAGGAGGGATGTGCGAGACTTTGTCCTTGCCTGTCCAACCTGTAATCAACACAAATCATCTAACCAGCCACCTGCCGGATTACTCCAACCTCTGCCCGTACCAACACGGCCCTGGTCCCACATTTCCATGGATTTTGTCACAGGACTGCCCCAGTCCAATGGCATGACTGTAATCCTCACCGTTGTGGACCGTTTTAGCAAGATGGCACACTTTGTTCCCCTTCCAAAGCTGCCATCTGCCAAGGAAACTGCCCAGCTGGTCTTGGAGCATGTTTTTAGAATACATGGACTACCCAGAGATGTCGTCTCAGACCGGGGCCCGCAGTTCACCTCCACTTTCTGGAAGGAATTCTGCCATCTGCTGGGGGCCACGGTCAGCCTAAGTTCTGGTTTCCACCCCCAGTCCAACGGCCAGTCAGAGAGAGCAAATCAGGAGCTGGAGAAGGCACTCCGATGCATGGCATCTCGCAATCCTCCCACCTGGTCCCAGGAACTGCTATGGGTGGAATATGCCCACAACTCCCTGACCTGCTCTGCCACCGGTATGTCACCCTTCCAGTGTGTCTACGGCTACCAACCACCCCTATTCAACAGCCAGGAAGGAGAAATCACTTGTCCATCTGCCCTTGCCTACGCCCGCCGATGCCGCCGCACCTGGGCCCAGGCCCGTGCCACACTCCTCAAGTCCTTCTCCAGCTACACCACTGGAGCCAACCGTCACAGGACTCCTGCACCCGCTTACCGTGTTGGACAAAAGGTATGGCTGTCGACAAGGGATCTACCACTGCGGGTGGAATCACGAAAGCTGGCACCTCGCTTCCTCGGCCCATTCCCCATTCAGAGGGTAATCAGCCCAACTGCTGTTCGGCTCCTTCTGCCCAGGTCCATGAGGGTCCATCCCACGTTCCATGTCTCAAGGATTAAACCGGTTCATGAGAGCCCGCTGGTTCCAGCCACACCCCCCCCGCCTCCTCCACGCCTCATTGATGGTGGCCCAGTCTACACTGTCCGGCGTCTGCTCCGATCCAGACGTAGAGGTAGAGGCACCCAATACCTTGTCGACTGGGAAGGGTATGGTCCTGAGGAGAGAACCTGGGTGCCTGCCAGCCGGATCTTGGATCGGACCCTCATCGCTGACTTCCACCGGCAGCATCCAGACCAACCAGCCATTCGTCGGGGTCGTCCTAAAGGACCCCGTCGTTCCACCCACCCAGTTTCTGACCCTGCACCTGGCCTGGCCCCTGTCCCGGGACCCGTCCTGACCCCTGCTGGGGGGCTCTCTAAGGACGAGGCCATGGACTCCGACTGCTCTGAGGAGTTCTGACCCTCCGCCGGCTCCCCCTCCGCCCTCCCAGTCTTGGCGATGTTTCTTTGGGACTTCTGGGGCCGTCCCTTGAGGGGGGGGTTCTGTCGTGAGCTCCCTCTCCCTCTGCCTGGTAGGAGCACTAATTATCTGCTGATTACTCTCACCTGTCTCTGCTGCCACTCCCTCGTTAACCAGCCAGCTGCTCCTCATTTCCTGCTAACCATGCCATGTATAAATAGTCCTGTTTCCCAGCACACATCGTCAGATCGTCTGCTAAGCCCGTGCCTGTCCTGCCTGTTACCTGCTACTACGCGGACTCCTACCTGCGATCCCGGACCTGCCCGACCACCCTCTGCTCTACAGTCCCGGTAACTTGACCTGCCTTCTGCCTTTTTGACCACGATTACTGCCTTGCCCTTGTCGGTACTACTGCCCTGGAGGTTTTGCCCTGCCACTCCTCTCCTGCTGTGTGTGTGTGTGTTCCCCCAGGACTTCCAGCCCCTTTCGGCGAGAGAGCCTGGACCCTCAACCCCCGTCTACACTCTACGCCTCTCAGCCGCTGGGACACACACACACAAAGACTCACGCCCATTCCCCAACCCCTTCAATAAACTATTGAAACGTATTGCTCGTGTGGTCCTCGTCTGTCCAGATCCCTGACAATATTATACCTGTTGGTACCTTGATGTCATTTATCTCATATTTTAGACTTTCTAATCTCTTCTTTTCAGCTTCAGGTACAAATGTTGGGCTTTTTTTCATTTTAATGTTGTATTTGTATTATTTATTTTTTCATTTTAGACTTTTCTTTAACATTTTTTGAAAAAAATATTAATATAAAATTATCTGACAATGGAATAAAATAATTCTCTATATTATAATTGCATGAAATACAAGATATTTTCTCTTGATAAGATTCAATTTTCTGCATTGCCTAAAAAAATGTGTTTATTTGATCATGTTGCTGTTAACACTGTACCTCTTAGAATTGTAAATCTCATTCATTTCATCTCATTTGTAATTATAATCTATGTAAAATGTTCTGTGCTTTGTGGGTTTATCTCCACATAGCTGCTGTGTTTCTCGCAGCAGCTTTGGGTCAGTTAATGTGAGTCCTCTCCATGACCTGAAAACAAATTAGCGCCTTTTCTGCCAGATGTTATAGTGGTATACACACACACACACACACACACACATACACAGTTGTATTGGGTAAACTACGCGTTGCTGCGGCAACCCCGTGGCTGTTGGGCGTATGAGAGAGAACACCTGCGTGAATTGCGTGCCTCCACTCATGGCGGCTCCATCACATTCTAATCATGGCTGGCAGACACTGGCTTCCTGTTGATCAGGCTGAAATGGCCTCAGCTGCACATTCCAATTGATGAAGTTGATTGGAGTGTTCTGCTGAGTTCATGGAGGACGGGACACGCCGTATCCGTACATGACGCTCTGTTACTATCAGAGGAATCAATGTGGAGGGCCGACATGGCTCTAAACTGTATTACACATGATGCTGAATTATTATTGAAAATCAAATTACTCTGTTTTTATCATTGGAAGCCGATTTTTCTAACGAGTAGGTGACCTCTGATAATCTTCATACATCTTTAGCATTTCATCTATGATCAATGTAAATCTGGGAAATGAGCAGGTGGGTTTGAGAGATTATATATACAGTATATAACAATATATATTGTTTCATTGCTTAGGTCTAGTTTATTAACCAGACAGGCCAGGGGAACTGCAGGAATAGGTGTTAATTATATTCATGGGCTTTTAAAAATTAATTAAAGTAAATCTGGACCAGGAAGATCTTGATTATTGATTCAGGATCCTTCTTTCAGTCAAGGATGAAACTGTCCTGGACTGGATATGAAGGATTCTCAAATCTTAATTTGTAAAACACAATGAGCCGTTCGAGTGAAAAGTAGATGGCAGTCACCTACTGGCGTCCCTCAATGGTGGTCATATTGGCAAGGTCCGGTGCTGGATGTAATCTGGTAAAATACTCAAAAATTACTGAAATGATCCAGGTGCCATTTCCAGGTCTTACATCCAGGAGTGTTCTATAGTGGTCTTAGCAAACTATTCATGCTGGTGGTTTGAGTTCTCAGTGACCTTTAGCGCCCCCCTGAGGGCAGGAGGTCACACAGATGGTGAACGGCAACCAGAGGCCTTTAGAGAAGCAGTGGGTGTTTATGTCATCCTGCCGTGACTCTGAGGATACTTCGTGCTGTGTTAATGACACTCTGAAGTGTTTTTTTTTATCAGCTGCTGAGCAGCCACCACATCACGCTGTGATTCAGTATGTCCGGACGCCCGCTCTCTATTGTGAAGCCGTGAATGTCTGCAGGCAGCTACTCACACCGATTGCTGTTTTTTTTTTCTTTTCTCAGGACTGTCTGTAAGTTGAGAAGCTGCTGTTCTGTTTGTTGAGCAGCATAAGTTGTCAGACATTTGGTCACGCAGCAATCTGAAACTGTGAAAGCTCATCCACACCGTCTCCAATTATAAGGGTGGGAGAGAGTTCCTGAACTTTGGCATGAGGCTTTCAATGTTATTTCTTCTTATTTGAATTTTTTGTTGTATATGTGCTGTATATATACTTATATATGTATATGACTAAAGAAAAAATTATATATGTAAATAATTAAAACAAAAGTTGAAAACATTGTCAGTTTTATTTAGTTTGGTAAGCTGTTCTACATTTAAGAGCCCTTGATTTTGCTTGCTGATAAACGTGCATAACATATGAATTGCTAATTTTTTAGCATCTTAACAAACAGATTGAGGTAAGAGTATTTGAAACAAAACATATGAGACTTTCTATTATTTTTATTCTCTGTTGAAAACGTTCATATAAAGAACATAATGTACATACAGTATTGAGATTTTCCTGTATTGCCACTAAGGCTCCACCACTGCAGGCACTTCTTTTCTGTAATAGACTTTTATTCACTCTGAATTAGATGGAAATCTGCCATTATTTCAACCTCAGTTTTCTAAAATCAATGTTTATTTCCCCAGTGCAGCCATCCCCTCTTCCTCTCTTCATAATATCTGTATTCTTAGAGTTTTTGAGGAGACATGATGTTTCCTGCAGCTCACGCTATTTTCATGCTGAATTTAAGAATCAAAATGCAGCAAATTGGTTGAATATAGACGCTCCCTTGAATCGCACCTGTAACATGCCATAAGGCGGCTTTATTCCTCGGAAACACCTGCCACTGCAGGACGCAACGACCATATAAGGAGATGTGCGTCACGCCACAGCTGCATGTGATTCCCCTCAGTGCTGAGGTTTTCTTAGAAGATTAATGATGAGTCCATAATGAAAAGAATACGTTTTGAATCAATTTTATTATGATCTTCATTTATCTTGCACAGATCAAACAAAAAAAAATAAATAAAGAATATATAACAGAACATAACTATTACCTAGTGTTGGTTGGTTATTGATTTAATAATTTAACATTACATCAAGTAAGATATTGAATGTTCCAAATCTGTGTAGATAATTAGATAATCTGACTATATTCACTGTAAAAAAAATAAATCTTAACAAGTAAAGATATGCTGTTTGGTACAATTAGTTCAATATTATGTTGAAATGTCTCACTCCATTGGCAGGAAATTTGGCAAAAAAGAAGCATTTGAGATACAAATTGATAATTAATTAAAAAAATCAATAATATGGCATAGAACAGGAAATTCAACACTGAGATAACAAGTCGAACATTTTAAACTTATTTTAAGATTTTAGGATCATAAAATTTGGTGGAGTGTAGAATTGGTACTTTAAATATTATTCTAATATTAGCAGAGAACCATCTTGAAAAAATGTATTAATTTAATCTTCTGTCACTTAACAGAAGTATTAGATATTTTAGACATATTTTGGACTTTTTTTTAATTAAAATTTGTTTTGCAAAACCTTGAAATAAAGTCATCTGCCAATAAAATAAGACAATTTTACTAAATATCAGACTAAGTGAACTAAACACAAAGTATTTCCTGTCTAACATTCTGTTGACCAGTAGAATCCTTTAAAACACTAACCAAATCTTTTTGAAATCAAACTAATTCTACACCCTACAATCAAGTTCAATGAAAATCGGCCTAGTAGTTTTTTCATAATCATGCTCACAGATAAACAAACCTCAACCATGAACGTGACAGTAAAAAACAGTCAAAAACGAGGTAGTTCAATCTCATATCAGAAGCTTGAACCAAACATTATTTTCAGTTTTGCTTGATGAAATGACTCAGTTAATTGGTTTTCACATACTGTATTTGCTGATTACTTTCCATGTCAATCAACAAAAAAAAAGAAACGACTAATTGTTTCAACAATAAACAAAGCAAAGGTTGAAAACCGTTGTCTGGGTTGTGATATGTCAAGTAAAAGGTGTGTGTGTTTGCCGCAGGCTCCGACGTGTTGGGGGAAGGGTGGAGGTGTCGGCGATGCAGAGGTCAGGGCTGTGATGTGAGAGACGAGCAGAGGTGGGACAGCTCCGTGTCTCTGGCACTTTCTACCCTGCAGCTCTTCAATATTGCAGCTCTGTTGACAGCAATGTCCTGAGAGAAGCTGGAATCAGAACGGCTGAATATCAACACAGACACACACACACACACACACACACAGTGAGTGTGTGTGTGTGTGTGTGTGTGTGTGTATCAGAGTGAGATCCAGGAGTGTGTTGAAGGCTCGGTGGCTTATGGACATGACAGGACATCGAGGTGCAACTCAACAAGCTCAAAGGAAACATAGGAAAGCATACAAAACTGTTGTGCAAGTGTGTGTGTAAGTGTGTGTGTGTGTGTTCTGCTGGAATGGTGGAAGGTGGAGGCAGTGCTGCAGGACTAGACAGAATGTCAGAAACTATGAGCAGTGGTTACATAGTTTGATTTAAATATTTATTTTGGTTGTATCAAGAAAAGGGTAGCACTGTATTATTATTGTATGTGTTTATGTTATATTATGGTGTGTGTAATATTTGTTTTCATATAAGTACAATAATAATAACAATAACACCAACACCACCACCACCAACAACAGCAATAATAATAATAATAATAATAATAATAATAATAAACAAGTGAAAATATGAATAATACAAATACATCATTAAGTTGTGTGTGTGTGTTAGTGTGTGTGTATACATGCACTCAAAGCATGAGCCAGTGTGACATGTAAATGTTTGATTTAAATTTTAATTAAATCAGCTTTGTTGAAAGCATAGATGTTAAAACATCAACAATGCCAAAACATCAGGAATTAATAGGCAAAATCAACAATTTTTATGAGTAAAGCCCAAAAAAGCATCACAGTAGTTTCACTTTGTTGTATGTTGTGCTCTGTGTGTTTGTTATATTTGTGTGTGTGTGTTTGTGTGATTTGTGTATGTGTGTGTGTATAAGCAAGAAAATCATTAATGGAACAAAAAAAAGGTGTTTTGATGTAAACGAATAACAAAATTCAAATGTTATTATAATTAAAAAGTGATTACTGCATGTGTGTGTCTGTGTTTGCGCGTGTGTGTATGTCTGTGTGTGTGTGTGTGTGTGTGTGTGTGTGTGTGTGTGCGCACGTGTGTGTGTCATGCGGTGGCTAATAAATGTACGTCATGTCATCTCAAGGTAGCAGCTAAATAGCTGGAAAGGCCTAGTGTCAGTGTGTGTGTGTCACTCATCTGTTCCAGCAGCTGACAGTAATTCACTTACACATTCTACACACCTTTTCGATACACCTTTTTAAATATGAATGTGTGTGACAATGTGACAGTTTATCACTTATACTTATATATATATATATGTATATATATATATATATATATATATATATATATATATATATATATATATATATATATATATATATATATACAGTATATATATATATATATATATACTATATTAAACATTAAAGTGATAGACCTGTGATACATGGAATAAAGTAATACATCACATTATCACATGAAGTATTTTTTATATATAATATAATCTAACATTCAAAATAATTATGAATTTCCTCCAGTAATGTTTTTTCACTTTGAATGAGATTTATTATGTCTTCACTCATTATAGGAGTATTAAGAGCCCATTTTTACCTTGATGATAACACATCACAAATAATCTATTCATGTGTCCTTCTAAAGATAAAAGCATTACCATTAAAACATGTAAAGGTAAAAGTATCTCCTACACTTGTCTGTAATAGAACAACAATATTCATTCTTTTTTTTAGATGACAGTTTTCATAATCACGCCTAATAATGTTTTGAGGAAGAAGTTAATATTTTGCTGATGTTTGTTTCTTACAGTCTTTTATCATTGAGGATCTCAGTCTGTCATCCTTATATGTACAGTATTTAGCCATATATTAAGTCCTTTACCCATGTCAGACCCATACACACGTGGATACAATTGTTGGTCATCTGTCTCGTCTGTCCAAAGGACATTCTCCCAGAAGTTGACAAGCCACAAAGCTTCTGGGTGATGACAGATGAGACCAAACTGGAGCTTTTTGGTAAGGCACATCAACTCTATGTTCATAGACTCAAAAACCAAGTATACGAAGAAAAGAACACTGTCCCTACGGTGAAACATGGAGGAGGCTCAGTAATGTTTTGGGGCTGCTTTGCTGCATCTGGCACAGGGTTTCTTGAATGTGTGCAAGATAAAATGAAATCTGAAGACTATCAAGGCATTCTGGAGAGAAATGTGTTGCCTAGTGTCAAAAAGCTTGGTCTCAGTCACAGGTCATGGGTCTTCCAACAGGACAACAATCCAAAAGACAGCCAAAAACACCCAAGAATGGCTGAGAGAAAAGCGTTGGACTATTCTAAAGTGGCCTTACATGAGCCCAGATCTGAATCACCTTGAACATCTGTGGAAGGAGCTGAAACATGCCAATTGGAGAAGACACCCATCAAACCTGAGACAACTGGAGCAGTTTGCTCATGAGGAGTGGGCCAAAATACCTGTTGACAGCTGCAGAACGCATTGACAAATACAGAAGTCGTTTAATTGCAGTGATTGCCTCAAAAGTTTGTGCAACAATAAGTTATGGGTACCATCGTTTTTGTCCAGGCCTGTTTCATTAGTTTGTTTTTTTAAATAATTATGTTAATCAACAATTCAAAAGTAATGGCTGATTTGGATTATTTAATTTTCAATACATTTTTTTATTGTTACTTTTGTAAGTTTCAAGTGATTTCAGTGAGAATTGTGGGTTTTTCCTTCTTTAACTGAGGGGTACCAACAATTTTGTCCACGTGTGTATCTGTGTGTATAGATGTTTAAATTTAACTAAATGAGTCAACATTCTCTCTTCCTGGCACTCGTTCATGAGAGCATTCTTTGATAACTGGGGAGGCTCCGAAAAAACACTCCGAATCACTCTAACTAAATCAGGAGCTAAAAGTTCTTATTCATGTGTGGCTTTTCCACTTCATCTCAAGAAGTAATTGAATTATGTAAATTAAAGTAAAACCAATTTTGAAAGATAATGCTTGGTTTTTAGACATAATTCAGCATGCGTCAACACAACTGTTGATGCAAAAAAAAAGAAAACATTGTTGGAACGTAGATGTTCGGAAATAAGTGTTAGAATTGCAAGACATTTGCCATGGTTTAGTGAGGAGTATATATATATATATATATATATATATATATATATATATATATATATATATATATATATATATATATATATATATAAATAAAGCTCATCCAGTGAGGAGATGGGGACATCACATGACTCATGCTATGAAAAAAAAACACTCAAGATGAAAAAACTGCCAACAATGTCACCATCCAACAATAATCTAACACTTTACTAAACCTATTTGTACAGGCTCTGTTGATAAATGGCAGCTCCATCTTATTCTGATGGGTCTGAAATAGACAAACACGAATCAAGTGATCTCAATTGTCAGCAGCAGATTCAACACCTCACATCATGTCTCAGGTAACAGTTTAAAACCCATGTCCTGCAGCAGGAAGCTCTGACTGATAGTGTTTTAATTGGATGCACTGAGCAAAATGTTAAAACCAAAATGTATCTTTGTGGAATTAGACAATCAGGTTCTGCTGCTGAGCTGTACTTTCTTTTTTTTTTTTTCATATCCAGGTTGAGACACACTGCCTTGTGTACCGAGGATAATGGCTCCCAGCTCCACATGCTGCCAAAGGAATGACGACGAACGGAAAACGCTGGTTTCCCTAATGAAGCATGTTAGTCAGTTAAAAAAAAATACATTTTCAAACCTAGTTCAGGGGTCAAGATGAAACAACCTGAGCAGGAAATGTTGCCTATGTGTTTCTGTGCTTTCGCAGCACACACCGCTCTAAGTGAAGTCTCTGCTCTCATATTACAGCTTTAATGATCACTAACCGGGTCAGGATGCTCCCATTCATCACGGATTTATATTTATAAGACTCAGCTACAGAACACAGTACACTGCTGCACCTCCGCCAAGATTTGGGCCACATTTCCTATTCAATCTGTGTATTATACTATAGAAGCTTAGCTGGAGATTGCACAAAAAAGGACTTGGCAGGGACGCGTATTTGTCGGCGTGTACAACAATGTGTCTCATCACAAACAAACGCACGCTGGCCGATTGTCCCTGTTTTTAAGGACAAGACGTATTCATAGCTCACAAACCGGCGGCATTGTTTCCCCGCGGCTAAGCCCCTCTTCCACTCATCACATTTCCAGACTTGATGAGGAAAACATTAACAAATGAGCTGTAAGGAGCCATAATAGGATTTCAGAACGGGTCTCGCCGGTATCTAGAGGCGCCGCAGCCGTTCAGACTCCAACACTCAGAGGTTAGAGGCGCTTTGGTCACGGGTGTGTGAGGACGTGACCAGCAATGGGCGAGTTACTTCAAAACTTGTTAGTGTCATTTCATAGTTTGTTACATTACAATATTACTGTATTAAATGTACGGTGTTACACTACTATAACATTACTTTTAAGTTACTCCCACTAAGAAATGACCTTGTCAATGTTGCTGCTGGTCAACAGGGATCATTGCTGACTAGTTTTCTAAAAGCTGGTGTGTGTGCATTTGACTACAATGTTTTACAAATCGTTATTTTTCATAAACATAAAGTAATTGTAGCGTACGTCCATCTGGAGCATGTGTGATGAATCTTTCTGCAGGTGCAACTCATCTTCACCTTCTGTCTGATGAGCCAAAAGGAAGTGAAACATGTTGCTTAAAAGGCTTCCTGCTGATATCACTGTGGTGATTTTAAAGAATTTAGAAAAATAAAAACCCACCACTTCAATCCAGGTTGAGAAAAAATCATTGTAACACATCTTACTGACATTTGTACCAAGTGAAATATGGTCTTTTTTTTATCTGTTCCTTACATTACACAGAAAAAAAGAAGTGCATCACAGGATGATGATCATTTCTGAGCAAAATGTTAACAGTGAATTTTATTTACCTCCAGTAACGGTCAGTAACATCACTGGATTTTTCATCTCTGATATCAATAAAATACTTTTCTTACTTCAATTTCAGTATCGGATATTCTATAACTCTGACCATCACTGACTCTTTTACAACTTTTTAATCAGTTTTGCCTCAAATTAAAGCTGCATTTATTAATTTTGACAAATTGGTGAAGCTACCTTTGTACATCTGATCAAATCATCTATTTACACATTCTGCATTCACAAAGCACAAAAATGAAAAGTGATACTCACATAGGATTTCCATCATAAAAATCATAAAACAATTAATATTAACCTCACAATAGGAGCAAAAAGAAACAATGCTTGTTGCGTTCTGCCCCTTCCTCACAATGTCATAATGTCAAATGTTTGGCCTATCTGATGAGTTTACTATGAATCCTGGACCTTGAGTCCGACTGCTTGGCTGCTAATTGCTTCACCAGGTCATGGTCTATGTGTTTCTGCCGTTTGGTGCCGTGAGGCTAGTGAACGGTTTTATAATGGCACCTGCTGTTGGAAACAAGCTTAATGTGGCCACGGGGGGGAATAAATAAACAAAAGAGTTTACAAAATCACATTGTGGTCACAAAGGATTTTGGACAAGCAAAGGATCTGTGTTTAGCTTAACCTTTTTTTGTGAAATTCAGTTATATTTGTAATCGTGTTGATAGCTGAGTGCTGGGCTGCCTGGGTTTATTTAGAGCTGTTTTTTCATGTTTCATTTTTAACTCAAGTTGTCAAACCACATGTTCTGTTTTTTTTATTTTTATTATTGTTTAAAAGTTTAACTCTCATTATCAATGTCTCATCATCAATTTTGATGATTTTTTTTTATCAGCTCATGTGCTACTCATAACAAGCTGATATTCATTTATTTTTATAATTTCAACCCTTGAATATTGTAATCCTTTAACCAAGGTCAGTCTTCATCACAGCTACCAAACAATTATTCATTTTTACAATTTTAACCTGTTTTGTCTCCTTGAAGCTGACTGAACCCTAAATATTCATCTCAGCTGGAGACACACACACACACACACACACACAAACACACACACACACACATTTTAATACACACATGACCATATGACCATGTATTTATATATTTTATTTTATTGCCTGTAAACCTCATTAACAACAATATGCTTAAGATTTTAAATTATTGCATTTTCTCAAAAATCTGTCTGACATCCCCTTCATCACAATCACACCATTTTAATTAAAATAATTTACCAAATGGTCATAGTTTTTGAACATAGTGTAGATATTAAAGTCACACATTAAAAATCCAAATTATACCCAAATAGATTCTCTCTCGCCAAAAAATTTATAATAATAATAAAGTTAATATGCACAACCTAAATTGACTATACTTTAACAAAACCAACAGTTCCTAATGATGCCTGAGAATAAATTAGTTAAAATATGACAGAAAAAAAGACTCCTTCATGCATTCATGTCATTGTCAGACAAAACAAGATTCTGCTTTGTCTCAACAAATACAGTAATTTTACCTGCAAAGTAAACTCAAGCAGCCTTCATGTGTTTTTCAATAACAGGAGTGAGTTAAATCCCTACGTCACAGGGCTGTGTTTCATCTTTATGTATTATAGACACACACAAAGTCAACAGAAACTCCCAGTGGTCTTTTTTAGCTTCTTATCGGATGGACAGCGGACACCTGACAGTGTTCAGTTGTTTGGATGAGAAATGTATTTGTTTTCCCATAAATATATACGATAAATAATAGAAAAAGTATTGACGGTGGTTTCAATAAAGGGTCTGATCATTAAGGAGTCTCGATAATGGTATCGTCATCAATAAAAATGAACGACCTCCATCTCTAATCAGGTCCTGTATCAGATGAGTTTGCCCACGCTTCCATCACTTTTACTGCGGTGTCCTATACTCCGGTATCAAGCGAAGCCTCCTGCAGCTGATGCAGGAGGCTGCTGGCAGGCGTTTTAACAGGCAGTAAAGTCCACACATTACGCCGGCACCCGCTGCCCTTCACTGGTTACCACAGAGGTTTAAAATTTCATTTTAGCATTTTACTGCTTGTTTTTTAAAGCCTGAACGGTCCAGCTCCGGCCTGTTTATGTGATCTACTGACTCCCGTCTGGCACGTCCAGAACCGGGACCGGTCGATAAAAGTGCCGTATTCCTTCAGATGTGGAACTCACCGGCGAACTCAGCATGATCTCTTCTTAAAAATGACTTTTACAGTTTTCTCAACTCTTTTAGAATTTACTGATCTTTCAACACCAGAATACTATCAAAATGTTCAGTTTTATGTCTGTGCAGCGGCTCTATGTCCTGTTTCTTGATCGGGGGATGGATGCACTTTTGCCAATTTAGCAACTTTATGCCAAATTCCAGTGAATTTTCAGAACCCTCTAGTGACCCTTTTTTTAGAAAACACTGACAAATCTAGCAACTTTTCCTGGTGTTGTTGACTGTTAGAGACTATAACTATTATGGCTGATCCTGCCTGGACTTATACATTATTATACAACATGATGGACAAAACCTATGCAAAACACTTATTTAGGGTTGTTTTTACTTGTCTACCATTCTTCTTTTTCTTCTTCAGCTTTACAGCATCAATTACAATTACATTCATAGAAAATTATGCACACATGCCATTTACTGACTTTTATGAGCTACTTTCACACTTGAGTTGGTGACACCTGATGGTTGATAGGAGTGTGGGGGTGTTTCTGGTTGTTCTCCAGGTCTTACTCCATGGCCTTGTAGCAAAAACAGCTTTATGTACTTCCTGTGGTGACCAATGTGGGTCAGGTGAAAAACATGGAACACACACTACCTTGTCTTTGGAAATGAATTAATTGTTCCTAATTGCAATTTATATATTGTTTTCTTGTTTTTATCAAATGCAATTAACCAACCAATGTAAATAATATATTTGTCAAATAATGAACCATTATTTAACAAATAACAAATGATATTCAGTCAACAAAAAAAAATAAACTAATTGGTCCTAAAAATAAAACTTCTTAGGTCTAACATATTACACTAGTGCTATCTCTAAAACACTTTGAATGTATTTATTTATTTTAAGTAAAGTATATTAATACTGCTCAAACTTAATGTGTTCAGTTTTCATTTTAGGTAATGCACTGTTTCACTCATTTTGTTTCTATATTTATATCCTGTTTAAACTGGTCATGTCTCAATAGCCTTGTTGTTTTTGAAGAAAAGAAAAGTAGACAGATAAGAAAAACTAAGTGTTAAAGTGCACAAAAGAAAAAGGAAATAAATGTCAAGGAGTATCAGGAGAGAGCTGAGAGAGATGTTTAGCACCAGTCGAGAAAGGGAAACAAGATAAATGTGGCTAAGTGAATAAGCTAAAATATAAACATGGTGACTAAAAGTAATGTTGGGTTTCTATTATTTTTCCTTTTTAACTATTCCTCATGATGGTTGATGAAGAAATGAATCAACCATCAGTCGAGACTTCTCCCAGACAACCCCTTCCTCACTAATCATTATGTCTTTATACAGTGAAAGAGGACGTTTGCCTCATTCAGTCATTGCGTCTCTTTCTCTATGTTTGCCTCTAATGGCCCTCATGGTGCGAGGCCCTGACTGACGTGTCCAAAGAAAAATATAGCCCTGGACACAACTGTTCGTAATTATAAAGTCTCTGTTCTTCATATTCTGACAATCAAAAAGAATATAAAATATGCATCACCAACTGGACTATTTAGACCTTTGTGGCCAGAAGAGGCCTATAATAGTTCAAATTAAATATCTGCTTGTGTTGCTGTAAAGATAAAACAAGGTTATTTCTCTCAAATTGTCTTAGTGAGTTTTAGTGAGCACTACTTCTCTTTCCATCTTATTCATCCACCTGACAGATGAGATTAGGCAGCAGGATGATTGCGTGGCCTTGACCACTCTTAAACATGCAATTTTATTTTGCCCTTTAGTTATTTGCAATACATATTCTCAGTCTCTTTAATAAACCACCATTTATCACCATCAATGATGAATGCACAGTGACATTAAACTAATAATAGTCATTACATCTCCATTTAAAATCTTACTACAATATGTGTAATTCCTTGTTACACACATCTCATTACATGTGTGCAATTTGTCTCGGTTTCCTACTACTAATTGGTTTGGTTTCTACCATGTCCCCGCTGGTATCATGTGTTTCGCATTTCTTGCCTCGTTAATATTTTTTAATACTGTCCCCTCCCTGCATGCGTTTTGCTAAAATTATCCTCGCTTTCCCAGATTTGGTTATGTGGCCTTTGAGAGTCTTCAATTGCAAAATTTGCACTTGCGACTCATAAACATCATATTTATTTATATTCATTACCTTTTGAACATGTACAAGTTTACTCGCTGCCCTGGGAGTGGTTGTTTTTTTTTTTTCCTTTTTTTTAAATTTAATTATTTTTTTTAATACAGCTAATTATAGTGTGCATTAAAAGTTGTTGATGCTAAATACTTTTGTCGTGCGTTTGCCTCATGGAATGCAGTGAAATACCTGCTGTTCGCTCAGTTAGACTCCTTCACTTACTCTAATTACTCCAATTTCTGTTGTATTTCATTTCACAACTAATTACCAATGGAAGATGATATTTCCGCACAACGTTGCTGTGATTACATTAAGGTTAAACAGGATTCGTTTGGAGAGAATTATGCTTGATTGACATGTTTCTGATGAGTGTCTGTATTTGGGAAATGTCGGGAAGAGGCGGTTCCGTGCTGTGTTTACTGGGACCAGCACAGCTCGTCTAATTATTCCAGTCGGAGCTGTGATGTGCATCTTAATCCAGCAAAAATATTAATTTCTTCCATCCTGCATTCTTCGCTGCTAATATATTCCCTGCTGTAAATACCTTGAGGAGTAGCAATGCTTCTGCTGATAAATAATGCACCACTGATAAATGAAGCAGCATGTATGTGTTTGTGTGTGTGTGTGTGTGAGGGTGAAAATGCAGTCATTTCACTTTGTCTGAGTCGCGTGTGTGTTTTTTTTTCTTTTCGTCGCTGTGCAGCTATGATAAAAAAAAAAAAAAAAATTGTGGCATATGTTTCTTGGTGTACCAACGCCTCTGTCACAACCAGCAATCTTGTAAGGTTTTCTCCCCTGACAGAACAGCTGTAGCAATTACACACACACACACACAATCATTGGTTTTGGCGCTAACCCACATTTCTGCATAAGTATACACAGAACATCTTCTTTGGAAATGACTAGAAAACATGCAGGTTTCATAAGAATGTTCTTTCAGTGTTGCGGGTGTTGTGAATTCTTAATGTGAACAGAAAGCGCTGAACAAAACTAAAAAAAACTCAAGCAAAATGTACAACAAGGTGTCCTTGTGGTATGAAAATAGCAGCGGGGTCTCCAGAGGGAGATGTTGAATGTCAGTGTATCAGACATGCTTTGCTTGAGTTATACTTTTCTTAGCGGATTAAGGCCTTGTTGGAAAAGTTGCAGGACATGGTTTGACACCACTGTAAATCATTTTTCAACAGTGACAAACTTTTTACCGGTGTTCACCCAGAAATAGTAGCTTTTGTATGGCTATGAATTAGTATTGATCATTTTAGCCTAAAACATTACCTTTTTCTAACTTTCAGTGTTTTCTTGAAATGAAGCAGCTCAGATCTATGGGGAAACCCCAGAAACGCTCATTTGTGTCTCCACCAACCAACGGGTATGACCCTTGAATATAAACATTACTTTTATAAAGTCTATGGTTTGGAAATTCCTATAACAACATTTGTCATTATATTGAGTGGACCTTGAACAAGATATAAATCTGCATATTTATATTTTCTGATCAATTAATCGTTTAGTTGCCAATTGTTACATTAATTGAATTTCAACTATGTTGATAGTTAAATTGATTTGAGTCTTTTTTTTAGGAAGAAAATGTCAAAATCCCCGGGTTCAGCTTTTCAAATCTGATTATTGTCTGGTTTCTTCATAATAGCCACTTGTTTCCCCTTCTCACCTGATTATAAGGGGGAACTGAATAGCGGAGAGGGAGTTTCCCCCCGGACATGTTTGCGTGCGGGACAGGTGACGCGACGCGTGGGACTGCCTGTCTGGTCCACCTGGTGCGAGGTGGACTTTCCCTGCTGGCGTGAGCGTTTTGGGTCTTCTTTTTGTATCGCTGACAAAAAAGGTTTTTATTACGTGAGTTCCTTTGCCTCCTGTCTCCACTCCTTTTTCTGGTTGCCCTGATCCCTTTTGTGGGGAGACCACGTCGGTCGCTCACATTTGGTGGCAGCAGTGGGATCAGTGGCGCCGCCTGAGAAGCTGGAGAGAGGAGGTGGAGCTCGCGGAGCGAGACAGCGGTACACGAGCAAGAGGATTGGCGGCGGTGTCGGTGAGAGTGTCGGCGAAGGAGCCGGCGGAGACGGGCGGCGAAGGAGCCGGCAGAGACGGTCAGCGAAGGAGCCAGCGGAGGCGGTCGACGAAGGAGCCGATGGAGACGGTCAGCGAAGGAGCAGGCGGAGACGGCTAGCGGAAGTGCTAGCGGAAGTGCTAGCGGAAGTGCTGGCGGGGCTACGACCGGAAATGGAGTGTGGTCGAGCGGGCCCTGGGGGCAGACACACCACGGTCGCGGACTTCTGTCCCACCCAGTTGGCGAGACTGCAGAAGGGGAGGGAAGTGTGAGAAGGTGATGACCCCTCCCCTTCTCACCTGATTATAAGGGGGAACTGAATAGCGGAGAGAGAGTTCCCCCCCCGGACATGTTTGGGTGCGGGACCGGAAGCGCGACGCAAGGGGAGCTGCCTGTGAGGTCCACCTGGAGCGAGGTGGATTTTTTCCTGCTGGCGTGAGCGTCTTGTTTTTCTTTTGTACCACCGCCAATAAATTTAAAAAAAAATCAAGTTTTTACGTGAGTTCCTTTGCCTCTTGTCTCCACTTATGTTCTGGTTGCCCTGATCCCTTTTGTGGGGCGACCACATCGGTCGCTCACAAGGTGATATTTGGGTTGTGATATTTAAGGTTGAATCTCTGGAGCTCTGGGAAACATCCATTGAAATTGTATACCACTTTATGAACTAAACATTTAATTGATTTAATTGATTTCATTGATAAATAGATTAATCATCTATCAATATAGTCATTAGTTGCAGCCCAATCTATCATATACCATGACTGAAGCCAATATATAACCAATGTAGTGGCTATATTTCCAAACCTAATAGGATGGATCACCAATGCAGAGTTGAACTATTAATAATCCATTTACTAGCAGGGGCCAATTGTTAAAATATCATGCAAACAAGTGGCTATTTGTTAGCATGATATATTTCATTCTCTGTAAAATTGCATCAATACTACTAATTTAATTCTAAAACACACATATCTCTTCAGATATGAAAATTAATTTCTTCTTAGTACACAAAATATATCTTCGCAACCGATTTGGGAAGCTGCTGGAGATGACTTCTTTATGGGTCCTTCTTCTTCTTCTACTTCTTTAACAAGTCCTAATTCAGTCCAAACTTTGCTTTAAATTTGAAATCCCTTGAACAAGTTAATCAGTACCATCCCAACCAGGTGGATGTCAAAATATTGGTGGTAAAACCGGCCTCCCTGGTAGGAAAGCCCAATTAGTAAGATTGTTTTGTGGCTTTTATCTTTAAAGTCCACTGGTGGCGTCTTTTGCTGCGGTTGTGTCATGTTTGTTTATAGGGCAAACAGAGTGGGAAAGACTTCCAACCGGCTCAGTTTTATCAAAGCAGACACAAACTGGAGGGGCCGAGTGGGATGGCGAGCAGAGTGGGAGGCCAGAGGCAGCCAGCGCCCTCGCAAATAACAGCAGAATAATAAACCCGCCGGGGAGCTCAGGTGGGCTGCCAGACATCTCTGTGTCTGACACATCACCACAAACCTGACTTTTAAGATTCGACCATTTCCCATTAGCCGGTGCCATTCAGAGCTGACGACTTACCCCCGTGCCGCAGTTCGCCATCACCTCTGACAAGTGTTGAAAGAATAGATATCTCAGGTGTCCAAAACAACAATTAGGATGATTTAATGCCTCCAATGATACCTGGAACTTAATCAAATTCCATGAAAGCTAATTATGTGCCAACACAACTGATTTTAAATTTGTGATGCTATAAATAGGCAGAATAAAACTAGGAAAGCAGCGTATCAGTCTTTGCAGCTTTGACAAGTAAAGTCAATTAGTCATTTTGTTCATAAATGGTATAAAGAGTATATATGTCCCAAAGCTGAAGATCTATCATAACATGTCTTTTTTGTCTAGCCCAACAGTTCACAACCCAAAGATAATCTATTTACTATTATAGAAGACTAAAGAAAATGATCAGATTGGAGAGGCTGGAACTAGAGAATTTGGACGTTTTCTTTTTAAAAATGACTCAAATGGATTAGGCAATTATCAAAACACTATAGGTGATGATTAATGTAATGGTTGGCAAAACATTGCTTAATCAACTAATTGTTGCAGCTCTAACTAAAAATTAGCAAAACACATATAACGGTTTAACTTAAAAAATATATGGTTCTATTATAATTGATAGATCAGTATCCTAATATAGAAGACAAAAAGAAAGAAAAAAGAAAACCAGAAAATTATCAAATTTGGAAAACTGGATCTTACGAATTTAGACATTTTCTTCTTAAAATGACTTAACAAATGAATTGATTTGATGAGCAAAATAGATGGTGATTAATGCAATAGTTGGCAACTAATCAATTAATCAACTTTTTTTTTGTCTTTTATATATCCACACATTAAATACAACAGTATTTAGATTCAACAAATTTGTGGACAACTTTTAAACAGCAACTCACACAAACTACATCAATATTGACAGAAATCTCATTTCATCACTTGCATAAATTCAATCCACAGAATCTAACAACTTTCAGAAAGTTTTGTGACAGGCAGTTTGGCAAAATATGGAAGCGCAATGAACAATTCCATAAATGAGAGAGACTCATCTCAGGGTAAATGGAATGAATAAGGGGAAAGTCACTTTTCATTGCAAATCCAACAGTCAGATCTGTGAGCAGAATCTTATATGAAGAAATCAATCTTCCCTCATAATCAGGTGCGGGACCAAGTTATAATCAAGATGAGAGTATTTATGAATGTTCCCACTTTTACCACATTATTTTTTAATGCTGATACTGAATAAAGGGTGTTCACTTAAAATAGTTTGTTTTACATTTTTATATTCCTAAAAATCAACTTTGTTCCCTAAATCTACAATGAAGTTCTGCAACTCTTAAAAACTCTGAAGCAGGAGTTTTGTCAACTGCTCATTTAATTATTAACATCCCATGACCACTAACAACCACCTAAACAATTACATAATTGTGCAGATTTAGTGAGTGGGATTTGCCTAAATATTGGACTGGTTTATCCTTAGCCAACACCAAGTTTCAGGAAAATCAGCCCCATAGTTATTTTCTATGAAACTGGTGGTTGGAGCAAAGCCTGGTTGCAGATCTGTGCGTTTCTACCCACTGACTGGATTTGTTCCAGTGATTCATATACAGTCGGTTTGGTGTTTAGAGCAGATAGTGTTAGACAGAGCTTGAAAAATGACGCACGCTTCACACAAAAGGAAAGCAGCTATACAATAATGACTCCTTCATATGTCTCCAATGTGAAAAACATTAACTGCTCCTAGGCAAAAGTAAACCGGTGAAGAATGGCCCAATCCTGCAGTTTCCCCTACAATGGGCTCGTAAAAGCTGAGGTGAAGCCCACCGACAACATTTTTTGGGAAAGGTAGTGACATTTTCTATAATAAAAAAAAAAAAAAAAAAAAAAAAAAAAAAAAAAAAAAAAAAAACCTTATGTTTATGACATTTACAGGCATCTCGTTGTTAATTTATTGAAGGTTTTAAGACCTTTTATTACCACTTATGATATTTAATACAACTTAAAGGCTGTACTGGCAAAACTATGAAGGATATAATGGATTACAGGCACTAGAAAATATGTATTGAATACATTATTAGGTTTGAATACTTAATGCTGCAGCTAGTGCCTATTTTGATAGTTGAATAATTTATTGATTATTGAAACAATTAATTGATTAGTTGGTTTATACAATGGTGTAAATTATCACTATTGCCCAAGGCAAGTCGTTTTTGTCCAGACCAGCAGTCCACAACCCAAAGATCATCAGTTTATTATTATAGAAGACTAAAAAAAAACAGAAAATTATATGTAAATAATGTAAATAATGTATAATGATATTTCTGAGGTTACCAGATGCACCTAAATGCCCCTTAAAGTTCCCATCTTTCATAATAGCTTTGTCTTTGCACTCTTAATGAATCACTTTTTAGTGACTTTATAAGCTTCACTGTGAAGAAGAATCATCATAAAGTTAGTTAACAGCTTATCCTATAAGCTGAAAACTGCAAACTTTGAAATGAATGAAGTTGAATCCATGCTGAGCCCGAGGCCACTAATATCCTTGTCTGGACACAAATCTGATTTGTTCTCTCTCAAACATAGACTCTATCTTTCTCATTTTTCTCATTGAAGTGTTGCCAAGTGCTTCCAGAGTGTTTTTTGATCATATCCATGTTTTACTGCGTATAATGGCTTGTCTCTCATCCATTATGTCCAGGACTAAGCAGATCACAGTGCATTATGGGTGGAAAAACGCCCTGTAAATGTTAAATGCTCAGCTTCACACAGAAAAAGAATATTCCCGCCCGTCAGGCACAATTACATCAGGGAGAATGTGGAGGAGTCGGGAAATACACTTAAAGGTGGGGAAATTGCCACAATTCTACCATCATTGACCTGTAGAACATCAATCTGATTTCCCACAAAACATGATGACAACTTCCAGGTAATCGAGTCCAATGTCAAGTTTGAGAAACTTTAGGAAAAGAATCTTCAAAGTCCTGAATTCTCTTTGCTAATCCATCCTACAGATTTCAACTTTAAAGAACAACACCTAGTGAATATTCAGTAACAGAAACTTGGTGAGAAGGTGATGACCCCTCCCCTTCTCACCGGTTTATAAGGGGGGAACTGCATGGCAGCGGGAGAGTTTCCCCTGGACGGGTTTGCGTGCGGGACGGGAGGCATGGCGTGTGGAGCTGCCTGTTTGGTCTACCTGGTGCGAGGTGGATTTTCCCTGCTGGAGTAAGCGTGTTGTGTTTTGTGTTTTTGTACCGACCGACAATAAATGTCTTTTTGAGTTCCTTTACCTCCTATCTCCACTTCGTCTTCTGGTTGCCCTGATCCCTTTTGTTGGGAGACCACGTCGGTCGCCCACAGGCTAAAACCATTTAAAGGAGCAGAGGGAATTTTTGTTAGATTAGAATATACTTCATGAGCCCTCCCCTAGGTATTACTGCAGATCGAAAGCATAGCGTTACCTGTCCAACAGAAATGCTGCCACAAGAATAAAGGTTTTGCTTGATCGGTGGTGGAAATAATCCATAGGACCCGACCGACCATATTTTACACTGAACACTTTTTTCTAACCTTTTTCACTGGTTCTCCGTCGGCTGCCCCATGCTCCTCACTTGTCACAGTAATCTGGCAACTCAGTGTTGATTTTATGCAACAATCAGCCTTTTGACGGTTGACCAATCACGTGGATAGATGTAAGTTTGGTGGGCAGCTATGAGATAGAAATCTCATAGCAGCCAGAATACACTGCCTTTCAGATTTTGAACAAAACTACAAGTGCACTCAGTGATAACAGACCTAAGGCCAATGTTTGTCCAGTCTCCTATCTGACATGCAAATGTGCAGCACAACCAATCTGTGTGCTCATATTTGAATATTTCATTTGCAAAAACAGTTTAAAGCTTGTAATTTTCAATAGTTTTATTTTTCTTTTGCAATACCTGTATTTTATTGTGTTACATCTCCTTGGTAAAAGACACTACTAACTGACCTTGGTTTGACTGATATCACTTCAATGGTGTCAAACATGTGGCTCGGGGGCCAGAACTGGCCCAGAATCCGGCCTACATTCGATTAATATACAAAGTGTGACGAAAAATGGATCAGTTCCCGTTTCTTCTAAGAAAATGTTGAGGGGCACAAGGGATAAAATATTTAGGTTTATGTGAATGGTTTATAAGGAAGGGGAAAATTGTATCTGCTGCTTAAACATCTCGCTCAAGGAGTATGTTGAATACATGTAGAATGGAGACATAGTGTTGAAATTGGAAAGTTTTTCTTATGTCATCTCATTTATTTATATTTTTTAATTGAATGTTAATTCATTATTAATTAATTAATTATTAATTATTAATAATAATTAATATTTTTTTATATAAAAAGAAGGGGGAAATGTGTATGTGTTGTTATTTAAATGTTTATCCTTATGTGTCCAGCCCACCTGAGATCAAATTGCACTGAATGTAGTTCATGAAGTACTTTGAGTTTCACTCTCCTGACCTACAGAATAAACAAAATGTTGTTTTTTTTTAATTACCTGACTTCTTCAAAAAAAAAAACAAGTTATTCGCTTTTGCAACCTAACTCTTTTATTTTTTAAGACTTTGAGGATGGTTCTTAGCTGGATCACAGTAAACATTCAGTTGACCAGCAGGAGCCACTAGTAGCCATTAAAACACAGAAACAGTCATCATGCAAAATTCAAGGGGGCAATCTGCCCCAAAATATATTAAGTTCATTCTTGGCTAATTCTGCACACTACCACCCAATTTCACAAAAAATCTGTTTTTAAAAAAAGGCACAGACATACACGAAGAACATTCAACTTTATTCTTCGCCGTAAATTACACAAGTTATCACTGTGCTTTTCCAGTAGCTGTGACGCTGGTTCATTCAGCCTCGGGACAGATAAGAGCTCATCAAGATGAGCCACAGGAGCCGAGGACGCAGCTTGAGCAGCTGGGGGTAAGAAGGGTGGCCGCAATATAAAAGAGAGGGGAATCCTCCCACAGTGCACAGGAGTGAGTGTCTGGCCCACTCACCGCATCCTAAGAAAACACAATATATTGCTCTAACCCAAGGTTAGGGTGACAGAGGTTTTCATCCATTGCCAGGAAGTAAGAGATTGTGTTTTGTTATATCACAGGAATAAAATAGCGAGTGCCGGAGAGGTGCAAGAAGGTGTGAAACGAATGAATTTAAAGAGGCCCTTCAGAAAAAAAAAAAAAAAGTTTCACCGCAATGACAGTTGTGGTGCAGCTCGGCCTTGCAAGGACAACAAATGTGATCTCAATGTCAGAGTCAATTCAGCTCAGGAATGGAGGTGGAGGAAGGAGGGGATGAAAGGGGGGAAAGCGGAGGGAGAAGTTGTAGTAAAAGGAATGAAAGGAGGTGTGTGGAATTTATATAGCCCTGGCCGTATCTGGTTGACCTTGCTAGAAAATGACAGAAACAAATTGTTTCCGATTCTTGCCTCCCCACTCCCTCCCACTTCTCCTCCTCTTTCCAGATTCTCTTTCTTTTCCTGCTTTTCTTTACATCACTCCTCAGTGGCCTCTTAATTGAAGGAGACGTCAAATTTTTAATTTTATTTCGCTTACTTTTTTCGTTTCTTTCAGGTCCGTTTTTTCCTCATTTGTTCATCTCCTTTACCCTTTTTAAGTGGCTGTCATTTTCCCTTCCCTGTGCTGTCCTCCCACCTACTGATCCTCCTCTTATCTCTTCCTCCTCTTCATCTTCCTCTCACTTATGATAATAAGCCCGGACTGCTGTGAGGCCTAAGGAACTTGTTGACCCCGTCGTGTGGGTTTAAAGTTGATTTAGTGCCTGGTCGATTTGGTGGCAGGTTGCCTCCTGTACTTCCACCCACCACATCTCAAGGCAAACGGTAAAACACAAGTGAGCTGCGATAATGAAGGTGATCACCCAACACTGGAGTTAAAAAATAATTATTTTAAGACAGTTTAAAGTTGAATACACAGGATTTGCTGGCCAGACAATCAAAGTTGGTCTTTGACAAAATCGTCTAAAATAGCATCTATTCCACTTTGATAAAACTCTCTGTGAATTTACTTAAAAATTACATTTTTATGAACTCCTAAATATTTCTTGCAACTACAACCAACATTTAATGAATATATTTTGCACACATCTACTGTTTTAGACCCAAAATGTGTTTTCACTGCTCTATTAAATGATTAATTGCATGGAGGAGCAGTGGTTTGAGTTGATTCTAAATTGCCTGTAGGTGTGTGTGATAGGCTGGTGCCTGTCTGGGAGTATCCTGCCTCTGTCCTGTAATGTACTGGGATTGGCTGCAGCTGACCCCTGAGACCCTAATGAGGAATAAGCAGATATAGAAAATGATCAACTGTTTAATTGGTTTAAAGGAAGCTGATCTTTTAACCCATATCAAGTATTTTGATCACTAACATTGTGAATTCTCTTGACTAGAAACAAATCAGATATATTGCATTTTGCAATTGTCACATAACCAATCACTAAATATTGCACCAAATATTGTTCTTGTTCCTGTTTCAACCTCTGGATATTCAGCAAAGCTGCCTAATGTTCCACAATGAACCAAATGGTTTTGCTTGCTTCTTTTTCTGCAGACACAGTTTGGCTGGATATAGCCCACGAATATACTGGCAGGCTAAGACTCCACGACAGGCAGGCGAGAGCGCAAATCTGCCAGTGGTTCGCCAAGGAAACATTGAAAATGTGTTCAGACTTAGTGAAAGTCAGCCTTCAGCCTGTCTGAAGGCAAAATGCAAGAAAATAAGAAATTCTTTGATCAGGAGGACGTGTTAGATTATTGAAAGAGGTAATTTTACATGTGGACATGTTTATGAATTAATATTTTTTGTATTTTTTGTGCTGTAGTCGGAGCTGTGTATATACATTCTAAAACACAGATATAAACACCCACTGCTCTTCATCACCACCACATCTCTGCAGAAGGTGCTGATGTGTCTGCAGCAGCACAGTATAGTCATGAGTGCACTGACACCTGACAACCTGCACTGTTATTGGCTGGAGGCTCTCTCTCTTTCGCTCTCACACACACACACACACACACACACACACACACACACACACACTCTGCCTTCAGGCAGGACCACACATAGAACTAATGAAATGATAAAAATCATTAACTAGAAGGACACTCCGCACATACCTTGTGATCGCAATATCCTGGAGGGATTGAAAAAAAAAAAAAAAAAAAAGATGTGCCACAATAGACCATTGCTTCACTAATTCAAATTCATAATGATAAAACATCTTATGCTTACAGAGGCAATTACTGCATCCACCTGCAAACAAACACACTGGTTCCATGCGACGTTGGCAGCTGGGTACAAGCTATTAGCTGGAAATCATTCACTGTGCTCCGAATGCAGCAGAGGATGATGAAGAGGCCGAGTCAGGTTATAGCTCATTGTTATTCTCCTCAGGCCCAGTCATTCAAACAAAAAAAAAAACAGCCCTGATTTGAAATAAATTCACCTGGCTCATTCGAAATCCTGAATGGCGACAATTGTTGAGGACAAAATGCCATGTTTTGAACCGAGCAATATAATGGAATTAAAGCCCTTTGAATCTGAAATAGCTCGACTTCACGGGTCCCAGCTGGTTGCTGCCTCCTGGGCAACTGCCGGACGTGTCCAGACCTTGAGATAAATAATCCATTACCACTTGAAAGACCAAGAAAAGAACAGCGCCCAGTCTCTGTTGCTTTAGACCCTAATTAGGGAATAATTATGGAAATGAAGGATCTGTAATTTAGAGGGTAAGCGAACATACCTGATCGGTATCTGCTCTTCCATTCTTGAAATATCTGGGTATTCTGGGGCAGGAATAATGGCCTGGTTAATTGGGGCAGACAAACTTGGAGCGTGAGAGGTAATGATATCATCAGTCTCGTTGGGTGCTTTGATGGCCGATAGGTAATTGAATTGCAATTGAACTTGAATTTTTTAGACCTAAGTGGATAAAGGGATGATTTTCATTCATGGACTGCCAGCGAACGAAAGTGAAAAACAAACAACTGTGCTATTATCTCATCTTAAATTCCCTAATCTGGATAAATCTCCAAAAAAACAGACAAGAGACACCATAATGAAATGTATGAGACACTCATACTTTCTCTTGGTTTAATACATTAGCTGTTGATATATGACGCCTGAAGCCACAAACCTGTCTCGTCAAATTGTGTTTTTTTTTTTAAATTGCTGTTAAGCCTGATGTGGACACACAATGCATATTTGCCTCGAGGGTTAATGGAAAAAAAAAAGAAAAAAAGAAAAAAAACTAGATAAACTCACAAGAGATAAAACGAAATAATATATTTAATGCATTCAGACATGCAGTGTGTAGAACAAATCTCCATAATGTTCCATTAGCTGGATGGCGAAGCTATAATTGAAAATATTTCAGGGCAGAAGAGGTGAGTAAACAATAAATATATAATGGAGGAAACTTCCACTATTACTTCCATTGGTGTTTTATGGAAATAGTTGTCCAAATGAGTGAATAGACGCTCATTGCAGCGTGACTTGAAGCTTTTGCCTCTATTTGTTATGTCTGAGTGTCACACACACACCAATCGCTGTCCTATAGGAATTGATGGAAAATGTCAGACATTCAGTGTCAGTGTGAATTGTACGCAGCGAAGCAGAAAATAAGGCTTTAATCTCAATGTAGCCAGCCATTTTCTAACCATAACTATGAAAATTAACCTTTATTTATTAACCCATACTCTTTGTTTGTGTGTGTAAAATGTATATTAAAAATGTGCTACATTCTGTAAACATAGATGCCAAGAGGTAAACACAATTGCATTTGTTTTTTAAAAGTCAAAATTTAAGTCAGTATTTGTCAAAAGAAATATATGGATTTTTATTATCTTCAATAAGTACAATAATGTGGAAGAGCTACACTTTTTTGTAGTATGTGTGTATGTAGGTCTATTGTCCTTTTAACAGCAGTGCAGACATTTCTATCCACTGTTTATCCTCAGTATTGGTAATGGTAACATTACCATGCATCTTCTCATGTTGTTTTTTATATTGTGTATGTATATATAGTTTTTATGGCTCATCAGTGTTGCATTTTTTATGAGTGAATAAATGAACAAATTAATAAATAAATGGCCCTTTGATGTAATGGTCATTGATAACTACAATTATTTGTCATTATTGATCAAAATGACTTCATGTAAAAACTTCTATTTGCCTCATTGTTCTTAATTGAGGTGAATATGTGTAAAGAACTGCTTATAGATAGATAGATAGATAGATAAACTTTATTGATCCCACAACGGGGAAATTTGTGTGCTTAGAGTCCATTTGTAGCCGTTTAGAACTTCGGGGAATTCCTTTTGTATCCATAATGTTAAATAAAACTGCTAAAGCCACCATGCTGCCAGTCTGTTGTCATTAATCAGCTCCACTATTGGTCCAGTGCAGTCACATGACTACTCGCAAACCAAAGGCAAGTAGTAGTTCAAGAAGTAGTTTTGCATGATATGCCTCTGCATAAAAAGCGGGCAGGATACTTTTTGTTGTAGGCTTAACATAACCCCTTTTTTATGAACTAAAGATTGGGTAGCTCGCAGAGGTCAGAGCAGGATGAAATGATGACAGCATTCATCTTACGGCCTACAAATTTGCGTTACCATGGATACTTCCAACAAAACATACCAGCGGTAGCTTCTTTGTTTTTTCCTTCAGTATGTTTTAAAGAGAACATTTTAGGGGGAGAAACTGGAGCGCTGTCAGGTATTTATCGAAGACAGACGGGAAATGAAGGCAAGGCCCCTGCTAGACTGGAGTGGTGAGCTCTCAGCTCCAGGCTGCAGGATTCTTTTTTGCTTCTTCTTTCCATGATCTTTTAACAAGTGTGTTTTCTATGATTTTCTGTCTGCATTCTAATTTATTCTGTAGCCTCTTTTCATGGCTTTTCAAAAAAAGTGTAGGAGGAATCTCCAGACCTCCTGCTGAGAGGAGAATTTGTCCGTCTGCAGCTACTTTTTCCTTTTCCTCACCTAAAATTATTCCCTCCTATCTTCCTGTCGAAAAATGTTCACCCCCCCCCCCTCGTTTCCTTTCTCTCTCCTCCTCTCCCACACTCTTGTCCCTCCACTTTCCTCTCCTGACGATATAGATTCATTACAGTTTGATGATATCAGATGATTGCGCTCTCCCAGCTGGAACAATAGCTCTGTACCCTCCTTCTCCTCCTCTTCTTCCCCTTTCTTCTGTTTTTTTTTCCTTCACTTCCTTTTTCTCCCCTCCTCTCTACGTCTTCATTGATTCCTTTCCAGCTGACGTGGGGATTTATGTACATCCAGTCTGGTAGTGATCCCTCAAATTTGGTTAAGAGCTGTGACACAACGGCTACATGTATAACAGCAATAAATTTGAGAATGAGATGGCTGAGAATATAATATAATATGAGAACCCTGTACTTCCCTGCTAATTAAACACAAATACAACAATGTTTGAATCCTCTCTGATCCTCTGACCTTGTTCCCCCAGTGTGTGAGCTCTGACTCTGGTTCCTAATGTGTGAGTGTGCCTTTATCTGATTAATCTGTAGATTTTGGAACCTTGGTATCAATCTGGATTTTTTTGAAAATCATTTTGCCTTTTTGATTTAGATTTTTTTGAAAACCTGTTGAGGTTTTGGTTTGGTTGATTTGGGACTTTGCAAGCTTTGTGCTTTATTTTTGAAATAAAAGACAAATTGACAAATTGATTTAAGCAGATCTGCACTTGAGTCTGTGAGTCCTAACACTGACAGTCCACAACCCAAAGATCATCAGTTTACGATTAAAGAAGTCAGAAGGAACCCAAAATGATCAGATTTTACATGCTGGAATCAGAGAATTTTCTTTTGTAAATGATTTAAATAGATTAGTCTGTTATCAACATATTTGGCAATTATTTTGGAAAAGTGGCAACGAATTGATTAATTGTTGCAGAAAGTTTTTTTTTTTCTTACTAATGTTACTTAGTGTAAAAAAGATAAACTAAAGTTAATAAAAATGGACCTTTGATGGTGGGGGTGGTGAATGCTGTAAATGTGATCTATTTTGAAAATTTATCTAAAAATATGTATTGACTGTCATATTGACTTTTTCCAATTTCCAATAGTAAAGAACAAATAAAATTATCAGTGCATCTACACCACTTTAATATATATATATATATATATATTTATATATATATATATATATATATATATATATATATATATATATATATATATATATATATAGAGAGAGAGAGAGAGAGAGAGAGAGAGAGAGAGAGAGAGAGAGAGATAATGATGATCTCTTAAAAGTTTAAATTTAGTTCGGTGTTTTTTTTTTCAAAATTTTAAACTACATTCAGTAATTTTTTTTTTTTAATGCCAACATGTGTAAAAATCACACTTTTTACATTATCTGCCTAGTAAGTAAATAGTGTTTATATTGTGCCTTTCACTGATAAAAAAACACAAAATGCTTTACACCCTATAAAAAAGACCACCTAGCAGTAAAAAAAAGATAAGAAACATAAGGGAAACACAGGATTTGAAGTAGTGTAAATATTGTTCATAAGAAGGAATGAGAAGAAAACATCACAACAGATCAGTAGTTATTTCTCCATTTTATATTTCTGGGTTTGTTTTTAATAACCTCTTGTTTCCTTCTTTTCTCTCCATTTACTATGAGGATGTTTCATGTCCGTTGTTCACATTGATGTGCAAATGAGTTTAAATACCCAACAGATCACAAAAAGGCTGATAATAATCACCCTTTACTCTCCCTTTCCTTCATTTTTGGTGCAGTCCTACTTCTGTTTCCACCAAAAAGCATTAGCACAAACCTTGATTCCTTCTTTTTGTGTGTGTCTGGATGCACTAATACGTTGGTTTATTCTCCATCATGTTTTTTTTTGTTTTGTTTTTTTTCACCTCGGCTCGTGACACAGGTCACAACACACAAGATGCACGTTTTAGGCACTGTGGTAATAAATCAGAATAAACCCTCTCCCTTCCTCGTTCGCCTCCCCGTTAGGACAAAAGAGCAGAAGTGGTGCGGAGACGCCTGCTTATCAGATGATGAGGCCGCAGGGAGGCGTGAGCGGTGCTTTAGGAGGATTTAGAGCTTCTGAACAAACCCTGCGAGGGTCCGGAGCTGCAAATAGCATCACATTCTAAAGGTTACGCCGGATCAAGCTGAACAGACATTCATCCTTAAGAATCGTCAGATTCTTCGTCAGAATTTTTTTTTTCATTTTGAGAACATGAATGGATGCATGAGTCAGTAAAATCATGTGTTGTTGCTTTACTCATAAACTGGATGCTGCTTCCCATGTGCGGCGAGTGACCATCCGTTTAGCATATTTGCATTTGAGGGTCATACATGTAATTATGGTGATAAATGAGGGTTCATTATATCATTAGTATGTTGAGAGAGGGCGTCGTTCAGCACCAGAGAGCTGGGGCTGCTGTAGAAGGGATAATAGCTTCTGTGGGATAATCGGGGGTACAGTGACTTAGTGTGAACCACCAACGGTGAATAAAATAAGGTGTGACATCACTTCTTTACATTGGAGCCAGTTTGAAGGCCACAGTTGGAGCTCAATGAAGCCATTTTTTTCTGGATAGACATCGTCATGTCTCATTTCACATTTTGTTGGACCTTCTCTCGCCGAGTTTTTACCTGATAAATGTTGACAATGGAGCTGCTGAGCTGCCTGTACGTCCTCTATCGGCTACAGTGGGCAGACATGCAGATCGTGTTCCTTCCATAAAGCTGCAACTGTCTACGGCGTGGGATCCACTGGCTGCTCCAGTATGTGAGCATGTGCCGCACGCAGCGGTGTAACAACTGTGCAGATTTTGCACATTGTAAAGTAATGGTTTCCAAATAAAATTTCAGAGAAAAGCAAAACCAAAATAAAAACACTTGTTTAAATATTTCTCCATAGTCCTTTTGCATGTATGTACCCCTCCAAACTAAGTGCAGGAGTTTCATGGATGTTTTATAAGACCTGGACCACAGACTCCTGCTGCATACGCTTAAAGAGTTCCTTTGTTAACCTTTGTTTTTTTTTTTTTTTTCAAATTTGAAAATCAACACTTCCTAAATAAAGGTAGGATAGATTTGAAGTAGAACATTGTGAAAATTGGTATGTTAAAGCATTCTCCACTTAGTGTAGCTAAAATGTATCTACATGTTTGTTTTATCTGTTTGTGTATTCAAATATGTGTGATGTAAAAGAATCACAGTAAAGGTTCAATATCTATTTTCCAAATTACTGAAAATATTACCACATACTTCTGTTCTTTAAGATTTACATTTTATGTGGTAATCAAGTAACTCAATCAGTTTAATATAATAACATATAATCAAAAGAATGTAGGCAGGAAGAAATACTTCCAGTATCATATTTTGTAAATGCAAGATACTGTATATTTTCAGATCACGACCTTCATCAGTTTCAGAACTTTCAGAGTTTGAGGTGAAGGTGACAGTCAGACATTTTGCATTTGTTGTTTGGAATTTTCGGCTTGCAGCAAATTATAAAAAACACTTGTTTTTCAGCCTTGAAGGTTAAGGGCAGAGCGTTCTATAGCTGTGCAGATTTTAAAAAGCCTGTTGAGGCAAATTAGTGATGTTGGTCTCATTGAACAAAAGTAACTGCGTTTAACTTTCTGTAAAATAAAAAGTTGTTGTAAAATATGTTTTTTTCTTCAAAGAGCCTCTTGATCTTTTATATTAGAAGCTTGAACCTTGAGTCTTTTTGTCCTTCTATAATTAGTCTCCACTTCACATACATGTTCTGTTTTTTTCTCTTCATACTCATATGTTTTATATAATTCCATCTGCAGTAAATGCAACTCCAACTTTATATTGTAGAATTCAGAGCCTGAAAACCATCAGTGTCTCAAAACCGATGGAGTTTTATGGTCTGATCCTCAGCAACTTATTTGTCTAACTTATTGAATCTGTTTATTTTTTTCCCCCCAATGTGGTGTCATTCTGTAAAGGTTCCACATAAAAACTGATTTAAAACCGCTTTTTTTCTATTTCTTGTTTTTGTTTGGCTCCTGTTACAAATTTGCTCGCTGTTGGCTCATTTCTCAGGTGCATATTTATGGAAATGGCACAATCGTAGCGAGAAGGAGGAAGAAAAAAGAGTCTTGTATGCAGTAACACAAATATAACGCTATAAACGTACTATGAAAAATAAAAATTGAAGATTTTTGATATGTTTTTTGAGTGAAATGGTGAAGCAGTTGGTAGAACTTTTGTCTCACAGTAGAAGGGTCTCAGGTTCAAGTTCTTGGTCTGGGATCTCTCTGTGCAGAGTTTTTATGTTCTTTCTGTGTCTACATAGGTTTCTCTAGAATCTCCAGCTTCCTCTACAGTCCAAAAACATGCAGAGGTTGATTGGAAACTCTAAATTACCTGTAGGTATGAGTGTGTGAGTGAATGGTATTTTATTCCATGATAGGCTGCTTCCCTTTCTGGGTGTATCTGAGGAAAAAGCAGGTATAGAAAATGTATGAGTGAATTTATTTTTCAGAAATATAAGTAATATGCACATTTTTCCATGTGCTTACAAGTGTTATGAACACTTTAAAACATACCAGCTAACACAGAATTAAGCAAGTATAGGTCAAAATGAAAATTGCCCTTTCAATTCCAGGTGCAGGTGTGTTTTTTGAAAAATAAACGTTTGGAAAAAAAAATGAGTCCAATTTAGTAAAATAAAAAAAAAATAATTAAAAATCAAGGAAGAAATTTTGTCCAATGACTGACATTTTTCTTCTCCACCTTTTTTTCTGCAAGCACTTCATATCATCGTGCTCCAAAGACATTGATTGAATTGAATATCGATTAATTGATGATTGCCATGGCTCCAGTGCAGTAAAAAACATAAAAAGCAAACTTTCTTCTGTAAAAACACAGCGGAAAATGTTTTAACTATGGTATTGTTATCTGATTTTTGAAAAATGTAAGTTATACGGCAGTCAGACTGGTTTAATAAAAGAGAGAAAATTACCATGAATTGTTTTTTTTTTTTTTTCTTTCTCAGGAAGGAATTGATCCCCTGTCCCAAATTGATGATCTGTTAAGTGATTTAAACAACTTATTTATTATTATTTAGAATTTTTTTTTTATTTATTTTTTTTATTCTATGAGATGAATTGAGTGTTCAGCTCTTTGATCGACACAATATTAAATTTCTGGCGTCATTGATGCTGCATTGAATGTCGAAAGGAACAGAATCTCTACATAGATTAATGAAGAACAGTGTTAAAACAGATCAAGAAAAGAAAACAGCTGAAAAAGGTATTATTTCCCAGCATGGAGCAGCCACTCCAGTCCATCCCCACCAGAAGAGTGTGAGGAGCCTGCAGTGTTGTTCAGCAGCAAAATAAGTTCAATTAGAGGCGTTATCAACTCTACTGGTGTAAATACAGAGATCATAAATCCCTGTAATGCAGCCATGGGAAGTTTCACATGTATCACACTGAGTGAGCTCTGCAGGACGGTCCCTGAGTGTAATTCCTCCACCTCGTGTATTGATCCTGTACCTACAGCATCTTTAAACGGGCGTTTAGTCGTGTTTCAGGTTGGCTCTTCACATCATAAATACATCACGGAGGAGGGAGTTTTTCGGCTCATCGACAAGCCTCTGTTAAAGAAACCAAACCCAGATAAAAAAAATAAATCATTAGTTATAATACATGTTCCAGATTTGAGTCATATAGAAAATAAACAGTGCTTCTCGAGGTTTAGTTCTGACTCTGGAACAGAGAGCAAATCTATCCCAAATCATCTAAGAGGTCTGGATGGTTAATTAGGGATCAGCAGATCAGAAATGTAGTCAGGCCCTTGATCATTCAGTGCTTACGTAAATCTTTGGCAGACAGGAATCCAGTGCAAGAACCTCACAACTGGAATGATATGGTCTACATATTTTTTAGTTTTAGTGATGACTCTAGCAGCAGCATTTTGAATGAGCTGCAGCTGTCTGATTGACTTTTCAGAGAGACCTGTAAAACATCTTGTTACAGTAGTCAAGTTTACTGAAAATAAAAACATGGACAAGCTTCCAAGTCTTGCTGAGACATAAGGCCTTTAATCCTTATAATATATATATATAACATATTCTTCAGGCGGTAGTATGCTTTGTGATGGTTTTAATGTGACTGGTGAAATTATGATCCGAGTCCATAACTACACCCAGAATTCAACAATTACCTCTGTTTAATTTTTTTTTATTGGAGAAAATTCTGGCACATCCAGTCATTGATTTGCTCAATGCATGTACTTAGTGTTTTATATAGGATTATAATCTCCTGGTGATATGATTATGCAAATATGTGTGTCATCTGCATAATTATGTTAATTTATTTTGTTTTCTTCCATAAACTTAGCTAATAGAAGCATGTTAATGTTGAATAGTAGAAGTCCCAGAATTGAACCTTGGGGAACCCCTAAGGATAGCTCTCAATGTTGAGATGTGTAGTTAAAATTCAAATCATTTTAATGTTGTGCAAGTAAGTCAACTGTGGTCAACTGAAGACCTTGCAAGAGCCGTCTCAGTGCTGTGGTGTGGTCGGAAACCTTACTGAAAGACAACAACAGATAGAATAATCAACTATCAAAATGGTTGTTAGTATCAGCCCTAATATATAATGTAATCAAGCTTGAAGCAGTAATATCAGTGTAAATACATATGTATTTGACAGGAAATCCCAGACTGACATTGCCTTTCTGAGAAGTGAGAATTCAAAAGGCAAAAAAAAATCGTTCAACCTAAAAAAACAATTTCTACTTAATATGTATTATATCTACTTCATTTGTTTAAATACATGACTTCAATACAATATTTTAAGTGTGATGAGTTGGCTTCATGGCCAAAATAATACACATTTTAAACAACATGAACTCATAACAATGTTAAGAGTTGCTTAGTGGATCCAACATAATATTAGAAGTAGAATAAAACCATTTCTAACATGAACTTAAATACTTGTGTTCCTGTTGACAGTTGCTAAGTTGTACATAATATTTAATAGTCCACAATAAAACTCATTTCTTAGTTGCATTGTTATCATGAATTCAAATATTTAAATTATGCAAACATGGTTTAAATATGTTATGCTAATAGTACCTTTTCTATTTTGCATACTTTTTCTGCCTTTCCTGTTTTTCTCCACATACTTTTGATGCTTTTAAAGCTTCTAAAGTTTTTTTCACGTTTGTTGGAAAATGTTTCAGTATGAAAGAGGCAATACAAATAAAGTCTCTTATTATTCAATATATATTGGGTCAGACCTGACCAGAAAACTGTGAAGACCTTCGGCACAATCTACCATCAGTTCACTTGACCTGTTTGTCTAGAGTATAATATAGTGCATTATCCCCCCCCCCAGCATGCACTGTTGTAGTTTACTGCACCGTGACAAATTCTCAGTATTTAGCCATGAATGGGGGCCAGTTCCACCTCTAGTGTACTCGGCTAAATTAGCATTTTGAATAGCGTGACACTATCATTTCTGTCTCTCTGTGTTCCTCAGAAGGTTTGACGCCACTGACAGGCCAAGTGTGTGTGTGTGTGTGCGTGTGTGTGTGTGTGTGCGCTGCTGCTCAGATAGACAGCTGCTCCGTGGTTATTCATCATGCTCGCTGCCTTCAGGGAAAGTGCCAGAGCCGTCGAGCTTCATAAATAGACAGAGTTTCTGCAGCGCTGCTTTAGCACTTTCCTTTGAAGTGTGTGTTTCCTTTTATTTTTTATTTCATTTTGCAGATGCTAATGTAAACTGTTTTACTTTGTAGTTATATTGGCAGAATGAAATGTGTCTCCTTGATGAGGAGACCCACTCCAAAATTAAGGATATGGGCACACACACACACACACACTTAGCCTCTTATATACTCATTACGAGGCACCTGCATAACTAATTAGTGCTGACAGCTCACTCACTTCCTCTCTCAAAGAAACACTCACTCTTACACACACGTGCAAACACACACACACATACACACAGCAGCAGCAGCAGCAGCATCAATCACAAATGGAAGTTTTTCATTTCCATTAATTTGGCTGTGGATTAAAGCTGACCCATTTTTGCTAATGGAGCCTGCTTTGGACAGGAGAGATGGGGGAATGAGGACAAACCAGATTAATGGTTATTATACACTTACAGAAAAGGACCAGTGTACCTGCAGGGCCTCTTCAACAACACGTCTGCTCCTCCTGCGTTTTCACTCCCAATAACAAAAAAAAATGCCCCGAAGAAATAATTTGTGCAATATATATGTAAATATACAGGTTTGTTATTTCTTTGTCTGTGATTAATATAGCATAACATGGCCCCAGGTAATTTACAAGAATGAATTTGAACATTCCGGGCTGTAATCAGTAGAATTATAATTTCTACACTTCCCGTCATATTCTCTCCCCTTCACGGAGGTTTCAGTGATGTTTGGTGACTCAGTGTAAACTTGACCGTGTCACTGTGTTCGCAGCAAGGATCAAGCAGCACAGTGGTGTGGGGATTACAGGGATTTACCGAGGTCCTGCATCCAAATCGCTTCCCTTTAGAGACGCTGCTTTGTGACTGTGGGGTTCGGCTGTTAACACACATTTCTCAGGACAGTTTTTAGAGGGCCTAGGCCGCAGTCTGCGGGCGAATGCTCGCTTTTGATCGGACGACAGGTGTGAGTTGAGTAGCCTGGCTCAAATTGAATCACCTGATCTAAATTCAACCAAGAGAATTGATAAACTATTGAAGATAATGGGATTTAAGTTTTCTTTTAATATATCTGGAGACTACAACAACTTAAAAAATGGCAGAGGAAAAAATAAATGATACAATTAGCTAGTTATGTATTTATTTAACAATCAATTCAGTGAATTTCTATGAATAAGCAATACAAGTTTTATTTTAAAATTATCTAAAGGGTTAAAGGAATGGAGTCACCACATCACCTTTCGTTGCCTAGTCAAGAATCAAGAATTTTATTGTAAATTCACTCTGCATTTACAAACACAAGAGAACAAGATTTTCTTTCTTGAAAACTAGCTGTAATGCAATAAAAATAAAAATAAAAATAAATTATCCATTATGGGCGACACGGTGGAGCAGTGGGTAGCACTGTTGCCTCACAGCAAGAAGGTCGCAGGTTCAAGACCGCCTTGGGGCCTGGGTCTGGGACCTTTCTGTGTGGAGTTTGCATGTTCTCCCCGTGTCTGCGTGGGTTTTCACCGGGTACTCCGGCTTCCTCCCACAATACAAAACATGCTCAGGTTAATTGGCAAATCTAAATTGCCCATAGGTGTGAGTGTGTGTGTGAATGGTGTGTGAATGGTGTGTGTGCCCCACGATTGGCTGGCGACCATCTGGGGTGTATCCCTGCCTCTCGCCATAAAATGCGCTGGGATAGGCTCCAGCAGACCCCTGCGACCCTGAAAAGGAATAAGCGGGATAGAAAATGGATGGATGGATGGAAATTATCCATTATGATAAAATACAACACAAACCCATTTATATTTCACACTAGGGTCACGGGGGTTAAAGGCAGAACTAACCCAGACAGGTCAACAGCCTATTGTGGGACACCCACACCATTCACTCACACACTCACACCTACAAGTCTCCATTTAACTTAAGCATGCCTTTAGACTGTGGGAGGAAGCTGGAGAACCCACGCAGGCATAGGGAGAACATGCAAGAAACATCATACAAAATATTAGAATTTGTGTAAAGTTAAATAAACAGGCTCTCTCATACTCTACAAGTGCATTCAGTTAGTTTGAAGGTCTGATCTTCTTACTGGACCAGGGGTCACTGACCCGGTGCCCACGGGTGCCAGGTCTCCCCAAAGAAACACATAAGGCTCTCGCAGGCCTGTTCTAAAATAGCTCACTAGTGAGCTGCGTCTAAAATTCAATTTTTGTTCTGTTGCTATTTTTTTTATCACACTTGCCTTTTATATATATTTAAAAAGACAATATCTCGCAAACATGTTCATTATACTTTATCACTTTAGAAGTTTAGGTGACCTCCGGCCTACTTTAGTTCAAAGGTCAGTATTGTGACACATTCAATGCAGCATCAATGACATGACAAAACCTTAGTGGAGCAGATGGACATTGAAGGGGGTTTCTTACCCCAAAAACATGGCAGAGAAAAGAAAGAAAACATATCACTTTAACAACGGATGGGAAGAGGAGTTTTTTTTTGGTTTTAACTGTAAGTAGTAAGACGGCGGCGCGTGCAGACGCAGCGGCCTCTCGCTCTCCCGACAATGCGTTGTTTTGTTCGTCAAACATGTGTTTGTCCGAAGTTTTTTTCTGCCAGTCCACGTCGGAATATGTGTACAGTCGACAGTTTTTTCTACACATCCGGAGAAGCAAGATTTGCAAAGTTTTGGACACAAAACTGGAGAACTCGCTTACGGAACTAGGACTGCTACGCTGGCCGGCCAACTCACCGGACTCGCCGGCTACCCCTCCCCCGGAAAGGAAGCGTCGGAAGCGGTGCGCCAGGACGAGGAAGCGGGGCAAGCGCGGAGGTGTCCGGGCTAGGCTAGAGGCTAAGCCAACTCGCCCAGCCATACCATCTATCCTTCTGGCTAACGTACGATCACTGGACAATAAAATGGATGATATACGACTCCTGAGATCAGCAAACCGAAAAGTGAGTGACTGTTGTGTGTTAGTTTTTACTGAAACTTGGCTTAATAATAACATTCCGGACTCCGCGATACAGCTGGAGCAGCTAACATGCTACAGATCCGACAGGGCTCTCGTAGAGGGGGGGAAGACGCACGGTGGGGGCGTGTGTGTTTACATCCGCGACGCGTGGTGCCGGGATGCCACTGTAGTATACAGACACTGCTCACCTCTGGCGGAGTTCATGATCGTGAAATGTCGCCCCTTCTATTTGCCGAGGGAGATAAGTTCGATCCTGCTGGTCGCTACTTATATCCCCCCAACTAACAACAGCAACAGAAGTGTGGCGCTGAACGAACTGTACCAGGCTATCAGTGAACAACAAACAGCACAACCAGACGGTTTCATCATCCTCGCTGGAGATTTCAACCATGCTGATCTCAAAACTGTTCTTCCCAAGTTTCATCAACAAATCCACTTTCCAACAAGAGGACACAACACTTTGGACTGTGTTTACACCCAGCACAAAGGAGCATACAAAGCCACACCCCTCCCCCACATCGGCGCCTCCGATCACCTCACCATTATGTTAATGCCTGCATACAGACCGAAAGTGAAAGTCATCAAACCGGTTCTGAAAGAAATAAGGGTGTGGCCACAGGAGGCGACCTCAGCCTTACAGGACTGCTTTGAGACAACAGACTGGGAAATGTTTAAGGAAGCAGCCACCTACAACGGCATCACAGATATTGAAGAATATACAGACACAGTGACCTCCTACATCACCAAATGCACAGACGACGTGACCCACATCAAGAGGATCACCATGCGGGCCAACCGGAAGCCATGGCTGACAGGAGACGTCCATAGGCTGTTGAGGGCGAGAGACAAGGCCTTCAAAGCTGGGGATGCATCAGCTCTGAGAACAGCGAGAGCCAACCTGTCCCGTGGCATCAGGAAGGCGAAAAAAGAGTACACAAACAAGATAACCTCCCACTTCAAGGACAGCAAGAATGCACAGAGCCTATGGCAGGGCATTCAGGCCATCACAGATTACAAACCTGCACCACAAAGATGCGAGAGCGACATCACTCTGCTCAACAGCCTGAACAGTTTCTTCGCACGCTTTGAGGACCAGAACACCACCCACCCACAGAAAACACCACCACCTCTGCACGACCAGCCCCTGTGCCTGTCTGCTACCAGCGTGAGGAGAACACTCTCTGCTGTCAACATCCGGAAAGCAGAGGGTCCAGACAACATCTCTGGTAGGGTGCTGAAAGACTGTGCAGAGGAGCTGACAGATGTTTTTACAGACATCTTCAACACCTCCCTGAGGCAAGCCATTGTGCCTTCAGGCTTCAAAACTGCCACCATCATTCCTGTGCCTAAGAAATCCTCCCCATCCTGCTTCAACGACTATCGTCCTGTGGCACTGACACCCATTATCATGAAGTGCTTTGAACGACTAGTCCTGTCACACATAAAATCCATCCTGCCCCCCAGCCTGGACCCTTACCAGTTCGCTTACAGGGCAAAGCGATCCACAGACGATGCAATTTGCTCTGCCCTCCACCCAGCACTCACCCACCTGGACAAGAAAGACTCGTATGTGAGAATGCTGTTCTTAGACTTCAGCTCAGCGTTCAACACCATAATACCACAACAACTCATCTGCAAACTGGACAAACTGGGCCTCAGCACCTCACTCTGCAACTGGCTGCTGGATTTTCTCAGCCAGAGGCCTCAAGCGGTGCGTGTTGGCAACAACTTCTCAGACAGGATTATCCTTAACACAGGGGCCCCACAAGGCTGTGTGCTCAGCCCCCTCCTCTTCACCCTCCTGACACATGACTGCACACCAACCCACAGCTCCAACCACCTTGTGAAGTTTGCCGACGACACAACACTGGTGGGCCTCATCACTAACGGCGACGAGACCCACTACAGGAAAGAGGTAGAGCTTCTGACCAGATGGTGCAAAGACAACAACCTCCTGCTAAACATCAGCAAGACCAAAGAGATTGTTGTCAGCTTCCAGAGAGGTCACACCCAACACCCCCCTTTGACCATCGACGGTGCTGCAGTGGAGAGGGTGAGCAGCACCAAGTTCCTGGGGGTGCACATCAGTGATGACCTCTCCTGGACCTCCAACACCGCATCACTGGCCAAGAAAGCACAGCAGCGTCTCTACTTCCTGCGTAAACTGAAGCGGGCAAGTGCCCCGCCACCCATCATGACGACATTCTACAGAGGAACCATCGAAAGCATCCTGACCGGCTGCATCACCGTGTGGGGCGGGAGCTGCACTGACTACAACAGGAACGCTCTGCAACGCATCGTGAGAACAGCTGAAAGGATAATCGGTGTACCACTACCCTCCCTGCAAGATCTTTACACCACCCGCCTCAGCCGCAAAGCCATCACAATAGCCAACGATAGAAGTCACCCTGCACACAGTCTGTTCAGCCTCCTGCCCTCCGGAAAGAGGTACAGGAGCCTCCGCTCCCGCACCACCAGACTCACAAACAGCTTCTTCCACCAGGCCGTGAGACTGCTGAACTCTCTCCCCTCCCCACCCACGAAACTGCTGAACTCTCTCCCCTCCTCCCTCTCACCCCCAGCCCCAGCCAGAAGGAACACCGGGCTGGTGACCTAGGTCACTGGACTGCCCCCCCCCCCAGTCACTGGACTGTTCCCCCCCCCCACACACACACACACACACACCCCCCCCCCCACACACACACACACACACACTGGACTGTTCCCCCCCCCCCCCCCCCCACACACACACACACTGCCCCCCCCCCCCCCCCACACACACACACACTGCCCCCCCCCCCCACACACACACACACTGGACTGTTCCCCACACACACACACACACACACACACTGCCCCCCCCCCCCCCCCCCACACACACACACACACCTAAATCTACTCTGCACTAGGTCACTGGACTGCCCCCCCCCCCCCACACACACACACACACACACCTAAATTGACTCTGCACATGCAAAAATTTGCACACACCTGCTGCTTGTATATTTATATTTATATATATTGTTATTGCACTAGTCATTACATTACAACAACTACCTCAAATGCACATAACTGGGACAATCAGTACTGTCTTGTTTTGTTTTATCTTGTTGAACTTGTCCTTCCACTCCATACTACTTATGTCTTGTCTTGGGGTACTCATGTCTTGTCCTGTCATACATGTTTGTTTGTTTCTAGTTTTTAGTTTAGCACTTTACCATTGTTGTTGTATCGTTAGTTTAGGATTGTTTCGTCTTGCGCACCTGCACTTTGATGTTGTTGTACATGTAAACGCATAGGATAGTGAGAAACGCAATTTCGATTCCTTTGTATGTCAAGTACATGTGAAGAAATTGACAATAAAATTGACTTTGACTTTGACTTTGACTAAGAGAAACCTCAGTGTCTCTCATCTGCGTGGCGAGTGTGGCGATGTCAAAGTGGCACAATGCGGAAACACACTTCACTACATGTCATGAAAGCTACAATGCTAACTAGCCACCAGGAAGAAAAGGTCACAAAAATAAACCAAAGCCTTGTTTAGATCTATATATCATCAAGAAGAAGCCGTTTTCAGATGGAGAAATTGTTAAAGAAGCAATGGTGATGATTGCTAACACTGTACTTAAAGACTAGAAAAATGGAACTGAACTGGAACTTGTCATAATATTCACAAATGAGCTTGATGACATAATCAGGTTAATTAACTCCTACTACTTGATTAACCTTTTAACCTTTATTCATAGGCTGAGGTTAGTTAATGACAGTGTGGCAGTGTTTAGAATATAATGTGTTTTTAATGTTAGGTAATTAATATGAATAGAACTCGGGAGATGTGTGCAAATTTGATGCTAAAAAAAGAGGAAACATACATTCAACAACACAGCAGCAGTTTACATTCTCTAAACTGGTCAGTGAATCTTCTATAACCTGAGGAATATGGCAATTTGTAAAACAAATAATACAATTGCTTCAAGGCTGAATTATTTAGCTTCATAAAGGAAATGTGTGATTATGACTAAATATAACAGCGAATGTTTTGGGAATAAAATTACTGTTTTTTGTTGGATTTCAGCAACACTTGAGAAGAATGTAAAAGCTGTCTCGTCCTCCTGCCTCCAGGGTTTGTAACGCTTGGTAGTTGCGTTAGCACACGCACACGCCCACGCAGGAAGTTTTTAGACCCACTTCTTCAACAGAACTTTCTCTCGACACGAAACAGACTTTATACCGTGCGTGTGCAAATAACTCAACGTGTGCCGGTTGCAATGTCTGTCATCTGCTGTTCTGACGCCGCATCCTGCCATTTCCAGTAAATAAACCGCTGAATCCCACTGGAAGCATTGCTTCCCTGTCATATGCAAATGAAGATAAGGAAGCATTGAGAAATTTTAAATCTTAAGATAGCTGAGGCATTGGAGTGTAACTCGGCATTAAAGAGGTGCTGCTGGTGTATTGTGCATTTGAAAGTATAATGAAACAATGCTGCTTAAGCCCAGACAGCAGAGATATTGGATTTCCTTTTTCCTTTTTTTCATTACAACGACCTTTTAGTTTTGACCTCACACTTGAAAAATTTTGACCTGATCAGTCGAACCACTGGCTGCAGAACAGAGGTGATAATCCTGGTTAATCTACCTTTATTTGGTTAGAAGTGAACAAACCACACTGAGTTTACTTTAGGATTCAGTCACTTTGAGATCATGAGATTCCTGCAGTTGTTTACAGGAACATTCAGGATGGTGTTGGACAATCAGCATTTGTGCAGTAAGAACCAATGTTGGGCAATTTACTTTCTACTGAAAAAAATAATAAATAAATGAATTAGAATTTGTATAGTAACTAAAGAATGAATTACTGAGTTCTAAATTATGTAATTAAATATTAATTAGTCATTGTAGTTTACTGAATATAACTAGTTTCCTAGTTTTTAACTAGGATTGTAGACATCAGATGTCTGGATCTTATCAGATCAACAACCTGAGCTAACATTAGCATTTTCTCGTTAGCAGCCTCTGTGAAACACCAAGTGCTATCAAACCAAAATGTATTGAATGCTGAGAATGAAACTAAATATTTCCCTTGATGCTCAGAAAAGTAGCAGCTCTTTCTTCCATAATAACAAACAGGAAAAATGTTTTTTTAACCCAACAGCCTCACAAGACAGAAGCCATGCTTATAATTCCACAGTTCAGGTACTATTGAAATTCACCCTCTATGATTCCATCCTTCTTCCTGATGTCATTGAGTCTTAAACGATAACCTTTCTATTGCTTTGACTGAGAAACGTGTAGCAGCAGAATTAGAGAATTACACTTTTTGCACTCAAATCTTATAAAGACTAAATATGCCGATTTACAGAAAGTCTCTGAGACACACACATGCACGCATGCATGCATGCACTCTCACTTATAATATTTTATCTCTATCAATAAATGTATACATGTATATAACATATGGGCATATTTCTGTGTGTGTGTGTGTGTGTTTGTATGTGTTTTCTTGGCAGTGGCAGCCGGTCCCGAGACTCTCTGTGTCTTCACTAACATCTGGCCTCTCCCAGACTTAGCCTGGAGACACACACACGCGCGGCCGCATGCAAACTCGGACTGAGTCACCCAGTCTATCTTACAAATGCTCACTCAGTTACACACGCTCATTTAGTCTCTCACACACACACTCACACAGACTTTTGGTGCTGCAGGCCGATAAATTTCTCCAGACGATGTTCCCAGCTGCTCTAGTGATTGATTGATCAATTGTAGTGAAGAATTGTTTGGTCCTACTGGGCCTGACAAATAACTGCTATTATCACATTGGTAGAATATCCGTCCTGGTCCTCAGCTGATTGGTTCTTGTTAGGCAGACGTATCAATTACAATCATTGCTGCTGCTTCCAGTGGCGAGAGTACAGAAGCCTCCTGGTGGGAGTCAGAGAGCTCCACTTCACGGGAGAAATATGTTGTTCTTTTAGTAATAGTGTTGCACCTAGTGTTTTTTTTTAATCCAAAGTGAGAGACTAGAATGAAAACTGTGAGAGAGTGAGACCGAATCAAAGCAAAGAAAGAGCAAGTGCAAGATCCACTCAGTAGTAACACGATTTCCGACTCATAACTCAACTTCAAGGGCGACACGGTGGAGCAGTGGGTAGCACTGTTGCCTCACAGCAAGAAGGTCGCAGGTTCAAGACCGCCTTGGGGCCTGGGTCTGGGACCTTTCTGTGTGGAGTTTGCATGTTCTCCCCGTGTCTGCGTGGGTTTTCACCGGGTACTCCGGTTTCCTCCCACAATACAAAACATGCTCAGGTTAATTGGCAAATCTAAATTGCCCATAGGTGTGAGTGTGTGTGTGAATGGTGTGTGAATGGTGTGTGTGCCCCACGATTGGCTGGCGACCATCTGGGGTGTATCCCCCTGCCTCTCGCCATAAATGCGCTGGGATAGGCTCCAGCAGACCCCTGCGACCCCGAAAGGGAATAAGCGGGATAGACAATGGATGGATGGATGGATGGAACTCAACTTCATCTTCATCGAGGTGCGTTCCCTGGAGTTTTCAAAAAAAAACAAAAAAAAACTATTGTTATAAGGCCAGGAACACACACGATTTAATGTAAAATTACATGTTCATTACACTAATTGAGCACAGCACAAATGTTTTTTTATGCTCTGAGAATGATCAGAAGTATTTTTCCCAGAGCTTTAAACATTGACCCACAACATAACAGTACTAACAAGATTTCATATTTTTTTCCTCTACTTCATTTTGATCAAGATTATTTTTTTCCAGCTGTTAGTCATCTGCTCATATTGCAGATTTTTTTTCTTTTTCTTTAGCTCTCTACAGATGCAGAAAGTTGGCAGGGATACATGTGCGTTTCCTGAGCGTGGGCAGAGTTTACAAGGTTGACTGAAAAAAAAAATCAATATTATTTATATAATTGTTTAGACATTGTTTATATAGATAGAAAAAATCAGTCAATAAAAGGGCAAACATACACATGATTTAATGTAAAATGACATTTCCGTTGCACATATTGAGGCCAGAGTAGAGTTCGGGCCATGGAGAGAGAAAAACAGGAGCAAATGTGAAGAAAAATTAGTGAATTTGCAGCATTTCTCTCTCTTGCTGTTGTTCTGGAGCTGTGTGTATGTTTTTTTTTTTTTTTTGCAGCATTTTTCTTTTGCATTTCTTTTATGGGTTTGTAAGTCTTTGCTTTTGCTTTGTTTCTGTGATTACAGCTTACTTGATGTAAAATTCCCAAATAAACCACGTGTCAACATGTCAGCTGTGGCAGTTTTCAGACACTAACCAAAGTGTTTGCACATCCATCTGTTTATATTGTATTTTCATTTCACTGTTTGAGCTGCAGAGGAGCAGCACTTTGCTTTTCCCTTTTTTTTTTCTTCACAATTTTTATGGCAACGGGTGAGGCAGTAATTTGCCTAATTGTTTTAATATTATACTGGAGACACATGTGGAATCAATGACACAGCAGGACAACTGCCGCCCTGCTGTGTCATTGATTCATAGGATCATCAGAAGAGACAAAGTGTGGAAAAACAAGAGGCGATGAAGTGTTTTAACTTGGAAAATGTGCAGCAAAAAGGGCAAAAAATAGATGGAGGCTCCTGATGTAGCTATTAAATTTCTGAATAGTTTAAATTAAAATGATTACCTCTCTTCATCAGATCATCTGCATCATTTAACATCATATTGTAAACATAATACTCAGTAATGTATATTACTCATTGTTTTGTTGGGGGACGGATAATGAATGTGTTAATTTCTGTGAATGAAGTTATTTATACTCAAGTCAGTGTGATCCATGACCTGTGATGTCACCAGGTCATCAACACCTCTTCCACCTTGCTGTCTATTTTTTCACATTTGTTTTGTTCTGTCCTACAATCAAAAATAAATTAAAAACAATCGAAATAAAAAAAAAAAGTGAACACAACTGCTACTTCATAAATAAATCTAAAACTGTAACATTTTATATAAAATTTACAAGCTATTGATAATTGTTGACATATGTTTTCAAAATACATGATATTTCCAAATGAAAGACGACATTTCTAGCATTGTGCATTTCTTAAAGAAATAAATGTATTTATTTAATAATCAATATTAATAAATAATCATATCCGCATTAGACATACACAATAAGCTACTTATGAGGTAGTAAAATGTTATATTTTTACTGGGATATTCTAATGTCATCCAGAAAGCTCATAGCATTTTTTTTCTTTTATAGAAAAGACATTTTTACGTACTTCTGTCGTGAGCTCCCTCTCCCTCTGCCTGGTAGGAGCACTAATTATCTGCCGATTACTCTCACCTGTCTCTTCTGCCACTCCCTCGTTAACCAGCCAGCTGCTCCTCATTTCCTGCTAACCATGCCTTGTATAAAGAGTCCTGTTTCCCAGCACACATTGTCAGATCGTCTGCTAAGCCCGCGCCTGTCCTGCCTGTTACCTGCTACTACTCTGACTCCTACCTGCGATCCCGGACCTGCCCGACCACCCTCTGCTCTACAATCCCGGTAACTTGACCTGCCTTCTGCCTTTTTGACCACGATTACTGCCTTGCCCTTGTCGGTACTACTGCCCTGGAGGTTTTGCCCTGCCACTCCTCTCCTGCTGTGTGTGTGTGTGTTCCCCCAGGACTTCCAGCCCCTTTCGGCGAGAGAGCCTGGACCCTCAACCCCCGTCTACACTCTACGCCTCTCAGCCGCTGGGACACACACACACGAAGACTCACGCCCATTCCCCAACCCCTTCAATAAACTATTGAAACGTATTGCTTGTGTGGTCCTCGTCTGTCCAGATCCCTGACAACTTCAGTTATATTTTTGTGCATCTTTCACTTTTTTTATTACATACTAGGGAGCATACTAAAATATAATAAAAATAAGTTAAATACAAGTAAAGTAAAATAAAAAAGAGGGTTGTTTGTATAATGTAAATATAGAAGTGGAGTGAAATTTCAGGTTTTTGGGGTTTTTTTTTCTGGGCACCACTTTCTGTTATAAATTTGAGTATCGAGTGAGAGTTTTCAATCTGTGATTTGGGCCGCAAACAAAATTCTTCGGGGCAATCGACGTCCACTGAAAGTGTTGTTTCTGCCACTCACAGGCTTAGTTGTAGGGATCGTTTCGGTTATGATGACATAATCGAAATGATCGCTGCAGAGAAATATACCTTATAAAAAGAAAAGACACCTTTCCCAGCTTTTTTGCCATAGTGTGGAACCCGATGCAGCCAGGTAACGCTCCGCTGCCACCGTTTAATTCATAGAAGCTTGAATTGGCTTAATGGATCAACATGGAAACCTTTTTTGACAATCTGCTCTTTCAGCCAATGCTGGCCAAAAGAGATGATGGTTTACAGAAAAACACCCACTGTGAACACGCACAACGGGCCAATCTATGTCGGCACATGATGAAACATCAGCGAGGCCGCGCTCACCCGTCGCTGCTGGAATAACAATCACCGCCGCCGCAGCACGGGGAGGGGGAGAAGATGCAATAAGATGATGAAAGAGGCGGAGGGAATGGGAAGACACGCCATTATCGTTGGGAGACGTGTCATTTCTCCACGCTGAAGGTCACAAAACCACTTCCACACACTGAAAAATAAAAGTGCATCAAAGTCTTTTGACTAATCACCTTCCAACAATCCCACAAGTGGCAACGGAACAGAGCCAGTGATTCAAATAGAATGTGGAGCGTGACACGTGGAGGTGGTTTACACTCATGAAAGTGTAAGGAAGCACAAATAGTTATACTCCATACATTTTCACTCAAATGTATGTAGGTTGTACTACATTTCATTATCATGAGAAATGTGTTATTCCATTAACAAATAGATTTGCTTACTTAAAGTTTTAGTTTTTGGGTTTAGCTGGTATAATCTTGATGTATTTGTTTTTATTCATAAATGAGAGGAACAAGTCAAAATTAAGTTAGCATTACAAATATTACTAAATCTAATCTAAATGTCTAAATTATTTAATTAAATGACACAAATATTAAATTACAACAGTTTATCAAAAATAAATATTTTGTTAAATTTTTTAAAATCTTTTTATTGGTCTGGTTTTGATAAAACAAAACTCAAACTGGCCCAAATGAGGAAAAAATGTCAAACAATTCATTCTTATTCTTTAAGTAATGTGAAGCAAGCAAAATTTTCTTCCAATGGAATAGGATATTTTTACTGTTCTGGTTAAGAAAGGGTGCAACGTACTTTCCTATGTTCTGTTTGCCAGATGTTAAACTTGTCATTGATTGCCTGTTGTTTAGTGAGAATTCTTTAATTTAACATAGTAGCCTTGTTTTATCTTCATATACCCCCCTCTAAAAAGACAAGAGCTAGTGTAACAATAAAGGCCTGAAATTACAGGAGGGAAGAATTCCAGATAGATTGTTAACATGATGAAGAAAACAATCAGGAGGACGTGAAGCAACTAATGTTCCTCGCGGCTCCATTCAGACACGACGATGACTCTCTGGCCGCTCTGCTGATTGATTTTAGGAGCCGTTTTGCGATTAAAGCTTTACATAATGACCACCCTGAGCCGCAGTGACACGCACATACGTATCCAATTTCCCCCGCCTTGCTGAACAAGGTCCGGTACAATTTTTCAGTTGCACTCTGGAGCCGGAGGGGAACTGGGACCTCGAACCCCGGCACATAAATCCTAAAGAATTTCACTGTGACATTCACCGGGGAAACAAAAAGATCCCGCCGGGGAGAGAGAGAGAGAGAGAAAAGGAAATCGATGCAGGAATGCGTCAGTGTTTTTGTTTGTCACAAATTGACATTTTATCTGGTTTAAGCCATATTTGTATGACGCTTGTCACGGTGCTTGGAATGTTGCCCTTTAAAGTCAGACACAGGACGGCGTGTTTGTCCACATCGGTCACTTTTACATCTCGCGGGGGCCTGGCTTGTTTTATAATTAGTACGGATTTGAAGAGAAACCTGTGTTTGTTGCTTGTTCTTCGGTACCACAGTCACACAGACATGATTTACTAATGAAAGCCTGAAAACATATTGTTCTCAACAGCTTTTTTCATAAATCAGAATTTAAACCTGCTCTTTTCTTTGCCTAAGCCAATAAGATGCTGTAATTTTTACCCTTTTAACTAAATTAGGCCACACCCATTCTGACTCTATTTATGGTCAACTTCCTGATTTTCCTGTGGAGGTTTGGTAAATATTCAGAGCAACGTGTTCACTTCAAGCAGGTTGAGATCATGTTGAGACTTTTGACATGCTTAGTGATTTTTTTTCTTACTTCCTGAAGCCATCGACTGGTGACAGATAAAATCACTGTGTCACTGATTGTCTAAGTGATTTTTTTCCCTTGAGGAGCTGGTGTTTATTTAAACAGGGGTTTTAGACTCCAGAAAACATGATAATCTTCCTAACAACAATTCCTATTTTTACAGATACCTGCCTATCAATTCACAACTCAAATCCACTATAAGGTTTTGACACACTTTAATGGAAATTCAGTTACTGCTCAGCTCAAAATACACATTTCAGATCACAATTATTTGTACTTTCTACTCCTCACATTTAAGTCTCTTTGTGTGTCATTACTGTTTTTCTTTTAACACACACATAGGGCGCACCAAACTATAGGGCATGGGTTTCATATACACAAATTTATCGGGAGCAAAATTGAGTTTGGTTGTGCTTTATTTAAGAATTTATTATAAAGTACTAACATATTCTAATTATCACCCGCATGGTAAAACACACTGATAAAACAAAAACACAAGTGTGCATATTTAAAAATGGCAGGGTATTGTCATCAATCAAACCATCAAAGTCCTCATCCTCTGTTTCTGATTCCATCAGCAGCTAAATCTCCATCAAACATGCCAGCTTCACTTATGGAAATGATGCGTTATAATCTACTATAATCTGCTGGAAGCTGCTGTGCTAGCGTAGTCCTGGTCTGGATGGAAAAATCGCACCGAAACGAAAGCACTTAGACGGACCTCCTTGAAAATGTTCACATTTCATTTCTTATTGTCCTTCTTTAGCTTTACTGCTTTTAGTCAAATGGTCGTAAGGCTTCTCCCACCCGTTCTTTGCTCGGTAATCCACTGATCGAGTCTTTCCTCCAAATCGTGCCACCTGCCTTATGTCCACGGAAACTCAGCTGCGTAGCTGGTTGCCTTCTGTTTAAATTGTGACTCTTTACCATTTTCAGGGTTGTTAAAACAACAATGTTCTGCATAATGCAGCCTGTTCTTTTATATACGATCCATATATATGTATATATATATGTATATATATATATATATATATATATATATATATATATATATATATATATATATATATATATATATATATATATATATATATATCCTTGTTACTCCCATTTCTTTATAGCTTGTTTTTATGACAACCAGCTAGTCAAAAAAGTCTCTGTCAGAAAGTACACTATTTCACCTGCTCCCTGCCCTAAATTATAACCAATCCAGCTCTTTTTACCGGTTAAAATACCTTTAAAAGGACAGTTTTTCTCTTGTCAAAAAATGATGACAGCTCGTATTTTGGGATTGTAAGGTTGTTTTTTCTTAAAATTCACTTGTCTCATTCTTGAGTGTCATATTTAATAGTCTTTATCTCACTCACTCACCCATTCAAATACTATTTTGACGTTTTGTCAATTCCTTCGATGAATGGTCAATACCTCCATTCATCGAGTTATTGATTCAATCATAAGGCATTTTTGAATAGAAAATCAAACCCTAACCCACATGTAAATGATGCTACTGTTCATATTGATAAGAAACAAAACCACAGAGCTGCAGCCTGAAGTTTTCAAAAACAGAATTTGTGGGAAGTTTAAGCTTCTTGCTGAAGCGAGGTCTTTGCTGTTTTATTCGGCTGCTCCTGCTCCTGTGGCTACAGTCAGTCTGTCCATCATGCTGGTTATTACCTTTACTCTGAGATGCTATTTATGCGTGAGCAGGATTATGGATAAACTAAATACTATACTCTCATTCTGGCTTTCAGAAAAGTGACCAATTCAGAGTGCTTTGCCATAACTGTTAAAGAGAAAAAAGGAGGCATTTATTCCTCCTATTTAACAAATTGTAGATAAATGATCCTCTGAACAGATAATATATTTGACTGTGATGTACTTATGATTTCTTGTGCAGTTTGGGTTAAAAAAACCATCATTCGGCAACTGCTAAATGTTTCCTCTAAAAAATATTATGACTATATTGATGTGAGCTGAAGATATTTTATTAGTATAAAAATGACATTTTAAACTAACATGGGATTGTAAAATACTATGTGGAAAAATTTTGAAAAATATGAAAAAAAGTGAGGAAAAGGGCTTCAATCTTCAGTTGTAGTCCTCTTAGCTGACATATTCTGCAACTTAAATAAGATTTTGGCATTTTTAAATCTTTTTGTTCACAAACTTTTAGTGCTATGGATTGATCTGAGCAGATATTTAAACATTTTGTCTGGTATTGCGTGAGAAGCAGATGTAACTTCACAGCATGAGCTGCACTCGACTTCACATTCTGCTTTTGTATTTGTTTGATCGTTCTTTACATTGCAAGGTTTGATTTTTCTGACATTTTGTGAAGAATCACAAAGAATTATTGATCTTCACATTTCAGTTTTGTCTGAGCATATTAAGAATATGTGAAATAAAGATCTCAGAGGGTTCTAGGAGGAATCACAGGTGCACATAGAAATTACACTGTCGAGGTGTCGCTGCATGTGTGTGTATGTGTGTGTGTGTGTGTGTGTGTGTGCTTTACTTCCTACCAATATGATAATCCTTTTAAGGTAATTTGACATTTGACATTTTGTGTCAAAAATAACACTAAATAAATCGACCAAACAAATAGACCTTTAAATGACAAAAAAACAACAAGAACACAAAATGTACATTTTGAGAGACTTGACAAATACTTTTTAAAACTGTATTTAAAAAAAAAGTGTTAGTCTTTCTCATCTTGCCAACATGATCTTTCACTGCCCCTTATATATTTGTTTCGGTGTCCATTCAGTCTTTGTCAGTTTTTTTTTTTGCACATTTCAAGTGCTTTGCAGGTCTGTGGGAGTCTGGGAAAGTGTGGAAACTAGGTGGTGTTTAGATATTAGAGGATGTGCTCATTGTGCGTGTGGATATTAAAGGTGTATGTGACATCACAGCCGCGGATGTGACACGTGTTCGAGTGTGATTTTATGCCTCGGATTTTGCAAGTGCATGGATTGGAGATGTGAAGCAGTGTTACAGCAGCATGTGTGAATTGAATTTGGATTGTGTGTGTGTGTGTGTGTGTGTGTGTGTATGTGTCTGCACTTGCTTTTTTCTGGTCGTGGAGGCAAAGTTGTGCTAAGAACCATGAAACACTCAACTAACAATTGTTTTGATGCTTGATTAAACTAAATCAGTTTAATCAAGCATCAACTAATTAAATCAGTTTTTGAAGTAATTGATTAATTAATGAATTGTTTTGCTCATAAAATGGCACAACATATTGATCACTATTGCCCAAAGCTGAAGATTCAACCTAAAATGCCTTTTGTGTCATATGTGTTTGAAAATCCATCCATCCATCCATCCATTGTCTATCCCGCTTATTCCCTTTCGGGGTCGCAGGGGTCTGCTGGAGCCCATCCCAGCGCGTTAAGGCGAGAGGCAGGGATACACCCCAGATGGTCGCCAGCCAATCGTGGGGCACACACACCATTCACACACCATTCACTCTCACACTCACACCTATGGGCAATTTAGAGTTTACCAATTAACCTGAGCATGTTTTGTATTGTGGGAGGAAACCGGAGTACCCGGTGAAAACCCACGCAGACACGGGGAGAACATGCAAACTCCACACAGAAAGGCCCCAGACCCAGGCCCAAGGCGGTCTTGAACCTGCGACCTTCTTGCTGTGAGGCAACAGTGCTACCCACCGCACCACCGTGTCGCCCTGTTTGAAAATCATAAAACAAAAATTGTCATTTGAAATGCTAAACTGTTCCTTTGTCACCATTAGATCCACTAGGAAAAGCATGTTTGGTTGTCATCCAGTAAGTATCTTTACCTGGAATGAGTACGGCAGCATCTATTTATTATAGAGATACTGACTGCCCTTTTATCACTATAGAGAATATTTAAACACTCCTGGATGAGATAATCTCAGTACAGATTTTTATAATGTCATGTGCAGGTTAAAGCCTCTGTTGGCTGCTTTTGTAACTGAACACATTCTCAAGCTTATGTCTGTGATTGTGCACTATCAAACTTGTGAAACATCATCAGTCGTGGGCCAAGTCCTTTCTGTATCAAGTCACAGATGGGTCAGCCACAAAGTATGTACGACATGCTGGGAGGGAAGGAAAGTCATTTCCCACTTACAAATAAATGTTAATAAAAAGACAATGAAACAATAAAAATAAAAATAAAATAAAAAATCATGAAAAGCAGCAATTATAAATTATAGTATAAAAATAAGAGTCAACAAGAGTAGCTTGAGCTCATGAATAGCATTGTAGTCACGACTCAAGACAGAAGGAAATTTGTTTTAGCTTGATCTTTTTATAGGTAGCAACAGACCTTGGAATTTTTTTATATAACAATGTGGCCTTTCTATGGTCTCTGGAGTTTCTATGAACGCCCAAACTGTAAAGTAAGTGGCCCTCATGAGGCCTTGTACCTCCATATTTATTTATTTATTTATTTATTTTATAAATCAATGCATCAGATTATTCTCTATGTTGTGTATAATATTCAGATAGTAACCAATGGGATTAAAGCAATAATAGGGCTAAAGAGGGAAGTTTCTCAGCTTCATTGCAGGTCGAAAACCAGAAAGTTTTTATCTTCATCTCCTGAAAAATTAGTTTTTCGGAGATGCAAGCTTTTCACCAGAGACAATATATCCATTAAAACTTGTGCTGTGCCCATAGAAAGTGTGTATTTCTATAGAAAAATAGTTAGATTGGATGTAGGTGATTTTTTTCATGTCCCAGATACTGATCTGACAACCACAGTATGTGTTTTTTCGAAAGAAGAAAAGATGACAACATGTGAATTTGCGGTCTAGAACTGTAGCACTGGAACAAAAGAGCTGCTCCGGGATAGTGTTGTGATACATGAGTGTATTGGTTTTAACCGTTTTTTATTTGTAGAATATATTTTGCAAGAAATGCTTCATATATGAATAAACACAGGTCTGCTGCTTATGAGGCAAGAACACTACCCCTTACACTACCACAGCACACCTATGGAGTTTCATTGACGATAATATAATAATGAATTTTTGACTCTCCATCTGAAAAAGTTCACCAAAAAAGAGAGAAATATGCACCCAAAAATGTCCACAGAAAAGGATAGCCCCTGTTGTGTGGCACAAACTATATATGAAAGTTGAGATTGATCTGACAAACAGTCAGAGAGGTCTGAGAGGAACAGACTAACGCTCAGCTGATTCATAGATAGATGTTCCTTTGTCAGTCTCCAATCAGCCTTCATAGTTTTAATATCACATTTCAGCTCAGTTGTCTGAGTCTAATGTCATTAACACCACAATGAACAACGATGGCGTGAACGCCGATCAACGGAGGTCGGCGGGAGCAGAGATGATCTCAGTAGGACCTGGGATTTAAGCCACCGGAGAGTGGGTTAATCCACCGGGCAGTTCACAAATCGAATTATTCAACCCAATTACAGCTTCAGAAAAAGACATTGTGGGCTGCTGTCTGGACAACACAGCGGGGAAGTTTGAGTGAGGCTAAGTGGGATGGGAGCTGAAATGAGTCTTCTCTGCTGACTGAGAAGTAAAGGTTACCCTCCATTGTAGAGTGTTGCCAAATGGCAGTGGTTCTCAAATAGTGGGGCGCGCCCCCCCCGGGGGCATGAGGTTCTGTCAAGGGGGGGCGTGTTTGACCTCAGGGAACATGCTTTTTTCTTTTTTTCTTTTGGATATTTTTATATAGAATAAAGTGCAATTGCACCTCCACTATATTAGGGGCATTAGCGCTTTAACAGGGATGAGAAGACAGGCGGAGAGACGGAGATAAAGAGACAAACAAAAGTCTTCCAAAGCTAAGACAAGAAAATATGACGAAGCGTCTGTAGCGCTTGGTTCACTGTGAAAGACCGGTGTGTTACTGTGTCTGAAATGTTGGCAGCGGACAGCATGAAGACAAGGAACACCCCAATCACACTGATATTTTTCAATATCATATGGTTTGACATGTTCAGTCATAAAATGTTTATACAGTAGTTTAATTAAGGATTTAATTTTATTTTTGAATTTCAGATGCACTTTAAACAGTTACAGTTACAGTTTATAAAGCTATTCTTTGTTGTAAGTTGGTCCACATTTCTTTCATGTCAGGATTAAAAATCTTTAAAATTAAAGGTAATTTAAATAGAATTACCTCTCGTCAATTACCATCCTGATGGTGGCTGAGTGTTTTCTGAACCCGTTAAATGAAAGGAAACTCTCATCAAACATATCAAATGAAACCAGGCTTTTTATAGAGGGGAGTTTCCAAACTGATGACAGTATATTATTGGTAAAGAGATATTTCAGGTAACAGCTGGTCCCAGAACATCAATCATTAATGGATCAGCCATCATCTTTTTATGTCACATGTGATCACAGTGAAATGTGTTCCTGTCACTTCCTTCAATCGCACGATAAAACACAGCGGTGATAATTAATTACTAATAATTAAAAACAAAACAAACAGAGATAATAAATGTGTTTGCTGATCGGATTGGAGGACATGTAACTCTGCCTAAATAAATAATACTGTTAGGAACTATCCCGTTCCTTGATTAAAAAGTCCAATTTACAAGCATTGAAACATTTGACGATAAACTTAATCACCGAGCTTCAAATTTCACATTGATGTGAGACAGGTACAGAGAGTTGAGATGATTCAGAAGGTGTGTGTGTGTGTGTGTGTGTGTGTGTGTGTGTGTGTGTGTGTGTTCGTGTCAGAGTAATGGGTTACAAGTCTCTGGCAAGATGAGAAAGTAAACATTGTTTTAAAATGCAGCTTTAAGCAACATTCATCAGGTGTCTCAAAATTTACATTTTTTGTTCATGTTGGTTTATTGTCATTAAAAATTCCATTTGTACCTTTTTTTTTTTTAAGAAAAATCATGCATGATTTTGTGCTTTTTACAAAAAATGTTAAATGGTATGACCAAAAAAAGATATAATAATACATTTTAAATATTGAATCCACCTAGAATATAAAATTAGTTGATAGCATTTGTTTAAAAAACTTTTTAAGAGAGTTATTAACTATTATAACATTAAAAACTTATTTTTTATTAACTACAGTTTTGATTCATATTTTTTGCAGCTCAGGTAATGACAAAAATTAGAGAAAAAAAATGCCCAGACTGTCACTGAGCTGAATTGTAAAAAAAAAAAAAAAAAAAAAAAAAAAACAGCAGCAACATGAACCAATCCTCAAGGTTATTTGTTGGCATAATCTGTCTCTCTGACATTATCGCTGGGTGCTGTTTAAAATAATCTAATCCTGTTTACATTGTCCAGCTGGAGGAAAAATATGGAAAATACAGAAGAACTAAAGGCTCTTTTCGTTCTGTTAGTGCCTGATTATCAAAAGAATAAGATGATGAATGATTTACTTTAGTAATTAGGATATTTGGACAAATTGTCATGAGATATCTTTAAATAACTTTCAAAATTATGATCAGAAAGGATCCTAAATGAGAGATGACAGCATTAACCAAAAGGAGAGAAAAGAAATATCAGCATCAGTTTCTGACATTCAGACCTGGGAAAAAAAAGAGTGTTTACATTTAATTCTTTGCACACCCTATGAGAGTTTGTGAAGTAAGCTCACGTTATCAAAGCATGAATAATTATTGTCATTTTTATTTCTATTTTGTGCTGCAAAAACTTGAATTTGTGCTGCTATCATATTTGTGATATTTAAAGTTTTGATTTATGATGTTTCTGAGCCGTGCATTTTACATTCACTTATTTTTAGTGCTAATTCTGTTGTAATGTGTTGTTGAAATCATCAACTGCTATTTTCTATTCTTATATATTATAGTAGCTCCAAATCAATCCTAAAACAGGAAGTAGCAGCACCCATAGGTGCAATAAATCATGGACGCTGCGAAATCATCTTTGGGCACAAACTGGTTAGCTCCTGCTAAATAATAATTGTATGGTGCCTGTATGTATTTATTATTTCATGTTTTAATGAATTCTGGTTGATTTGTAGTTAGTAAACATGTGGTGGATGAGGGGGAAATATAGAAGGAAGAAAACACATTTCACACACAAATATGTGTTGAAGATCGAAATGGATCCAATGCTGTTTACTATAAATTTGATATTTAAGCATTATTTGATTGGGGAGGTGGGCGACACGGTGGAGCAGTGGGTAGCACTGTTGCCTCACAGCAAGAAGGTCGCAGGTTCAAGACCCGCCTTGGGCCTGGGTCTGGGACCTTTCTGTGTGGAGTTTGCATGTTCTCCCCGTGTCTGCGTGGGTTTTCACCGGGTACTCCGGCTTCCTCCCACAATACAAAACATGCTCAGGTTAATTGGCAAATCTAAATTGCCCATAGGTGTGAGTGTGTGTGTGAATGGTGTGTGAATGGTGTGTGTGCCCCACGATTGGCTGGCGACCATCTGGGGTGTATCCCCCTGCCTCTCGCCATAAATGCGCTGGGATAGGCTCCAGCAGACCCCTGCGACCCCGAAAGGGAATAAGCGGGATAGAAAATGGATGGATGGATGGATGGATGATTGGGGAGGTAATGAAAGTTTTTACGCTGTTTTAGCTTTTAGGTGGTTTAGGTGAATTCTAGGTGTGATCTTCTACATAAAGCAGCTTCAAATTTCTATTTAAAAGTCTTTTTAAATTAATCAGATGACATGATGTCAGATGTCTCATTTTTATACATTTTTGTATACATTATATGGATATAGATATAATATAGATTTAGAACTTTTGATACATGAGGATATATAGGTTAATAGGATAATACAATTATAAATGTTTAACAGCAAAACTTATAAGAGTCATTAAAAATGAGACTGCTTTATGTCAAATTAAATCCACTAAACATGGGGTGCAAGGGTTATAACATAAAAAAAAAAAAAAATTAAAATAAAAGATCTAAAATATACATTGCATTACAAAATGTAAGAAACATCTAGAATAACAGGGTCAAATTTAAGTTACTAAACATAGTCTTTAAGGTTGATGAACATCATAAAACATACTTTTATCTTATTTTCGCAATTTTTTTTTCAATAAAAAACAAGGACCTAACTGTCTACAAGCAACAAGCTGTTAGCTTCTATGAGCTGAAAATGAAGTATTTTTATAATTTTCTTTGGGCTGACACATTGCTATTTTGATAATCTTGAAGGGACTACTTCTACTTTTACACAAGTAAAGGATCTGAGGTACTTCTTCCAGCAACATCATAGGGAACAGTATGTCCAGGAGAATCAAGATAATTTCTTAGATCCCTAATGTACATAATGTATGATGAGCAGATGATACATGAAAATACTGGTTAATATATGGTGAAGTCTGTTTTCACAGATTTAAACATAAACACACTTTCACATAATGAATTTAATTAGTTTATTTTTTTAATACATTTTTTTATTTGACTTTTTCGGAGGATAAATATTCATCAAACACAACTGGGGTGTGCATCAATCAGGGTGGACGCGGCTTGTGTTGGAAACAGACAAAGTCAGGACTCCGTGGGGAAGCTTTGGTGCCGGAACTCTCCAGTCACGCTCTCATGGAAACAAAAGCGAATCACGAAAACATGGCATGTTGTGTGACTCTGAGCGGCGGCGGTGGCAGATGTGCGAGCATGGGCTGGGAATAACGAGGACGTGTGAGTCACCAGGTAGAAGTGTGAGAGGGTGCGTCACATCACCTGACAGAGCCACATCCTTCATCTTTTAATTGGACGTGGGGGAGCGAGTCAAAAGCTGATAGTTAGGATTGAAGTGTTTCTATATGTGTATGTAAAGCAACTGACCCATATAATTTATTTGTTGTAACGCAGGGGGTTCTGCTGGGTGTGGGGGACCCACTGCATTTTGGAGCCTTTAATTCAACATATTGAGACTTTTGTTTTTGTTAATATACTCAGCAGATGTTTCATTCATTCCACTTGTAAGTAATATAAACAACTGTTTTTACTTTTTACTTTATACTTTGTACAAATTAACCAAGTTTTTCCAAACCTATAGTGTATTTTTTTTTTAACTTTATGAGAAATGTGACCTTCTAGGGTCAGTTTATACAGCATATGTCTAAACAACATATTAAGTCTATTGATGTCAATAAAAATAATTATTTGGGAGGTTGAGACACTCAGGCTCATCACTGCTAAAGCTGTGAAGTGTTCACTCTGTAAAGGGTTAATCAGCTGCTAGATGTGCTTTGATTATTTTCATGATGAATAACCTCAACTTTGTTCCATATTTTATCTTTATTTTTGAGATAAAAAAATACAAAGTGAATAAATCATTTGCCAATGAAAAAAATCAGTTGATGACCATTTTTCACTTAGAAGAAAAAAACTAAGTAGTATTCAAAACGGAGAACTGTGATAGGATAAAATGCTTTTTAATAACAAAAATGGTAATCATAAAGATGGATGGAAAAATTAGAAGCCTTATTAAACAAATTGTCTGTATCTCTTTGGAGTGATGCACATTCAGAACACCTGGAATAAAACACATTTAGTCTATTATAGAAGTCTAGGACTTTCATTTTTTATACTTTACTCTACTTCTAAATAAAATTGTAGAGTGTAGGACTGTTACTCATACAGTTTTTTTCAATGGTGTGATAGTAGACAACTTAGACAAAGGTTTTAATCAAATACATTTCCAAGGGCCTCCTGTCACATGACATAATCAAAGAACATTTAGAAGACAAACCTTTACAAAAAGAGTCATTTGTATGCATTGAATTCTTTTATGTCCTATGTTTAGAATAACTATTATCTCCTGATACCAGTCGTCTGCAGGTTTCTAAACATTTCGGTTTCTGTTCCTTCATACGTTTCCCACCTGTTCCCATGCTACATCGCTGCTCCTGCTCATCATAACTATGTGATTGTGATGCAAGAGGCCGCCGCCGAGAACAATGTCGTCTGCGTCCTTCATGATGACATTGTCGTGATTGAAGTCCACGCGGATGTTGATGAGGTCGTAACGGACACATAACCAGAGACTATCAAACACTTCTGCACCATGACTAACTCTGTAACACTAAAGGAGATCTCTGTCTGCACTCATCCACAGACGAAACCATTCTCACATTAAAATACTGATAATGTAGTAATGTGATGTAAAAGTTTAGTTCATCATCAGTGTTACTTTGAAAAAGTAACAAGTTACTTCTCGCAAAAAGGACCTGAGTTACTATACTATAAAACCAGGGAGAGCAACTATTGCATAACCTTTTTTTTACCTTATTGTAAAGGTAGAAAAAGTAATTAGTGTGGATACTGATTTACCTTAAAAAAGTGAAAAAAATGCACTGATACATATTTTTTGTTTAGATTTTTGTATTTTTAGTATTAGATCAGTATCATCAATGCTTGAAAGATGTCAATGCCATTAAAAATATCACTATCACTAACTGTTCAATGTTGTGCTAAAATGTGTGCAATGAGCCATGTATTGTCTGAATCTGTTTTTAGTTAAGCCCCACGCTGTGGAAGGGGTCGTTTTCAGGCCGCGAGTAAAGCATGTTTCGCCGAATCCTCCTCTTTCCTGCACAAGCTTTTCACATATCACACAAACATTTTACATAATCCTCTATATGTCCATCCATCACATCCATTTTATTTGTCTTTTGTATTGATTATTTTGTTGGGTAGTGATGCTTTCTTTCACCAATAAGTAAAAAAATCACGAGTTTAGTAGCAGCCACTAAACTGTCCTCTGATTCTTCCTTTGCATGTTCCACCTGTCTAAACACAGGTGTGCCATGGGGAATATTCTTCTATGATGTGAAATGTATTTATACAGCTTGTTTCACAGCTCTGCTACCGGCTCGTCTCATGTGGAGAAAATGTCCTGAATTCCAGCAAAGAGAAGTTTGCTTACATTCCTGATGCTGGAATGAAGGTTTAAACCCACATCACCTTGATCAGAGAGATCATCAGAGAGAGTTTTGATAGATGCTCTGATTTAAATCCAGCCTGTAAATGGAAAGACATGAACAATCAGATGCTTCTGCTAAATTAGAAAATAGATTTTGGTCTGTTATACTTGTTGATTGCTTGCAAACCTTGTTACTTTTTATCCATGTTAGGATTTTGTTGGGATAAAGACTCTTTTAAAATATCTTAATCCTATTAAACTATCTCCTTGGGAATCCATTTATTTATCAAAAAATCTGATTTATTTGTATGTCTGGTGTTCTATGTACATTGTGAGCATGTCAAAAAACAAATTTCCTCTCTGGAAAAGGCAATAAAGGTTTCCCTATCTTATCTTCGCTACCTCAATAAAAAGTGAACCAGCTTTATGACACAGAAAATCCAGGGTTATACTGCAAGTTATCTTGATAACTCCTTAATCCTGCTTCATGATAAAGGCTCCTGATGAGAGCGAAGCAAATTAAACATGAGGAAGCCAAACAGGATATTGAGCCTGTTTACATGCAAACAAACCAATAACTGCGAATAATGAGGCAATGATCTGAGAAAACCCTGGTTCCAGATAATGCACCTTGAAACAGTCTATCTGTCTGTCTATCTATTATCCCCCTTAGTTTTCAGATATAGCTTGTGCATGGCACAATGGTGTGCATGACATCTTGTGGATTTTTTTTGCTAGATATTCAAAACACCATCATTATTATTAAAAACCCATAGACTTATGTATCACAGCAGTATTTTCAGTTACAGTGTAAAGCTCTGTATCACAGCTCCTACTTATGTTGATTTCCAGCGCTTTAGTTCCAATTCAAAGCTCCGTTGTCCTGTTTCTTCCTGCACCAATTGTGCAGCCAATGTAAATAAAGTACAGGAAAAACTAGAAAGTAAGCACTTTTATGCTATTCTCCTCTCTGTTGTCAAGTGTCAGCACTTCACCTCTATATTTGTATAAAAAAGCATCATATGGTGAGTCAATATCAATATAAGGTCCCCTGGTGTGCTGTAGTGGTGCTCATAAGCAGTAGACCAGAGTTTAGGTGGCTGGAGCATTCCCTCCATGAAAGCATGAAAGATCCTATATTCATATTTTACATGCACTGAATAAAACAGCCTAGGGGCAGTGTGGGCGACTGACGTGGCCTCCCAACAAAAGGGATCAGGGCAACCAGACGAAGTGAAGACAGGAGGCAGCGGAACATAGTTTTGCCAGGAAACAGGCTATTTATTAAAAGTTGTACACTTTGGACAAACACCAGTAAATGCTCCGACACTAGCACAACATAATGATCTACCTCTCAGCCGGTGAACCAAACATACAGTCTCACATGTCGCGTTCCCTGTCCTGCACGCAAACATGCTCCCCGGGAAACTCTTCCGCTGCCATTCACTGTCCTCGATGAACATGGCATCCGTCCTTATAAGCAGGTGAGAAGGGGAGGAGTCATCACCTTCTCAAAGGCAGACAAGCTGAACCATTCAGCGAAATGATCACGATGTCCGTTTTGGTAGTTAACTCTAAATTCTAATCAAGAGGATTGATTTGATCTATAGATCTCAATACACTGAAAAAATGTTGGTCCATTCTTAATATTGTTACCACTTGTTGACAGGAATCAATGATATGAGATGAGTTGACGCAATATTGGAAGTTTTGTTGTAAAGTTCACTATATATTGTTAAGGACGTTATAAGGAGAAAGAGGACGGTGTTGAAGGTGAGATGCCACCAGTATTACACATTTTACCTTTAAACTTCCCCCTATAAACCAACATTATTGTAGCCTGTGAAAACATTGGCGCCTGTGCTATCACCAGGCATAAAAAAATGCCCTATGAAATCTGCAGACATCTAATGTAGATAAAATAAAAAAAAACATATTGTTCTTGGGCAGAAATTATTTAAACTTCTAATATAAAATATGTGCATATTTGTTGAAACTGCTGATCGACTGGGATTTTCATGCTAAACCATCTCTAGGGTTTACAGAGAATGGTCCAAAACAGAGAAAATATCCAGTGAGCGGCAGTTCTGTGGGTAAAAATGCCTTGTTGATGCCAGAGGTCCGAGGATAAAGGCCAGACTGGTTTGAGCTAATAGAAAGGCAACAGTAGCCTTAAAAAACACTTGTTACAACCAAGGTAGGCAGAAGAGCATCTCTGAACACACAATGCGTCCAACCTTGAGGTGGATGGGCTACAGCAGTAGAAGACCATACCATGTGCCACTCCTATCTGCTAAGAACAGGAAACTGAGGCTACAATTCACACAGACCCATGAAAAATGGACAATAGAAATTTAGAAAGACATTTGGTCTGATGAATCTGAATTCCTGATGTGACATTCCGATTATAGGGTCAGAATGTGGAGTCTACAACATGAAAGCATGGATCCATCATGCCTTGTATTAATGATTCAGGCTGGTTGTGGTGGTCTAATGGTGTGGGTGAGTATTGTTGCCACACCACAGCCTACCTGAGTATTGTTGCTGACCATGTCCATCCCTTTATGACCACAATGTACCCAACTTCTGATGGCTACTTTCAGCAGGATAATGCGCCATGTCATAAAGCTGGAATCATCTCAGACTGAACATGACAATGAGTTCACTGTACTAAAATGGCCTCCACAGTCACCAGACCTCAATCCAATAGAGCATCTTTGGGATGTGGTGGAACAGGAGATTCGCATCATGGATGTGCAGCCGACAAATCTGCGCTGTGTGATGCCATCATGTCAATATGGACCAAACTCTCTGAGGAATGCTTCCAGCACCTTGTTAAAAAACAGGTCCATACGGGTTCTTTTATTTTGAAAGTTACACATCTGCAAAAAACTAAATCAAACACACACTGTAAGATAAAACGACAACAAAAAAATTGTAATATTCTAGCAGCTAAGATATCAATAAATAACTCTAAAATAACAGAGAATACATATTTCATAATTACTTTCTGTAGCTAAAATTGTTAAATTGTAAAAGTTTAAAAATGTATTTATTTGTTTTCTATATGTATTAGCCTTTTAATGACTAACAGTATACCCACTTATAAAACTTAAAAGTAAAAGTCTTATGAAAAAGGTCTTAATTGCTAAATGTGCATGTTATAAATTGGGTTTAATCATATAATTTTATGTAAAGGTTTTTTTTTTTTTTATGTTAATGCGTTAAATATCACTGATACAAGTGCAACTATATGTTGTTTTACACTAGACATGTTAATCCACAAGATATTCTTGTAGTTTTATAGAAATCTATTTTTCATAAAAATTCCCTTCTCACCCTTCCATGGGTGGTCTCATCCACTTTCCAAGCTCGGGTCCTCTACCAGAGGCCAGGGAGCTTGAGGGTTCTGCGCAGTATCCTTGCTGTTCCAAGGACTGCGCTTTTCTGAACTGAGATGTCTGATGTTTTTCCAGGGATCTGTTGTAGCCACTCCTCCAGTTTGGGGGTCACTGCCCCGAGTGCTCCGATCACCACAGGCACCACTGTCGCCTTCACCTTTCAAGCCTTCTCCAGCTCTTCTCTGAGCCCTTGATATTTTTCCAGTAGACTTAAGGGAGTCAAATCTGGTTTCAAACTCTTCAATTAACCCCCTGAGTAACTCTGCCTTATCTCTGTCAGCATCAGCATTAGATTGTATTGTGGTCTCCAGCATCCAGCATTTGAATTGGCCAATGACAACCATGAGCTCATCCTTACACTCTCCAATGGTCCGCTTTTCTTTCTGAAATCTGATTGATGTGTTTTTTAAAATGTTGCCAATGTCAAGCATGTGTGATAGAAAGCATTCAAAACGCTCTGTGCATATGTGCTGCAAATCAGTCTTATCACTTGTAGCCAACTGAATTTTAATGGCTGGCAATAGTCTTGATATATTTATCAGCACGTCATGCCGCCATGCAGACCACCTAATATTATGAAATTTTCCCAATTTCACAAAGGCGATTCCATTTTCTTCACATATCTTCTGCAATGCAGCCGTTTTTTTTTTTTGCACCACCCTTCTGTAAATAAAACTGCAGCAGCCTGACAACAGACTGATTGAACGTCTTACAGTATGGAACCTGGCGATCTGATTTTGCGCAATTCTCCAGCGTGTGTGCAGTGCACAGAATGTGCACAAGAGACTCTCCAATCGCCACTAATCCCTTTAGTTTTGGTACAACACCGTTGTACACTCCGACGTTAACAGCTGCTCCATCTGAACACACGGCGACCAACTTTGTTGTCCAGTCATTCAAGCCTGCGTCACGAAACAGTTTCACAAGTCCGTCTGTGATTGCCTGTGCGGTTCGGTCGGCACCCAATCCAATCAATCCAAGGAAATCGGACGAAACCTCTCCATGGCTGGATACTGACACAATGTAGACGATTTCCTGTTCAGTTTTTGTAATGTCCTCTGACCCATCAAAGAGCAGCCCCCAAAACTGAGCAGCCTACTTTGCTCGTAGCTCACCACTGATAGCATGAGCAATGCACAGCATGATCCGTGTCCCCCCTTCACGTATATGATAAGCAGTTCCGACGTTTACTCCTAGTCGCTTCAGTAACGGAATATCCTCCGAAAATGATGACATGGGACGTATGTGTTTGGCTGCTGTTTACTGTTGTCTGTTTCTTTTTAGACATGTTTGACAAGTGTTTAATTTGATATCCACACTAGTTACCAACATTAGCCTAAACATACTAGCATTGGCAGCATGAAACCCCATGTGAAATATTTCGGGAGGGACGGTACCCTTACGAAAATTAACCATGGTTTTACCATGGGAAATACCGTGGTTTTACCATGGTTTTTTGGGTCATGGTTTACCATGGTTTTTTTGTGGTAACCATGGTTATACCATGGTTTTTTTGTGGTAACCATGGTTATACTATGGTTTTTATGTAGTAACCATGGTTCTACCATGGTTTTTGGAAGTACCATGAACCAACCATAGTAATACTATGGTATCCAAAAACCATGGTAGAACCATGGTTACTACATAAAAACCATAGTATAACCATGGTTACCACAAAAAAAACCATGGTTAACCATGGTTACCCAAAAAACCATGGTAAAACCACGGTATTTCCCATGGTAAAGCCATGGTTAATTTTCGTAAGGGTACGCAAGAGCGCTGCGGTGAATCACGAGCAGTACGCATCGCTCATTTTTGCTGCGCATGCATACCTGCGTACCAGTTATGTGCACCCCTGTATATATATATATATATATATGTGTGTGTGTGTGTTTTTTTACAGTATCTGAGAACCATGTCCAAGGCCAGGCCCCAAAAGTCTTTCTGAAAGTCATCAACAGCAGCTTCTGTTGGACCAAACGTCCTCGGACAAACTTGTGCTAGTTGTATAAAGTTTTGTGGAGCCTTTCTTAACTTCTTATCACTCAGACAGAGGTTGAGAGACGTTGGCCACCGAGGTCGTTCCGCTTCACAGGTAGATACAGCTGTGTAACTTCTGCATACCAATGAAAGGATGCACACTTCTTATTTATATCATAGAGCCAGGCTGAGTTTGTGTGTGTGCATTGTGTGTGTGTGTGTGTGTGTGTGTCTCTACGGGCCGAGCAGAATAAAACCAGACACATCACTGCTGAGATTCACTGATAAAGTGGTAGGATCTTAGTGGATTGAGCCAGAAGCTGAAAATGAATATAGGGCTCTACAAAAAAAAATTAAAATAAATGAAAATCAATAAAATAATGGAAAATAACATAATAATAATAATAAATCATAAAAAAAAAATACTTTTGGCTTTTTTATGATGAATTTTTTTTTTTCCACCAATAATATATTTTCATTCTTTTTTTTCAATAAAATATCTGAATATTCTTACAGTACTTATTTGTATGTGGTATTCCTCTATCCTTTATGTCAACTACATCTCAGATGGAAATACTTTACTTTCTACTCTATTACATTCATCTAATTAATATATTTTACTTTAATATTTATAGTACTGTACTTGAGTGTTTCTAATTATGCTACTTTATTCTCCAGGTCAACTACATTTCAGAGAAAAATAATCTACTTTCTTATACATTTATCTAAAGGCTTAGGTACTTTCAGATGACATGAAATAATGTATTCTATAATGCATTTCAATTATTACAGTATGTGTGCTGTTGTTGAGTATTTGTATGTGATGATACTTCCTCCAATCAACCACATAGGGAAACACCCTTTCTACTTCTACTTTCTACTCCACATATTTAGGTGAACCTTTAATTAATTACATATGTAGATTCAATACGGGCGACACGGTGGTGCGGTGGGTAGCACTGTTGCCTCACAGCAAGAAGGTCGCAGGTTCAAGACCGCCTTGGGCCTGGGTCTGGGGCCTTTCTGTGTGGAGTTTGCATGTTCTCCCCGTGTCTGCGTGGGTTTTCACCGGGTACTCCGGTTTCCTCCCACAGTCCAAAAACATGCTCAGGTTAATTGGTAAACTCTAAATTGCCCATAGGTGTGAGTGTGAGAGTGAATGGTGTGTGAATGGTGTGTGTGCCCCACGATTGGCTGGCGACCATCTGGGGTGTATCCCTGCCTCTCGCCTTAACGCGCTGGGATAGGCTCCAGCAGACCCCTGCGACCCCGAAAGGGAATAAGCGGGATAGACAATGGATGGATGGATGGATGGATTCAATACATTTTGTAATATATTATATATAATATATTATTTTAGAGTACTTATACTTAACTTGAGTATTTATATATAATGTTTCTTTATCCTTCAGGCTGACTACATTTCACAGATAAATATTATACTGCTCCACTGCATCTGAAGCTTTAGATGGTTTTTAGATTCATGATTTACCATAAAACAATATATTTTAATATTCTTACAGTTTATATTGTCAGCCTTTTTATGTTCTATGCTCTAAAGCATGTGATATATAATATGATGCAGTATTTTACTGCAAGTGTCTAAAATTGATGAACTACATCATTAAGATTCTCCCATTAGTGATACAAACAAATAAAAGACGTCAGGAATATGAAAGTGTGTTTAATGAGTATTTTATTTCTTTTACTTTTGATATGTTAAATACATTTTGCTGATAATGCCTAACTAACAGCTTGGATTCAGTACTTGTACTTAACTTACTTAGTGCGTTTCACTACTTTTTATCACCGCTCCTGGTTCATCATTGTGCCCTGAGGATTGGGATCTAACTCTCATGTGTCTTTAACGCAGGGTGCGGGCGGGGGGAGGGAGGCGGGGGGTGGGTGAGGGTGCGGGATGATGCGGGGAGGGGGGTGTGGGGCAGGCTGGTGGGGACGGACTCATGTGGCTCATGTGGAGTCCCCTCCAAGGCCGCTAGGCGCGTCTCTGCTCCATGAAAGCTGCCGAGAGAGACTGGGGAGAGGAGGAGGAAGAGGGGGAGGAGGAGGAGGGCTAGAGGAGGAGAGAGCAGAGCGAGAGGACGCTGTTTTATCAGCCAAGTACAGCCGGAATCGTGAGGAGCGGACGATGGGGGGAAAATCTCACTCTGGTGTCTTTCTTTTTCTCCAGCACCGCGTCATTAACATGTAACCGGCGCGCGTCAAAGACCCGGAGCATCATGTGGAGACTAAACCCTTCTTATTCTAGTTGTGACTCCAAAAAATGAACCAAAAAAAAAAGCAAAAAACATGTTGGATTAACTGCGGACTTGTTTTTGGACTAAAATGGGTTTTCCTTAATGTGTTTTCCGAGCCTGTTAAACGTTGGAACGCGTTTAATGTGAGTTTCTACCCTCTGGAGTGAAAAGTGCGCCAGATCCTATTTCCCAGGCTTATTTCCAACGATTGAGCGTCGAGATTTTTTATTTTTTCTTTGGAGGAGGGGGAGATATGTGGCTTTCGCGAGGAAGGATGCACCTTATCCTAACGGGACATAACGCGCACAGGAATATTGTCTGAGGTGGAATTGAGCAGCGGATGGGATCCTTCCATCATTTGCACGGTAAATACACATTGCCACTTTCCCCCCTGCTGCTGCATCGGGACAGGGACGTGTTGTGAGGCTTTGATACTTTCACCGGTCACACCGAGCGACGCAGCGGCGCTGATTCTCTTAGTTCGTGATTTACTTGTCAGAATTACAGAGGAGATGCCGCCGAGGACAAGTTGAAGTGGATGTGGAGATAATGAATGTGTGTGTGTGTGTGTGTTTTTCCTCCGCCTCCTCATCCTCCTCCACATGACGTTATTTCTGCTTCACAGAGCGAGGTTAGTGGTGAGGAGCGGGATTCCTGCTCTGATTCTGTTCCGTCTTGACACTTTGGGCTCTCCGCGCTGCTCCAAGCGCAAGGGACGCGCAGAGCTGCGCTGGGTAGATGTGCTGCTGCTGCTGCTGCTGCTGCTGCTGCTGCTGCTGTTAATGCTGCTGCTGCTGCTGCTGCTGAGGATGTTGCTGCACCTCCTCTCCATCCTCATCCTCCTCAGCCAGCAGCGAGCTGCGCAGAGCAGCCTCTGATGAGTATTAGTCTGCTGTAGAGATATATGAAAAATTAAACATCCGTCCGTCCGACGTTTAGCCTGCCACCTGCAGACTCCGTGTGTGTGTGTGTGTGTGTGTGTGTGCGCGCGCTCATGTGTCTGTGTGTGTGTGTGTGCGCGCGCGCGCTCGTGCGTGCGTGTGTGATTCTACATTAAACTGCTCAGCATGATCCTCGGTTAACGGAGGAAAAGTCCGGCTCCTTCAATCCTATCACATTAAGGAGTCAGTGGATATTAATACATGCAGGGTTTGACCAATAATCAGCTGATTGCTGGGGGTGAGGATGGAGGGGGAGGGTTCCGTGTGTGTGTGTGTGTGTATGTGCGGGCGCGCGCGTGTGTGCATGTGCATGCTGAATGGAGTCTCTCTATGCTCTCAACGATCCAGGAGGAGAAGGAAAGTTGCGCCCGTCGGCCGCTGCGGGAGCACCATCACCATATTTGAATGCGGTATTTGTGTGTGTGTGTGTGTGTGTGTGTGTGTGTGCGTGTGTGTGTCTGTGTACGCGCGCGTGTGTCTCTGTGTGTGTGAGTATTCGGAAGCTTTGTAGTGGATAAAGTCTTTAACGACATTAACCCTAGCACCTGCAGGTTCAGCAGGTCCTGGTTTGGTTTTTGTGGAGGGAGAGGAAAACTCAGATTAAGCTTTGCTCTCTGCAGAGGTGTTTGTCATGTCTTGTCAATGTGGGCAGAACAAAAACACACATCCACTCTTTTTTCTTTTGTTCGTATTTTAACTTCCTCCAGAAATCGGGAATAAAACAAAAATTGTCTGTGTCGTTTCAGATCACATCTCTGTTCATAGCGTTCACTTATTTTAAATTCATTCCCAAACTCCTGACACTTGTCCTCCTGACCTGAGCGATTTCAACCAATTGGATTATGACGTCCACCTGTCAACGAAGGAGTTTTAGCTGTTGCACACTCTAGAATATATATTCGTTTTCCATTCAAATTCCTCCATGGTTCGCCCTGCCTATACCGTTCATACCGGACATTTGTTATGATTTGGATGTTAGATCATCTCCCAAATTCTATTTTGGATGAACTTTACTTTTTTACCTTTGAAACAACCAGTTCTCCTGGACTGTGAAAACCCACCTTCCACAGGCAGAAGGATTTGACTCAGATGCATTGGTGGGATCCCGTAATTAACAAATCAGCGGCTCGTGGACATCCGGCGGCTGTGACATTAGCAGAATGCTCAGACTACAGAGTGAGACCCTGACTCACACACTCAGCCCTGGAGGTGCTGCACAAACACACCGGATCAAACAAAAGAAGGATTATTAAATGCACAAACAAGGAGCAGGCGAGCTGAGAGAGAGGCTGAGGAGGAAGAGGAATGGGAGTTGAACACACACACACACACACCGAACATGACGTAACACACACACACACACACACACATACACACACACACTAATGTCTCCAATAAAGAGAACCTGCAAGATCTGGATTAACAATCTGTCTCAGACCATTAGAGACGTTGCTCAATTCTTCGTCCTTATGTCTGTTTCTCACTGAGATTCAGTTTGATCCTCATCACATGGAGGAGGAAGAGGAGGAGGAGGAGGAGGAAGGGGGGAGACTACAACGGTTCACACCACTCAGTCCCAGAGGCTCTGATCTACATAGCTCAGCCCTGAAGAAAAACATCCACTCACCGCTAACTGCTGCCTGCGTCTTCTCCCGTCACGTCTCCTCCTCCTCTTCCTCTTCCTCTTCCTCTTCCTCGTCCTGCAACACGTTTCATTCCCCTGCATGTCAGGATCCCGCCATGCTGTCACGTACCTCCGACATAAGACCTGGACATTAAAAGGTCCCTGTTTACCATCTGCAGGAAAAGCGCCAGGCTTAGAGGGAAGTCCTCGCATCAGGATTTGACAGCAACATGTCAGAATTGTCCGTGCCATCTCTTCAAACCATCCACCAACCCACCACCTCCAGATATGGGTATTTATGTTTATTATGACTTATACAGAGGTCTCATTGTGTCTGTTTCACAATATTTAGGAGTTTTACAGAAGCACAAATGATGCCAATGCGTGTGCAACAGTGGTGCCATGAGCGTGAGAAAAAGGAAAAGGTTGGTCACCATGGGAATGAGAACGGCTTCTCTCCTCCTGCTTCTTCTACCGTTTCTATACATAGGAGGGAGCCAGTTGGTAAATTATAGATTCCTTGTGTTCCTGTCGTGACTCTGAAAGTTCCACCTAGTTCCCACATCGCCTGTTTTGTTTTTGAATTATTTCATCTAAGACTAGAAGGACAAAGACGGTTTCAAGGTCAGGAAAACACCAAACTATCATTTTGCCTCCATTGATACAGCTGAGAAAGTTTGATGATGACTATACATAGATTATGTGTATTGGGATAACTGCTTTTTTTTTTCTTCGACATTATATAATAGACATGTGTCTTTGTCCCTTATCGATTCAGTAAAAAATCTAGTATGCGAAAAGCTGTGCATAACAGGATCTGTGAAATTAGGGTAGAAACAAAGAGTAACAGCACAAACCTTTACTAAGGGCAGTGATTAACACTACTCATCAACACAATGGGCCTTTATTTCCCAAACTATTGAGATGGCTTCTAGCTGAACCACCAGCTGAGTTCTGTCAACAGACCAGAAGGAGCCACTATCAGTCACTAAAACAACCATTGGGCAAGTTTCCTAAGCAGCATTTAACTCAAGATGTAATTAATTCATCTTTAGCCAATTGTACATCTGCTACCATGAAAATCAGCACAGTACTTTAATTTCTGTAACCCAAAAACGCTTCATGGAAATGACAAAATGTCAACACTACCGAGGGTTGTTGCGACAATGACGTGAATTGACGTGGTTGATTGCAGTTTGCGCATTATCGCAATCAAGATAATCTCTCTTTAACCGTAATCTACATTAATATTCAGCATTTTTTCAACCTGATCATTAACAGGTATTTATTAAGTCTGTGTTTAGACACGAGGGCTTGATGGAGTGAACGCTGAAGGTTGAAAATTTGCAGCTGACTTATTATCAGTAGGATGTGAGCTTGATCCTGAAAATGCATTTTCAGGGTTAAATGGAGAGTGTGGAACATTGAATCAATGGCGTAGAAACAATGCTGAATGTACCATATTTTGTAAAGATCCAATTACACTGTAATCATGGCAGTGAAGAAACAATTACTATATTTACACATAAATCTTTCTGCACTGAGACAGCAGAAAATAAAGAGGTATTGACAGAGAAACAGAGGCCACAAGTGCTTTCACCAGGCCAATCTCTACTTTATTTGAGAGAAACATTTTTATTTTATATATATTTTTTGTTTCCTTTCATGTTTCATCAGTTGTGGAAATTGAAAACAGATCCAGTTCTGAATGGATTAAAAAAGAGAAACCATAATTGATCAACAACAGCATGAACAAGCTCTGTCAGGCACACTGAAACAGTAACCAGCGGAGGACGAGTCTGTATAGAATATAATCCAAGAGCAGAATCCTGTAGTGAACATGGGTTTATTTTAGGTGTTTCACGGCCACTTTTTCCATTACTCAGCAGACAGGCTGTTTGCTGCACTTCACTGTAGCTAGTGTTTGTCTGTTGGGTTTGTTTGTGGAGTCATTGTTGGCCCAGTGGTGATAAAACAGCAGTGACAGGATGATGTAATATTATGTAATGGATATGTGTGCCATCGTACTGTGGAACTGCAGAAGTGAAGCACTGAAAATCTATACTCAATTAAAAGTTAAAAGTTAACAAGTTCTAGTTTCTCACAAAAAGCAAAAATGTACAAGATTAACACAGCAATGACGTGTTATTTTTATTTTTTTCTCCTAATTCTCATTCTTTTTTTTTCTGAATGCACCATTATGTAATTAAAGTTCAACACTGGATCTATTTTTTTAATCAACAGAACTGGCTTCAAACTTTGAGTTTTGATTTTAAGGAACTTTGTTGCATTCAGTATCCTCACAAGTGACAAGATAAAAGTTATATCACCTGCTGTGGCGTCTGAGGGTCTGGCTTGAAAGTTTTAAGCAAAGAGAAAAAAGTCAAAATTTATTTAAAAATTAAAATAAAAAAAATGTTTTCATTTATTTGTTTTGAATATTCAACTAACCATAAAATTAACTCATTTTATTTGGAATCTTAATTCATGGTTATGAAATCACAAATAACGGTCCTGATCTAAAACCCCTTAAAAATGCAGATTTATCCATTGAAGGGTGTTGTTATTTTTAAAAGAGGAGACATTTCATTTTATTCACAAACACTTCTGTGAATTGAATTGTTTGACACTAAACATAATTGTATGGCACAATAGCAGATTTTACTTTCTGTAACCGTTGGCCACCTTATATCAATCAATCATGATGAAAACATCACAGATTTTGCTGGCGAGATGTAACTCGGGGAAAAAAAAAACATGCTAATTGGTTTCACCATTAGTAGTGAAATCCATGCAGCCCAGAAGCCAAACCTTTGTTGGAGGAAAAAAAAATCTGTTTAGTAATTCTAATGGCGTGATTCCTTTGAACAGGACAAGAGGAGCATATAGAAACATACACGCCAAGCTCATCCATATGCAAATCAGGCGTTATTTAGCTCCGTCTGTGTTAATGACAGCCAGCGAACCCTCCTGTTGGTGTTTAGCTGCTTTGTGCTGTATGTGCAGCCCTTCTAAAAACAAGCAAAGCTTTCCCCCCGCTTCTATTGTCTCGCCTATATTGTGCTCCGACGTTTTTGGCTGTGTGTCCAAATTACTGCTTCTGCTGCTGTTTTTTTTTTTTTTTTTAATTACCGGATTGTTTAATTACAACAAATTAATTAAAACAAACAACTTGCATACTTGTGACAATAACAATCATAAAAACAGCCTTTTTTTATTCTTACAATACAGGTCAAAGTTTTAATTTCATATGGAATCTGATTGTTTCTCTGGCTTACAATGATAAATAGGGATAGTTCTACCAAATAAACAAGTAACTTTGCACTGACTTACACTGATAAAAATAATCATCTGTTTATGAATGTGAAATTATATAAATTTATAACTTACTATACTATCTATAAGCAGTAGTGTATACAGCAGGGGTGTAGCCTAATGAGGAATAAGAGGGTATATAAGGACTGACTATATGCATACAGAATAACATTAGGGCCAATGAAAAAAAAGAAAAAAAGTGGGCATTTTTTAAATATATTTAAAATTATTATTTTTTTTCAATGTAGAGGTGGGGGATATGTCTAGAATTCATCTTGAAGGTCAGAATTCTGAGTTTTTCTTAGAATTCTGAGATTAGAGTCAACATTCTAACATCTTTTCTCCAATAATTAAAAACGGTCAGATTGTTGTTGTCCCTGTGGCTTTAATAGTCCATGGAGATGCAATATAGAGAATTCAGTTTTACTTTCATCAATCTTTTTAATCTAAGATCATATTTAGTGTGATTTGAGTTCACTGTATAATTTTGTAATTTTCTTCCAGAAATATTCTGTAATAATATGGCTTGATGTTTGGAGCCAATGGATTCCATGCATGTTACAGGGATGACAGGATGTTATAGGTCACCCTTTCCTAAGCAGAGCAGACAGACAGAATTTTATTAATCATCCATTCTGCAGAACAGACAGTATGTTATATGGTTGTCCTTCCCGTAGCCGAACAGACAGACAGGATGTTATAGGTCATCCTTCCTGCAGCAGAACAGACAGACAGGATGTTATAGGTTGTCCTTCCTGCAGCAGAACAGACAGACAGGATGTTATAGGTTGTCCTTCCTGCAGCTGAACAGACAGACAGGATGTTATAGGTCATCCTTCCTGCAGCAGAACAGACAGACAGGATGTTATAGGTTGTCCTTTCTGCAGCAGAACAGACAGACAGGATGTTATAGGTCATCCTTCTCACAGCAGAACAGACAGACAGGATGTTATAGGTCATCCTTCCCACAGTACAACAGACAGACAGGATGCTATAGGTTGTCCTTCTCACAGCAGAACAAACAGACTGGAGCTTTTAAGTCCTTTCTGCAGAACGACAGACAGGACGGACTCGGCTAGTGTTGTGGGACAGAGTAGCGTCTGTGGTGCAGAATAACTCGGCGTCTGGGGATGACGACACTTGTTGAGGCTCCTGGCAACGTCAGACATGTCATCTGCTCTGTGTCCGGACACTTCTGTGCTCACTGATGCGCACGTGTAAGCGTTGGTTAGTGTGATCTGCATGCTGTGATTCACCAGGACATGATAGGGAGAAAGGAGGACGACGAGGAACTTAGTGTCCTGGAAGGTCTCCTTCTTCTTCTTGTGCTATGTCTTCTTCTTCTTCTTCACACTGATTCATCGGTATTAACGTCATTAAAGATAGATAGATGAAAGATATTTTTTATTCACAGCCAGACTTTGCTGCAACACAAATACTTCTACACAATTGATTTAAGGACGTTTACCAGTTATTATTCTGTACTTTAAGTAAGATTTTAACTTTATGTCATGGAGTTTTCTATTTTTATTTCTGAGTGACTCTTCCAGCACTGAGCACAGCATCTTTGTGCTGATTCAGAGAAGTTCATCAGTATTTGTTACAGTGGAGGGTTTTAGTATTATTCGGTTTAAAACCTAATGGCCACTTTCCTTGATCTTCAATCACCGCTCTGTTTAGCCAATTACATGAGTGGTTGGTTGGTTTCAAACAGCTCTGATTCAGAAAAACTCTGCTCAAATAGCACAGATTAAATCCTCTCATAGTTGTTGACTCCACATTTTGTGCTTTGTGCTGCATGATGAAATGTTTTAGGGATTGTTTCATCCTTGTTCCTCGTTGCTTTTCCGCCCAGCAGGAGGTTTCTCTATAGTGCGTTATTTAAAGGGCAAGTGTGTTCGTTCTCTTCTTTTTCTTTATTTTATTTTTTTTTAAAGGGCCCCACACTCAGTCAGTGGTGGTGAAGTCGGCTCCATCTATGATCCGTTTGTCTTCTGGATTTTTTAGCCTTTCTGTTCAGCATGGTGTATGTGCAGTTAGTTTCTACATTTAGCTGTTCAAAGAAACTCTGAGCAGGTTTTGTGACATCACAGATAGTTTAGAAGTCAATCCTGGTCCAGTATCAATGGTGGAAAGTACCCAAGTACATTTACTCAAATGCAATGTTGAGGTACTTGTACTTTACTTGAGTATTTCTATGAATATTGTCTGGAGGAGATATTAAAATTACAAAATATATTAGGATTAATAGTAAAACTTACCATACATAACTGGTTAATAAATTATTATTTGAAATGTAGTGTGAGAAGGTGATGACCCCTCCCCTTCTCGCCTGTTTGGTCCACCTGGTGCGAGGTGGATTTTTCCTGTTGCCGTTAGCATGTACTGCGGTTGTTTTGTTTTGTACCACCGTCAATATACCGCATTGTTTTCACTAAGTTCCGCTGCCTCTTTTCTCTACTTCTTCCGGTTGCCCTGATCCCTTTTTGTTGGGAGGTCACTTGGTCGCCCATATGTAGATAATACCTATTTCACTATGTTAATTGTTAATAATAAATACAGTTTTTTATTTGCCATTATAAAGTTGCAGCTGGTAACACTTCATCAAATGGTTATTTAATAGTTTGTAAAGCATATATATATTACATAATTAAACATTAGATAACATTTTTCATCATTTTTCAACACAACACAACACGGCAAACAGCCAACCGATGAATAGATCATGAAAATCCTCAGCTGCACCTCGAGGATCATGGATCTTGGAAACATTTTGTGTTTTCCCCATACGCCGAGTCTCGCTGCAGCCAACGCAGTGCTGAGAACATCAGTCAAAGTGCAGCGGGAGCAGCACAACTTTCATTTGCTTCTCAAAGTGCTCGCCACAGTGTCTGCTTTGCAAATGGTTCCTGACAGAAAGGTCTATAGAGAGTAATGGGAATCTCTTTTTCTTGCTTAGTTTGCTGAGTGACCACAGCTGAATGAGCTGAGCTGGTTGTATTTGCATGGATCGCAGGACACAATGCGTGAAATAAAGTTTTGCAATTTCACACAAAACTATCAGCTCAGTGTTACAGTCAGAACACAAAATACAGGCCTAAAGACGAAATGTATCTATATCAATATATAGTGTGTGATATTGGAAATCTTAAGCAACATGAACACAAAATGCAAGTTTTAAATGAAGGCATTTATTATTAAGGGAAAAAAAATCCAAACATACATGGCCCTGTGTGATTGAAAAGTGATTGTCCCTACTGTTAAAACATACCTGTAGTAGCAACGCCAGGCCTGATTACTGCTGCAGCTGTTCTCATTCTAGAAGTCATTGGGAAAGGACCTGCCTGATAAAGTCTCATCTCACCTTCTCCCACTTTCCCGAGGTTGGTTCTTGGGGGCAGCAGCTTCAGCAGAAAGCTTCCATCTCTCTGGCCACTTCATCCAGGTCCTCCAGGGGAACCCTAAGGTGTTCCCAGACCAGCTGAGTCCAATTGTATCTAGAAAATAAGAAAAGATGCATTTCAGAAAGAAAACATCATACCAAGCTGAAACCAACTTGTGTTCCGCAGCAGGACAATGATCCAAAACACAGCAGCAAGTCCACCTTTGAATGGCTGAAGGGAAAACTAAATGAAGACTTTGGAGTGACCTATTCAATTGCACTTTGATGTTGTTGTGTCATTCTCTGGAACTCTCCAATGTGGCTTAATTACAAAAATTCTGCAAAGAGGAGTGGGACAACATTTCCCTAAAGCTCTGTAAGAAACTCATTGACTTAATTTATCACAAACAATTGATTACAGTTGTTGCCCGAGGACCCAACCTGTTTTTAGGTTTAAGGGGGAATCACTTTAATTTAAATGTTGTGTTATATGCAAATATCATTATAAAAATATACAACTATTCAAATTTCTTTGATGATCTGAAATATTTAATTGTGACCAACATAACATAACAAAAAACAATAAGAAATCAGGACAGGGCAGGGAATAGTTTTGCACACAACTGCGTTTATGAGATCATCTACTGTTAAAGCTGTGCAGCTCCATACATGTTTGCATTTGAAAATGCTTTATATATAATAACATAATTGAGTTTATTTGCTTAGAAACTGTAGTCAGCTGAAGAACGATGTGTTTGAGATGCTACAAATAGCAACCTCTGACTTCAGCCAACTGCCATCTGCCTCCTGTTGAACCACTTATATTACAACATTTGGCCTAAAACGTGTCCACCTATTTTTAAGCTGCTTTAAAAAGTAGTGGAAGTGTAGGATTAATGCATTGAGTAAAGCAAAAGATGTGACAAAGCGCAATGAAGAAATGATGTACTACATGACAAATTTCCATCACATTTCTACATTAATCACAATTTGAGGGGTTTTTTTGCAGTGAGAAGCAGCCAGAGAACTACCAGTTAAGCTTTGCTTTGGCAGGCAGATCTTGTCTTAAAGCAACGTTTTCCTGTAAAGACAACATGGAACAATTAGTCAGGTTCACTGTGTGATTCTGCGGAGGTTTCCTTTGGATTTGTAAACCTGTACATTTTAAAAAATCTTTTTGAATTCAATATTTCCAAACCTCAAAGGCCACAGTCATAAATCTGGTACTTGGCGAAAGGTACAACTTGCCAGAAAAATGTAGTGCTTATAAGAATGTGAATATGACCTAGATGTGCATAGACATGCAACTGAAAGAACAATTTTGATTTATGCTTATGCATAATTCAAGGTTATAAGGCTGTAAGGTTGTACTAGCCTCATATTTTTTCTGGGTAACAACTACATATTTTTTGGATTCTTCAACACTCCAAAAAAATAGAAAAAAAAGGATTGTCTATAGATTAAGACTGTTTATTGAGTAGTTAGGGAGTTCAGGGGTCGAGGTAAAAGAAGGCCTACATTTTCTGGATTTTCAAAATGGCCAACAAGTGGGTGTCAAATGCCAACAATGTTTTCTGGTTTCCTAAGGCCCAAAGATGCAAAACATTTTTATAGATTTACAAATCCTGACAAATCCCCCACATGTTTTAACATAGTGAATCTGACTAAATAAACATAGTTTTAATTCATATAGAAGAGGAGTCAGTGATTTTTTTTTTTGTTTTTATTGAAGAAGAAGAAATGCATTGCCTTAAGGTTTGTGTTTGTCCCAGTTTCAGAGTAAAAGATTGATGAGAGAAAACATCCTATTTAAACCATTTTAATGTTATATTGTTACACTCGATATATGTTTTCAAAGGCAAGATAAGAGTATATTTGTAGAGGTAATAGAAATATATGTATAAAATCCCCTTTTGAGTTTTTCATAATAATCAAAATAAACAAATAAAAAAATACATACTTTCATACTTCTAGGCTTTTTTCTGATAGAGAAAAGTATTTTTTTCAGGATTACTATAACAGGTAATTTCATTAGGAGTTTGGGTAGGGATTTTTCTGATTTTCAATTGTTTAAAATACAATTGTATGACACCATACTATTAGCACACAAAAGCAGATATTTTCAATAGTAAATTCTATTAACAGAACTGACATCACCCATTACACAAACTTTAGGACCAGAGATTTTAATACTTCAGAGATTATTCTGATATTGTTATTTTTCCATGTTAGTATAAAGATGCAACATTGTGAATATTTTCAGAATTCTCTGTACATGAGTGATCACTAAGAAAACTGTGGACTTTAGATCAGGCTTTTTATATATTTCTGGGTTTCATAAGGTCACCAGCGCTGACTTCGCGTCTCCACCTCCCGGCTGCTTACATGCAAAAAGAAAAGGCCTCCAGCCTCCTCTTCTGTTCTCGTGTCCCTGAGAGCGTCGCTTCTAATGGCTTTGAATCCTTTCACACATTTGTCAGCTGAAAGCTCACCTGAGGATGAACAGAACAGACCGTGCTGACAGCCTGAGAGGCTGTTAGCTTACACGCCTCTGTGTGTGTGTGTGTGTCAGTGTGAAAGCACGTGCGTGCCGGGAAGTGTGACTGTGTGTGTGTGTGTGTGTGTGTTTATATGTGTGTGTGCAGCCTGCATCACGGAGACTCCGGGTTCCTGGAGACTACAAGTGGAGCAGCATTAATGAAGTGTCCTGCCAAGACTTTCTGTCCCCCTCCTGCTCTCCGTGTTTGACCAGATAATCTCACTTAAATTCACTCCCCTGAACCCGTCACATATCGCCTGACGGGCAGAGGTGTCAAGTGACTAAGTAGAAATACCTGTCACCTTACCCAAGAAGAAACTTTTTATATCTATGCTTTAAAAAGCCACCTTTTTACTTATACTTTTTACATTTTCTAGCAATTATCTGTAATTTCTACTCTTTACATAAAAAAATACTCTTCATTATGGCTTGTTTTCATGACATTTTCAAAAAGTGTATAATAAATAAAGCGTAGTAGTATAATTTTTATTTTTTTTTTATTTTTTATATACAACACCAGTGAGTGTGTAGCATGTAAAATGTAGGAGGCAATACGAGCAATTAGCTTCACCACCTTCTCCTCCTCCACAAAACAAAGTATAAAGAATACATGAAACTGAGATCTGCGTCAGTTTCATGTATTCTCATGTTTTGCTGCAACGCAAAACATGAGTCACACGTCACTAAAAGACACATTTGCTAAGGCAATGACAAGAAAAGCAATTCTAAGCCAATGTACCGCAGTAATTATTCTCTAAATTATCACAAAATGTGGTTTACACCCAGCCATGCACGAAAAATATACAGTCAAATCCTTTTAAACTGATATCATTTTGAAATATACTGTGATATCAATTTTTGGTCACATCGCCCAGCTCTACTTATAACCAATCCAGCCCTTTTTCACTGTTAAAATACCTTTAATGGGACAAAACACATAAAAAAATGGTTTCTCTTGCCAAAAAGTGATAAATGCTCATACATTGGGAGATAAAAGTTGAGTTCCAAGCTACAACTTCTATAGAAGTACTTTTAAACCCTCGTACTTATAATTCTGCCTGAGTAATGAATGTGCAGACTTGTGCTGACGGCAGGTTCTCTGCCCGGTTTCAATATTTCTGTGCTTCCAGTGGAACCAACAGAAACTCCCGTGAATCCAGAGGTTAAAATTTAAACACACAGAAACTCCTGGAAGTCCTCAGGTACCGTTTGGCCAATGGTTCCACTTCTGCGCATGAACTCCTCTTCTGCATGTAACCACGGCAACTGCAACCTGCTCAAACATGATGGATTAATACTGTGCAGAATGCAAACTTTTCCAATCAGGAAATAATAATCCTTCTTCTCCTGCAGATTATGCATATTCACTTGCATTTTGGATTAAATTCAGTAGTCCCATGTGGATAAGAGCCTTCGTCAAAAACCTATTTGCAGGTTGCATAGCGACGAGTTAATGTTTCTGGCTATTTAACATTAATAATTGTAATACGACAACGATAGATGCAGAGCAAATTTAGTTTTAGTGGATTTTCCTTTCCTACACTTGGCTTCATGTCAGCTGCTTTAACACCAAATGCAACAGGGCAGCAGCTTCCTTCAGGCTGTGTGGAGGCGTGGATTATTTATGCTTTAAAACGTAGCAGCTGTGAAACAATCTGTAAATAATGCAACTAGTCAAAAGTTCCATCATAGTAGTTTAATGTTTGCTCAGCCAGATGGGCTGAGGAGTCTAACCCGGCTCAAGTTTTTTTTTTTCCCTTTTTTTTCGATTTTTAAAATTTAGTTTGATTTTATTAGTTTAGAAAAAAGACTTACAAGATGAGGAATTACATTAAAAGATCATAAACATAAGTAAAAAAGACAAAAATATTATTTTAGATTAAAAAGAAGATGAACATATGAGGTAAAATGAGAAGTTTTCATCGTTTGTCACTAACCCACATGTATACTTAAGTTTCTTTAGGTTAGAGTATTTATAGAATTATTTTGTGTAGTTGTGTAGTATTCCATCTTGGATAATAAAAAATAATAAATAAATAAATGAATAAATAAATAAATAAATAAATAAATAAATAAATAAATAAATAAATAAATAAATAAATAAATAAATAAATAAATAAATAAATAAATAAATAAATAAATAAATAAATAAATACAAATTATAATTATAGATACATAACCTTCTACGATATCTTAAACTCAACTTGTACTGTCCTGTTGCTTCATACAAGGAACATACATGTTCTTCTTCTAGCGTTTGTTTGCAGTTTCCCCACAGACTGATGGGCACATGCTTACATGCTAATATTATTATTCCATATTTTGAATGTCAAGTGTTTTTCTTGCTTTAAATACTACTATTGCTGTTCTAACCTTTGCTAAATCCATAAATTTCCACATTCGTGGTTTTAAAACCTGAAGGAATGCAGGGTGTATGAGTGAGCGCAGAGATCGTGTGTGTTGTCTTGTGGAGGCCAACCTGAGTCCCGGGGGGATCCGGCTGCCACCGTGGCAGCGCTGAAAGCCGCTTTCACGCCAACCACTGTTTCCCCCGTTGACCCTCCTGGCAACCAGGCACCGAATGTCTGCCAGGTGAACCGAACGCGGAAGGAAGCGCCGGGCTCCTCCGCCGCCCACGTGGAATCCACCGCCACTCGCTCGCTCTCCCCCGCTTGGTTAACGCTACGGTGCTCACAGTGCCAGCTTGCTTAGTATGGACACCCACCCACTAACTGTGTGACTGAGAGGAAATATCCACACATCGATCCTGCTCAGCCAGCTGATAGAATGGAGTGGAGTGCACGCAGATTGGGGCTTAATGCACTCATCCTTGGTGTGAGCTTATGGGGCCAACACACTGCATGTGTGTGTGTGTATGAGTGAAAATATCTTGCTTTTGGTACAATTTTTCCAATATTGAGTGGAAAATAACTTGAAATTCCTACAATGGCTGGTAAATTTGCATATTTCAAATTTTTTTTTTAATGATTAAAAAAAAAATTGAAATCCAAAGTCAAAAAGTATGAGACTAAAAAGTCACAAATATGAGATACAAGGGACAAGTATAAGGTAAACATACAATTATAACTATAATAACTAAAACATATTTAATACTAGAATGAAAAATTACAAAATAAAATGTCACAAATATGATATGGAATGAAAAAAAGGCAAAATATGAAATTAAAAGATGAATGTGCAATAAAAAGATAAATATATGAGATAAAAAGACACTATATTAAAAAAAAAGTTAAACTATTTTTTTAAACATTACAATTTCTGCAAAAAATTGTTTGTTTATGGATTTATTTATTTTTCTCCATAATAATAATAGTAATAATAATAATAATAATATAAAATCTTTATAAATTCTTTATATAAAATCTTTCATACATAGTGATGCAGCATAAAATGCTTTACATGCACCAACCCCAGCACACACACACACACACACACACACACACACACTTGCACAGTTGCCCTTTACAGAGACACGCACACACACACGCATGCACACACACAAACAAACTTGATCTTAAAAATATGTGGCTGAACCCAGAGGATCAAGGTCAGGAAACTTTGTTAATGTAGTGAAAAACGCTGAAAATTGTGTGTGTATCTATCTCTAAAAATGGATCCTCGCGCCGCTGACGTGACGTGTCGTGGTGCTACAGGCCTGCTGCTGGCCTCCTGTTGGCCCGCATGGGCTCATCCTGAGGATGTTGGTGTCTTGATTTTATTATTAAACTGTTATTCTGCAGATCGAGCATGTGCAAACGTCTCTGACAAAGGCGGAGGATGAGAAGTAGGTGAAGAGAGGGTGAGGAGCAGGATGGGGAAAAGCAATCTGACACATCCTCTCAGTGCTTGTATACCTTCCTGCTCCTCCGGCGAGCATGTGTGTGTGTGTGTAAGGGGTGGGGATATGTGTATAAAGCGCTGGAGGCGCCGTGCTGGAGTTTAACTATGTTCGTGGGAGCCGAGGGCTCAAAGCTCACTGATGTAGACTGACAGGCTAGAACACAGGCTGCGTTCCCCGCTCATCAGCTTCCAGACGGACAGTTAACAGTCCACAGACAGCGCACACACACACACACACACACACACACACAGTTTTATCTTACAGCTACAACTCCTGACTTGTCTCTCTTTCAATGGTCTTTCTATTATTGCTGAAACATGAGTACCAGTCAACTTGTATCGAGAAACTGTCTCACGGCTCAAACATGGGCAGAAAACTAAAGCCGAACATGAATCAATAATATAAACAAGATAGTGGATAAACTGACATGTTCTCTGTGCTTCTGCTTTCGCTATTCAATGGTTCATCACTTCATGTCGTTTCTAGTGTCCTGTAATGTAGACGCCAGCATCAGGAGGTGATGCTGACAGCTGCTGTCGCTTGATTTTTTAAACTACCACGTTTCCTTATCTGAGCAATCAGTGAGCTCTGTGAGAAACGCTGAGTCCAGTTGTGTTGGAGAGCTTCATTTCAGGATCTTTGATGATCAGACGACTTGCTGAATCACGCCCCAAAAGCCGCCCTCTGCTGCACATCTGTGTCTGCAGCTGGAGCGACACTCTCTGTGGTGACTGCTCCTGACCTGAGCTGAACACACAACATGCAAAAATTCCTGCATGTTCGCAGTCTGCAGGTTAATTATATGATAAGAATTAAGGAGGCATGGGAAAGAGTCACGTTTTGTGAACAAGGCAATGAACCCATCAGTGTGTCCACCTGTTAACCAATGCTGTAAAACCCTGGAATTATCACTCTGAGACAAGTCTTTACAAACATGTATCTTTTATTGGCAGAATCAATAAGATCATTGTGTTAAAAATAAACAAATATACAGAGAACAAGCACATATGTTTCATATATGACAGCAGACAGTGCAAAAATTCGGATGTCTGGGTCTTTTCTAGGAAAGGAAACTATTCTTTATAGCTTGGTGGTAGTATTTGAATCTCCACCAGGTTTTAAAGACTCAGTTTTGCTGTTAGTATCTTGTTTTTGCTCGTGTATCGTTCTATTTTGTGGTTTGTCGGGACTTAATCTGATATTTGACACCGACCCTTTAAATTCCAATTTCAAGTGGGACCTCAGGTCATCAAGCTGCTTCCAGAAGTTACTAAAGTTTTTAAATGGAACAAACATACTCGGTACATACATACTGTGTGTTACTGTTTCCTTCCAAAGAACTAAACAAATGACATGTGGCATCGTTTAATCTATTGTTAATAGTGAAGTTCTTATTTGCACTGTAAAGAAACACAGTATGTTATTCCAGTTTAAAGATTCCTCTTCAACAGAGCAGAGGGTTTTACGCGCTTTATTTCCACAAGAAGAGCCAATATTGTATTGCCCGAAGACCTGGGAGATGAAAACGTGTGCTGAGGATGCACATAAACATGCAGGATTTAAAATAATATTAGGCCTTCCATCAGCTGTTTAGTCTGCATGTAATAAAGCGACGCTGCCTGCTGCTACTGAGAGAAATGAGCTCGGTTTTACTGTCTCCATAAAGACTGAAGTGGTTGTAGAACATGGCTGCTGCTCACGGCGCAGCAGCGTCTGCCGTTAAATCTGTTACCTGGAGCTACCTCCGTGCCCTTTTCTTTTATATGGCTCCTTCAGCTCTGACCTGGAGCTGCACGGATCCATGGGAGGGTTCCCAACGGGCTGCTTGACTAATTATTTATTGTACTGTAGTGTCCTTTAAATCCACTTTTTATCCACATTCCCCTCTTGCAAATACATTATTTGGCAATGAACAGCATCCAGATTCAAAGTGATGGTTTATGGTTATATTTGCATTTACTTTACACTACTTTATGTGTGCGGTATTGTGATTAATGTTAATGGAAAGTTGAAGGTGAATTTACCTACTAAATATCATAATTTTTGTGTTATCTGTAAGTCTGTGTTGTATCAGGCAGGCATGATTTCTTCTTTAGTAGTTTGGTAGACTTTAGCAGGCCAGATATGGTTCTGGTGGAATAGAAAAAAAGCTTTACTCAAATGAAACAGGCAAGTTAAACATTTTCTCTTTTTTTCTTTTTCTTTTTCTTCCTTTTTCTTTTTTTCTCACAGATTTTCTGTGAGAAAAAAAATAACACAACAGCCCAATGAAGATGCCCTGTCATCTCCTTCATGGATTTAACTCATAAAGACAACTTCAATACATCATCATGAACCCCTGTAGATGTGGGAGCTCGATTCTTTTCCATTTATAGTAAAATGTCCCGTGGATGAACTCAGCTCAGTTAAATAGGAAATAAATTATATGACAGTCGGCCTCGCTTCTTCTTTACTGGATCAAGTTTATTATGAACAATTGATAGTGTGTGGGGCTATGTTCAGAGTGCAGGGCTTTGTGCACATTTCCAATTAAATGCGACTTGTATGTGATCTCCAGTGTGAACTTTAAATGCTTTAAAAGTGCCCCGCTGGAGCATTGGTGGACACGATGACGTCATGCAACGACTGCATAGATGCAGTGGGGCAAAAAAAGTCTTTAGTCAGCTATGAATTGTGCAGGGCAACTTTTTCTAAGCTTATGAGAGACATAATGGGGGGACAGAATCCAGGGGATCACAAGGGAGGTTATTTAATCAATTAATTGATAAATTCTATGGTAAGATAAGTATTTGATCACTTACAAACATGCAAGATTTCTGGCTATCACAGATGTACAACTTCTTCTTTAAGAGGCTCCTCTGTCCTGGCACCTGTTACTCATTTTCAGTATAAAATACACATGTCTGCAACCTCAAGCAGTCACACTCCAAACTTCAATATGGTCAAGACCAATTAGAGCAATTATGAAAAAATGGAACACATAAAAGACGACTGTCAAACTCCATTAATCTGGGGCTCCACACAAGATCTCCCCCTGTGAGATCAAAATCATCCTAATAATAGTGAGAAAAAATCCCAGAACCACATAGGGGACCTAGTGAATGACCAGAGAGCTGAGACCAAAATAACAAAGGCTACCATCAGTAAGACCCTACACTGCCAGGGACTTAAATCCAGGGGTGCCAGATGTGTATCTCCAGGCTCATGTGAAGGTTGCTAGAAAGAATTTGGATGATCCAGAATAGAATTGGTGGAATATCATATGGTCAGACGAAACCAACATAGAACTTCTCTCAACTTGTTATATTTAAAGATATATTGATATTGAATTTTTGTTTTTGACAAAACGCTATTTTTTACATTTTATCTTTCATAGTTGAGTTCTATCTATAATGAAAATTACAGGCTCTCTCATCTTTTTAGGTGGGGGCACTTGCATAATTGGTTCCTGAATATGTATTTTTTTGCCCCACTATGCAGGCACAGAGTATCTTGTGATTTTAAAGTTGTGGTCCTACTGGAGCCTGCACATTTTTGTTTGAAGAAGGAGATTAAGGAAGAAAAGAGCAAGGTTTTTGGCCATGGACTTTGTTTTCTTCCCGCTTACGCAGAATAGTGACATTCACACACACATACATAGGGGGCAAAAAAATCTTATTCGGGTAATTTAATATAAGAAGCTACTCATGTAGTTCTTTATATTTGAACATTTTCACTTCTTGGTATTTCTGCTTTTGCTTCTATGAAATTTGTGTGAGTGTGTACAAAATATTGAGTGTGTGTATTTAGCTATTACATAAACCATCTGCATAATGTTACTTTTATGTGAAAGTCTATGATTATAATTACTGGTAATTAGAACTATCCAGTTCCATAACAACATTTAATTATGTTTATAACAAGCCAAATTTGTTGTTGACTAATGTAGTGTTCTGTAGATACTGTATCTATGGATGTATCAGAGAGAATTATGTCATTTTTCAATGTACAACTTTGGGTGCCAACTTCTATTCAACATTGGGGGGGTCAAGAAAAAAAAGAATAGTAGTAGTAAATATGCAGAAGAGGAAGAGCAAAACTCACTGGTTAACAAAGACAAAGACATTAGAATTTATTGGAAAACTTGGACACTTTGCCAAGGATTCATCACACTAAAGGACAGACTGAGACTGTTTTAGGGAAGCTCAGTGAAGCTCAGTGGTGAGTTTCACAAGTGGCTTTCATTTCTCTCAGTTCTGGCTGATTGTCAGCAAAGTAGTTTTTTCAGCACATAAAAATCTGATATTTATTAAAACGGATTATTAAACATTGCTTAAGTGAGTAAATATTTACTTATGGATATTTTTAGAATTCTTTCTTGTGGATACTAGAGATACATTATTGTATTATTATATATTATTTCATCTCCAACCAGCTACCAGCTGTATTTGGGGGCCATAAAACCCTTTGCCCCCTCCACAGATAAAGCCTATGTCAGTAAGACTCGGAAAATACGTCTTACAAACACATCTTCAGATGTTTCTAGCATTTCCTGTGGGGTTGAGGATCAGAAAATGAGGGAACCCAGTGTGTATGTAGTAACCTCATTTGTTCTCATCATTTTTGGGCAAGCAGGGACATGACTAATTAACAGAATTTATTAATCACACAAAATAATTTGTTAGCTTAGCCACCTCTCGTAATCAATTACCTCCATCCACCCCTCTATTTGCAAAAAAAAAGAAAAAAACATTTTGTCAATTTATGACATTAATGTCCTTCAATCCTGCATATTTATTGATAAATCTCTCACTCTCCAAATGTGCTTAGTCTTCCAATCTTTCAATTAATTCTATACAGTCAACACTCATGGTTCATTCTCAAACTAAAATACTTACTTTGGGAATTCACGTTTCCACTTAGCAAAAATATCTATCTTAGATCATTTTTAAGCCTTGTTTTTTATGTTGTAGTTTTTGTGGTTTGAATTTTGAATATGTCCTTTTTATTTGTTATTTCGCTTTAAATTTGGGGAGGCTTTTTTGCATAAGCCATTCTGCTCTTTTTTTCCCTCTGTTCTTAAATTTGTATTATGCTGCAAAAAAAAAAAAAAAAAACTCACCTCTGGATAGACTGCACAGGAAGCAGATGTAAAGATGTTTGAAGTTTGCAGCCAACTGCAGCACACACACACACACACGCACAGCTAATTGTACAGCTGTGATAGTAAAGTATTTATAGTGGACTTTGTCTGGAGAGTTCATCCTCATCTCTTTTCCCTGGCTCATCTTCCTCTTTCTCACACACACACACACACACACATATCAGCAGGAGGTTGGAGCTGGACGGACATGCAAGCTAAGCACATCCCTCAGATAGTCATAAGCACCTCTTCACTAAATCCCTTCCGCAAGCCCTGATGTGTGTGTGTGTGTGTGTGTGTGTGTCTGTGTCAGAGGTGAAATGAGATGCTTAAAATAGAACAGACAAAGGGATGGGGGGGACGGCTAAAATGCCGCGATGTTGCGGGGATTTATCACACGTGGCAGCCAGCGGAGAGATGGATGGATGGATGATGGGAAATAGAGGGAGGATATGGATGAGACTGAGTAAAGCGCAGCTGATGGAGTGTTTAGCTGGGTGACTGACTAAGCCATAAGTCTCCGGTGAGCTCTCTCTCCCTTTCTCTCTCTCCGTTCTATCCTCCTCTCTGTAAAATAACACTATGTTCTGTGTGGTGACAAGCCAGGATGAAATGATTGGCCCTTAGTTTTCCCCCGACTGCCCTCTCAGATAATCACTACACCTACTGGCTGCTCCGACATGCTGACTCCACATTATTAAAGTCACTCTCTCAATACCGGGATGCCGCCACGCTCTGACGTTAACATTCCATGTACAGTAGCTACTTGTTTACTCTGCAAATACCAGGAAGGAAAAAAAAATTGTATGACCTTCAAAAAATAAGCTGATTTTTGAAATTTCATTTCATTTGTTTTTTGGGGCCACTTGTGGGTGGCAGAACAATCTGTTAAGGTATTCTTTGAGCATTTTATTTGTTCCCAGGTTGCGTCACCTCTGATCTTCAATAGTTTAGGAGTCAGTGGTTGTGTTTAGAGATATTATTCGTGTTAAAATCAGATTTTAGGTTCTGGAGTGTGTTAAGATCCAAGTTCAGTTTATTGTTTTTTATTTTTATTTTTTTTATTTCAGGTTCAAGGACACCAGTGGCACCTTGAAATTTTCTAGCTCCTGTTATATCAGACATAGAAATCTGAAGTTCTGGCTAAATAGCCCAAAATAAATGTGAACTGATGGAGATTTGGTTTCATGTTCAGAAACTAGAGGAAGTTGCTGCAGTGTGGCCTTAAAGGTCATCTGTAATAGGCTTTTCCCATTTGTCTATTAAAACAAGCAAAATGTCCCAATAAAGGTGGGTTTTAAAATTTCTCAAAGTCACATATCTGCACGCACAGGCAGTTAGGCAGCAGCATTAGTATTCATGTGGAGTCATGTTGGTGTCCACCTGATGCATTAAAGTCCAACATTTGCTCCTGTTTAGCGGGTTTTGCTCTTTACCATCTCATGTAGTTGCTGCTGAACTCTACTGTGTTTGAAGTCATTAACTTTGTCTGTCGTGTGGTTGGAAGGTGAAACAGCAGGTTAATAATTAACCAGTTGACAACACTTAGTTACTGATGTTTCTTGTCTTTCACATTACATACATATGTCTAATTTTAGCATGAAATGTCATTCCCAAATAAAGGGGACAGGCATTTCTAAAAGAATAAGGTTTTATTTACCCTCTAAAATCAGAACAAAAGATAAGAACTAAGGTTGTGGGCCCATAAACAGGTCAACTAAAAAGACTTCGTTCGATAATAAATCACCATAACAACTCATATCAAACAACAACAAAAGCTAAAGTTAAAAAATAAATATAGTTTAAAGAATCAGACTAAATATCTGGTAGGAAAATTGGCCATTTTCTGTATTTAACAGCTGTGCTGTGTTTACTCCGGCTGAGAAAAAATGTCCTCTGGCAGCAGCAATGTTAACTCAAAGGAATCAACATTAGAACATTTAAAGTCTGTTGATTTAGTCAAGTTTGAACCATTGTTTTAATAAAATATTCATTAGAGCAGCTTTAATTTCAGTTTGAACATATCCAAACTCGACTCCCATCTTGTTGTTCATGCATTTCCTTTTTGCAGGCTATGATTTGAAGTCTGCAAGTTTAAGAAGATGAGTTCAGATCCTGGATCATTTCTGCCTGAAATGGTCAAATGACACCTGGGGACACAATGCAACCTGTGAGTAGACAGTTTTTTCAGACAGTCGATAAAATGTCCTCATAAAATGGAGGCCTCTGCCTAAATTCAATAATAAAACATTATGAAGAAGAAGCACAGGAAGTTTTGTCCCCATGTGACATGTTGACTCCAGTACCTTCAACCTGTCAGCCGCTCAGCTGTTAAGAAACTGCCTGTTTCCCGCGTCTCCTCGCGGGTTTAAGTTCCTGTCAGGCTACATTTGTTCCGTGTCTCTAAGTGTGTTTCTGCATATATAATGAGCGTAGCTGTCATTGACGACACATGTAACATCTGTATACTTGTTCCTGAGCCCTGAGGAAGCTGCAATGGTAACTTTAATATGTACGTTTAAACTCTGCTTAAGATTCCCACTGAAAATTGTATATCCATGGAAAAATTTGTTTGTGAAAATTTTCCCTAATCCCTAATATACAATTTTGGACCTAATGAAACAGTTTGGAAGTTTATTATGAAATGGGTGCCCAGAGAAAAAAAAGAGATCATTTCATTTTTTTTTTCATTCTTAGTAGATAATAGCACAAAAAAGGTTGTACTACAGTGCAGAGAAAAGGACAATAAACGCACTACAACGTAATGAACAAATTTGGGTATCCCTGATCATTTTCAACATTTACTTTATAAATCATTAGTTGTTTGGATCAGCAAGTTTGAATATATGCATACACAGTATATCTATATATATATAGCAGAGGCACACACTGATATTTGAAAAGTGAATTGAATCCATGGACCTTCAAGTTTAACCAGATCACCATTATCTGGCCACGCAGCCTCACAGCATGACGGAACCACCGACAGATTTTACTGTGTATATCTTGGAATGCTTCATCCACCATGTGCACCAACTCTTGTTACGTCCAAATAACTCAATTTTAATTTCATCTGTCCACAGCACCTTATTCCAAGATGAAGTTGGTGTGTCCAAATGTGCTTTAGCATACCTCAACCAACTCTGTGTGTAGCATGTGAGCAGAAAAAGCTTCTCCTGCATTACTCTCCCATACAGCCTCCCCTTGTATAAAGTGCTGCTGAATACTTGAAGATGCTCAGTGTCTCCATCTGCAGCAGATCGTGTTGTAGGTGTTCGGAGCTGGTCTGTGGGTTGAGATTGACTCTTCTCAACATCCTTCACCTCTGTTATTCTGAGGTTTAACTTGGCCTGCCACTCCAGACCTTAACTAGAACTGTGCCCATTTCCTCACTATGTTCCTCACAGTGGAAACTGACAGCTGAAATTTCTGAGCTAGCTTTTTATATCTTTTCCCTAAACCATGATGTTGAAAATGCTTTGTTTTTATGTCATTGGACAGATATTTTGAGGCTCCCATATGCCATGCTTTAGATTAGATGCGAAGAGAAGAACAGCTTGCAATTGGTCACATTAAATAAGCTTTCTCATGATTGGCTTCACATGTGTATGTAGACCAGTGGTTCTCAAAAATTGGGGCCCCCAGGCTACATCAAGGGAGGCACGTTAGACCTCGGGGAACATGCTTTTTTTCTTTTTCTTATTACTGTCCTAGAATAAAGTGCAATTGCACTTCCACTACATTAGGGGCAGTAGCGCTCTCATTGGCAGATTGTGTGCAGGGAGTATACAGCACAGATCATGAGTATGAAGTGTTGACACGAAGTGTAGCAGGCCCTCAAGTGACATCATGAAAACATATTTAACAGGGATGAGAAGACAGGCAGAGAAAAACGGAGATAAAGAGACAAACAAAAGTCTCCCAAAGCTAAGACAAGGAAATATGATGAAGCGTCTGTAGCGCTTGGTTCACTGTGAAAGACCGGTGTGTTACTGTGTCTAAAATGTTGGCAGCGGACAGCATGAAGACAAAGAAATTAAAGACATTACACCACAATCATGCTGATGAGCTGATTTTATGTAATTTTATTTTTCAGCATCATATGGTTTGACATGGTCAGTCAAAAATGTTTATAGTTTATTTAAAGAATTATTTTTTTAATTCCAGATTTCTTTTCTGTTAGTTAATAAAGCTATTCTTTGTTGTAAGTTGGTCAATTTTTCTTTTTTTCATTCTCTTATAAGTTAATAGAATACAGTATTATGCAGAGGTACTTATAACAATCGTATATTCAAATTATACTATTAATAGTTGCGGGGGGCGCGAGATGTTTTCTTCTTCCATGGGGGTCGTGACAGAAAATAATTGAGAAGCACTGATGTAGGTCAAGGGTCACTTAGCTTACAAAACTACTTTTTTGTTCAATAATTTGTTGATAATCAGGATCAAGGGTGCCCAGATTTAAACACCTATTTTTAGGTAATTTCCCACTTTCTGTAAATCCTATGAACTTCCCAAATGTCACTGTGTTCATCTGCTCTATGATACATTTAACTGGAAAAATATTTAAAAGGAAAAAGTTGTAAATTATCAGGGGTACCCAAACATTTTCATAGCACTGTATATATGTGATTTGCATGTAAGCTGGAGGTGACTGGAGATGGAAACTAAAAACTGTCCCTCGGCCTTCAGATGGAAATTGAGATTTCTTCAGATACATGGCACATGAGTACCAATTCTGTCTAGCTGCACACACACACACTCACACACACATGCATAGACGGACATCACTCTATGGAGCTCCCAAAAAAATTGAAAACCCTTGACAAAATCTTAATTAACAGCCAAAATTGTTAATTAAAAAAAATGTCCTGAGTATGGCAGAAAGGTTGTATTAGACTAAGTCTCCTTCCACCAACAGATTTATTTTTCAATGTGCAGTTCTGTGATATATTTACTGTACATACATGCATACACATGTGCCCCCTTGGCACACACACACACACACACACGCCACTACAGCTATCATTGAGCATCATTGGAATGGCAGTAGTGTGGCTGCAGGCCGCCGTGGCTGATCTGAGCTCATTAGAACAGTGACTTAGACTGGGGGCATTCAGGGGGGATTTGCTATGCAGCTGCAGCAGTCCTTCCCGGCCAGGAGGTGAAATTGGGAGAGAAGTGGAGGATGAGGGGAAGGTAAAGCGATGAGGTTAGGTGAGAAGAGCAGGATAAAATTGGGAGGAGAGGGAAGAAACGTAGGGAAAGGAGGAGGGCAAACGAGGATAGAGCATTGGTGGGGGGTGTGGGGGGGGGGCAAAGAAGAGAAATGAAGGGGAGACCGCTGCTGACCAAAAATAAATAATAGAAGTAAACAGATAAGGACGACATGAAGTGCTGCATAGAGGAGGAAAACAGTAAATAAGTGGAACAAGGTGGAGGCTGGATGATCTGATTAAAGGTGTGAAAAGAGAAAGAGGAGAGGTAGAGGAGTGGAGAGCGTGAAAGCCGAGAGGCTGGAAAGAGATAAGATGAAAACTTTATTGATCCCCGCAGGGCAAAGCAGCAATGGAAACGGCACAATAAAGATAAGGAGGGAGGAAATATGAGGTTTTTAAACAGCTCATAGTGTCACAACACGTGAAGCAGGAATTTGAGGAGTGAAAAGAAGCAGGGGAACGGGATGAAAAAGCCTGCAAAATTAAGAGGAATGTGCAGCTATATGCATAGGTTTGTACAGTACGGGGGGGGTGGACAAATCTGCCCGATACCGTATTAATGGGTCCACCCGGGGTCAAGCAGTCACCGGTACACTCGGAAATGACTTAAGGAAGAGGCGGGAGGAGGGAGGGTGAAATGAAGCCGGGGATTTAAGGAAGACACAGAAATGAAAAGGTGTAAGAGGAGGAGGAAATGGAATCAAGACGCTGGAGATTGAAGAGGGATTTTCCAGTTGGTTAGCCGGTCCCGGCCACGTGTGAAATTTGCTCTGAACACCCGGTGGCATTCAATCATCAGTCAAGTGAAGCAACAACGAAATTAACGCCCGATGTTAGAGGGAGAAAACGGGCAGGGGGGAGAAAAAAGGAAAACAAATCAAGCGGTAGAAACTGATGTGTGCGTTTATGTGAAATATTCTTTACATCTGAGCTTAAAGTGTTTGAAAAGATATTCTGTAACAAGTCATTTAGTCACCTATTGAGTCTAACTTTAGTTTTTTCACCCTAAAAATCAAAAGTCTCATATCACGCGGCCGGTGCAGCTATTTTCTTCCCTCCCTCTCACTTCTTGTTTGAAAGACCTCACCCTCTTGTCTGTGAATTATTAAAAATGCTGTAGAATTATTTCCTCACTTTCCCCCTGAACTGCTTGGTCCAGAGTTAATCCCAGGGGGCTGGGTGTGTTGCATTGGACACAGCGTTGGCTTGGCGGTGGCATAGAAATCCATTTGTCAATTTATAGCCTGCATGTATTCACTGTTTGAACTACCCATCCTGCATAGGTTTCGGCTTTTTATCCTGCTCACACAACTTTTTTTTTATTTTTTGAGCAGAGTGCATTAAAGTCTTTCATTAACATAATGTGGAATTTAAAGTTCAGAATATGGATTTATGTGTGTGCAGATGTCTGATAGCAGCGTTTTGCTATTGAAAACCTATATTTATCTTCCAAGTTTGCCCATATTGGTTTATTTTCTGTCAACGTGACAGTTAAATCTTGGCCCCTTCATGGGGCAATAACTTTTTTTTCCCTTTTAATTCTATTTTATTGTAGTGGATTTGCTGGCTGCTGCATTGTGTTTGTAAGTTTATCTGCATTAAGCAACGATCAGACACGCAACAACTAACCAACTGTGGCTCGTGGTTTCTATTCAAATTCAAATTGATATAATCAATTTTCATTAATCTCAGCCTCTTCCTCTCTGTCTTCTTTTGTTCCCCCACCTTTCTTTGATGTGATATAAAAGCAGCCTCAGCATTGGTTTCTTCGCAGGAAGGCCAAGATAAATAAAGGACACGGGCAGAGAGATGAGACCAGCGAGCGGAGAATCTGATGACACAAAGAGAAATAGCAAACAAAACAAATAGAGAAATGGAGATAAAATGCAGTCATGTGGTCAAAGTGCAGATGCAGACAGGGATTCAGAGATGGAATGGGAGAGAGAGAGAGTAAATAGAAAATGAAGTGCTTGTTTTCTTGTTCAATATATTGTTTAAGTACATTGATTTTTAATAACTTGATAACGGAATTTATTGAATTGTTGATTTGAATGAGCACACACACAGCAATAAATACTATTTCTAACATATCATAATTGATTTTATTTCAATAATTCCTGACACTTTGGCAGTATTGTTGCTGTAGAATGCTATTCAATATGAATTCAATCGATACAGTTTGATGACTGTTCATCAAAGAAGGTATCTCCAAAAATAGAAAACAACATGGAAATATATTTTCAAAGTCCACATAGATTCATTAAGATGAGAATAGATTGTTCAAAATTTAGCTACGTTGTTCATCTTTTCTTTTCAATTTGAAATCTAATGAAATGCAGCAAAGGTTTTTTTTTTGTTGTTTTTTAGGAAAAACAAATAAAGAGATTAGGAGTGGAAGCCTTAAAGACATGAAGATGAATATGGACTGAGAGGTGTGAGGGGAGCGAGACAGAAATAGATGGACACAGAGAGAAAGTGACAGTCACAGACATCATGTTTGATCTGGTGACAGGCAGCAAGAACACACGCACGCACACACACACACACACACACACACACACACGTGCACACACACAAACGCACATGCACAAACACACAACCATACACGTTGCTATTTGCTGTCCACCGTGACGCTTGTTTCAGGGGGGACAGGGGGTGGGGCTCTGCTAGATGCACACACACGCACACACTCATCCATAGGTGGGGTGAGGGAGCCCAGATGTTGGCGTGAAGGCATCACTCGTCCTCCGTTGTAATGCATTTGCTCGGTCACCTTGGTAAAAACCGACCTGCCACAATAAAATGCCACAATCTATCGATCGCCACGGGTTCAAGACAGATGTGGCAAATGTTGTTGCCCTTCCAGGGATGTTTGGTGTAGACACACACACATTCTCACATCATGCGCACACACACATGTGCATGCGCACATACACACACACACACATACACTCTGTTGACATCGACTGAAGCTGCTCCTCCACCATTGATCCGCTTTAGATGAAAATATAATCCGACACATTACATTTGAATTTTGGCAGGCGCCATTGCCACTGGATTTGATATGTCAACCCTGCCATCACAGTATCTCTTATAGAATAATAATAATAATATTTTATTTAAGTGGTGCCTCTCTGTCACTCAAGGACACAAGAAATACACAAGCTATAAAAAAAAGGTTAAAATTGAGGGAAGCCAAAAAAGCTATAATCTATATAGATTTTTCCCTCACTTTGAATTAGGTTCCAATCAGTTTTTTCACCATTCCTTCTACAAAAATCATGACCAAATTGTATAAAGAACATAACCAGGAAAAAAAAAAACTTTTTTTTAGATTTGCAATATTAATATTAAATACAGTTTTGGTAAAAAGAGTTTTTGGTGACGATATATATATAATGCTCCCAATTCCATATGCAGCAAAACACATCTCTGGTCCAAACGGGAAAGGGTTTGAATTTTAGAATTCAGATTTCCAATACTATATATTTTGCTGTAGCTGGGCCTCAAAATTTGCTTCTTACTTCTGTGGACAGGGATTCACTCCCTTGGCGAACCAGAAGCTGTGATGTTTGAGTGATTGTGAAAAATATGTAGAAGCATCATTTAACTTTCCTAAAAAATAGGATAAAAAAAAAAAACTGTTTATCAGATCCACTTCTTACTTGTTGGGTGTATTGCTGACAACCTAAACGAGTCCAGTATGAAGAGTGAAGTGGATCAGATGGGTGGATCTCTATAATACTGCCAGAAACAACTTCCGGGGGGCCAGGCAACCAGCCTGCTCCAAACCACTGAGCGTTCCACCATTCCGCCATTGGCCTCCTCCCAGCAGGCTCTGGTTCTCTATAACAATTCTGGAGAAAGCTGCTCTGGGGGGGAAGCGCCTATCCTCCTTTCAGCTTTCGGCAGTATAACCAAATCTCGCTTGAATTATTTACGAATGTATTTGTGCAGTCAGTTGCATAGCAGATTTTTTTTCTAATCATTTTAGCAGCATTTCCCCTGTTTTTCCGTGCGGGTGCTTCGATGGCAGATGCTGACTGCTTTGTGTTTTCCATCCACAGGGGAATGACCATTGAGACGTTCTCATGCCGCGACATCCCATGCGTGGCCTATTATCTATTATCCTCCCACACAAGCTGACACATATTTCTATTGTACCACACATTTGCACTTTAGTAGGTAACCAAAATCCAGTCTCAGTTTATCTGGTGATTTTACACACGTGTCCTACTGTAGATGAATCCTATTGACTTGAGTCATCCTCTGACTTTTTGTTATTGAAGTTGACTTAAAGTGTAATCAGATGATCCATTGAACTAATAAATGGAATATAGCATCACTTTTTTTTAGCTATTACTGGATGGATTAAAACAAATTTTAATGTGCAGACTCATGAGGCTCCTCATTCTAATTTCTGAAATCTGGTGAGTCAGAGTATATGTTATTAAGAATCGAACTAGTGAAGAGATCTTTGCACAAGTTTCAAGTGGAAATTTAGTTTCAGTATTTAGTATTTAGTAACTTTGATCAAGTTAAATTTCAAGTATCTATTTGTTCTCCTAAAGTATCATTCTCTTAACAGACATTCACAACTCTTCATTATAAGGAAGAAGTTGACATTAAACTTCTAGTTATCCCTCTTCATTCAGCCACAAATGTTTCAAGAGCATTTCAGGAAGGAGCCTATTTTAAAAGAATTTTGTCATGTAGGGCTCTTACTCATTTTTTCCCAGAATGCACTGGGACAAAATGAACATTCAGGTTTGTTGCAGCAAATGTGCCCTAGAAGTTCAGAGGATTTTTGTTAGTCCATGTAAAAAGGAGTGAAGATAGGACTTCCTGGTCATGTGATGTGTTTGATTTTCTTCGTCCTTCAAAGTAAGACACATTTTTTATGACTAAACAGTAAAGCATTTATATTATATTTATATTACTACTCTTTAGTATAATTGAGGCAAAGTAATTGTTGGCATATGGCAACACTATGCATTGGTGGGTTAGACCTTGGCAGCAATGCTGTCTGCCTTCTCACACATTTACTCCTGTTGTGACATCACAACCGGAGCTATTTCTACACGGCTTCTCTTGTAGCCAGACCACAACAGAATACAATTACTTTAAAACCACCCTTACTCATTTGAGTTCTACATTGAATTTCATTCTAAAAGCCAACTATCCTGCTGTGGTCATTTGGATGCTCCATGCGTTTAACTTGACTGGCCGGTTTATGTCGCTCTCCAGCAGTTCGTGTGCCCGTGATGACAAGGAGCAGCGTGCCATCCCTTTTCTCTCTCCCCAGCCGCTGTAAAAACACTTGCAGCCGCTTTTATGGGCTCATTAACCAAACAGCAGAATAATCAATGAAAACTGCTTCCTGTTCAGCACCCTCACTCCCTCTGTCGCCCGTCTGCTATTATTCTGTGAGCCACTTTTGCGTGTGTTCGTATCATTTTTTTTTTTTTTGTGCGTCTTTGTCGATAAGAAATGGTTTGTTTAGAAATGTGTTTGCCGGGAGGAGGAGGAGGAGTGTTTGTGTCGAGGATGATGGAGGAGATGGCTGTCATCTCCGTCCCGATGTGTGCTCTGGTTGCTCCTGTATGTGGTTTGACTAGGGAGAGGCACCACGTTGGGGATCACGTCGTCTGACTCACCAGATGTTTCACGGGAGAAAAAAAAAACAGAAAGAAAAATGGGGATTTCTACTCTTGTTTCCAGCAGATGGAAAAACTTACATTTTTTGCTCTTTTAATCCTTTACCTTCACTCCAGCCTTGTTGCCACTCAACCGGCTGCCACCGGCCGGGTCTCTGGAGGCTCCTGGGGAAATAACGTTGACAGATGTAAACTGTCGGACCGCTGGGTCCTGGAAAGGCTTTAACACCCATATTCACTCACACTTTCATTTACTATGATACAATGGGAAAGATCCGCTAGTCACATCACATATTAAGATGAATTCAGAGGACAATTCATCCTGTTTTAATTTTAATTTGTGGCTGATAGGTCGTAAAATACAGAGAAACACTTAGTATCTAGTGTACTCCTGTTTACAACACAAGCAACTTAGTTACAACTTACTTAACATTTGAAATCCCACCAGTACATATAATATAGGAAAGTAATCTACTGTAAATATATCTATGAAAACTATTATGGTATTAGTATTCGCTGTAATAGTCAGTTTCTTAGGTTTAGGGTGTAGTTTCCCATTATTTTCATTTCCCGCTGTGTTTGACACTTGTAACATTCCATCAATAGACACAAAATGCCAGGCGTATCGCAGCGTTTTCCCCGTTTGATACGATCCAAAGGGACCATTAAGCATGCTTCATTTTGCCAAAAGTAGAAGGGGATTAGTTGGCAATTCTTCTGTGTCCCTGAACAAATAAGATAAACTGCTGACTTTTAAAGGCAGTCAACGAAGCAGATTCCTTTGGCACCGACATGGCAACCAGCATGATTTCAGTTAATGCATATGGACGCTATCATGCTGTTATTGCAGCATCACAAAAAACAGTCAAATGTCCATAAAATATGGATTAAATTACCTGTAAATCATAGTACATATTAGTATTCATTTTTACATTTTTAATTATTCCCCAAGAGAGCAAATAGGTCTCTACTCTTCAGCCAGATAATTGGTTGTGTGTGATTGTGTATATGTGTGTATGCTTCTGTTTGTGTGAAAAAAAGAAAAAAAATCAGTTGCATTGCGGTGAGAAATATATTTGAGCTATTTCCAGTTATACAGTGTGGTAGGATGATCTGTAATAATAAAGCATCACATTCTCTGAACAACAGGTGTATTTAGAACAGTGTTAATGAATACACGGCCACGGGAGGTTTATGACTCACGGAACAGAGGAGTACAGCAAAGAGAAGATGTGGAAGAAGAAAAATAGCCATTGAAAATTGCAAACAGCGAGATGAATATGTAAAGAATTAACACCGTGACCATCTGTCACATGCAATTCTGACAATATTAGCAGTAAACTTATGAGCTGAGCACGGAGCAAGTGCCACAACTATAGCGTGGGCATTAAAATTGCAAATTAACCTTTTTGTCCTTGTGCTGCTCAACTGAACAGGGGCCGCTATACAGTATCGCCCATATTTTATTGTTGAACCTTTTATTTATCACTCCTCTCTCTGCCAGAGGGGAACACGTGATCGTATTGCACCAAATGACTGACGTAGACATGTGACTGGAGGACTCAGACTAGTTCCTGTCTTACAGCAGGCAGACGCTCTACAGATGATTTTAAAAGTGAATTACAGTTTTAGAAGCAGGAATCTTGGTGTTCTGATTATTGACTTGTATATCTAGCTGTTGGATGACAACTTTGGTCGTCTGTCTTATAGTTCAAGCAGTTCCACTGTTTTTTTTTCTCCCTAGATGTGTTTCAATCAAATTGTTGATTGTTGATGCTTAGGAATCAGCTGATCACTCGCCCACAATCAGTGTCTCTAACAATGGTTATTTAGATACATTGACCATATATTTAGGATCTAAATGGCCATTTTCTCATCTGTAAAACATATTTAAAGGGACATACTGACAGATTTCAGCCATGCATTATTTCCATCCTCCCATGTTGACTCTGAGGCAGACCGGACACTACAGTGATCATTAGTAGCTCCATAGAGAGAAGTTGTATTACAGACAAGTGGAGGCTAGTTGTTATTAATCAGGGAGTGAAACAGTGACTCATGCAGCCTGTGAAGGTGTTTGATTCTGTTTTCTTACTCTTCCTCAAACAACTCCTGTATGTGTATGTGAGTTGTACTCAATCTTTCCCTTTAAATGCACCATTTCTGACAGCTGCGCTTGGTATCAAGAGCGTTATACAAACCACTACATTTTGAATATGGAAAAAAAAGTAATCTATGCATGTGTGCGTGTAGAATTCAAGTCAGTTCCTGCTGAGCGCAAATTGCATCCAGAGTATTCCAGCAGTTTCTGTCTGCAAGGGAAAAAAACATGGTGAGCTCAGATATGGTAGGAAAAAAAAAGGAAAAAGAAAAGTCTCCTGTGAGTCTCTTTGCATTGTCAATCTATGTCAATTACTTGTCAAACAAGGCTGGTGATACCCTGCCTGTACGTCTATTTCAATAAATTTGTGGATTTTTTTTTTTATTTTATACTGCAGTCTTTCCTTATTAAAAATTCTGATTCCTCTGACTCCAAGCTGAAATAGAACACAGTGTCATCGACTTTATGTTGTTGCTCAGAAATATCCCCCTAAGACCCGGCAATAAGTTCAACCCTGTTGTGGAGGAGAATAGTTCCTGAACAAACAAGTCACAACACACACAGACACAAACACACACACACACACACACACACATGTGCACACACATGCACACAAAAGGGACAGGTGGTATGGAACAAAAAACAGTTTTGAGGAGGAAAAAAAAGTGCTGTGAAGAAGTTTTTTTCAACTACAATACATGTACTAAACTAGAAGTGCACCCAGAAGGCAAATACCTTCTCAGAGTGTTGTGCATTGTGCAAGGTTTTTGTTCAATTAAAAATTCCGCTAACAGGAAGAAGGAATAAAACTATGTTGGTTTTATGTCGGAAAACACATGTTTTTACCCTCTAGGGAAATTTTGCTGACGAAGCACTAGGCACTAATGCAACTTTTGTAAGTGGAATCAACCCCAAAATTTTACAGGTTCATCCTTGGCCAATTGTACATTCTACCACCATTGTTCACGGAAATCAGCCCAGTAGTTTTTCTGTAATTCTGTTCACAGCAAACAAAACCTCTTTGATGAGATAACATTCTTTTTGTTTTGTTTTTGTTCATGGGTCAGGAACCTTTTTTTTTTTTTTTTACAATTTACAAAGAGACAATACGCACACATACCGAGGTGGAATTTCTACAAGCACCCCCAGGTTCTGACTCTCCTCTGTTGTTATCATGTTTCTCTAATTAACGTCAGTTTGGTTGCGAAACATGTTAAATTACCCGTGATCAAACAGATTCCCGCGCACACAGAGAAGAAGCGTGTAAGCTTCCCGTCTATACATCACACACTCCTGCTTGATCTGGACCACCTCCCGTCTTTGTGTCTTTTTTCTTCCCATTCTCCTGCTGCTGGTGCTGTAAACATCTGTACATGCTGTCTCCTAGCTGTGAGAGAGAGAGAGAGGGAGAGAGAGAGGGAGAATTTCCTCAGTGTCTGAAGTCTGAAGGTGAGCTCATCCAGGTGGAACATTGACTGAGGTTGATAACCCTTCATCACACATGCACACAACCGCATGAACACACACACACACACACACACACACACACACACACACACACACACACACAATCTCATCACACACCATTATTTAGAAGTTTTGTGCTCCAGACTTTTTTTTTCAAATCTGAAAAGAAATCGTGTTATCATGAATTGCATCAGTTTTGCCCGTGAAGGAAAATAGATGAAGGGAAAGTATTTGAGATGGGAGAAAAATAAAAACTAAATATTGAGTTGCGTTGCATAATTTATGTGCTTATATCACCAAACTGTTGCATAATGTTGCAGCTTTTTGTGCTTTGAGAACTATGTTGTGGTAGTGGAGTACACTGATGAAACTAAACATCTTAACAGGTGAAGATATCCTGTTTTTGGTACAATTAGTCCAACATCCTATTCCACTGGCAGAAAATTTTGCCCATTTCAAGTGTGTTTTTGTTTGTTGTTGTTTGGTGGAATGAGATAATTCTATTCAATGTTGGACTAATTCTACTAAAAACAAGACATTCTTACCTGTTAGGGTTTTAGTTTTTGCAGGGTGATTGTAAGAAATAGATATCTGTATCATTCATCTTGAAAAGGTTTGAGGTTTTTGGAGTGTGTGGTTGGTGGATAAATAGGCTCTGTCCTCCCATTGAAATAATAAAGAGTGTTAATAGATTTTGTTAGAGCTATTACAGGTTTTTCAAACCATTTCCATATGACAAATGCTCAATTCCATGTCCACCTCTTCACAAGTGAATCATGCTGCCATATCTGCATCATATGCCTCTCTCTCTCTCTCTCTCTCTCATAAGACTCTTTTGTTACTCAGTGTACAGTGAACTGAAAACCAACCTAGTCACCGTTTCTGCAGATGTGACATACAAATATTTTTTTTTGTTCTGTATGTCTGCTATCTGCTGAAATCTGTAGTAGTACTTCTTTGAAGCATACCGTTCCATTTGTGTGTCAAAATGCAACGTATTTCCAAGCACAGCAATCTCAGAGCTGTTGGAATTGGCTTTGAGCCAAGTGAGAAAATGATTGTTAAAAAAACTGTAAAATAATAAGAGCGGTCACCCAGAAGACCAGCGGATGATGGCAAAGAGGGAAGCTGAGGCATGTGATGTTTGATGGCTCATGGCCTCCAACCAAAAGGCCTCAACTATAGTGTAGCACCAAGCCAAAAGTGTCCATCATATTCATCTTTGAGTGTACATGTGGAAATCATACGTCAAAATATTCCTCTTTTATCCTGTCATTTATTGTGTCCCACAAGTTACTGAGCGTTAGGGACCTGATCAGACTTTCTGACTCGTTGAGGTCATAAAAAGATTTATTCAGTCCAGTGAAACGACCAAAAAGTGTCTCACAAAAGACATAAATACAAAGCAATCAAATTTAAAAGCTCAAGATAACTGCATCTGATTATCGTCGCCCTCTTCATTCAAGCAAAGCAATCTCCCCTTAAATAGACCTGCATATACTATTCAGAATCAGTGACTCAAATAAACATTTCACTTAGCAAAATAAATACCCTACCTCCATGCTTGTTTTAGCTCATAATGGTGAGTAGTAAAGCAAGCAGTCTCTTGGATCGCATGATGGTTATGGTAAAAAAAAAAAAAAAAGATAAACTTCATCAGAACCTAACCAATAATATTAACGTACCGATACTTGTCTCTTGATATAACCATGAATATAATTGCTAAACACAGACCAAACCCAGGGTAGTAGGTGTTTGCAGGTTATCACTGATATGCAACACATCTACATGTTTATGTTGTCTTGTATAACAATTCATTCCGTGTGTATATCTATTTTATTAATAATAAAGCTACTGTTGTGTTGTATTTTTGGCATTCATAGAATTTCATTGTACAAGGAACCTGTTGCAGCTTATCTATAAAGCAAGACGTGTCTGTGTATCTGTGCCTCACATATCTCTCTTTGTTGGTTTAATTCCAGCTTTTGGATATAGTTTGTGCATGGCACAATGCTGTGTATCCTTTTATGTGGATTTTTTTTTTAGGATGGATAGTCAGAATGTCATTATTATCATTAAAAGTTCAAATCCCATGTAAATGGTGTAGGGGTAGAGTTCTTACCATTAGGTATCTATCTCCTTAGCAGCAGAACTGGGTTGAAGTCCCTGTTAAAGCATTCCTTTGTTGCATGTCCCTCCACTCTCTCTTTCCCATCACTTCCTGTCTGGCTCCTGTATAATAAACTTGTCTATGCTGCAAGAAACTTTTTTTATTTTCAAAAACACATGAGCTTAGACAAACTTCCTACAGCACTAATATGACCAAATGACAATAAATAGCTGGATCAATTATATTATCTATATTGCAATTAGGGTGAAAATAGGGACAAATGTTGAATTGTTACCCATTCTGTCAAACCCAGATTACATTTTCAAACATATGTCTTTTATATATATCTATGGTTTGGTTAATAATAGAAGACTGAACGGCTAATGAAAAATTGGAGCATTAATTACAGGCATGTGACAGGCCGCTCATTCATCACCTTGTGCACATTCTGACTTTCCGCCTGGTTAAATAAAGGGCAGATGACTTTCTGAACTGCCGCTGAGCTTTGGTATTTAAATACCGTCGCAAGATCCACTTCCACTCCGGGGCCATGTGGCGCTCGTACACCGTACGCCTCATCGGTGCTGGCGGGATGCGTCTGGCTCCTTCCCAGAGCGATCCCCGCTCGCCAGCACGGCGCGGCGCCGACAGCTCTGGAGGCCGCTCAACATTAAGGAGATTGCGTGAAATTAAACTGTAGGGCAAACTTGCCCTGCGAACAGGCAAACATCTGTCGCCATGGACACTCATAGACATCCTGCTTGTGAAGCTGTTCCATTACCCGCTGCTGTGTTATATAACCGGATGCTCCTCTTCAAATGAATGAGACACTTCTGAACCTGAATGATCTTTGAATATGACAAAAAAGACTAAAGAAAAAAGTGAAAATAAAGATGATTGAATTTATAAGTGTTCTTTGCCCAGACCACTTTGGTACTAAAGCCATTTGCTATTTTGTCTTTTTTATTTTTTTAACGAGCTATGAAAGTGTAAAAAGCCTACAGTACTTGTACAGTGTATTTTTATGTCTGTATTTGTATTACAATACAGACAACAAGGAAAAGGGAAAACAAACATTGAAAAGGTCAATTTCTGGTACTATGTTTTAACATTTGGGGTATGACATAGACTCTTTAGTATGAGATATGGTCAACATTAGGATTTTAAAAAAAGTATAGTCAATTTTGGAATAGCTCCAAAAAACTTTTTTTGTAGTGCATATATGTAAAAAGATATGGCTTATATGATTTGATTTGTCTGGACCCACAGATAGTTTTGATTCTGAGAATTTCGAAACAACAATGCTAGATGCCTATGACCTGTTTTCAATGTGAATCCTGACGTTTGCTTTGTTTCTGTGGTGCAGGCGACAGCTCTTGGACCTGGACTGCAATTCTCAGCGCCCCTCAGCTACATCGCCGCCTCCACCGCTCCTGTTCCCGCGCCTGCTTGCCCAAACCCCCTGACACCATGGAATCCCGTTGCGCTGACCAGTCTGTATACATGCTGAGCGGCAGCGCTTAACCATGACTTCACTGCCGTCGTCTCCTTCACTGCTGTGGTCGCTCCTTATGTAAAGGATTATTTTCCACGTCGTAAGGAATAAAATCTCCCATCCCCGGGCTGGTGGAAACGGATGGCTGCTATGGATTTCTTCCACTTCCTGGATCTTGAAATGGATCATTAGCAACCAGGACCCTGGTCCACCACCGGAGTTACCTGTTTTTTTATGCCTGTGTGTGAGTGTTGAGGTTTTTAGTGTGGTTGTGTGTTTTTTGCGTTTGCATCTGCATGGCATAAGTGAGCGACCATAAGGAATTTTAACCCATAAAGATAAAAGAAACAAAAGAACTCAAAAGGACGCAGTGGACAAAGTGAAACGAGGAGTAGGTGTGATGGCCCACCGGGGGCACAATCCGAGGACCGGGTGTCGACTGCTTCAGATGATGGGATACGTTGGGCTGAAAGGGTCCTCGTCGGGGGGCCAGTGGGCATCTCCCCTAGTATGGCTCGGTGCCCTGCTGCTGCTCCACGTGTCCCCGGCCGCGGTTTTGGCCCAGAAACTGGACGAGAATGACCCAGTGGTCACCACCTCCGGCGGCAAGCTGCGCGGCATCAAGAAGGAGCTCAACAACGAGATCCTGGGCCCTGTGGTGCAGTTCCTGGGCGTGCCGTACGCTGCCCCGCCCACCGGTGAGCGGCGCTTCCAGCCGCCTGAGCCGCCACTGCCGTGGCCCGAGGTGCGCAACGCCACCCACTTCGCGCCGGTGTGCCCCCAGAGCATCGTGGAGGGCCGCCTGCCAGACGTGATGCTGCCGGTGTGGTTCACCAACAGTATTGACGTAGTGTCCACGTACGTCCAGGACCAGAGCGAGGACTGCCTCTATCTCAATATCTACGTCCCCACTGAGGATGGTGAGTTAGCCTGCGGGCCCGGGGACGGGGAGTCCGGAGAGTGGGTGGTTGCGGGAGGGGTAGCGCAGGCGGGAATTGAACCCACGACCTTCTGGTAGAGAGAAGACTGTGTTGTCGGGGTGTGTTTTACCTATGTGAGAGTGTATTCCTGTCTCAGTCTCTGTCTGTGGATGGAAAGCATGACCTTGTGCATGTTAAATGTGCATGAAACTGCTTTTTAATACACGAGTGAGAGCTGTGTGTGTGGAGCCAATTTACACTTCACCGCTGGCCCCCATCTTCCTCCTACAGAATCTCCTCCTAGAAACTTCTCAGCTCTCCTTCTCCTCTTTTTCTCCACACCCCCCCACCCCCTCGTCCCTTCTCCTTCCATCATGTCTGTAGCTCATCATGGCCTATTGTGCTCCACCACAATGGCTCCAGTTCATTAAACAAGACGTCGTTGTCATGATCATCGCTGATTGATTTGGCTGACTAGTTGAATGACTGACCGGCCAACTGATGGACTGAATAGCGTGCTGATTGAGCTGGTGTGATTCATTCTTTCCTTCTGTCTTTATTTCTCCCTTTCCCTCCGCTCTCAGTATTTTTCAATCAATCAGCTTTATGCGCGTGGGTGCGTGCGCGTGGGTGCGTGTACGTGTGTGTGTGTGTGTGTGTGTGTGTGTGTGTGTTTGTGTGCATGCCAAGCTCCTGTGTGCGTCCAGGGGCTCCATGTTATTCTTTAGTCTTCTATTCATTTTACAGTCAAAAGAATATCCAAGGAATGTGCCAGGAAACCCGGCAAGAAAATATGTAGACAAGGAGGTATGTATGATCAACCTATACAATGCCACAGATGGAACCTGAAAATAGGAGGAAAAAACAAGAAGAAGTGTGTGCTGAGAATGATCACGAGGTCTACGAATTATTCAGGGCTGAACTCTGGGCCTGTGATGCTAAATTGAAGAAACAGGATTTTTTATAAAGTTTCTAATTTGACACGGGTCAAAATAATCTTTTTTTATACAATGATCTGTTTTGAGATTTTGTGTTCTTTCATTCAGACTAGTAAAAAAACTTTCAAAAGAGTATTTTTAAACTCCAAAAGAGGTTTTATAAGCTGACTGACTCTTCTCAAAATTAGATTTTTTTTTCACTGTTCAGTATGCCAATTAAACCCATATTTACTTAGATAATGCCTCATTTGCATATTCTCACATAACATTTGAGGAAACCTGCAGTACAAGAAAAAAAATATATTTTTATTATGGCTTGGTTATTAATTATTAACCGTTTCTCCTTGGCCATGTAATTCAGAGACCTCATGATGACATGCTGACGGCGAGGCGCCGACCTGTGAGCCGGCAGTGTGTGGCTGTGAGAGAGACGTGATTGGCTGCCAGAAGAAGTGTGTTTGTGTGTGTGAATAGGTGTAATGACACCTGATTTTCAGGGAGACTGGCGCCATAGAATTGGGTGACGCCGACGTACGTTCACGCCTACGCAATGGCGTGCGGCGCCGAATGCCGGCAAGCTTAGGCCGGACCTTGACTCTGTAATCCATATTAAAAGAAAGCAGAGCTGTGTTCAGGTTGGCTTGGGCTACTGTATCAAGCATTGTTTCATCAAGATAATGCCCTCTTCCTCTGTGTCTCACCTCTGCTCCACTGGATGTGTGTGTGTGTGTGTGTGTGTGAGAGAGAGAGAGAGAGAGAGAAACAGATGCTGACAGTGTCCTTGATAAGGTCTGGGTGTTAATGTCATTGTCTTGGCAGCAGCCTGCATTATCACTTAGTGTATATCCCTCCTCATCTTACAACAAAGACACATGTACAGCCTAACCTCAGTATTTTATAGCACTTTATTGTCTTAGTGTGGCGCACACACACACACACACACACACACACACAGAAATATTCAGGCCAGGAGATTACATATTCAATGTGGAGATTTTTCACTATCTAAAATTAACTCACACTTCTTGTTGACTTTTGTCATTTAGAGAAATGGGGTAGTTGTGTGTGAAACAAGATGGCGGCCGCGCGACCTTGTTGCAGTGGCAGTGGCGTCTTCGCTTGCGTTTGTTTCCCTGGCTTCAGTTTACTACCCGCTTAATATATTCCTGTGAAATGTCAGGGAAGCTCCCTCAGCTTTTACTGCAGCGTTCAGTGTGCACTTCATTAGGCTTGATGCAGCCGCTTTGTTCTTCTGTGTGAGTAATTGAAGTGTACATGCATTATCTTAAATGAATGTATGTAGGCCACTTTGCGGGTTTTTCACATGTACCTGAAATGTGAGCATGGGTGATAGCTGTTGTCACTGTTTATAGGATTCCGTTTTAAAAATGCATGAAAAAAAACTGCTGTCAAGACTCGTTTTAGCTAATTTGTCCACACAAATTAAAGGACCTCAGTCAGAGAAACAGCACTCAGCCTCACAGAGGGTTTGAGGATTATGGAAATGACATGCATCACAGGGGAAACGTATTAATTGAATTTTCTAAAAATACAATGTTGTACTTGCGTCAGTGAAAGATAAAAATCTTGATTTGCATTCTATTTGCAAACTGAAGAATAACAGATTTCTATCCTGTGGTTTTTGGAGTGTGTTCAGAATGTGGCTCCCACATTCAATACTGAATAATAAGAGAAATTTTCCTGCGGTTCCATGTTTATTCTCCGCCAGACACTTAATTTCTGGTGATTTTCATGCATAAATTTTAAAGTCTGCTATTCTAAACATGAATGCAAAGGGCATAAAGAGTCAGTAAGAAAAAAGCACAGTTGCATAACCAACGTTGCCAGGTGGGAAATATAGGATTGTTGTACTAGAGACTGCTACTTTGAGAAAAATGATCACACATCTGTCATAAAGTAGCAAGGCTACTGATGCAACAAGTGTAGTGATTCTCAACCTTTTTTGAACAAATACAAATAATACTGTGTGAAAAACAATGAGTACATTTTAATTACATCTATGTTAAAAGACAAGTCACAGGTATGACATATGAATTCATCCAAAAATTAGGAGTAATATACATGAAGTGGAGTCGTTTGTAAATTTACACTTTGTTTTTAACCTAAAAAGTCCCATTTGCCAGATTATAAATAGAATTAAGTGTATCAAGAAGAAATAAGAACTCTTAAATTAATGAAAAAATAATTTACTTTTAATAAAATAATTCTTTTTTTCCACTTCACCAAACCACCAGGGTCTTCATATGTTGCCTGATCTGCGTTGGTCATGTTTGAATCCAACTCCACTTTCTGTCTGTGAGCATCTCCTGGAGTGGGCAGAGCTACCATTCAGCCAATAATGCATGGATGTCATTCATGCTCAGCAAAGCACAATTGGCTGGTAACATGTCACATGGGTACAGTTGATATAAGGGTTCACAAAAAAACTCTCTAGCCTACGGCTTCATAGGTGACAATATGAAAAGGTCAAATTATCGTACATTTGCCCTTCTTCAGGATTACTGATCATACAGAGACCCAAACTCTCCTACACATGATAAATATTGTACACCTGGCAACAATCTGCATGAATTATAATAAAAACATCAGATCATAGACATGAAAATAGAATAACAATTGTCATGTAGAAGTTATTTGATATTTCACAAAAGATGAAATTATCCTAGGAAGTGATAATATGTATCAGAACTCTCGTGACCTCTCAGATTTATCTGTTGAACCTTTGAAGGGAGCTTTTCTTTAATAGTTTTTGCAAAACTTGTAATAAGTAAAAAGAAATGCCAATGGGAGAGAGATAAGATACAGTTCAGTACCATAAATGGAAGATTCCATCTTGCATTGGGTTGTGTTTTAATACTTCTCTTTAGGCTGTGCACACAAATATCGGACAAATCCCATCTGATATTGACTGAGTAAGGGACAGTGGATTTTTTTCTTAAGTACAGGATGATACCGTACTAAGTTCAGACCGACACCATCTCTCAGCTCTCTGCCCAGAGGGAAAAGTTGACCGTTTACATCTCTACAAACCACAGATATGTTGAACAGCAATGTTGCAGACAACACAGTTAAGTTTTATTTCATTTTGCTAGAGAAGGGATGAGCGTTGGGTGGATGGGCTTATGCTTTTTTTTTTTTATTTTGCGTAGAGACATGTTAACTGGGCATTTTCACCATATGATAGACACAAAAATATCAAACGCTGCCATTCAACATGTCTGCAGCAACCTGTGGATGTTAATGGGATCAGTGCATCTGTGCCAGCAAACATTGGGTCAATCATCTTTGTGTCAGGTCTGAATGCAGTCGTAGAAAGGCTGACATTCAAGTGTTTTGGTGACTGTAGCTCAGTCCACAATGATTGCACAATAACACCTTGCTCATTGAGGAAAATGGATTATCTGAAGCACGATTTCCGCAGCAGCATTTATGGCGTGACATTTACAGTTGTTTGGGTCATTTTAGTTAGTGATTAGCTACGGGAGGCTACAAGAGTCAGCTGCTTTTCTGGAAGCACCTGGTGGAACCCCTTCTCTGTGGCCATTTTCAGGATGTCACTCATTATCAGAGAGACAGAACGCAGCTGGCGGTGCGTGGTGTGAGCGGATGGATCGTGATGAGGAATCTGGCGCAGGTGTGGAGCTTTAAATTTAAGTTTGGCTCAGTATAATGCCAGAATGATAAAGATCCAAGACTGAAAACATCAGCATCACAGTTCATACAACACACTTAGGCACTTTAGAATAAAAAGACGTTGCAGCACATCCATCGCTCTGGTTCATGTTTAAGTGTTTAAGTTGTTTGGATGTTTGGTCTGCACTAGCTTAGGCTAAATTATTTGAATTAATAATCTTTATTTGACTGCACCATATATTGATGGTTGAGTGTTCATCAAAATCTATCAGTTTATAGTTGCTAAATAAAATAGAAGAAGTGGGTATGTTAGAAACATTTTGATTATGTCTTCTCCATTTGACACAAATGTTTTCTGATGATTATTTTATTTATTGCTTATTTTATTTCTGTTGATACATTTCAATTTCAGATTTTTTAAAACTTTTGTTCACTGTTTAAAAGAAACTGAACTGAATGTATGTTGCGCATCACAATGAATCACATTGATTTAATTCATACTGTTGTTAGGGCAATTATTGGTCAAATCCTGTTCTTTTTGGATTTTTGTAGATCCATATTCTCATTTTCTTACATTGTTTGAAAACTGTGCATCATCATGACCTTTATAATAATAATAATAATGCCCATATAGAACATAGAAAGCCCAAAGCAAACAGTTTAAGTATATTAAAACACAAGGGGTATCACTGTTTTTTTTTTTTTTATTTATTTCTTTAACCCTGTGTTCAGACTTCAAAGTCACAGCCTGCAGGCATAATTTACACACTCAGATTGTTATTTTTACTACACATGCTGAAGTATAGATTTTCCACAGCCGTGGGTTTCGATGTATCCATTTTTTTTCCTTCTTTTTCTTATTCAAGTCCCGGTAGCTTATTAAAGTTCAATCACAGAGAACAGGGACGCAGTGGACAATCTGCTTTTCCTCCATTTAGTAGAACGTGTAGTGCTTTCTTTCACATGGTTGATGAGAAAAGACGACAATGGTTCTGTTTCCTGAAGGAATGAAGTCAATGTGATCTGACCTGACCTCTGTTTTTTTAGTTTGTATGAGGGAACAGAGGAAAGACCGAGTCGTGCTGGATTGGATTGCCACAGAACTATCTGCAGAATGTTTTTCCTTAGATGAGATACACCTTTATTGATCCAAAGCATTGATAAAGATATAATAAAAATAAAAAAAAAAATGTGCAAAATTGCATGTGTTGAACTTCTCATTTCTGACATGCATTAACACTAATAGTTGTTTTTGAAATTTTAGCCATATTCAATTTTCATTCATGGCCCACAACATAAGAAAAATCTAAATAATAACACCTACAAATGTATCCCCCTCTTAATATAAATAACAGCATTATGTCTAATATGTTCAATCTACAAAACAGGAGAGATGACATAAGAAAAAAAATAGAAAACATTAACAATATGATGCCTCTGTTTTTCCATTTCATGCATTTTATTTCACAGTATTTACTCACTAAACAATATTTAGTTTTGTTTCCTGATTCTCGCTGATTCACATTCTTGTGAAGAAACTGGAACTGGTTGATTTCATTTTGTTTCTCACACTTTATGCAGTCATCCAGCCGACCCTTTAGTGGCTGTTTCTGGCCCCGGGGGCCACATGGTGGGCTCTACACATTGATGGGCTGTTCACATAGGTTCCTGATGGAGAGATGAGCTTTACCTTCTGCATTGGTCCTCTCCACTCAGCCGTCGTACCAGCTGCAGGCTGCGTTTCAGAGAGCTGTCATGTTTACGTGGGACTTACTGTCGTCGCCGGCTGCTGAGGCGTCATGTGCGAAGTGTGTTTAAGACGCCGAAGTGTCAGCAGACTACAAAAAAAAGGAAGCTAAGACAAACTAAGCTGTTAAAAAAAAAAAAAACAACTCAAATCTCCTGCCGCTGATATTGTCAGCCTGCGTTGCCTCATATAATAAGTGTTTTAAGTGTTGAACTTCCCTTCATCTTGGTGTGCCTCTACACCAGCCTGTGAATAAAACCTTCTGACAACCTGCAGAGTTAAAGCTAGAACATGCAGCCACACCATGAAGCTCAGAACAAGGAGGAAGCAGAGAAAAGAGGTGGATGAGCCTGTCTGGTTCATAGAGCGCTGATAATGGATATGTATTAATATCCATCAATATATAATACTATATATATATATATATTTTATTCTTCAATGAATTCATACCCTGAGTATGTATAGCTAGTATTTAGTCTAAAAAGAAATTGTTTTTTTCTCCCAAAAATTCTACACACAAATTCTGAGGCATTTTTTTGCAGGAAGATGCTTTTTTTTTTTTTTTGTTTCTTAAAGAATAAAAAATGACCAGTGTACATTTTGCAGTTCAAAAAACTGTTATTCATTAATATCAAAGCTGTATGAAAAAGTTTAAATTTGTAATTTACAGTGATCTGCATGCCTCTAAAATACAAAATAAACATGTAAATTCATTTTTTTCACATGCTAATTACAAAATGTCCATCACAGTTTTGACTTCAACAAAGTTATGTTTATCTTCTTTTTTTTTTTTTTTTTTTTACTTAAAATTGTGAAATTTTTGAATCCTGTTCTGAGTCCCGTGGGGTCACAGGCTGCCGTCTTTGCTCTGTGTCACATTTTAGTGTCACTTTTCGCCCACGGGCCGACACATGTCCTGGTTTTGGAGGTGAGGGGTTGGATGACGTACACTCAAAACACTGAAAAGTTGCAGCATGAGAGCAACGTGATGTTTCATTTTTTACTGATCATTTGAGCCTAAACAGTAGACTGAATAAGGCATCTTATTGTTGAATTTGCACCTCTTTCTTTTGTAATCTCTTCTGTTTTGTAAATTGAGCTAAATAATTATCTAACAGTGCAAATTAAACTGAGTTTGACTCCCCTGGTGTATAAACTCATTCATTAGAATGAGGTGGGAATTTCCAAAAAAAGCTATCAGTATTATTGCAAAATGAGACCAGTTTCAGTTTTTTTATAGACACGTAAAGCCAGTCAGAATCTTTCAAAACTCAAAGGAATAAAAGATTTACAGTTTTGATTAGTAAATCACCTAGAACATAAAACTAGCATGTGTTTTTTCTAACTTTAGATTATTAGGGATAGAGCACATGGCAGGTTTAGCATAGTCCCATATATATTTATTGTTACTGGTTTAAAGTAATAAACATCACCAGACATTAACCACATAAATCATCAGTAATAGACATATTTATGATAGCTGGAAATTGCTGTTCTTATGCATCAGTATCAGACATGTAGGAAAAGCGCCTGATATAGAGGTGACTATTTTCACGCAGGAGTCAGGTGAAAACCTGGTGCAATATTTGACGCCCTAGGATGACAAGGTGTTGATTTGCATCAATTATTATTATTTTTTTTTTTTTAAAAGTTCATGTGGCTGATCTCAAAGCATAATCCTTTTCTTTTCTGCGTCACTCAGATTTCTTCTTCTTTTTTTTTTGTTCAGAGAAAAGGTTCCGCCGCATTTACTTTGATATATTTTTTTTTTAAATAAACAGCACATGAATGCTGTAGCCAGAGAAAATAAGAGAAAGGACCAACCGCAGCGCTGCACCCATTGATCTCATTAGAGAGACCACTATCCCATCAGGGGGCAACTTAATGACTGCGCTGCATCCCAGACAACATCAGAAACATGACTTTTAACCACAGCAGACTCCTTTGAACCAACATAGCAAAGGACAGTACGATAATCCTTACGAAGACAAAGAGATCAGCCTACGTGGCAATTACACCCGGCCCCGCTCGCGTCCACAGCTGCTCGGCTGTCCCGCCGCCGCTGTTTTCATCCTTCCTGCTCTAACCGATGCTGCTCCTCATCACCGCTCTTCATCACTGCCCATTTAACTTCATTCTCTGTGGTCAATGTGACATCTGCAAGGGACAAAATGAACGTTGGGTTTGGGTTTAAATGCAGACAAATCACCTAAGATAAAAACAGAACAAAAAAAATTCTCTGGATTAGGATAAAACATTTGAATTTGTGTGCTTTTTTCACTTTTACCAACACGCAGTGTAGAAATCCGCCAGAGTGGATGTCACGCTACCTCCTGCATCTCCATCTCACAGCTTCCTCCACTCCACTGTCATTACCGCCACTTTCTAATTGTTCTTTCTGACTGTGTAAATGTGACGCTTCAGCCAGGAGACGGTTTTGCATAAAGATTGAAACGCAAAATTATAGTCTCTCTTTGTCTGGAAGAAGAAAAAAAAACACACCTCTAAACCCTACAAGTTATCCCTGCTCTGTTTAAATGAGGGTTTTGTGTTAGACTGTTTTCCGGGGTCTGTGTATGTGCGGCTCAACCCACCTCAATCAATCCTCTTTGATTTGATTGCCTGGAAGTAGGATTTCAAAAATCACTTTTCTCTTTTTGATTACATGTCTGATTAAATTGATACTTTTTTGCAGCGTCCAATCATAGGGTGGAAACGAGTCAAGCCTAAATTCTGGAGACAGAGACAGCAAGTGTAACTTGAAAGGAAACTGAGGAACAAGAATCAGAACCAAATCAATGGGCCGTTAGCTTCCTGTAAAAGGAATCAGTTCATGGAGGAATCCATTTAAAGTCAGAAAAGGAGAAAAAACAAGCCTGACTTAGGCAATTCAAAAGCTTCCATGATAACAGCTTTAAGAAGCTCCTACGGAGCAGAACGAGCTTTGAACATGATTCATAATCAGTTTCTACTGGTGAGTGATAAAGGCTGTGCGTGTCAACAAATTCAATAAATCTGTAACCAAATATAAAAAAAAGAAAGGATGTTCCAAGATCTTCGGTCCATTAAACATGTTAAGTGTCCTCACTTCATTGAAAAAATCGCCACATCTCAGGTTTCCAAAGGTCGTCAAAACTGTTGAAGAAGAGTTATGTTCAATAAAAAACCTGGAAGACCTGGAACCATGATGACTACAAATTAGATTTCCCTGACATTTATTTAACTTCATTCCTGCTTATGTAAGTTGAGAGTTTTCACTCTGGATGAAAGGACAGGTTAAGCCAGGTTTAAAGTCGCCTAAAGTCACACTAGAATGTTTAAAAATTGTCCTGAGTCACTTTATTCTTAAATGTCACATAAGTGACGCACAACGTCATCACAATGTCCAGTCATCCTGTCAAGGCCTTTTGGATTGAAATGATTAATAATATAATATTCTATGCATTTAATAAACTTTTTTTTGTTTTCCTAAAGCTTATATGGTGGCGATAAGTTATTCCCAAGTATTTTTACATCTTAACAAAATCAACTCTGTAAAACTCCTCTATTTTCTGTATAGTTTTTGTCTGTTCTGTGTATTCCAGAAGCCTTTTTTCATTTATTTTTTGGCTCTTCACAAATCAAGCATTCGTCCTTCACCGCTGTCACACCAGAATCTGTCAGTGGAGGTGTCTCTGTGGGGGTGAGCGGCTCCATTCATCACCACCCTTCTATTGAATTAAGCATCGTCAGGCTTCTAAAACACAAATTAGGGGATTTCCCTGCGTATCTTTATTATCTGAAATAGTCTTGGAAATATCTCCACATGTTGCATGATTCACATGTTTCTGCATTCAGGAGGGTTTACAGTAGAGGCGCTATTGTAGATTTGGAGTTTCATGGAGAAGTGGAACTTCACAAAAGGTGAATCGTTCACTGTTTCCCCTCTCGACTCCCCTCCTCCCTTCTCTGATTTGGAACAGGTTGTTGTTTCTTCTCTTTATCTCACGTATCTCCAACCTTTTCGCCCTCCTGCTTCCAACTTTCCTGGTGTTGTTTTCCCCTCTTATTTTTGTCCCGATTTGGCTAATCTTGGGGAGGAGGACCAAGCAGCAAGGCAGCACACACACACACTCACACACACACACACACACATACATACACACACACACAGAGTCTCATAGAAAGCCCCACAGATCGGGAGTAAATGGAAGCCAGGAAGTAGACAGGACCCTTCTTGTGTTGGGGCCTCCCGCGGGGGCCTGTGTCACCTCCGCTCACCGCTGTTTGTTCTCCTGTTAGCACAGCGAGCCCGTGTGTGTGTGTGTCTGTGTGTGTCGGCATGGATATGGCTATGTGTCAGGAAGGGTTTATGTTCTGTCCTGTCTGGAAGGCTTTCGTGTTGGCGCTGCCTGTGTGCTGGCTGCCGGGCAGGTGCTGGACTTTCTATTTACCGCCCGGATCCTCTGGACCTTCCGCTGATCCTAGACTAGCACAGAAAGATGAACAAAAAGAAACTCATCAATCAAGAAACAACAAGAAAAATAAGTCTTGGAGGAATTGTGAAGCGCATATATCTTAAGATATGTAAATTCATGTCATTCACACCCCTCTCTGCCACGGCGCCACCTATTGGTTGATCGTAGACATAATGTCTATTTGTTTTTACCAAATCTTGTTCCAATTGCACATGACCTATTTTGTAATATTAACCAAGCCATATGAGGAGAACTGTATGTTGTGTGTAAATGTCATTCCATTGTGTAGTAAAAACAGATCATTGATTTTCATCAATGTTCAAGGCAGAAAGGTAGAGAGACAAAAAAAGTGAGGCTCACAGCAACATCCTTAAACGTATCCCTGCTACGCACAAAAACATGCACAATCACTTCCTGGAGACTTCAGTATAAAAGCATTTCCTTTTTCTAACCAGACATAATGCATTTTCAATAAACTCTCCAGTCTCAATGCTGCATGTATAATGATTTAATCAAACTGTGAATCAATATTGTCAGCTATAAATCATGTGTTACACATTTGTGAGTGAAAAGAAAAAAAAAAAGATATGGACAAATCCAATGTGGTTGCCAGCAAAACGTGCCCCTGGGTATGAGATCAATGGGATATTGTCAAGAAAAATACAGGCAGACAGAGATTGTGTGCTGTGAGAAGGTGATGGCCCCTCCCCTTCTCACCTGATTATAAGGGGGAACTGAATAGCGGAGAGAGAGTTTCCCCCCGGACATGTTTGCGTGCGGGACAGGTGACGCGACGCATGGGACTGCCTGTTTGGTCCACCTGGTGCGAGGTGGACTTTCACTGCTTGCGTGAGCGTTGTGTTTTCTTTTTTGTGCCGACGTCAATAAATGTTTTTAACTGAGTTCCGCTGCCTCCTGTCTCCGCTGGTTGCCCTGATCCCTTTTGTGGGGCGACCACGGCGGTCGCTCACATTTGGTGGCAGCGGTGGGATCTGTGGCGCCGCCTGAGAAGCTGGAGAGAGGAGGTGGAACTCGCGGAGCGTGACGGTGGTACGCGAGCGAGAGGATCGGCGGCGGGGTTGGCGAGAATGTCGGCGAAAGGGTCGACAAGACAGTCAGCGAAGGAGCCCGCTAGCGGACACGGCTAGCGGACACGGCTAGCGGACACGGCTAGCGGACACGGCTAGCGGACACGGCTAGCGGACACGGCTAGCGGACACGGCTAGCGGACACGGCTAGCGGGCTGGCGGAATGACTGACTGAGATGGCCGGCTGGACGCAGCAGGACACTGGCGGGGCTACGACCGAAGACAAAGAGTGGTCGAGCGGGCCCCGGGGAGGACACAAACCACGGTCGCGGACTTTTGTCTCGCCACCCAGTTGGCGAGACTCCAGAAGGGGAGGGAAGTGTGAGAAGGTGATGGCCCCTCCCCTTCTCACCTGGTTATAAGGGGGAACTGACTAGCAGAGAGAGAGTTTTCCCCCCGGACATGTTTGGGTGCAGGACGCGACGCGAGACGTGTAGGACTGCCTGTCTGGTCCACCTGGTGCGAGGTGGACTTTTGCTGGTGACGTGAGCGTTTTGGGTTTTTGTCTTTTTTGTATCGCCGTCAAATAAATGTTTTTTACGTGAGTTCCTTTGCCTCCTGCCTCCGCTCCTTTTCTGGTTGCCCTGATCCCTTTTGTGGGGAGACCGCGTCGGTCGCTCACATGTGCATTATAGATATATTTTCACTGGCAAAGTATTGTTTTTTGAGTTCAGGAAGTGATGTGTTCTTCACAAATGTCAAAGGTCATGAAGGTGCCTCGCTGGTACAATCACAGGACTCTGACAGTCCTGAATCCTGAGTGTGTGCGATTGGCTCAAGGCTACAAACACACAGCCGTACAATGCTGTTGCATGTCATAGCTTCAACTCAACATTACCGCAGATATAACCGATAAATAAATTATAACTACTCCTCAGCGATGAGTATTTTGAAGGAGAGGAGGAAAAAAGAGGAAGGACAGGATGGTTTTGACACATCTCAGTCTCGATTGTATTTTTTCTGCCTCGACTGGGACTTAAATTCACAGCCACAGACAAGTAGTGATAAGGTTGAGGTATTTTCACACTGACTCAGAATGTCTTTCTCAAATTAAAAGTATCTGTAAAATTGTGTGTCTCATTTTAAAGTATAAAAAAATCCTACTTGGTGTTTCACTGGGGAGCCGGAAAACTCTGGTTGTTTTTCCATCTGTCTCATAAATATTCATCAGTGTCTCTTCTGATTGGCTGATTTCTGCTTGGAAGACGAAAAACTAGAACAATGGTGTATAGGAGAGACTTAAAAGCTGTGCAGATAAATAAAAGGAAACAAAACCTAATGCATGTCTGAGGACTGAAACATTGTTAAATCAAATATTTCTCTAGTGACAATGTGCAGTTTTTTTTGTTTTTTTATCTGCTTGGAAGGCTAAAATAAATGGTGTCCAAATCAAGGAGGTACAAAAGTGTAGATTTTTCTGTTTTTGTGAATGTTTGGACAGGTTAGACAGTATCTAAAAAAGTAAAATAAAAATACAAGATTGTCTTTTTGAGTGATATGTGGCCTTTAAACATTCTAATGATTGCTGTAGCACAATCATCAGGGCTAGAAAGTTTGATTCATTTTCATCACAGAAGTCAATGTGGTACCTGCAGCTGACTGGCCCCTAATGGCTTTAACTGGCTTTCTATATCATAGTCATTTGTTGGATGTGATTATTTTGTTTTCACTCCGTTTTTTACACATTCTAACGAAACACAAATCAATTATGGCTTCAGACTTTCTTTTGTGTCCTATTTAAGTAAAAACTGAAATGAAATACTAATTTGTAAGTGAAAAAAAATAAAGAAGTCCCTTGTATTTGACAAGGGTATGAATAATTTTGGGCTTAAGTGTATATATGTAATAAGTGTTCCTTGACTTGTCTACATAATCATTAACATTTTAACAATGCTAATTATCACTAACATGTGGAGTTCACTGAATGTTACCACACATCCTTAATAACAATTCGTGAATGTGGTTGTGATTGCACATTATGTTTATTTTAAGCATTTGTATGCTGATTTAAATAAAAAATGGCAGCATTTCTTTTTTTAAACATGTATTTGCTGTTACAAATTAGTAATTTCTAATGTTTTTTTAAAGTCATTCTGCAAACCTCAACAGCAGAAGCAAATATATGATACTAGAATAAATATTATTATTATTGCAAATACTTGTATCAATGATAATAAAAATCCTAAATAATATTATGTTTCATGATGTTAGGTCTAAATGAAACCATGTCTGTACTTTAGTGGAAGATTCCATGTAGAGGGAAAATATATAATATACATATATCAGACTTGCTGACATTTTTGTCATGTTGCATATATGTAATGATGTTCAATTTTTCTTTCTTGCACCTGATGTTTTCACACACCTGCTGTTTTTTTTATAGCTCCCGGTGTCAAAAAATGTATTATTTTATTTATTCTACCATATTTGCAAAGGAAAGATAGGAAAAAAAACATCCGTATTATCATTGTGAGTTTTCTGACTAATATATACTTAAATTATATGGTTGTGTCTTTGTGTGTTTCTGTCTACAGTACTACTCGGAAAATTAGAATATTGTGTAAAAGTTGTTTTATTCATGCAATTCAACATAAAAGGTGAAACCAATACATTTTATAGACTCATCACAAGCAAAGTGAGATATTTCAAGCTTTTATTTGTTTTGATTTTGCTCATTAGGACTTGCAGCTTCAGAAAACCTCAAATTCAAAAACTCAGAAAATTAGAATACTGTTAAAAGCTTCAGTATTGAAGGCTCAAAGTGTCACACACTAATCAGGTAAGTAATCCAAAACACCTGCAAAAGGGTCCCGAGCCTTTAAAAAGCCTGTGTCTATGGTTTAGAAGAATTCACAATCATGGGGAAGACTGCAGATCTGACAGTTGTGCAGAAAACCATCATTGACTCCCTGCACAAGGTGGGTAAGACACAAAAAGTGATCGCAAAAGAAGCTGGATGTTCTCAGAGTGCTGTGTCAAAGCACATTAATGGACAGTTAAGTGGAAGGCAGAAGTGTGGAAGAAAACGGTGTACAAGCCGGAGGGATGACCACAGCCTGGAGAAGATGGTCAGGAAAGGGCCATTCAAAAGTGTGGGGGAACTTCATAAGGAGTGGACTCAAGCTGGAGTTGCTGCTTCAAGAGAAACGACACGCAGGAGGATGCTGGACATGGGCTTCAAATGTCGTATTCCTGTTGTCAAGCCGCTCCTCACGAGCAAGCAACGCCAGAGGCGCCTTAGCTGGGCTAGAGAAAAGAAAGACTGGACTGTTGCCCAGTGGTCCAAAGTCCTCTTTTCTGATGAGAGCAAGTTTTGCATCTCATTTGGAAACAAAGGTCCCAGAGTCTGGAGGAAGACCGGAGAGGCGCAAAATGGAAGATGCATGAAGTCCAGTGTTAAGTTTCCCCAGGCTGTGATGACTTGGGGATCCATGTCAGCTGCTGGTGTTGGTCCTCTGTGCTTTATCAAGTCCAGCATAAACGCAGCTGTCTACCAGGACATTTTAGAGCACTTCATGCTTGCTTCAGCGGACCAGCTTTATGGGGATGCAGATTTCATCTTCCAGCAGGACTTGGCACCTGCCCACACTGCCAAAAGTACAAAATCCTGGTTCAACAACCATGGGATTACTGTGCTTGATTGGCCCGCAAACTCACCTGACCTGAACCCCATAGAAAATCTGTGGGGCATTGCCAAGAGAAAGCTGAACGGGAAGAGACCAAACAATAAAGAAGAGCTCAAGGCCGCGATTGAAGCATGTTGGTCTTCCATAACACCGGAGATGTGCCACAACCTGGTAGCATCCATGCCGCGCAGGATTAAGGCAGTCATTCGTTCAAAAGGGGCCCCAACCAAGTACTAAGTACAGATGCAACATTTTATTTTCAGAGGCCTGACATTTTTGTATTTAAAATCCCTTTTTTAAATTGATTTCAAGCAATATTCTAATTTTCTGAGTTTTTGAATTTCAGGTTTCTGTAGCTGTAAGTTCTAATGAGCAAAATCAAAACAAATAAAAGCTTGAAATATCTGACTTTGCATTTAATAATACTATAAAATGTATTAGTTTCACCTTTTATGTTAAATTGCCCGAATAAAACAACTTTTACACGATATTCTAATTTTCCGAGTAGTACTGTATATGTGCTTTTTTTTTGCAACAGCAGATGTTTTAAAGCAGAGCCTGCATTTACAGGCTTTCAGGAAAGCAGCAGTAATTACTGCACACACCTGACGCTGCCGCTTGTTAGTGGCCAGGCTTTTTCAGCTGGATGAGCTTTTAAACAGGTGGAGCTTTGCCGGATTTCACATTTAGAATCACACATGCTTTTCTGTCTGTGGCGCCTTATTAATTATTACCTGAGACGCGCTGATCTCGTGCACCTGCAAACTTCATATGTGGTGTTAAAGCAAAAAAAAGAGTTCTACTTCCACTGCAGGATGCCTCTGAAAATAAGTGCCATTATCAGATGTGAAGAATTGATCAACACTACATTGGTTTTCTGTAACAAACCAAAAATATTAATTTATTTAAATGACACATTTTTTAATAAAGCTAATACTGCGGATAATTAATTCTGAGTTCCAGTCCTCAGTTTTACTTCACATGTTTGAAGTACTGGATAATAAAAACCAAATGATTAAGTTGAGTAAAGCAAAGGAAGCAGTTTAGAAAAAGAGGGAGAAAAAAAAGTAGATTGAAGTATTATTAATGTCACATGCACAGCCGACGGCCAAAAACACTGGGATGAAAGGACTTAGGACTTTGGGTTGTATGCATTGGCATTGTTAATCCATTTTAAAATATTCCCAAACACCTCAGATAATTTTTTTGGGTCAGAGTTTGTTGTTTTTTCTATTATTAAAGGCCTGCACTTGCACACAAGCCCAAAAGAAAATGAGTCAACCTATAAATAAAAATTTGTTTACTGAATAAAATTACCATTAATATATCATTAGTAACTATTGTTAACCGTGCATCCAGTCCAGACAGAGCAGGAACATGGATGTATTTAGGACCACACTGAAAAAATAGCTGCTATTCATATCAAAGTTATTTGCTCTCCTGGCCCATACGCAGAAAGAGTTCCTGACTTCCAGGTTTACTTCTCCATTATGCGACCCATAGAGACTGATCAGTAGAGTCACCCCCCCATGATGCTCTGGGGCCTCCCTTCATGCCCCCAGGCAAAAACATGTAAATCATAAAAAAATAATAATAATTAATTAAATAAAAAAAATTCACCTTTGAGCCATTTAATTTACTTTGCTGACCTCATTAAAGAACCTTCAGGAAAAAAAAAAAATTATAAAAAAAAATCCTTGCCCCTCAAGGCACAGCACAACTGTTTTACATCATTAACCCGTGAAATCACACTGGGAAAAGAGACTTTTCCAGAACTTTTCTGGCCGTTATTGACAAATAAAAGTCCACGACTTAAAAATCTAGAATACAGAGATTAGTAATTACAGGGTTCTAGCAGTGGGTGTCCTCTTACCAGTTTTACAGGCTTCTATTTTACTATTGTGGTCCTATAGGAAAGACAATTCTGGGTCTACAGGATTTTTGGTTGCAGAACCACCAGTGACCACTGGGAAAAAAAAAAAATCTCTGCTGCTGGGGGCTGAAGCCGGGTCTATCATACTATTTCTGGGTTTATGCATCAGGGCAGCCATGGACGTAGGGTACAGGGGAACATGTCCCCAGCACTTTCTGTATTTGTGCACTTCATCCCCCACATTTTTTATAGCCATTACAACCACTTAATTCATTTTTTTCACATTTGGAAATGTGTTTTCTCTGAGCCGTCTCTAATCTCATCATGAGCAAGCACAGCTTAGGTGGTGAACTTCATGTTCAGCAAACCAGCCAAGAGGAAAAACAAACTGACACAGTTTTTCGTTTGTTTTTTCCAAACAAACCATTTATGTTGAGTAATGCTGTTACATGTAGAAAATGTTGTGTTAAAAGAGCAGCAGGACGACAGTGGGGCTTGAGGTTTGCAGTTAAGTTCCTCTCCACCCACAAATGTTTTTTTCCTTCCTATTACTTCACTTAAACTGTGTGGTTTTCACAGAAAAATATTCTCACCTTGAATGTGAAATAAACTCCACTGTACATTCCATCTTCTAGTGTCCAGTAGTTAAAGGTGCAATGTTTAATATTTCACAATAAGTTGTATTTAAAAACAAAAACATCAAAAAAAAGTGTAGATATGGAAAAATGAATCTAATCTCTAATCTTTTAATTTACATACAAGTATTTCATATTGGCTCCACATTGATAAACTAAAACAGTAAAATACTCTTGTATGTATTAAGTGGTTAAAAAATAATATTACATAATACAGTATTTATACGGATATAATCCATAATGACCCCCAGTTACAGTATCCTAACCTCCTTATAATAATCCTTATAAGGCTTTATGTCTAAACTTAACTCATTAAGTCCTAAAGTGACATGTACTAAGCATCCTAATATGGAATATGTTTATCACTAACACCAAATGTTACATATATGTCAAAATAGACATCTTTGGGAATAAAAAGTATTGTGAGATGTGTTCTCTGTGGCCCACTTGGTTTATGCTATAACCCACATAGTTTTCCTTTAAGGATAAATAGTTCTGGGTTTTTATGTACATTTTGCTGATAATACTTTTACTCAAGTAGTATATCCACTTCAGGACTTTAACATGTAAATGAGTATTTTACCATATTTCTACCTTGTCCTAAAGGATCTGAGTACGTCCTCCAGCACCACTTCAAACCGTTGAACTGAACCATGGAACAAAGAGGCCTCGGCACGAAACTCAACCAGTCCTTCTTCTCAGGAACATTCATTATGCTGAGGTCCGGCTTATTCTGAAAGGAAATGTCAAAAGAAAGACGCTATGAGTTCCGCATCCGCATCCAGCTGCCGGAAAACTCGAACAAGCCACTCGCAAAACAACACGCACACACCTAAGCTCAAGGTGACAGCGTTGATAGCTCCTCATACATATTCATGTCACTTGAAATAGACAAATAAGCAGCTTATTTGTTTTCCTTTCTGAATATTAAATGAAGGACATTTGAACTTTTGGCACATGGCCAAACACCAGCCGTCGTGGTTCCACAAAATTACAGCCGCCGCGGCTCCTGCATAAAGAGGCGCTGATGCACACGTCATATTGTTGCCCCATTTCTAAGATTCATGTAAAAAATTTCCCTTTCCTTTCCGCTGCTGTGTGTGTCTCGGCAGCGTCAATGGCGGGGACACGTTGTGCCTCATGCATATTTCAGACGCAGCGCATTGTGAACGACGCGCGTAGACGCCGGGAGAAAAAAAAAAAAAAAGTAACAGCTTTTCCCATAGTTTCCATTTCGCTCCTCGACATTATTTATGGGGACCCGTTCCAAAAACGGCTGTACGACCATGTAATGCATGAAGCCATTTGCCCGGATGATGATGGAGAGGCAGCTGTAAACTAACTAGGCAATAATGTTAGTCTCTGCACACAAACAGCGGGGGAGAGGCAATGAAACAGGGGAGTTATTATAAGAAATATAACGCTCTTTCTGTTGTAGTGCTTTCTTGTTTGTATCATTAGAATTTTTCTTGGCGGTGACTGATATCTGTTTCCATTTCTGTCTGGCTCGGCGTCACAGCACAAAAGTGTAATATAAATAACAGGGCTGTTTGTATTGTGTTTTAATGACAAAAAAGTGTATTTCTACCTATAAAAGCTATTACCTACCATATAAAAAATACACTGAATTTAATGTAACACAAATGATCTCACTCAAACCTGCAGAAATGCATTGTTTTAAATTGCCCATTCACATAAATAATCTTACATACTAATTTATATTTAATGTATTAAAATTATATAGCACTGATTAAAACTGTGCTCATGAATACAGGTGAAATTTAACATTAAAAAACTAAATAAAAAAATAATTGTAAAAATATATGTTTGTATGTAGCAGTGTGGAACAACTACTTAGATCTTCATAATAATAAAAAAATACTCTATTACAAATAAAGGTCTTCCATTTTAAATCATATTTAAGTCATGGTGCTTTTAGCAGCAAAACATAATAATCTACAAATCTAAAAGTAACTTTGTTAATCCTGCCACATCAATGTGGAGCTGGTTTAAACTAATTATTATTATATTATTATATTATTATTAGTTTCATATACTGCTAATAGGACTAGTGGTTTAGTCCAGTGGTTGCCAACGTTGAGCTTCTGATTTACGACTGTGCATTCAGTTTTGGAATTTTTCTCTAATATTAGATTTTTGGTGACATATTAGATCATTTAAAAATATTCATAGAAAAGAAACCATGTGAGAAGTTCCGAGGGAAAAATCTCTATTTGATGGTGCTGTTAACAACTCAGTAGCCGTGTGAAATGTGAGCTGACGACAAAAGACTAAAAGGTTGAAACCGCCGGTTTCCATCTTTAACATGGGTTGTATTTTAAAAACGTATTATTTTATCCATTGAGCCAAATCTGCATCTGATGAGTAACTAAATCTGTCAGACGAATGTAGTGGAGGAGAAAGTGTAACATTTTCCCCAGAGTGAAATATAAAGCGGCATTAAACGGACATTGTGCTTTGCATGTTCCCACTGTAAACCACATGTTTCAGCGCGTACGTCCCGTTGCAGCAGCGATTAGTGTTTGTCCCTGTTAAGATGTTCAGGAAGCAGATTGACAGTTCACATAATATGAGTCACCAGCTGCCACTGTGGACAGAATGGAGGTGTTTGAGCGTCAGAGTCTTTAATCACATGTATCCGTCGCGGCGCCTGTCGAATCCTACAGGCGGAGTGACAGTGTTTCATTTTGTCCGACTGATTTGACATGTTGTATATGAAAATGTCTGTGATTTCCTCCAGCAGCGGCTTTATAAAACGCAAACATCACTTTGTGAAATTAACTCGGTTCCCCTTCATATTCACGGCGAACGCGCGGCTGGAAAACCTGAAAATTGATCTCAATTGAAGAGGCGGGAGCGTGGCGGCGGGAGCGTGGCGGCGGCTCGTGACGCCGATTCAAGCGCGCCCGATCTGAAGCAAATGTTTAAAGTGAGTTTGAATAAAGTGAACCGACAGACATGCACAGAGACATTGATTAATGTCGCGGCTGATCCATTGCAGAGCACCTTTGGATTGAATATGACTGCGGGGCTTTAAGTGATTTATGTAGTGGTGCAACAGCAAATTACATCTCATTACTTCTCATTGTGGCAATAAGCTGTTCTGTCATTCTTCTGTATTTGTTAGTGCAGGGCATAAATATTACAGATGAGACACTAGGTAGCAATTTGGGAAGCGGCTAATGACTTCTCATCTGCTCGTGTGAGTAAACAGCAAACATCGAGGAGGAGGAAGCAGGCTGCCAACGGACGTGAAGAGATTCGCAGATTCAGAAATATGCTCACATCCTAAAAGTTAAGGAACTAAAAAATCCATAGGTTTAATTGTGAGCCCTGTACATGGTGCAGAGCCTCCTGCAGTAATGCTAATCAGTCCTCGAAAAGGGCTTATTTATATATGGCAGCCGCACTGAAGGTTTATATGACGTGGGACAGTTTTACTGTGTATGCATCATGAACATGAGACATGGCACATACAGGCCTTTACTCATGTTCTGGCGTGTGTTCAGAGATTAATTTTGACCCTTCTAAGCATGACGCAGGCGCCTGTGCGCGGCGTGGGATGACAAAATCATTACCGTCCTCGGCACTGCTCCATAAGGGGGGAAAGGTACTATAAAAAATATGTATATAATGTATATCATGCCAATTTTACAAAGCCATAAACATGGCTTCCTCAGCAAGGTTTATGTTTTTAGAAGGGCATTCCAGTGATTTAACATTGTACTTCCATAAAAAGGCACATACATGAGGAAGATTAAAGAAAGAAGGGTCAGAATGGAGGCAGCAGAGGTCGTCGTATTGATGACTTCTGGTCTTTTATATGCCTCAAAACTACTGGATCTATATTTCCCATAATGCAACTGAAAAGACTGCACAGAAAAAAAAAATGCCAAAACTTTGTAATATAGGCTTTCTGTCATTTAAAGATCACCATTTTTCAGTTTTTTGTAAAGCTCCTCCGCTGCTGTCACTGTCAGATTGGTGTTTAAAATGTCATAATTTCAAAATGAGTAAATTTGTGTTATTGGGATCTTAAAATGGCTCACGTAGATTGTTTCGAAACCCAATGCAACTAAATTACTTTTTTAAGGTTGATGTACCATTTTAACAACCAATTTCAGATAATATGATTCAAAACTGTCTGCACTGTTTTCTGCTGCAGCTTCTTATCATTCACTGATCGTGCATGGCTGTATGAAAAGTAATGAACTCCTAATTTGTATATATATATCCCACAAAATGAGACCAGTGATGTGTATCGATTTATTCTCTATGAGGTTCTAATTGCTGGATTCTGGTTCAGCGGGTTGGGTGGATGGTTACTGATAATAAACTGCAAGAAGTTGCATAAGTAACAGGCAAGACTGCTGTGAAACATCATTCTAATCGTACAGGTGCTAAATCGCCATAGCAACCACCATAGCAACAGATGATTTTGGATTAACCAGGTGAAAGCTGTGGTCATTCTTTATGTTTGCTGTTTAAATATTTGAAGATGCATAAAAAGCTGTCAACATGGATTCATGAAATACAGTTTAAATGTGTAAAACTGGCTTTATTTGCATTTGGAAACTTATAGGATTATGCACATAAAAAGCTTTTCATGCACTTTTATGACCACGTCAGTGTCATGCAATGTAGTTTGCCTGTCTCACAGCCCAGTTATAAGTACATCAACTGATTAAAAGAAGAATTATGTGCTTTGTGATGAATTTATATAAATGAAATACATTTATTAATATTTTCTGGGGGAAAAAACATGTAATATTTCAATTCAAATCTCTCTGACTCTTGTCTCCTATCTCCTGCATCCTTTCTCGTATCTAATTACAGTTATTAATACTTTCCATTACTATTTCAATTCATTTCAATTTCCCTATCTCCTATCTCTTATCTCCTGTCTACTGTTTCCCATCTTCTGTCTCCTGTCTCCGGTCTCCTCCTCTCTCCCTCTATATTGCTTTTTTGTTTTGTCCTGTGTTTTTCTTTTTTTTTTCTCTCTGTAGAAAAAACAAGCCAATCAGTCAAACCACTATCATAATGACATTAATCTGCATTAATAGTTTTGAAGCACTATATTTTCTATCCCTCTCTCTCTCGAATAAATCGCAGGCAACTGGACTTGTATTTATCAAGGGTCATTGTATCTGTGAACCTCTGAAAGCACTACAGTACTACAGGTACTTTGGTGAACACACCCAGTTTCCTATAGTGAAATTTGATAGCGGGAACAATGACCAATGAGAATATTCACAGATAATGTATCTTCTACAAGGAATGAACACGTTATTTTGACTCTATAGGAACTTCTCTGTATTATCATAGGTAACGCTCCAGCCCTGAGGCTTCAAGAGGGAACCTGCCCTCACACCTCTTTTGGTCTTTTGTATTTCTGTAACCACACCACTCCTCTCATTATGGAGCCAAGGTGACACTTTGGCTTCTGTGCGGAGCCTCCAACATACAGACCATCTGGCCCGGCGTCACCTTGTCCGTTTACCTTTCTGAGCACGCATACAAACACAGGCTGCTGCACAGAGACACACTGCCACTTTTTACCCCAACTGACACTCACTCATACATGCACACACACACACACACACACACACACACACACACACACACCTGTCGGCCCAGGTGCTTTCTGAGAACGCAGATCGAGCTGTGCTGAAGTAAGAAGATAAAACACAATATACAATACAGGGACTGAGCTCTACCTGCAGCTCTCCAGCTTTCAACAATGGTGCCCAAATCCTCTGTGTTTTTATGTTGTTTCCTTGTTTGTTTGTTCTCTTTGTCTTGTTTGTTTCCCCCCTCACACACACACACACACACACACACAAAGGAGAGCACAGCAATGCCAGCAGCGAGCGAGGAGGTTTAGTACCATCATGTGCTACTCCAACAGAATTACTCTGGAGGAGAATATTGAGGGGAGATGCAACAGAAGCAGCAGAGTGAAGTCGGAGCCGGAGACTATTAGATTACCTGTAAAGGTGAATTCTCCCACCGGTGTTTGACAGAGGTTGGAAACAGATCAACATTTTGTCGGAGTGACGCGTCTACAAAAACTATTGAAAAGTTAAAGTTATGGAAACTTTATTATTGCGGTGCCACTGCCGGATCCAAACATCAAAATTCTTATAATGATAAAAGCCTGAAATATTATAATATACTGTATTTCTTTGTTGTTTTTACATTGTGTTCTTTTATATAGAACTGTGATTTACTATTGCTGTTGCTTTGTTTGCCCTTTAATTTAAGAAGTGGACAGCTAAAAGACTACTATACAAAGTGTGACATTTCTTTCTAAAAATTGTGAAGGGCTTAGGTATTAAATAGTAACAGTTTTGATTTGTAAAATTCAGGAGACAACTTCACCCTTCAACTTCACCCCCAAAAACCTAAATATTGTTCAGCGAGTAAATGTGTTGAATTGAAATGCATCAATATGGAATAACTGAGATCATTTTGTTTTTTTCTTATACGGTCTCTCCGGTTTTGGTTGGAGGGTTCATGAATTGTGTAAATATGTATCATGTATTTCTTTCCCTAAAAAGGAGAGGAGAAATAGTGGTGTGGTTATTCATATGTAAATTTCAGCCCAGCCAATTGAGATATAATTTCACTGTATGTGAACTGAACTGAGTTTGACTCCCCTGTTTGTGGTAATGCACTTCAATGTGAATTAAACTAATAACAATAATAATCATTTTTTTTAAATGAATATGCACACATCACAACTATAATAAGGATATCTTTGTGGCATACTCTACCATCTATAACAAGTGGGACATTTAGCTGTCACCACAAAGGAAAATGAAATAATTGGGAGTGTTGGTGATGCCAGCAGGCCCCGTGGGCTAGTGGTAGTGTGGATGTATCTGTGGGTACATTACAGCTGGGCTTGCAGCCAGCGGTACAGCGTGCAGCCTGCTCCATCCCTCCATAGCCAGTTTAACATCACAGCATAATTAAAGGGACTTGGCAGCCCCCGAACAGCAGATTTCATCATCGCCACGCGGCAGACAGTCCATGGGATGCATGGAATAACGCAGCGAGGGGCGGGAGGAGGTCTAAACCGGGTTACTCACGGCCTGTAACCCCATCCCTGGGCCGAGTGGAGCTAGTTCACGGAGCGGCTGGTATGACACCGAATCCTGTGCTCCGGTTAAAGTGTTTTTCTTTCCCCTTGAACGCACCGCTACACTATTGCGCTCTGTGTTATGTTTGCCGGCCGCTTTTTTCCGACTTTCCGATCCAGAGGAAAAGCACAGATTGTCGACCCAATCAACTCTTTGGTCTAGTAGCCGCAACATGGCGAGAACATCTAGCTTTTTTTAGGGGGGAAGCTGTGTGTATTCAGCATTAAGTGCACTTGGGCGCTTGCCGAGATGATGTACAACTTCTACATGCACTCCAAAAAAAAAAAAAAAAAGCCTGCACGCTGAATCATCAACATGCAGAGCAGCCAGCGGCCACAGAGGTGACTGTTCAACAAGATCCCATCTGGCCCTTGAAGATATCAAAAGACCCTGAATCCAATGAAGTGGCCGCTGCATTGTTCTGCACACACACACACACACACACACACACTGCATCTTTGTCCTTCCACTGCACTTTTGTGGCTTCATTTTGATTTGCTCAAATTATTCATCCACTTATCCAGAAACATTCAACACATCACTTTCCTGAAATGGAAAGACAGTAATTATCATATGAATAAATAAGAGTAATGTTAGCATTTATTTTATTTATTTTTTTTTATTTGTGGTTTTATAGATGAAAATAACTATATTTATCATTAAAACCAAAATATTCCACAAGATTTCATGTAAACCTACAGATAAAAATGGTATCTTATTTAAAGAATCAGTGCATTTAATGAGAAGGCTATTTTCCAGCATTTTATTGGCACCACAGCTGCCAGAGTATTACATTATTATTATTGTTATTTTTATTATAAATATATATCTGTTTTATTGTGTGCTCCAGGAGTCATGCGTGGCATCTCCTGCCAGGGTCCCAGTCACTTTGCCTCTGTTTATAAAGCACTGCTCGCTCTCTCTCTTAACCTGTCTCTCTGTCTTTATCTATTCCTCCAGAGAAATTTATTAGGAAGTCGACATCATTAAGCACCTTGACTCATGTGCTGCTGGGCTTTAATGTTTAATTTCACACCAAACGAGGGGAGGAGGACAGAGAGGAGGAGGAGGAGAAGGTGGGAGGAAGAAAGTCGAGGATCACAGGGGTGGATATGTTTGTTAATTTTAAATGTGTGTGTGTGTGTGTAGTCATCACAGGCAGAACCATAAATCCTTCAGGCCTGTTTTGGTAAGCAGCAGCAACAACCGGGGGGGGGGGGGGTCTGCTTTTGTGTACATATGCTTCATTATTGTAAATCCAGTAATTAGCTTCACCAGTGCATTGAGCCACTGTCTCTAATTGGACCCTTATACCCACTGTCACTCTGATGTCTCACCACGCAGCATACACACACACACACAGACACACACACACACACACACACACACTCAGTGTTGCTTGGAACGCTGTATCGGACATTATATCTAAATTCAGTTTGTAGGTGTATGTGTGTGTGTGTGTGTGTAGGTGTGGGTGTGTGTGTGTGTAGGTGTGGGTGTGTGTCAGCATATTGGAGACAGCTACAGACACCTCAGCATCTCCAGATACACAGCAACTGTCAATAACTCATCACTTCCTTCATTAAGTGTATTGGCAGTCAGTCAAAGTGTGTGTGTGTCAGTGTGTGTGTGTCAGCATGTGTGAGTGTCAGTGTGTGTGTGGGTCAGTGTGTGTCTGTGTGTGTGTGTGTGTGTGTCAGTGTGTGTGTATACGCACTCCTGACTGTAGCTTCTTTGACAGTTTTGCTGTTTTGTCCATTTAAGGTCTATCCAGCTGATATGTGTGTGTGTGTGTGTGTCCAGGTAAGGGATCCACGTAGGACTTCAGGGTCTATTAAGAGAACATTGGTAAATATGTTAACTCCACTGAGTGAGAGGTTATGATTATTTATATTATTAGGTTATTATCAGGCAGGAATCTTCTTCTTTTTTGTCGAGTTAAACTGACCTTACACCCGAGCTTCTCTATTATTTTCTGATGCGCCCCCCCTATGGAAGAAGAAAACGTCCCCTCGTGCGACTATAAATAGTATAATTTGTCTCTAAGATTGTAACATCTTTGCATAACACTGTATCCTTATTAACATATAAGAGAATAAAAAAGAAATAAATATGGACCAACTTAAAACAAAGAATAGCTTTATTAACTGTAACAGAAAAGATTTAACGTGCATCTGAAATAAAAATATAACAATAAATTTAATTCCTTAATTAAACTACAAACATTTTTTGACTTACCATGTCAAACCATAGGATACTGAAAACCATCAGCGTGATTGTGGTGTAATGTCTTTAATTTATTTGTCTTCATGCTGTCCGCTGCCAACATTTTAGACACAGTAACACACCAGTCTTTCACAGTGAACCAAGCGCTACAGACGCTTCGTCATATTTCCTTGTCTTAGCTTTGGGAGACGTCGTTTGTCTCTTTATCTCCGTCTCTCTCCGCCTGTCTTAAATACTGCTAAATACTTTTTCATGGTGTCACTGAGGGCCTGCTACACTTTGTGTCTACACTTCATACTCACCAGAGCTATTTCAGTGTGAAAAATCAGCTGAATGCAACACGCACACACACACACACACACACACACACAGACACGCACACACATGCACACACATGCACACACAGCTTCAGACTCATTAGACGCAGCGTGTGCAGTACTTTACAGACGTTACTTTACAGACTCGTCCCTGCACAGAACCCTTACAGGACATTTGCTGCTGATGCTGCTGCATGATAAAAGAAAAATGTCTCCAAGTTATAAATGGTGCACAGGAATTTGTGGGCAGTTTATTTATATCAAATGATAATCATATTAAAGTATATATATTAATGCTCTTTTAGTGGCAAAAGGCTAACATTTATATGTGCTTTAATTAAATTAATTTAAGATTTACACTAAATATTTAAAAATGCTTGGACAACAAATCGTATGGCACTTTCATATATCTCTACAAATACTATATATATATATATATATATATATATATATAGTATTTGTAGAGTTTGGAGTAGAAGACAGAAGCTAAGCAGTGCACTGGGTGGGTCAGCACTTAAACATATTTTTTCCACCTAGAAAAAAAAATCCATATTTGGTTTAAGTGTACAATATATTTTAAATATTTGTTTCCCTCGCCATCAGACAGCATACTTCAGAAAACTGCAGCAACTTGAATCAAAAGCATAACTTTATCTCACCAGGGAACAAAAGTCAGTTTTCTTGCGCGTTATGTATTTATTCATTTATTTTGGTGATGTTATTTAGTGGTTGCCAGCCCTTTTGCATACTGTGCAAGTGTGATATCCCCTCAGGGCCCAAACTCAGCCACACAGGTCAGCGTGGAAACTCTTCCATTCTCAGTCTGAACACAGGGCGAGTTTTTTTTTCCACATGGCTGATAATCTGACACTTTCCCAGACCCTCAAGGTTTTTCTCTGACGGTAGCGATATGTTGACGCCACGGGGGAAACGCCGGAGATGGACAGGGGCTGCGGCGGCTGTCTGCAACTCAGGGACATTCGAACTGCAGAAAAAAGGGGGATGGATGTTGTTGATTAAAAGCAAAAGTTCCAACAGAAGAAAAAAAAATAAGAAAACTAAGCTCATATCAACACATATCAACTGCAATCAACCTCAAGGCGTGTGTGTCTGTTTCCAGCTTTCAGCAAAAGAATGTGAAATCCACTGAGCTTTTCCTCCCGTCGGCATGTCTCTAGTTAAATAGAATCCTGCAGTTTCTGTGTGTGTGTGTTTAGATACACACAATGCTTTTTGCTCCGTCTCTGGTGTTTTAAACACATGCTACAGTATCTTCAGGTTAAAAGCCTTTGGCAAGTTTACAGAAATTAACATAAGTGCAAGCGGGGAAACAGCAAATATCTATATATCTGCTCCTTTATGGATCTGTTCTCCTTCCAAATCCAATTAATGGACAGAACGTTTTCTTTATTTAATGAATACAGCGAGTCGGACAGGATCTTCCTCCCAGCTCAAGTTTATGAACAAATGGAGTTAGAAATGTGTTAGAATATTTCCCTTTGCCAAGCTCCCGTCTACGGGAGGGGACTGACAGATAGATAAATAGTGGTTTGAACTGCGTAATGAAAACTGGGTGTTGTTTTCCGCGGGGAACGCAGGCTGATTTTTTATTCATGTCTCATGTTTCGGCGTGTGCTCGCGCCGCCTCTCCCATATGCTGCTCCTTTCTAGCTGTCCCCAGCGTGTGCTGAGATTATGGAGTGTGTAGCGTGGCGATAATTTTATATGTGGGGGGGTATGGGGGGTCGGCTGGGGGGGTTGAGATGGAGATGGCGAAGTGGGGGCAGGGGAGGGGCGACATCACACTCCTTCCATCCGACGCCATTTACCCACAGAACACCTCGACGTCAGGGAGGGATTATGATTTGGGTGCTGTGTGTCTGCCTGTTGGTTTTACTGTATCACGCACATGCATTTCCTTTAAGGAATTCTAATAGTAATAGTTAGTCTAATAGTATAATCATTATAAAAAAAAATAATTAAAAAAAAAGTTTTATTTTGAAATCATCAAACTTTTTCTTTTGCTTTTAACCACATATTAATACTCTCAATGTAATTTAGCATCATCTTGAAACCAAAAAATAAAACATAAATATAGGGGCAAGATGGCAAGATGAGAAAGTCAAAAACTTCTTAAACTTCTTACAGTTTTAAGAAGCATTCATCAGGTTTCTCAAATTATACAGTTTGTGTTTGTGTCGGTTTCTGGTCATCCAGATTCCATTTGTCTGCTTTTTTTCCTTTTTTTTATTTTTGTTTGACATAAAATGTTAAATAGTGTAACTGAAAAACAATGACAAATGTGTTATATTTAATCCATCTATAAAAAAAAAAAATGTTGAAGCATGTCGGATGGTGTCGGATGAATCTATACAATTTTGGGTCACATCCCACTATAAAAAATGGCAGGAATTACAGTTTTTACATTTTGGTGGCCGTCAGTGGCCGACCTGCACTGGTTGCCATAGATACAGCATCCAAAAAACATATGTCTGTAAGTGATTATTATTCTGTAACCTGCATCATATCCTTGTCATATAGTACACATATTTGCTAGTGTGTATTTACACAGTAATATTTTGCTTTTACCTCATACAGTAAGCAAATAAAACAAATCACATTTTCACTCTCATCTATTTGCATTTCAGTTAGTTTTATAAAATATAACCACACACGGCTACCGTTTTGCTTTCAAATTTGCTGTTAAACAGCAGACACAGACTTTCCAAGTGACCTTCTAGTTATTATTATTTCCTTCTCTTTTCTTTTGGGAGGAATACAAGGAAAAGAGAAGCTGAGAGGAGGCAGAAACAGCGCTAGACGGAGACGTGTGAGGAGCAGCACAGCTGGGTTTGCCCTCATGTCGGCCTGTCACATGGGATCCTGCTACGAATATTACTGCTCCCCTCCAAACCAAAAATAGGCCACATCCTGTACAACGCAGCCAGTGCACGGCGGCCTCTCACAGTGTGGCGTAACGTGTTATATAGGACATGACGGCGAGGCTTCAAAGAGAATTATTTAGCACGCAGGGATTGCAACAGAAATACAGTTTTTGTATTCAGATGTGTTCGGTGCGATATGGATTATGGATATGAAGCAGTTTGCTACTTTATCCACTGTGATCGCTGTTTGAAAAGTTGACTAAACCTGCAGAAACAGATTCATTTTTATCGAGGTGTTGTTAATTACATGTTTAGCAGTTCATGTGGAGGCATGTTTTTATCCACCTGGTTAATTTAAGTCCATTTTTTTTTAATAATAGGTTTTGCTAGCCTGAGTTACAAATAACAATTTGGGCCAATGGGTGCCTTGCTTTAGTTTATATAGGAGTTTAGAAAAAAAAAATGTCAGTCGTAGAGTTTTTCTTTGTTGCATGAAACACTCCACAAAGAGCTGAAATCAGTCTGGTCTGTTACCACTTCCGACCAAATCCCATGAAACTTTCATGTGTTTTGACTTGCTCCTCGCTGCCTTTAGAATGAAAGTTCACATGAGCCAGAAAAGCAGGTCAGGTCCTCGCATTGCTGCCGTCTGAACACATTTGAATGAAAATTGTTTTCCCCACGTGCCGTATGAGACAGCGTTAATAATTAATACAGGTTAGACTAAGTGCTGATCTGTTCAATGCAGGAGACTAAAAAGTCTGATTAGAGAATCATGTTCTTCACTGCGTTGCATTTCATTCATTTTTTTAAACATTTAGCATCAGAAAGTGAAGTATCTATCTCTACAAATTATGTCAGATCACCAAATACAAAGTGAGGATTACTGAAATGCATATTTCAAATACAAGGAATGGTGCCTATAACTGGGTTTCATCCGAATGTATGGAAATTTCAGAGCAGATTTAGTAAAATGGTCAAAACGATAATGCGAAGGTGCACGTTTCTATTCATTGCTTTGTGATCATTCAGAGAAGGAGAGCGTGAATGTCTCCATGACAAACGCTGATCATTTACCATTTATTTAGATGAACCTGTCCACTCTTGGTGGAACATTAGCTACAATTCTTTTTGTTTTATGTTAACCGTAGAAACGTTTTTTGTCCCCTCCCTTCACACCTTCCACTTTCCTACACCGCCATTTTTTGATACTTCATCTTCGCATAATGTCACATGACATGGGGCCACATTAGGGTCATGATTTACCTGCGAAACCTTTTATTAACATGCTAAAAACCACCATTGAGGGCACTGGGGTCATAACCTCATTATTTTTTTTCTCCTTAAGTTTTGTTTCATTTTATTTCTTCCCCTTAGGCTACGATACAACAAGTAAAATTGGTAATGCAAAGAAAAAAAAACAAACACATAAATTCCACTATCACCATGGTCGCATGGGACAGAGGTGCACATTTATTTGATGTTTAAAATTGACTCATTTTTTTAGCATTTGAGGATGCATTGAAGAGGCTGCATCAAGGTTCTTCCACCAAGAAAGAGGATCACAAAGAGATGGAAAGGTGAAAATTGTGATATTCTAAAAGAATACAAAAAATAGTGGAGTAGCCTACAGATGCATCAACAGATACAGATGCTAACCTGTAACCTGCTATAAATGTAGCCTGGGTTAACATGTGCAAGGCCATGGTATGAATATGAATATTTTAATATTAATATTTTGACATCATGTATATTATAGCACCATTATGTTGTATAAATATATTAATATTATATATTAATATATATATATTGACCTTGGTAAAAATCCTGGCTATGGCCCTACTGACAAATCCACTGCTTTGTAATGTAAAAATTTGTACATGAAATATCTTTTTTTCTGTTTTCATTTCTGCCATTTCCATCTGGGTATTCATTTGCAATCTTTTGAAAATGCGAACAAGAAATGCAGCTCATCTTTGTTTGTACCATCAAGAATGTTGTTATAGGTTTCCTGCAAGAAAAATCCGCTGCTGATTTTAAGGGTTCTATGTACTATTATTATAATAATGCAATAAACAGAAATTTTTCCCAACATTGGTTGATGTTGGTATCCAGCGCTGCACTAATAACACTAATGGAAAACCGAATAAAGACTAAATAGACTTATGCTTCACGTCACAGATATAACGAAGCCTGATAAGGCCGTGTTGGTAGACTGCGTGGTTTTATGAGTCACGGCGCTCGTTCAGCTCGTATCATACGGCATAGCTTCCTGATGATAATGATCATAATTTCCCGGCAGTGGCCGTACAATGACTCGTTATTGCCGTGGAGGGTGTGTGTTGGTAGCAGCTGCCGCTCCACTCCGCTATGCTCCGCCTGGAGAGCCGGAGTCGCCCATCGATCAGCCTCTTTTGTGAACGCGGCGGTTCGGATCCATTAAAAGGGTGGAGAGGCTGGAGTGATTGTTGGAGCTGGGGAGAGGAAGCCGGCACGAGGGCTAATTATGAACGATAGGAGCCTGAATTTGAACAAATAGGTATAATACCGGATTCATTAAAAACAGGGATTGAACCGATTTATTTTTTCTTTTTTTTCAGTTTCATCAGTGCATGAGCTGTCGGATTAATGGCGGCGCAGGAAGCTCTTTGTTTGTTAGAGGAAGACAGAACAGACATTAAGCCAATCTGAATGAAGAGATTGACTCAAGCTTTTAAAATGATTAGTCAGAAATGCAATTTATTTGTTCCTCCAGGGGCCAGAGGTTCTGTTTCCTTCGGCCTGAATGTTAGTGGAGGTGGAAACAAGAGAGTTTTAAAAGTTTCCATGTTGCATCTCCACAGTTTAACTGTCAATCGTTGTTTTTTTGTCCTATATTTAATTTTTAGCAGGATAAATCATTAATAGAATGTAAAGCTTTATATTTAAACACTTACAAAGCAGGAGACAATAACTAATAATAATAAATTTAGTTTAGAGTTTAATTCAATATTTTGTTGTTTCCTTTTTTTTTAAGTTTGTATTTAATAATACTTAATACTACTACTAATGATAGTTGTATTCGTATAGAACTTTTAAAGTTGCAATTTGCAGGTTTCACCTATTTTTTACATACTTTATACAAATGATGATAAAGAGGAAAGTTTGCAGCAAAAATGTATAGACTATGAACCTATAGACACTTGGATCAACTTTTTAAGTCAGTGAGAAGCAGAATTAGAGCCATATACAGCTTTTGGTAAATAATTTAAATATTTCTGAATTTGACATTACAATTAATGACACCAAACTAAAGAGAACAAATGGAAACGTCTTTGCTTGACTTCCTAGGAACCTCTGGAATGGAGGTGGAGATGAAAACATCCTGTGACTACAGGAATTGATTCTCCCTCCTCCTACTACAAGCAGAGAAAAGCAGCGGAGGAACGTGTTTTTGGCTGAAAACTGACTCGGAGCTCGTTATGAAATCAATCCGTGTCTGTTTCACAGGAGACGCACCGACACGTCACAGTCGGAGACGCACATGTAAATAGTGGAATGAATGACGGCTGGCTGACATTTAGCTGCCTCGCTCCCAGAGTCGCTGTCACTCCGTGGCTTTATTGCCGCGCTCCGACGTTTCTGTTTACACGAGCCAAGGCTCTTCTTCTACTGTCACCAGTCTGCACGTCTCCTAAAGTAGGAGGTACAAAATCAACTAACCCATCTACGCATCAAGTCATTTACATTGTCATTTAATTCCATAACATTTCAGCCTAAATTACAGTAAAAGTACAGTAGTGATGTAAAAGATTGGTGTTTTATTCTGAGGGTTGTGGTTGTAAAAAGAGAAAACTCAGACAGGTATTCTATACATTATATATTGGTATAAAGATATTGCTGGATTTTTTTTCTTATGATTGTTTCTTTACACATTAAATATTTTATTCTGAAGGCCGCTGCTCACTTTTATCGAGCGTTTGCTCAGCTTGTCTCATCGTGCACATCCCCCTTCATATTGTAAAACAAGTGAATCAGACATAAAACCAACTCTATTTGATGGCTTGTTTTATACGATTGTGGTTTTTTTTCACTCTCTCTCTCTCTGTCTCTTCTATCTTTAAGACTCAATGACAGGCAACGACTGAGGTTTTTGTTTTAATGTTTGAGGGACAATCTGCTCTGAGCACAACAAGAACAACGATAAAAGATCAGACAGCTTTGAATAATTATACTCGGGGCACGGTGTTAAGAGTGAGTGATTAACACAGTGTGTGTGTGTGTGTGTGTGTGTGTGGAAGCAGCAGACCTTGAGGGAAGGACAGGCTGCCAGAAGGACAGATGACGGTAGACGGAGGGATGAAGGGGGAGAGTGGAGAGGTGGATGTGGAGCTGCAGGACCTCTCGTCCTGTGGAATGCTGACACACACACGATAGCAGCCGTTTGCTTACGCTCCCATCCGTTTCCCTGCAGCGCGCTGACTGATGATCCATCACGTATCTGCCACAGACGTGGAGAACTCAGCCAAAAGGCAGCTCGGCTACGCATAAACCACAACCACACCTGTTGAATGACCTGTTTTTGTTTTTTTTCCCCTCTTCATTCATCATGTTGTTGTGCTTTTTCTCTCTCCTGCATTTTGGCCACAAAACAAAGACTCAACTCTGGAGTTTGCAAGGTTTGAGGTCAGATTTGGAGGTTATATATATATATATATATATATATATATATATATATATATATATATATATATATATATATATATATATATATATATATTAATCAACTGATTAAGCAGGGGTGAAAAGTAGCTAAGTAAATTTAATCAAATAACATTTCAAGGTAATTGTACTTTATTTAGTTGCATTAGTTAAGTACATTAGATAACTACATCACATTTGGATTTATTTTTAAAAGAAATGGGACGATACTTGTTATTTCACATGTGAGAATAAAGCTGTGTGGCAAATTCTCATCTCTAGTCCCATTAGCAGGTTGGTTTTTGCACATTATGCTCAGATTATAAATAAAACAAAAAAAAAAAAACAAGTGGAAAAATAAATAAATAAAAATAAATGATTCCTGCTTATGATCTGTTTAGTCCAAGGACTCAAAGGCACACTGGAAGGAAAAGAGGCCTCTTCACTCTCATCCACTGGGACAACACCGTGGCTAAAGCACAGCGACACACACACACACACACACACACACACACACACACACACACACACCGTGTCACACACGCTCATTCAGGACTTGGGAAACTACTCTGGTGTGAAAGCTCTTGGTCGGGGGTAAAATTAGCCTCAGGGATTGAGTGAAATCTGGTTATAGTTTCTGTGTGTGTGTGTGTGTGTGTGTGTGTGTGTGTGTGGGACTGTGTATGCACTCTGTGAACGTGTACACAAATGTGCCGTGTGTCTGGCTTTGTGTTTGCTCCCTCCAACTTGTCCATGCGTGACGGTGGAGGAAGTGATCTGGAGCATCATGGCCATATTTGGTGTTCAGGAAGCTGCAGAGAGGGACTGTGGACCAGCTGAGGTAGGGGCCACACACACTGACATCTGATCTCACTTGGGTCCAGTATCAATAAAACAATATATATAAATATCATATTTTTATGTAAAGAATTCCATTATAAATATTTACCCAATTAATTAACCTTCAATTCACAGGAAACATCACATTAGAAACAAAATGCAATTTCAACAATATGATTTTTCAGTCCCTCTTCAGTCTGTTGCATTTCAATTCAAACCATTTACTCACTGAACAATATTTAATGTTTTAAGTAGCAGATTCTTATTTACTTCACATTTCTGGGAAGAAAAAGGAACTGGTACATTTTTTGGACCGGATTGGACCCTTTAGCTGTCTGTTTCTGGCCCCCAGACCATATGTTCGACATCCTGACTGTCCGACTGTCTGACTCTGTGTTTCTGTTGTGATCAGGCTGCAGTTTTCACCCTAACACAGGTTAAAGGATGAGGATGGTTATATTCAGTGGGTATTTATATTCTTTCTGCATTGTTGTCCCAAACCAATTTCCTGTTCCTTCCTTACCACGCACACACACACAAACACACACACACACACACCCACTGTAGTGTACTTAACTCAATCCCGCCCGCCCTCAACACACACACACACTGTCCTGCTGCCAGAAATACTCTGTAGAATACCAAATGTGGGTTAATCAGCCACTGGAAATAGTCCCTAACAAATGTGTTATTTCCTCCTGTTTTACGTAACGTTCTGAGAACTACAGTAACCAGCTGCTGTAAGGATGTTAAAAAGACGTTTTAAAAATAAAAAATACACATTGACGACCCATTTTTCAGTGAAAAAGTCTTGTCTTGAGTAAGCACTGTATACAGAGTTGGGTTGGAACCAAAACTCAGTTCTAAATGGTGTTTTATTCTGTGGTATATCTATATATACTGTATATAAGTCATCGTAACCATATCGTAATTGGAACTCTGAACTGATAAAAACTGGAATCAATCAGCAGAATGGTGATCTGTGCTTGTTTGTTTAGAAGTGTGTCGATCACACAAAGGGGTCGGCGAGTCCTGCAGCCGTGGTAACAGCTGTGGATTTATACGCTGTAATTGGCTGATGAAAGACACATCATTGAATCTGTAGGAGAATATTACAAAACCCTGACTGAGCGTGTGCGTGTGTGTGTGTGTGTGTGTGTGTGTGTGTGTGTGTGTGTGTGTGTGTGTGTGTGTGTGTGTGTGTATCCGTGTGTGGCTGTGGTGACGTTTAAAAATAGCTTCTTGGACTTTTCTTCCCATGAGGGGCTAAAATAAAATAACAAATAATTGGTCTCGTGCAGACACACACACACACACACACACACACACACACACAGGTTAAGCAGGTTATTCCCAAGACTGTATTTTCATCTAATCAACTGCTCTTAGCCTCAACCACAAAGCTGTGGCTGGATAATATGACACCAAGTAGTAATATAACCAAAAGTAATATAAGTGGAAAACGCCATTAAGGGCAAAATCTACATGTTTCTAAAGGCAATATTTAATCCTTTTAGGCTAATGCAAAACCATTAAAGAACCATATATGTGAACTACTGAGCATTAACATGTTTCATGGAGGCAAGTCAAATGAAGAACAAGGTTGGTTTTAAAATGTGAGGACCAAAAAGTACCGACATTGGTGAAAACATGAGGATTAGAAAAAAATATAGCTTTTAAAATAATTACTCCAGTAAATTTATACTTAAGTAAGAAAGTATTTGTAAAACCAATTAAAAAAATTCCAAAACATGTGATTCCATATTCTTTAACATGTAGGTAAAAGCTGGCGAATCAGAAAACGTCTTAAGAAGAACTAGAGCAAATTCTCTGCCCCTGCTCCAGTTTGAGAGAATGGGAGTGTGATATCACATTTATGTCGTTTGAGAAAGAGAGTGGAAGAGAGTGTAATGCTTAAAAAAAAAAAATCCCAAAAACATTTGTTCTCCTCGGGCTCTGTTCTCTTAACAGGCATTTCGTTTCACAGCCCTTCACTTACACTTTAAGTCGTGAACTAAAAGAAATTCAGCAGCTGATTTACACCGCTCCAGTCTCATGAGCTGGGGGGCTGAAGGGGAAACACACGTGTGTGATGGATTGTTCGCAGGTCACCGTTTCAAACTTGGGCAGGACCAACATTTAAGGTGTGCGTGTGTGTGTGTTTGGGTCTGAGGTCGCTGTACTCGTTCCATTCTCTTTCCTAACACGTCGCCTGGACAGTTCACTCTGGAGAGGAGAACATTTCACATGTATTTCCCCCCCAGTGTCATTATTCGCCGCCACCTGAGCTCACAACACCTCCGTTGTGTTGTTTCTGCAAAGCAGACCCAACCGGAGAAGGAAGGAAACACTCCCGAAAACGGATTAACTGCTACCAACCCGCCTAGTGTGAAAGTCAATTACCCCTCTTGCTCGTTCTCGCCGTCTTTTTATTTTTTTTTCTGAAGGGTCGCAGTGAAGCAGTTGACTCCATGTAGCGCCTGCCTCTCTGTCAGCGAGCCGTACAGTGGCATGGTGGGTAATTAAGAAGTTGTGGAACGACAGATTGTTGCCACACACAACCCTGTTTTATGACTGTGAATACAAATATGAGCAGATCACAAGTGTGTGTGTGTGTGTGTGTGTGTGAGTGCGTGCCCATGTGATGTCTTTAATATGACTGCAGACTCAGGTAATTAGTGAGATCTCACTCTGCGAATCTCTGTCAAGAGTCAATTAGCCTGTGGTTTGCAGACGTGGCTACGGCAGTCCTGTGGTATGCCCGAGTATGCATTAATGTGTGTGTGTGTGTGTGTGTGTGTGTGTGCGTGGGGTGGCAGGTTGCACGTTGAGGTATTTGACAAGTATTAATTACCTCAGGGCTTGTCTAGAACCCAGAGCAGAGAGAGAAGAGAGCCGCAAACAAAATGAGGGTGACAGGTTATTTATATACTGTAGTTTTCAAACCAAATCACCGCTCGTCCAATGGAGTGAACTAATTGCGATGCTGTTTAGGTTCGTCTCGGCTGCGGCGAGAGTTTCATGACTTTTATATAAAAGCCTCTTTTTTTCATAAAATCAAAGTTTAGCCAATTTTTCATATTTAAAAGTATAATCCTTTAAGAGCAATTCCGCCGAATCTGCGCCTTTTCTCTCCCTAGGATATTACATGCATACATATGCATTAAAAACAGCTTCATAATACATGATATTATCAAGTAAAGTGTCCTGCACTTTGCCCTAATTGCACTTTAAAGATACATCATATAAAACTTTAATAAAAAAAAAATAAAAAATACACAGGACACTGAATTTGAATTCGACTCCCTCCCCATCTTCTTATATTAGACTTCACAATGAAACAAATTAAGATTGGAAGTCAATTAAATTAAATCATATTTTTGTTGTATTAATCAAATTTCAGTTTTCGACTCCATAGATATTTATTAGATACAGTACTGAAAAAAAGATGAAGAACAAACTTTAATTTTGAATGTGCAAGTAGCTGGGATTCAGCTGAATGTCCTTAAATTTACATCATATCACTCCCTCTTTTTTTTTTTTTTGCAGCAGCAGTAGACATTCAGTATATTTGCATTTTAATATTTGTCGCTGGAGGTTTGACCCCATGGGATCTAAATTGCGCACTGCAGGACTCGAGGATTCACACCGAACCAGGCGTCGCCTGGACGTGATGTGTAAGAAAACAAACTTCTCTATGCACCAATATTACATAATGCAAAATAAATGTTCACGGCAAGGATTAGTGGCCTATTGTATATTTGGGAAGGGATCAGAGGGGCCACAGATGTTTTCTAATTAAATAATGTAAACATTTTAAAAATAAATACAGTAATCCCTCGTTTATCGCGGGGGTTACGTTCCGAAAATGACCCGCGATAAGTGAAATCCGCGAAATAGAAAACTTTATTTTTTTTTTTACAATTAGCAACTATTACATGTATACAAATACAGTGACTCACGTGTAGGCCGTTTCACTGCTCTTCAGACTGGGCCGCTGCATCCTGACTGCGCTCTGCAGTGTTCTCTTCTTCTGAAGCCCGCGGTGCAGGTGTGTTTGTTCGGGAGAAGAACATAGTGATAGGCAGCTGTTGTCGCTCTTTTTTCTTCTTTGCAAACGAGACGACAAAATGATAGCACAATTCGTAGCATGTTTTGATACAAGAAGCGGGAGTGAGTTTTTAGCGAATCAGAATGCAGAACACAATGCACCAAAAAAAAAAAAAAATGCATTATGAAAATCCGCGAAATAGCGAATCCACGATAAGTGAACCGCGAAGTGGCGAGGGATCACTGTACTGCTAAAATATAGTGGTAAAATATTCATTGATATTAGACATTGCTAAGTTTGTTTACAGTTTACTTACTTACTAACTTGTAATGCGGTTCGGTAGGTATCCCTACCACAGGAGAACCAATGGCAGTTTGAATTTTAATTTGAAGTCTTATTTAAGAGAGTTTCTCACCAGATAATTACAGCTCAGACTCTTCTCTCCCCTTCTCTCCTACTGTTAGACATTCAAAGATGTGTTTCCTCTCCCCATTGCTTCCATCCTAGAAGATATAAGGTGTTTTACAATTCATTTGTATAAGTTGGGCCAAGTTGGGCATAAGTATATCGATTAAACATAATATTTAAAGTATGATAAATTAGCTTTTTGTCCAAAAATCAATAAAATTTGTTACTGTTACTTAAAATTAAATCCTAATGTTAATGTTGAAAGTTGCTAAGATGATCCGAAATAATATTTAGTAGGTGTACATCTACAATAAAATTCAATTATAAGTAGCATGATCACACTAATTTTCATCATTTATTAAACTATTTAGGTTGATCAAACATGTTTTTAATATGGTGCAGGTCAGAGTTAAATGCAACTCTGACCTGCACATAAAAAAAATGTTCTTGTTCCTGCCAGCAGATGATGAAAGTTGAGTTGTGCTAAATTAACTTTTTGAAATTTTAAGTACTATAACTGTAATATATGATCACATATAGTGTAAGTCAATATAAGCGTGATATCAGGGCAGCGTTCCTCTGTCTCATGCTCATCACAACTCCATTAACACGGTTTATAAACTTGCAATTAAATTTAGTGTTTTATTCATCCAATCAGTTGTCCGGTAATGTTTGAGTAAATTAATCCTTCATTTCCTGCACTAGTGTAGTTTTCCCTGCCATTAAATATACGGCGCGGGTCACCCTGCCTTCAGCGACGGCTAACCTTAAAAAGTTTCATTAGTCTGAGTTTAAAATGCAGACTTTTAGTGTCCCGCGAGGATCTCACTGGTGTGTGGTGTTTCAGGGGCATTTCCACCTTGAGAAGAGGAAGGTCCGCGGGGCAGCATGTGGCTTCCTCGAGGAAAACAGTCACATCCAGAGAAACTGTGGCAGAATCCTTTTTTTGTTGAAGATGATTTCATCAGCGATCAAAGTGCTGCTTCTGCCCAACCTGCAGCTTCAGGCCTAGATTACAGAGATGGGGACTCGGCATGTGACTTGGACTTTGGGACTTGTAAACGAACATTATGTTTATTTATTTATTTTTTTTTTTTAATTTTCTTTCCTCTTTCTTCTTAAACATAATATTATTGGGAAACCTGAAAAGTCTGATGAGCTCAATGGCATTACTTAATTTTTGTGACATGGCAATAGTGTTTCGTATCAGGTGCAGGGCATCACGCACTAATCTGTAACCTTTGTAATTACCTTTGGGTAAAAAAAAAAAAAAAATTCTGCAGCACCAAGATGAAGGACGCTGGATCAAATTTCATCAGGCCCCTTAAAACCTCCACACAAACATGCAAACATGTTTAGCTCAGCACCAGCTGTGTTTAACCTACCAGCTCCGTAACTGAAGTTTTGAGTAGGTGAGGGAATGTCCTTTTTACAATTTCTCTGACTTCTTAACTAGGTAGTAATCACTACTAATCAGTATAATACTCATACTCAACAGATACTGAAGTAATAATAATATTACAGTAAATGCATTTAATTTCTAAGATATAGCTGTGCACTGCAGTGTTCTTAGCAGGCCAAATAGCAGCAGATGAAAAGGCGCATTATAACAAGAATAGACTTGAGACTTTTATTTTTTTGATTTAGACTTGTGACCAGAGCCTTGAGACTTGACATCTCTGCTAGAAGGAATCAGTGTTGGAGAATAATAATAATAATAAAAAAAAGAATTGTCAGTTCAAACCCTGGAGGTGATATCTATTCCTGGTCCCCATTTGTTGCTTCCAGAGCCTGTGCCACATGCAGCGATCCCTGCCGGGACACTTCCTGTCAGCCCGACTTTCTAGCAGCTCTGGGTGTTGATAATGAGCAGCTTCAACCCTCATTGCCCCCTCATTCAGTCCGGACCTGCTGCTTCTTTCCTCCTCTCCAGGATATCTGGACCTCTTAGATCCTCTGTGTGTGTGTGTGTGTCTGGCACAAATATGACATGTTGAAGACGTGTACAGTACTTGTATTTTTTTTCTTGTTTTTAGCCCTTTTTGCAGTTTCATACCTGCTTTAAAGGTACAGTGTGTAGTTTCTGGCGGCGTCTAGTTGTGAGGTTGAAACCCAATTCCCCTAATTAATTGAATTAATTAAGCCATCCATATGATTTTCATTGTTTATCCTCTTAATATTAGTTTCTCCCTTTTTATTCTTTCAAAGTACACATAATAAAAGTGCCAGTGTTGTATTACCAAGAAGTGTATTTTAACACTATTAGTGTTAACTAGGTAAATAACTAACTATATAGGAGTTATATTAACACTGATGATTTTACTGTTCCATTATAGGCAGAAAGATAGAAATATTTATTTTCATAATAACTAGTTTCTTTTATAATATAGTAAGTCATTACTAATTCAGCCCATTTTTAAGAGATCTAACTAATAACCCTAAATAAATAGATTACTTTTCAAGAGGTCTAAAAAATATGAACCCCCATCTGTAAACCAAGGTTAGTCTGTTCTGACACTCTCTACTGACATTTTAATTTGATTTAATTCCCCTAGGTGGGTTTTTTAGATAAGCCCATAATAGGTTTCAACCTCACCTCACCTTTTTATGTTTTAGGAATTTCCTTCTAAAAAAGTGTGACATAAAGTGTGAAAAAAAGTACCCTATGTACTTAAAATGTGTCAATCTCTGGTACAAAAATAAATTAATTAATTCAATTTAAAGTTTTGAAAATTACTCAGCTTCTTTAACAAATTACACACTCAAAGCATTTTTTTTTGTTTATTTTTTTTTACTGAACAACACGGTCTCATTTGAATGCAGTCTGGCACCTAGCAGCCTTGCTCCTAGGTTCAAGGACAAAAAGGAAACCGGCGGTGGTCTGTCTGCTCAGTCCAGCTGTCAATTAGGATGATAGATTCTCTATTTCTCTTCTCTCTTCTACTGCAGCTAGTTGAAGAAGCCTTCAGTGGGTAGGGGTAGCTGCCACAGAGGTCAACACACCACACCGTGTTCACTACTATAAGACATGTGTTGGTAAAAGTATTGCTACTTTATTTAAATTCGACTAACATATAAGAAAGTAAAATAACTTGTGTACTCTCTTTCCTTTCTTCCTCTCATTATTATCATTATTATTATTTTTTTATTCTAATGTTCAGTCAGCAGGTTGGCAGTGCACCTGTCCAGATGACTGAGAAGAGTTTGTTTTTTGCCAAAGTGGTAGAAATGAGAATACATGTTGGGAGATTTTGAGATGTTAAATAGAGAAGAGGTCACCAAGTATGTTACAGCTTAACCAAGCATTCATCAAGTCTCTCAAAATGTACATTGTGTTCATATTGTTTTTCTGTCATTTAAACGTCCATTTGTATCTTTTTTTTCAAAAGTTACATTTTTTTGTGATTTGTATACTCATAAAATGTCCAATAATGTAACTGTAAAGGAATGATACATTTTAGAAATTCAATCCACCAAGATTAAAATGAGTTGATAGCATATTTTTTTTTTTTACATTTTTTAAGGTTTACACCATAGGATAGTTTTGGCATTGTCCCATATACTTAAGTAAGTGTTTAGATGCAATTGAGTGCATGTTTAGATTTGAGTTCATGTTTAGATTTGAGTTCAGGTTTAGATTTGAGTTCAGGTTTAGATTTAAATTCAGGTTTAGATTTAAATTCAGGTTTAGATTTAAGTTCATATTTAGATGTGAGTACATGTTTATATGTGAGTTCATGGTTATGTGTGCGTTCATGTTTAGATTTGAGTTCAGGTTTAGATTTAAATTCAGGTTTAGATTTAAATTCAGGTTTAGATTTAAGTTCATATTTAGATGTGAGTACATGTTTATATGTGAGTTCATGGTTATGTGTGCGTTCATGTTTAGATTTGAGTTCAGGTTTAGATTTAAATTCAGGTTTAGATTTAAATTCAGGTTTAGATTTAAGTTCATATTTAGATGTGAGTACATGTTTATATGTGAGTTCATGGTTATGTGTGCGTTCATGTTTAGATTTGAGTTCAGGTTTAGATTTAAATTCAGGTTTAGATTTAAATTCAGGTTTAGATTTAAGTTCATATTTAGATGTGAGTACATGTTTATATGTGAGTTCATGGTTATGTGTGCGTTCATGTTTAGATTTGAGTTCATGTTTAGATTTGAGTTCAGGTTTAGATTTAAATTCAGGTTTAGATTTATGTTCATATTTAAATGTGAGTACATGTTTATATGTGAGTTCATGTTTAGATTTGAGTTTGTGTTCACATTTGTTTCCTTCTCAGCTCTATATTTGGACCTTGTCACCTTTATATGACATGACCTCTTGCATTCTTCTCATCTCACATCGTTCATTTTGACAGGATCAGGATCTCTTTAATAGTCTGAGCTTTACCCAGCTCCTGGCCTGTGATTGGCTGAGAAGAGAGAGACAGAGACAGAGCTGTACTGCTGCTGTTTTAATGACACCACTGCATCTTTTCTTTATATATATTTCCCACTGTCCTGACTGATAGCTGGTACAACAGCATCTGTAGTGATTCACACATCTGCAGCGGCTAGCAGAGACAAGCTAACATGTGTGCTAACGGCTGTTCAGTGCACATCTATAAACATGTAGCTGGGCCCGAGTAGAATTCGATAAATATCTGCTCTTTGGTTTTAGGGTGAAAGCACTAAAAGCCTGAATTTAGCCTTTCATTAGACCTGTAAGCTCTATGCTTAAATGTAAAATATTTTAGATGCCAAATCCAGGACAATCCGGGTCCAAATTCACAGTATAACCACCAAATCCCCGTATTTCATTTCCCACACAAAAGGCCAATCCAACTATGTCACTAATCTCTCACAAGGTTTTACCCCAAGCTGCACTGGAAGAGAAAAAAAAAGCATCTTATACAAATACAGAAAAAAACAGCAAATGCTTATATATTCATCACACATGTTTTTGAAAATGTCTAAATTACAAGATACTGCAATATACCCTACTATATCTATACTATTACATAAAATGTAATGTATGTTACCATGAATCATAATCATGGTATTTAATTTTATTATATTATATATAAAATCACATGATGATTTTTACATAATTTTACACATTTGACATGACTTCAAACTCAATTCTTAAACATTATGTTGTGTCAATAATGACTTTCTGGCATTTTTAATCATAATATTTATCATATGGCAGCATCAGTACATTTTTAGAAGCAATCTTAAAATATGTTAATTATTAAGCATAACAATATTTTTTAGAAATATCTTTACCAATATAAAAATATACATGATTTCATACTTAAAAACTGCACAATGAACTGTCACAGTTTTAATTACATTACAGATTATTGGTATTTTCAGGTTATGTTCTGTCATTTGAATGTATTTTATGGGTGTCATTTTCACTCTATCTCTACATTACTTTTAAATTATTTATTATAACAGAGTAAGAGCTCCTATACGTGAATCTGCAGGACGGGTCTTATAGCCGTGTCTATACATAAGCGCTAATGGAACAGTTTTATCATTAAGTATAGTCATTTAATTGGTAGAAAAATCTGTCATTAAAAATAAACAATATGTAATATTTTGCAGTTCCTACTGCACAAAGTCATGTCATGGTTTATATTATAGAGATTAACTGTATTTTTAGGTAATTTCTCTTATTTTTTAATTAATCAGTTTTTCTGTTTTCATTTATTTTTACTACAGCATAGGTTATATATCTGTAATAGATAAATCTGCTTGGTGCTGCTATATGTGACACCCCCCCACCTCCCCGGGTCATTTGTTTTGCCTAACCACGTGCATCTGTCCCGGAAGAATATCCCTCCGCCCTGCAGCATTTCGCTCACCAAGGCTCGAGTCTTTATTACCCACCCGGGCCAGGAGAGATATTTGTACCTTTGAAGCTCCGAGGACACGGTTATTGGCAGTGTATCGAGCCCTGGAGAGCAGCCGTGGAACCCCCCCATGTTTAAATTTAGCCCCCTGTGTTATCTCGGCTTTCTCATTAGCAGGACTGGAGACTAATTGTCACTGGTTACGTCTTTATTGCTGCGGGTTCTTTCACTTGTTCGTCTCTCTCGCTGTTTTTTTCCCCTCCCTTCTCTCTTTCCAAATGGCACAATGGTAGGGGCGGCTCTTCGGTAATTAGCTTTTATGGCGTTTCTATGAGCGGGATCTTTTCACTCGCGCAGCCATCACTCTGCTCAGCCTGTCGCTTCATCACCCTGCCACGCTCTGGGCAATTAGTCTGCAGCACACCTCCCACCCGCAGCCGCCCGCCACCACCGCCGCCGTCCTCCGCCTTCCTCCCACTCTCGCTCTTTCACGGCGGGAATAAAATTCAGCTGGTTCCACAAAGGGCTTTTTGTTTGGGTCTGACCCGCGTACACAGACTGGACATTTCTAATAGGAGCTAGATGCAGCGTGTTATTTGAATGGGATAATTGTCAACACACACACGCGTGCTCACACACACACACACAATCGGGACTTAATTACGTTAGCTGCGTGTTGCACCAGGCATACAATTGCTATTTGATTTGGCCTCCTTTTGTGTAGTGCCCGCACTCGTCGGAATTATCACTGTATTGTGAGGAATCCTCTCTGGCAAAGTCTTGCTTTAGAGCATAATTTGTGCTCTTATGAAGACTCATCTCCTACACACACACACACACACACATTCTCAGAGTCTGGCTCGGAGGCCAGAACCCGCTGACAGGTCCAATCTGGTCCAAAAGAAGTAGATGCAGAGTTTGGATTATCTCAGAAAAGAAAAGAAAATGGACCAGTTTCTCATTCTTTCCATCAATATGAAATCTTGCTGCTTGTTGCATTCACAGCAGCTTTCACTGCTCAAAGATCATAATAATTTCTTCTTCTGGGGCTGTTCATCTCATCCTTTGTTCATAAATGGTTCGTGTTCAGATTGGAGTTTTACCTCTTTACATGAAAAGAAAAGGAGACATTTGGAGCTACCAATCAGTTTAACTGGTCCAGACCACATGACATCAAATCGCTCTGTAGTATGTGGCCCATGAACTAAAATAAGTCTGAAACCTCTGCTGTAGAAGGAGTGAACAGTAGTTTGTGACTTTTCTTATAAGGATGTGTTAACATTAATAAAACAAGACCCTTCTGGAAAACTCCTAATTAAATGATTATATTAATGCCTGGATGGTGATTTGAAGTTAACATCTGAATTAAATAAGAAGAAGTGATGTAGAAGTGAGGCGGCCTGCGTACATGCATACGTTTAATTAGGCAGCACTCTGACCTCTGCTCCCTGTGAGAATTGGTATGTGTGTAACAATAGATTGAAATGTGCACATTTTATGAGCATAAGTGGGAAAAAAAAACAGGATTGGATCCTCAGAATCAAGCAGAGTAAGTGCAGCGGGAGTGACCTTTACTTTTTAAATCAGGTTTGCAAACTTATTGGCTTCTCATAGCCAGGAACAGACACACTTTATTAAGTCCAAGTAGCTCTCAGACTGTGTGAAGGGTGGAGGTCGGTTTGGAGGTGTTTCTTTGTTATGGACAGTAATTAGCTTCATGAGGAGGGGTTTGGCTTTATCGGCAAAACTGCAGAACTTGCTGCTACAGTGGACAAATGACCAAGGATCTAGACCCCATTTACTGAATATGCACAATGATTATTTTAGTGTTTTACTGGCAATTAGTGGTCCCGGTTGGCCAATGGAACGTGCATATTCACATATAGTGGTTGTGCTGTACATTTGCATGCCTGTATGCATTGCAAGGAACGACACCTTTTCACAGGGAAACTTCTTGTATTTAGAAAAGCTAGTCCAATATTGGGTTAAATTACCTTGCCCACAATATTTTTAAATTGCCCAAAAAATTAATTAGAAAAATAGACATATTTGCTAATAGAATCTACTTAATATTGGACTAATTGACATTTCCACTTGATTTTTTTTGCAGTGCAGTGATGTTGTACATAACTATCACCTAAAGTAAGTCACAAGTCAGGATGTAAGAGTACAACTACGCTAGTATTTGAAAGGAAAAAAAAGGAAAAAAATCCTCAAATTCATCCTAGGATATAAACCACATGCAGTACAATTTTAACTCAAGTAGGTTGGATCATTAAAAGTAAGGTATAAATAACAACACCTACAAGTTTCTCCTCTTTTGTATATAATTAAAATACATTATAAATATTATTATATACAAAACAGGAGACATGTCATAATAAAAAAGTGCAATTTCCACAATGTGCAATCTTAGTTTTTCCATATTGAGCCTGCCTTACAAACCATTTACAAATCAAAAATGTAAATATTGTACCCCTTGAGCCCTGAAAGATACTCACTGATTTCACATTTCACAGTAATGTCATCCAGTGGGCCGGTCTTCTAACGGTCTGGGTCTGAGCCACATGTTTGATGCCCCAGCTCTAAGGGGTCTGAGCTGAAGCTGTCTCCTCCACATCAGGAATATCCACCTCTTGTTGCTTCAGAACCATTCCTCCGGTCCTGGGGAGAACGAGAAATTCAAACCCCCACCCATAAGCGGCTCCTGGGACCTTCCCATTGGCCGTGGGGCTGAACTCTGGCCTTTTCCTTCCCAGCTCGGATATTGATCTGCCGCTTAGGCAATTAGTTGGAGAACACTCTTTTTTTTTTTCTCCCACGTTCTTATCCCTGCTTCTTTCCTGCTCTAATCTAAAGCTCTTAGAAAATACAGAAAGAGCGCCTGGAGTCAAAAGAAGCCAAATTACCTGCTCTCTCCTCTCTCTTTTATTGTGATCACCTGCCAGCTGCAGGGGTTGCTAAAGGTTTCCACTGTTAATACGACTCAATCATCTGCTCCCGAGGCCTCTCCACCACCGCCGGAGGAAATGGATGACGATGAAGGAGACACCGGTATAGACACTTGTTTAGGCCTCTTGTCAATAGGAGCGGGGCTTGAGAGAGGAATGCCCCCTCGTTTAAACTGGAGCGAGCCTATATTGCACTTTGGTGACTCAAAGTGGCAAACGGGAAACGATCTAATGAGCCCACAAACCATTGAATGTCTCCTTCAAATTGAATTTGTTTCCCCCTCTCGCCGCTGGAAGTGGTATAATTATTTAGCTGCAGGTTCAACGGCTGCAGCGGCGTGTGTGTGTATAGCTTTATTGAAACACGCCGCTTGTTTGCTGCAATTAGATATGTTTTGTTGTTCTCTCAAGATGGAGCATTTCTTGAGCGTGAAGACAAATTCCAAGCCGGTGTTCCCCCAATTAGTAAAGACAGTAGAGGCTCACCTATTATAAACACAGGGATTGTCTTAGATCAAAGCATTTTTTTACTTTATATTTTGCAGCAGCTTTTGTGTTTTAATGAATCTGAAACACGCTGCAACTCCTCTGACAACCGTGCTGCTTTTTGTTCCCCCTTGTCTGCGGGTTTGACACTGACCCTAAATTGGCCGCTGTCCTCATTCTGCTTGTTTTACCCAATTATGCAGCTTTGTTTTCCTTTTTTTATTATTATTTTTGTTAATTCTTTTCACCAATGGTGGGCATTGGAATATCAAACGGAGCTGCCATTTGTTTGGGTGTTTTTCCTGTTGCTTTGTTCCCAAGGTTTTTATTGAATAAAAACTGACAATGGTGAGACGAGTAAAGTCTGCAGCTGCTGCAGGAAGAGAATGAATGGACAGACAGTGAATACAGTGATTACAGTGAAAAAAAAACTTCATTGTTACCTTTCCTTTATTTCAGTTTGTTTTCATGACAACTATTGAGGCAAAAAGTGATTTTTCTGCCAGAAAGTGCATTATTTGACCTGCTCTGTGCCCGCATTATAACTAATCCACTTTCTTCCTGTTAAAATACCTTTGAAAAGGACAATGCATAAAACACATCATTTTCTTTTGGCAAGATAATGGTGACAGCTCATATATAAAGGTTGTTTTTTGCTTAAAAATCATTTGTTCTTTTTCTTATTTATTATATTTATTAGATTTTAGCTTCACTTACTCACTATTATCTTTCAAATACTTAAAACCAAAACATCCCTGACATAAAGTGATCCCAGCTCATATTGTTCATATACTGACAGGCAGCTGATTTTTTTTCATACTTTTGAAACTAGAACCTTTGAACTTTAACTTGAGTAAAGCTTGAGTTGATACTTCTACAGAAGTATTTATTAAACCCTCATATCTCTACTTCTGAGGAATGAATGTGAAGACTTTTGACACCTCTGTCCTCTGGGTCAGTGAGATCTATGAACTTGAAATAGTCAAACATATTATTTTTTTATCAACCCTCTGCAGTTTGGCAGGACACAAGATGCCGGTCGTGCACCTTTCTTCATCCCAGAGCAGTTGGTGGCATTTTTTTTCAAAGACGGTGTTAGGACTCCTACAGTGTTGGATCGGCCTTTTGATATTGCATCTTCAACATGCTCAGCATGGCATCATGTCAGTGCACGCACTTCATGCACAAACTTCTATGAACGGCAGGAGCGGGTTTGCTATGAGTCGTCCCTGTTCTCCAGATTTATAGATGGCATATAAGGGCAACGTGAAAAAAATGTCCTTTTATTTCCATGTTCTATATATGGGCTATTATAGGATCCCATGTTCTCCAACACTGTAGTCGCTTAATATAACATGAGCTATTAAGAGAAACCACCAAAGGGGCTTCCTGCTTCCAGCTGTTATATATATTTATGTTATATATAGATATAAAATAGTTGAAGTTGAAGTTGTGGAATCACCAAAGCTCATTGTTTAATACCTCCTTAGGTGGTAATTTGCCTGGTATTCATGTTTTAAATCTAAATCACACACTTGATACCTGTCTTCTAACTGATAAAAAAAAAAAAAAGCGGTTGACACACAAAGAACATTGTACACAATAAAGACAGAATATACTCTTTTTTTTGAGTAATGATAATAACAATATGGATATATCAAAATGTCCATACCTATTATTATATTAAATGTCACTATAATAATCACAATATAGCAATGACAGTAATCAAAAATCAAAATATCATGATGATGATGATGTTGATTAGGACCATAGCAAATACAAAAAAGTCCAAATTGATGTGAAAACCTTACATAAATACATACATCTTACACAAATATTATATCCATATCATATATAATATAACTTGGGTAGGAAGGTAGACAGAGATCTCAGAGCACAGAAACCATTGAAGTCCTGTCATCTTTAAATCCAGCACATATACTTTATATTAATTCCCTCCTATTGAAGATTAAATATCTCAAGTGGCGTTTCCCCCCGCTCTCTTATTCCTTAAGCTTCTGCGGCGTGTTGTGATGTCAGCGGCGGCTCTGCTTCAGCCTGAGTGGCGCCGTGGTTCATATCCCATCCCTGATCAGCTCCCATCTGTAGCGTGGCAACGTCCGCTCCTGACGTCTGGTTAACCGGGAGCGGGGAAAGAAGGGAGGGAGGGAGCATCACGTTATTTAATTACTGGGTGCCGCTGTGTTGAGGTGGCCATTACAAGCTAATTGCAGAGATTTCTGCATGGCGGCGGTGACAGCAGAGACCTGGCCGGAGGTGGCAAGCCGCAGCATATACCTGCACGCACGCTGGAACCATAGCAACGTTTCCCTGTTGTTCCTACAGATGTGGAGGAGAGGCTGTCCCTATCAGTCTCCACCTAACCTATCGACAACCATTCATGGCCTCTACCGATCATTCCAAACATTCAAGCGAGGAAAAAAATAAATAAAGCATCATTTTAGTCGGCTAATGGAGCAGTAACAGAGATGATTGTTTTTATACGTGAAGGAGAGTTTGTGTGAAACTAATGACTTCTAAGCGATAATTAATTGATTCTCAGCCACCTGAATAAGCAGAGTTTTAATAAGAAGTGACAAGGGGAACAAGTCCTAATACAACCGTCTCATCGCCGCAGAAATCGTTGCGATGCTTCGTTTCAGGAGCACGGGAGTCAAGTAAAGTCGGGGAAAATGAGCTTTTTGACAGGAGTTTTTTAACACTAAACGTTTTCTTTGTTTTCAGCTGCGTTTAAACCTTACACGCCGAGTTCTCCACAACACGTTTCTGCATATATTTCAAAATAAAAGCCTGCAGGCTAGATTCTATGTCTATGTGTAAAATGCTTTGGTTTACATGATCCTGTCTTTTTCCTGGAGCTAGTTTCTGTCCATCCCCCCAAAAAACTGAGTATCTTCACTTAGAATCCATGTGTTTTTCTGTCCATACTGAAGAAAGCTGGTAATTTGAAGATGTAACTTTAGGGGAAATTTAACGGATTTCTTCATTCTTTTGTGATATTTTATGGAGAAAATGAATAAAGAATTAAATGGAAGACAAGATGTGATGAGGGATCACCAGACAAAACAATGCTTTACACTCTATACTCACACATTTGCATGTATGGTTTGAAAAACAAGTACCACAGTCTCTGATCATCACATATTACCGAGAAAACCACCTTAACTTAAAAACCAAAAATTGGTAAAAGTTTGGAAATACCGGGTTTAGTGATTAAGAATTGTATAGCTTTATTCTAGTCTGTGTTCAGCAATGAATTGTGTGGTTTCCAGGACTGTGAAGCCGTAAATCCCGGCCACAAATATTGAGCGTGAGCCCCTGAGATTCAGCAGGTCTCTTCAGGAGGCGGGTGGGAATCCGGCAACGCTGCAGGTGCTGATTTATCGAGCTGTATGGATTCCCTGGGCTTTTATGTAGTTGCTTCCTGTCAACTTTGTGAAAGTGGGGGTCACAGGTTTGTAATGCGGGACTGTTGCACTGATACCGCGATGACCACTGTGAAGGTGGTGTTTTAATGGCGTCTGTAGGCTACAATAAATTACTATGTGACTGACTTTGATAAATCCGGTGTAGGCAATGGAGAGTTGTGCTCTCTTGAATTTAAAATATGTTCCAAGGATTCTCCTGCATGACTGGAGCTCAGCTTTAACCCCCTGAAGCCACATAGACAAAGGGACGCCTGGACATAGCATTATATTTAAATTTTTTATATATTTATATATATAGTACTTTATATTTCTGCATAATCCTCAGTTTATTCTGCTATACAGTCAGTATCAGGTATCAAATTCTTTCTGTGTGTAAAGTTATTACCATGCATTAGCTTTATGTGAGGAGGGCATATTTGATATTTTCACTTTCTAGTAAGGGACATATTAGATTGCTGTATATTGCAATGGGCAGCATTGCCTCAACTTGTATGGATGTGTCCCTTTTTTTTTTTTTTGAAAACTTTATATTCATAATAACATATTGCATGAGCTACAACAACAAGTGCACAACTTTTTTTTTTTATTTGGACATATTCCTGGCTCATATATACACTCCCTAATGATCAGACTTTGTATTCTTTGCTTTGTTTCCTTGGATGTCTGTCCTGCCATGTCTCCTTTGCTGGGACATAGTTCCACAGAGTAAATAAGTATTCATGACAGAACACACTCTTGACAGCGATCAGGCGGACGGCTCTGTGTACTCGCGCTACCCCGCCATACTTCATTGCAGGTAGAAAAGCTCAGCTAGCATGCTGTTCATCACCAGGGATTTCACTGCCAATCCCTCCGCTGCCTGCAGTCCACCTCTCTAAAGCCTTTAAAAGAGCACGTCTCCCGTCTGCCTGTCCGTCTGTCTCTCTGTTTGCTCCTGTAATTCTGATGTCTCCTCCCTCCTCCTGCTTCACTTCTCCTTCTCCTTTCTGGCATCCTACACTTAAAGAAAAAAAAAAAAAAAACAAGAAATAAAAAAACATGAAGAAAATCGTAATATCCTTGCAGCTGGGGCGCCAATAAAAGTCTGCGAAATAACAGAAAATTACTATCTCATCAAAATATAGTAACTTTTGATGCTTACAATACAGATCATAGATTTAAATTAATATTCAATCTTGTGTATTTTGGTGTTTTTTAGTGATGAATAATGGTTTAAAGTCTCCTCTAACAATGTACTGCCACTGTGAGCATCAGTTATAAATCAAGTAGTGTAATTCAAAATAGAATATTTTTCAATAATCTTTATTTAAAGTAATATGATGATATACTGATAACATATTTGCTGATAGCTTAAAACGATTTTGTTAAACAGGTTTTAAAGTTGTATCGAGGTAAAACAATTCAAACTAGTTAAAGTTAAAGTCATAATGAGTAATGAATAATAAATTACATGTTTCATAAAGGAAAATTCTGTGAAATAGAAAAGAAAGTTGCATACACATATTTGTAAAAATTTCTTTACAGTGCTTTGCAAAATAAAGAAAGATAACATTTAATAGCTATTAATCCATTCATCATTAGATACAGGACAAAAACAAGGCTCTTTTGATTTGGCTCACAATATATATCCTTTTAGCTGGATTTTTGGGTGTTTTAATGATACATAACATCTTGAAGTTTCCTATAAGAATGAACTGCCACCTATACAATGCAACTAGCCATTAGTTATGAATTGAATAAAATAATTTAGGATAGAATCTTCTGTAAAAATCTATAAAATCTATAATCACCACTGATCCAAATGTGTTTATAGTTCAAAATAATGTTGTAAAAACAGCTAATTCAGATTAAGTGTAGTGAATAATGAATTACACATGCTTTATGTGGTTTTACATTCCATATGTATATGAATGATATGTATCCAATGCATGACAATACAAACATTTCAATACCTATTAATCCATTAATTCTTAGCTACAGGACAATAAATAAAGTTTTCTCTATATTTAATCATGCGCTCCTTTATCTGTCTCTCAGTATGTGGTTAGTATATAAACCAATGAAAGGTCTATAGCAATAACTCCACTGCTACTCCCTCGCCTCCACACTCCATCCTGCCACCACACTAAGAAGACGTTTAATTTACTGGTGTCACCCTAAAGGATTTGTGGGTTATAAACTCTTCAAACTTCAAACATCCTCCTCCAGAGTGTCAAGCTGTCTGCCGCATTTTTTAAAGACAAATTAGTGTGTATGTGTTTTTTTTTAATACATAGAAAATGTTACTTTCCTTGTTAGTGGAATCAGCAAATGTGCTGTTATGTCAAGGGTAAGAAAAAAAAAAAAAAAAAAAGAAAAAAAGAGAGAAACCACTGACTGACTAGAGACATGGCTGAGGGCGGCATGAATATTAAACAAACACCATTCTGTCAAGCAAACGTTGGGAGCGACGTGTTCTCTGTGCGAGTGTGTATGGAGGTAAACAACACGTGCAGGATGTCAATGCTACATCTGTCATGGCATCACAGACAGAGGTTATTGGATTCTGCTGCGTGGCTCCGGGAGATTCAGGAGAGTTGCTCATGGCCACTAATACTGATGTGTGCCCTTGATGTATGTGTGTGTGTGTGTGTGTGTGTGTGTGTGTGTGTGTGTGTGTGTGTGTGTGTGTGTGTGTGTGCACGTGTAACACCATGATGGCAGCAGGGACGCAAGCATTCCCATGCATGACACGTCCTAGGGCAACCGCTACGGCGATTTACCCTCTGCTCTGTTGCCGTGGTGACTGAGTCGCTAAGGAGGAGGGTGTGTGAGTTTCAGTGTGTGTGTGTGTGTGTGTGTGTGTGTGTGTGCAGGGTGTGGGGGATCAGACAAGAGCCCTTGTTACCTAAAGACGATGTCCCCCCCCCTCTTCTTCCTCTCTCAATTTGCCTCCTCGTTCACCTGCTCCCTTTTTCCTCTTCATCTTTTCCTTGTTTCTCCTTCTTCTGTCATTTCACATTTTTTCCACAAACTCCGAACCCGTCGCAGTCGCTCTTGTCCTTCTCCCCAGTCAGCAAGCGGGGGATATATGTTTGTGTACGCGTGCGCTATCCCCTCCTTTCGGTGACATTGTGTGTCTCACATTTTGCACCAAGAGAGCGTTCAAATTATTGTAATCACTACTTATAAGACAATATAATTATTGTCTCCTCCAGTCTGGGGTTTTGTCAGCCTGCCTCCTATATTGGATGTTTCTGACTAAGTGAGAGGTTGGATAACAAAAAGACACTCAATGAGGATGCTCGCCAGAGTGGATGACACATAATACACTGCTTAGTGCTTTATTAAACGTTCAGATTAGAGACTGGAGAAAGGAGCCGTGCTGTAAATCCTGGAGCCTCAGAAGGCTTAAGGTGTGATGGGAGACGTAAGAGGAGATGCCAGAAATAGGATGGACAGAGCAGAAATATACAGGGAGAGAGAAACAGGGATTGTCAAATCGGAGATTAGTATTTAATAAGAAACCTGAGTTTCTTTTTTTACCTGTACCTTGTTCATGATGATGTGTAGAAAAAAAAATAAAATAAGATAAATGGATTTATTCAAAGGTTATAAGTCAGTCTACTGGAACAACAAGTCATCACTGCAAGTTAGTGCTATGCAAGTTCCCTAATAGCAACTTAACAGTGATAATAGAAATATGATGTGCACCAGTCTTTTTTTACAGATGGTGCAATTGTGTAATTTTTTTCTACCTCAGATGTATATGAATAAGCTGGCAACTGATGTTTAAATCTATACACAGCAGGAAATAAATGCTGTTTTTTTCAAGCATTGTTGGGTTCAAAATCCATATGTTCTGTTTCTCTTTTTTTCTATATTGCGTCTGTAGATTTTAACTGAATTCACCAGCGTCTGCACTGTCTCATTGTAAAGCTGTTATTTTTTTCCATGCACAAATCTGTCACATTCAAATATGATCCGTTTTCACTCCATTTGTGACGATAGATGATATCTAGGTGTTATATAATTACTAATTACTAAATAATTGCCATGCAACAAATATTCAACCCACAGAGAACTACACACAGCCTGTGTGAAACTTTCTCATTTGTACTGCTGTGATTTTGTGACATCACACCTGCATTCACCTCCACATTTACAGCCATAAAAATCATCATCAGTGATACAGAGAGAAACATTTGGAGAGAAGATGTAAAGCTATAATGAGATGACATCACACCTTCAAATAAAATGCAGAAAGTGCACAGTATGGGAACTTTTAATAGATGGAAACAGCATTCAGTGTAATAAGAATAAAATCTGAAATCCGAAAAAAAACGATTGAAGTTCATGAATCACAGAGTAGCCTCATTGGCTTTTACAGTTTGTACAACAGCAACACTTCCTAAAAGCACTATTACCGAGGGAAAAGAGGCAGAAACCAGAGGAACAGAGCAAGATTCCTATTCCAGAAGGGACAGATTCAATAATGTTATAGGCACCCGATGGAAACAATATGTTTTAACTTTGTTATATACAATGCTTAGACACACCCATTATAATTTCTCTAAACTTTTAGGTCAAAACCCAATTTTTTAAACTAAATTTTCCTGCAGAGCAAAGCTTCTGCCTCCTCTGTTGGCTTTAGGAAAGAAAAAGTCTTGGTTGATATTGAACCAGTCTTTGACCTGGATGAAAAACTCATGTCTTGCTGCATAGGGCATTAGCACAATATCTTCCAGAATGTAAAAAATATCAGTGTTACATTAGTGTTAGATATGGCCCCAACATGATGGTAAAAAAACATGTGATAAGACTGCAACACTGAGCTGTTTTCCAATCATATTATGGCTTCTGCTGCTTCTTTTGGTCACATTTTATCCAGCTTCATCTATGAAGATACATCAGATAAAAACACTATAAACACAGTTATAATTTAGTGTTACAGACAGCCAGCCTTGTGCTGCAGAGAAGTATCCAACACCGACCTGTAGAATCTTTGCTCCTTGACCCTCTCTGAGTTGCATTCAAAGGCCTCTGTACAGTTCTCTTCATGTGCATTCTGTCGTGTTTGTGGACACAATCAATGAGAGAAAGGCCGGCATTGGTCTACAAAGATTTCCTGCCGAAATCACACGGTTTGATGGAGTCGCTCTGTTGGACCCTGTCGACTATGAGGGTCTCCTGGTGGTGGGAGAACACAGACGTCCCCCCGCCCTGATGTGGCAGTCTTGCAATTCAACAAAAAGAGAACATTACAAGTATATTGGCGAATTGATGTACTGAAAATCATTTTCACAGCTGTGTACCGAGTTAAACAGTTAAATGCTGTTCTACTCTCTGTAACTCCAGATTATGGTGGAGATTCAGTTTGCTTTGTAGTTGTAATTCTCTCATTGTCATAACATCAAACACCATCCTGGTCCTCCTCGTCCTCCTCTGATCCCTGAAATGGTTTATATCAGTTTACTTAGGTCAGTTTGACTAATTTTGAGTTGTTTTACAGGGACATACATTGAAAAATGTCTTTTATTGAGAATATGTTTAAAAGTTTCATCTAACTAGGTGAAAAGTGCTTAAAGTTTTGCCAAAAGGGTTAGGAATTCAGCAAATTTAGTTCAGCCAATAGGGTTGAGCATTTCAGTGACTGAGAAATACAATAAATGTTTCTACTTATCCATTTCAATAAAAATACTATCTGTGATGGATATGATTTGTATTTGTATTTGTCTCAAACAAGCACAAGCATAAAACAGGCAGTATATGTAACAGAAAAATAACGACACACTGAGATAATGTGCAAGTTTAAGGAGGGGCTGTATAAAATCTTAGAAATTTAAAACATATAATCCTAAATATGAAATAGACCCCTGCTTATAAACATACAAGACTAAATATAAATCCTTTCTCAAAATGTGTAAAGAACCAAATACGCAGTCCAGATTTTTATAGCTGATAAAGAGTGATTGGTTGCACTTGTTTTTAAATTGCTTTTAAAAAGTTAATGCACATTTGTGGGTCCTTGTCTAGTTTATTCCACAATTCAATACCACAAACTGAGATGCACATACTTTTCAGAGTTGAATAAATGGTAGGATGTTTAAAAGTATAATTATTTCTTAAACTGCAAAGAAAAGGAATCTGTGTTGCATTTAGAGAAAAATCTGTCTATAAATGAAGGAGTGTGTCTGTGTGTATCTATCCTGCACCAGCACTTTAATTACAGTGTAAAGCTCAGTTTTACAGCTCCTCCTCATGTTGCTTTCCAGCGCTTTAGTTACACTTCATAGCTCTGTTGTCCCATCGTTAGCTGCATCTTTATTCCTCACACCAACACAGGTGACTGTGGGCCATAGTTGTCTTACTCCAAAACACTTTTACAGACCCACAGGAAATCCCAGCAATATCAACTTACAAAGCAGAAACACATATAACATACCCGTATATTTACAGTCAACAGGAAAACAAAAGGACTGAGTAAAAGAAATCATCATAAATCTGGTTTTACATCAATAGAATAACTGTATTTTCATGCCTGTCCTCTCATTATATGTCCATGTCTTACCTAATGTACAATTTGTCTAGTAAGACTATGTAGCGCTCCAACACACCCTTGGCCAAACATGACAAATCTACTTAAGCTTCGTCTTTTCTATAGGAATACACACTTCCTACGCAGCACTGTGCTAGTATGTATTAAGGAGAGAACAGTGGAGTTTATATAAGCTTCCTGCTTTGTTACTCCGTGTTTGTGTGAGAGCTGCAGACAGTCATGAATGAGTTTATATGCTACGTTGTTCCTAATAATACATCACATTTATAGACGCTTTTCCCACCGCTCAAAGGCGCTTTTATGCTTTACGAAGCTGTGTATATGTCATTACATATTCATTTGTTTTCAAGCAGCATTTTAAAGTGAACATTTCATGCTTTTTATGAAGTCAGTTTGCATGTTTATAAGAACCATCACCAGCTCCAATTTTTGCTATGGAATTTTAGGTTTTTACAAATCAGAATGCCTGTTTTTCTCTTTAAATAAATTCTCAGAATAAGTTTAATCTAATTAAACTTGTTATTGTTGTTATGATTATTATTATAATTATTATTATTAAGAGTCGTAACTCATAGTTTAATTATAAATGAGTTGCAACCTACGCCCTGACCTGAGGGTTGTTTTGTCAAAAGGTGGTTGTATACATATATATATATTTTCCTGAGTTACTATTAATTAAGCGTATTCAACTTTTTTTGATTGCAGACAGTAAGTTCTGGAAAGAAGAAACACACTAAAATCAAAGAAATAAACTTCAATATAACACATTATATCAAATAGGGCTCAAAATCAATTTTTTTCATTGCAGATTCTCACCAATAAACATAAAACTCCACACTACAAAGAAAAAAAAAACGCACAAAAAACTCTCACCTGGTTAATGAGTTAATGATCAAATGTTCACATTACGGGAGAATGGATTTGACACTTTGGGAACATTTGCGCATAGTGGAGCGACGACACGGCCGCTTGTCTATAATTAAACCTAATACTGCCGGCCTACAGCAGCGAGTGAATAAAGGCAACACTATTAAAGGTCGTCATAATAACGCCATTATGATCAGCCAATCTGCCTGTGTTCATTCCACTGATTATTATGCTACAGTAGATGGACTGGAGATGAGAAGGGAGAGTGCAGACATTTACTGAGTTCGACATCCCGTTGTCCTTCAGGCCCACAGGGAGGAAGCCTTAAATTAAGTTGCCTGGGATTCAGCTTTTTCTGTCTGAGGAGAGGTCAAGGAGTGTTAGGCGACGCCGATGCACTGGAGCGAGCCTTTGTTCGCCTGTTGAGTTTTAAAAGAGGCGTCAAGTCAAATTGTTGCAGAAAAAGGCAGGACACATGGGGGGGAAAGTCTGAGTCTTATTAGAAATGCACTTTGTTGCTGTCTTGGTACTTTCTGCTCACACTGATGCTGTTTTATGTTGGAAACTGTTAAACCAATGAATTAAATATTGCATCGCTACATTTTGGCAATGTTTTGTTGCTTATTCTGGTTACTGGTCTGCAGTAGTGGAAAGTATCTATATCTCTTAAATCGGACACAAAAGAAAGTCTGAAGGCATAATTGATTTGTGTTTTGTTAGACTGTGTAAATAAACGGAGTGAAAACAAAAAAATCACATCCAACAAATGACTATGATATAGAAATATCCTGGTAGGGCATGCTTTGTGAGGGAAATCTTTCTTACTATATTCAATTGAATTGAATTCAATTTATTTCTATAGTCCAGAATCACAAATCACAGATTTGCCCCAACGGGCTTTACAGTTTGTACAAAAGCAACACAACATCCCCTGTCCATCGTACAAGGTAAAACTTCCTAAATACCCCTTTAACGGGGAAAAAAAAAAACAAAAAAAAATGGAAGAACTCTCAGGAAGAGAAACAGAGGAGGGATTCCTTCTTCCAGGATGGGCGGGCTGCAGTAGATGATGTGTGCAGGTGTAAACAATACAGGGAGAAAAAAGTAAAAGTAATGAATTTGGGTGTAAGTGAAGGATGCACAGGATCCATCACAGCTTCCAGGTTTCACCAGGACAGCATCAGACCCTCCAACATCCGTAGATCCCTCAGTGGCTGCACTGCAGCATGCTCTGTGAATGAGAGAACACAGGGCAGGACTCCGGAACCACAGCAGATTTAAAAGTACAGTAGTGGTTCAACAGTATCACAGATGGAAGAATAAAAAGAAGCTCAGAGCATCTGATGAGGACCCGGCAGACTAACCTATCGCAGCATAACTATGACCAGGCCAAAATCGAGAATTCCCTTGCATTTGATAGGGATATGAATAATTTTGGGTTTAAGTGTAATTACAAATGTACTTTCATCTGATGCTACTTTTTGCTTCCGCCCTAACACATTTATCTGACAGCTTTAATATATATCTAAAACTTATACTGTTCAAATTGTTTTTTTTATATTTAAAAATACACTTATATACAAAAAATATCTACCTAAACTAAACTAAGTGCATTTTGCAGATAGAACTCATTTTACATAATAAATCAATATAATCCCTGTTATTGTCTATTTTCAGACAACAGTATACTTTACTACTACTATGCTTTAAGTGGTAAACATTTTGTAAAGTAAACATTTGCTTGGTGATTAATATGCTTTTATAATATTTGATTTATAGTATGTATTGTGAATTTATAGTATGTATTGTGAATATTTCCAAATATTAGTAATTAGTTCTTTATATTATATTACTTTATTTTTTTTAAGTAACAGATATATAGATAAATGTCAAATGGTATAACCAAAAAGAATTATTCAATTTTAAAATGTAATCCACATAAGAATATAAAACTTGTTGATGGCTGATGAGTTAAACTATCTGGTACCAAGTTTTTAGGGTTACACCACATGACAGATTTGATATTGTCCCGTATATATAACTATATTAAAATCTCACCTAATTACAACTCATTGAATTAGCATCACTTAATTCAATACTGAGAATCATTTAAAACACTGCTGAAGGAAGAGAGAGAGATGTGAGCTGGTTATCAGCACAGTTCTCATGCATAACAGCAGATCTTCAGATAGTCAGGGTGTGGGCTTATGAATATGGTTTCCATGACAACAGCAAAATACCTGTAGGACTCCAAGCGAGAGAGAGCGGTGGAGATGACCTGTTCCGATGTGTCAGGGACTCAGTCGGAGCCGCACCTCCGCACCCGTATGAACAACTTAATCAGCATGGCTGCTGAATAATTAACAACACGGTAAACCTAATGCACTCACATCCCCAACAACACTGACACAATGATTACTGCCTTAATTCCACAATAATATGCTGATGTTTGTAGAATTCACCGCAGAAAACGAAAATATTAACTACTATTAACTCCTAATTCTGCTATTTGAAAAATGACACATACTGAATAATGTGGGCTGCTGTTTTAATTATATGCTAAAAATATATTAAAACTTATCCAATGTGTTATTTTGTCCTCATACGACTCTGTTACCTCTTCTATTTGTTAATTAATCCAGCACAGACTTGGTGATATAATGTGTTTCTTACGCAAAACACAATTAGGCTGCAGGTCCCATAACAATACAATTTCCATGGCGTCATTTGTCTAATTCCACTTCTCTTGTTTCCAAGTTTTGTTATCTGCGCTGCATTATTTCTTTTAAACTGTTCTTTAATTAAATTCCGGGAAGCATTAAAGCTGACGATTTGCTTCAGCAGCTTAACATGTTCTTAAACCTGCTGCAGAAACCCTGGAAGTTATTTGCCTTTGTATGATTTCTTCCTCATGTTTGGGCTAGAAATGCAGATCTATTGTTAAAAGCAGGTACTGCAGTAACTGACACTTCAGATGAATGATTCCACCCACTGGAGAAAATCTGAGTGTGTCAGTGTAGATTGATTCTCTACAGCTGGCAATCAAGTAGAGGGCATGATTTGGGGAACTGTGGCACTAATGCAGTCATTTTTTATTTATTTATTTATTTATTTGTCCACCATTTCAATTTGGTAGCACCACTTGGGTAATACTGGGGTTGAATTTTGGTAAGATGGTGGCACTATAATGAAAAAAGAGATATTTTGCTCCATAACATTTAAACTGTTAGACTCGGAATCTGAATTACTAAGTCTATGGGTCCAGGCAAGTCTTCCAATGTACATCACATCCATTTGCATTTATAAAGATTTTAGATTATGTACAGATCTTTTTTTTTTTCACTACTATAAATTTTGAGCAACTGGTATGGGATTCTATACTGAACATCTCTGAAACAAGCTGGAGAAAGTTTTGAGTTTTCCATACAGTTTGCCTGTAGCTATGATTTTATTAAGTGTGAAATTTGATGCAATTCAGCCAGATGGTGGCACTATAATAAAAAAAAGAACAAAAAAATAAGTTATGGTCTATCACTTTTAAATAGTGAGACTGTGAAGTATTTTTTTCTCCAGTCTATAAGTCTAAATTAATATATTTGTATTAGCACTGTCCTTTTGTGTCTGTATAGATTTTTCACTAATTTGAATCATGTCCAAATATGTTTTCCCATTAATTCTCCTACAAATTTTTAATGAATCCCATACAGAACATCTCTGGAACAAACTGGAAAAGCTTGTGTCTTGTTCATGCAGTTTTACTTTAGCTGACAGTTGGTCAACAGGTGGTGCTGTAGCAGCAGTAACTCTCTATTAAAGAATGGGACCTCTGTCTGTACGACATGTATTCACGTGTTTCGGGGATGTTTCATTAGATCCACCTCATTTTTGGTGGATCTATTGCTGAAGACCCAACGGAGCGCCGTGCCTTGTGTGAAGTCACAGCTTAATGCTGTGTACACCACAGAATATGAATGCTGCATAGAGGATGTCTGGAGTGATATAGAAGCAATACTCAGAGCGGTGGTGATAGGCAACATGCAGAAGCAGCGGTGGATGGCTGGATGGGGGCAGTAGCTGCAGGTCTCCTGAATCATTCAGAGGTCCCAGAGCTGGGTGTGGATTTGACATATTTATTATTCCAGCCACATAATAAGCTTGTGTCAGGGGTTTAGAATTTCAAGCTGTGTTCCTGCAACCACCATAGAGTCCATTAAAGCTGCAATGTGAAATGTTTTTTTTTTACTTAAAAGTAGCAGCTGCGTTATAGTTTCAAGCATATTTTTGTCCATCAGCTGTTTTCTAAGTGCTAACTCTCAGCATCACACCTCATGCTGCAGTGTATGTTTGTTACTACCACATCTGTCTTCTTGTCAAATTTCAGACATGCAGTGACAATGAGGTAATATCATAATGTCCTTTTAAAGATGCATTAATCAATAATTTGATTCTGACAACAAAATCAACCAGGAAATGGGGAAGTCCTTTAGCCAGAGAGACCAGTGCAAGCAAGACCCTGGGAATATAAGAAAACAGCCGTGTGACACGTTAACCAGAAGAAGCTTGGCGACAAGTCTCATGTTATCATTTTCCACGTGTCAAAACACCAGGAAAGTAACGGCATGGGCGGTGGAAGGCGTCGTCTCCGTGAGGCGCATACTTCCAGCTGTCTTTTTGTTGGTTTTCCTGAGGTACAAACCAGTGACGTGGATAACTATATATTGTCCAGTCACATTTTTGATAAAATTTAAACAATATGTCAATGTAGAAATTAATGGTATATCACTGTTTAGCATGTAATTAAAAGAATACTGGAGCAAAAAAAGTAAAATCATATAAGATATCAAGAGTCTCACACAAGAATATGCTGATAATTACTGATAACTAATCTATTAAGTAATTCATGTTTTTTGTAAACATACTAGTATTAAAGAACAAGAAAGAACAAAACATATAATTTCAACAAAGAAACAAAAGGAAAGATGGAAATTTTCTTGTTTTAAACGACCTTCACAGTCAATTAGAAACAGTTTTCAGGTGTGCCCTGAGTTTGACACATGTGACCTACAGTGACATGTAGGTTATCTTAAGATTAGTTTCAGTGGTACCTGAAAAAATTTAAATGGTGCCCAAATGTGCCCGAAATAACCAATTTGGAGAATTCAACTAACCTCTACTCTACTAAAACCTTTAACTTTGTTCTCTTCTACTTTGTTTGCATCAGTCTTAGCAAAAGCAATGTTCAGATGGTACACTATGGTTATCTAATGGTTTTCTACATAATTCCAGTGGGATTTACTCTAAAAAGTTTCTGTTTGGTGGAAATTAAATCTTTAATTTATGCACCTTCATTTACTGTGAGTAGATGAAACTAGAACACAGCATAAATTAAAGATTTAATTTCCACCTAACAAACATGTTATTTCCCAGTAACATCTATTTTGATGCTTACACTAGGCAGACATCTCACAGGGTTTGTATTTATTATTAAATTAAATTAAATAAATTGAATTGAATTGAATTGAATTGAATTATTATTATTACTATTATTATTATTGTTTTTGTATTATTATTATTATTATTAATATTACCAGGATAATGCATTCAGGGGAAGAGATACAGTATACTGGACCAAAAAAGGTTAAGTAATATCACATTATAACAGTATCAGATTATATAGTATCATCCATCCATTTTCTATCCCGCTTATTCCTTTTCAGGGTCGCAGGGGTCTGCTGGAGCCTATCCCAGCGCATTTTATGGCGAGAGGCAGGGATACACCCCAGATGGTCGCACACACCCCAGATGGCACACACACCATTCACACACCATTCTCTCACACACTCACACCTATGGGCAATTTAGAGTTGCCAGTTAACCTGAGCATGTTTTGTATTGTGGGAGGAAGCCGGAGTACCCGGTGAAAACCCACGCAGACACGGGGAGAACATGCAAACTCCACACAGAAAGGCCCCAGACCCAGGCCCAAGGCGGTCTTGAACCTGCGACCTTCTTGCTGTGAGGCAACAGTGCTACCCACTGCTCCACCGTGTCGCCCCTATATAGTATCAGACTAAACAAAAAACAAACCAACATCTATTTCATCTGCATCTGTCACATGTGACCAGTGTAGTGAAATGTGTGAATGAAACCCCTCAGAATGTATAGAAACGTGATGTCTGCCGTAGCGTGGGGGGGTGGGGGGGGGGACAACTGTCCGGCATCAGTCGTGCGTCTGCACAGCACATGTGTGACAGTTCACGCGTGTTAAGCGGGGCCGGAGTAACCGGGGACGACCGCACACCGCACACAAGCACACAAAGATGCAGCGGGGATCAATGGAGTCGGAGAGGGCTGCAGTCGATGCATAGTGCGGCGCATTCGGCAACGATTTCCTGCCGACGTTTTAATGTATCTATAGGACAGGTCGATGAGCACGCCGGGAAGAATTCTATATTTCTGCTTGATGAACTACTTAATCATCTCGGGTATAGTCGGCTGAGTGAGAAAAATCTATATCCATTTTACCTTTTGTCTTTCATTGGCCACTGCCTCTCAGGTCATCAAAAAGCAGACAGAGTGAGGGGGAGGGCGAGGGCGGGACGGGGAGGGGAGGAAAGCATATCACGCCGAACAAGTTGAAGAAATGAAACAGGAGAATTAGTTGTTGGTCATGATTTCCAGAACAGAAAAAGAAAAAAAAGGTACGCGGGGCTGTAACTCTCTGAACTATACGACGGTCACATTTCATTTTACGACACTGACTCCACTTTAAAGGGCTAATAGGATTTAATGGGACTTGTTCAGAATACAGGTGACTTTACGCAGAATTCTACACATTTGGAAATTAACAAAATTGTGGATCTAGTGCATATACAAGGGAAGTTGGGCTTTTTTTCCCTTTTCATTCAAGTCCTGCTACATCTAGCAGAATGCATATCTGTATTTCACCATGTGAACTTTTTGGGCCTTCTCTGGAAATATAGGGCATGTGCATAACATGACTACTTGTAAATGCAGCTTCTGAACAGTTAATAATGGTACAATATATGTTAAGTTTCCCTTTAATAATATGTGAAAAGTCCTTGTAAGATACATACCATAAAATACCAAATTATAGCCGCGGAGTTTATTGTTTTAATAAATAAATTGTGCTGTGCAGCATTAGTGGTCAAAATATCAAAATATACACATGCATTTGGTGTTTAAAGTGGACCCTGCGGTTGATTAAAACCTTGCCATCATTTTCTGTATTATGGTATTACCATTATTTATCTGTTAATAAGACTATAAAAGGAACTGTGGGCGACCGGCGTGGCCTCCCAACAAAAGGGATCAGGGCACACAGGCGAAGTGGAGACAGGAAGCAGCAGAACTCAATTTTGCCAAATAAAGACAATTTATTAATAGTCGCACACTTTGAAAAGGAAAACAGTAACTGCTCACACACCAGCACAACAGTATGATCCACCTCTCAGCAGGTTGGACAAGTGTCATATGGCATCCACCTTTAGGCTTAATTGGATCACACCATTAGTGGGGGAAAACCACTATCCCAATAATTACTGGCACAATTACCATCAAACAAAACTTAACCAAATGCTGAAAAATATAATCAAAATATCAAACACACCTCAAAAAAACATCACACTCAAGGTTTACACCACAAATACATATTTATAATAAACAAGAAATCCAAACATCCCTGTGCAACATGAAGTGCACCCCCAGCGCCACACTCGATAAATACTGCCCCTGCAGCGGCACACACTTCCACACAGGAGCAGTGGAGTCGGAATGTGAGAAGTGAGAATGAATGGAGGCAGATGTGTTTGTGATTGTATGTGAATATATGGCAAACCAGAGGCTTAAACAGTAAACAGAGGAAAACAGGGTGAGCAGTGGGTACCGCACTAGACGTGTGTGTGTGTGTGTGTGTGTATACAAAAGTCTAGTCTCCGACTCGGAGCAACACGGAAGGCTGTGGCTCTGCCCTGATGAGCCGGTGAGAAGGGGATGTGGTCACCTTCTCACAGGGTAAATAATAGCATTGTAAAATATTTATTATTAGATTATTGAAAATTTATAAGAATTTATATGGAATTTAAGTTTAGAGATGCTTAATTAACTTAATGAAAAACCTTGACATTCTCATAATTGTGCATAACAGCATTACAAGAAATTATTGAGTTTATTTAATTAACTTATTATGTCATTGGTAAATCTTGACCAAACTTTTTTCATTTGCTTCATTAGGATTATAGCATAATTATTATAATTATTTGACTTTTCCTATCAGTTAACTTGGCTTATTTCATCTAAATTATATGTCATTAAAGTTAACAGAACAGTTACCTATGTGTCTTATATGAATGACTATTTATAATGCGATTAACACATATAACCTTTTTTAAATGACTTATACACTTACCTTATGACTTATAAAGGCCTCATTTCATATTAACATCATCTTATTCCAATGAGCCTAACATATCATGTTTTTTTTATAATTTCAGTCTGCTGTATTCCATTAGAATATATAGTATATCGCTGTAATCTGCTGTGATTTTTTTAATTTATTTATTTTTTCACAGACACTGAACCTCAATTGTAAGAGATGTGGCACCAAAGCTCTCATTTTAAATAAACATAAAACATCCAGGTGATGATCCATGATATTTTTATGAAGTGTTTCCCTGCTGAGCCGAAGGGGAGGGACGATGACATGTAGCTGCATTTATGCTTGTCAGCAGAACACAACGGCATAAATGCGTCTGCTAGGAACATTAAACCCAAGATCCCACCTTCACTCCAACTGCTGCAGCTGAAGCTTCGCTGTCAACATGGAAACCAGAGTCTGTCTTTTATAAAGGTGACCCACAAACCATTCCAGATTCATAATTGATGCAACGGTACATATGATATTAAGCTAACTGGAGCATAAACATCTATGCACACAAAACCACCTCTCACTAAAGGTACCAACAAATTTGGAATAAAAACATCTTTGATTAATTGATATCAGAACTATCATTGATTTTCATTTATGCTTATTGAAATATTTTTTTGATTCAAAATATATATCCAGAACATGTATTTATTTTTCTTTAATATATTGTAATATAAATTAATTGCTGATTATTGATCATTATTAACAACAGGATAAAAAAGTCTGAATGTGACATTTTTATATTAAAGTGGATATGTGGTTTGTCTGTTAAATGACTGATCCTTATTAAGAGAAATGTCATGTTTATGAGCCAAGCATCACAATAATCCAAAGTATATTGAGCTGTTTTCCTATTGTATTGATAATGTGGATATAAATGTGCTGGTAATTACCCAATTGTAGCTTGCACTGGTAGAAAATCTGTCAGCTCTCGGGGGAAAAAAACTTCAGAAATTACTTGATTCTGAACGATTCCCGAAGGAGCAGAAACAGGTGAAGGAAAAGAGGCAAAAGGTGACGCAGGTGGAGAAAGACTGATTGGCTCTTAAATGCTCCCGCTTTATCTTTTGACGCTAATTAGGTTTCCCGTGGATAATTTCCTTGTCCATTAAACCGCTGCGTGTTATCGCAGGACGGAGGCTGGCGAGGCCATGCGCCGCCATTTCTCAGTAGTGCCTCGCTTTGTGTTGAGTAAAAACAAACAATGTGACGGCAACGGTTCCATTAAGTCATCTGTGGCCGTGCTTCCCCCTGTAGTGTACGGTCTGCTCCTGTCTTGTAAGAGGCCATGCCACGTGGGATGTTTGCTGACTTCAACCCGTCATGGGAAAGTTGATTCTCTCTACTTGAGAAGTGGAAATAACAAGTGTTCAAGTGAAACATGGTAGAAGTGGAATACGTGAGGAAATTGCATTCCACCCATGGATGTATAAGATGTGCATGAGACCTATAGGACCGTCCTTATGGCACATCCATGATTGCACCGCACAGTAGCCTACTGGAGAATGACTTCTAACGTTTGCTCTCGGGTGGTAAAACCAGTCATGTTATTTAACATACAGTTTATGAGCATTCATCAGGTTTCTCAAAACATTCCAATATATATATATATATATATATATATATATATATATATATATATATATATATATATATATATATAGATATATGCCCCACGATTGGCTGGCGACCATCTGGGGTGTATCCCCCTGCCTCTCGCCATAAAATGCGCTGGGATAGGTGTTCTATCTATGGGGTTGAGGTCAGGACTCTGTGCAGGTCAGTCAAGATCATCCACACTAGATTCTGTCATTTAGGTCTTTATGGAGCTTGCTTTATGTACTGGATGGTGGATTTGGATGGGTGGGAGAATACTTTTGGAACTACAGTATCACAGCATCATGGCTGCCCTCTAACCAATTAAAAGCAGCAGAAGGACACAGTGTTACTATTCACGACACGTTCATTGCTCTCTGCCATGTTATCTCATCTCGTCAGCTCATGTATCATAAAAAACTTTCAGTTTTCTAGTGGAAATTTTAACATGAGGGTCTGTTCTTGTGCAATTTAGATGTAGGTCACATTTTAAAAAGGATTCATTTGGTAAAAAGCACTATTCTTTCTAGATTATAAAACTAGCATGTGTTTAGTTAAACTACCTGGTACCACGTTTTCAGGGATATACCACATGTCAGTTTTGACATTGTCTCATTTACGATAATAACCAGAGGTGAATGTGAATGAAGGCACAAGTAGATCTTGTGAGTGATGATGTCCTGTGGAATTGGGTTCTGTGTTTCTCTTTGGAACAAATGGCAAAGAAAATTGAACCATTTGGGCAAAGGAATGAGTTGGATTTTTAGAAACAACACACATATATAAGGGTTTAGTTTGGCTGGACAGAGACAGATCTGGAATTCAGCCCTAAGAGACACTCTTAGGTTTTTTTACACTGTTCATTTTTGTGATAATCTCCTTTTAATGCAATAAAAAAGAGACGTGTCAGGTGCCGACTTCTTTCATCAGCACATCAAGAAACAACACCCCCTCGCTCCGATCTACCGCCGCGTCCTTCGTCCTTGTTGTCGACATCCTCGGTGTGTTTTCCCACCTTTATCGTCCCGTGTTCCTCCCTCACTCTCCCTGCTCCTGCCTGCCTGTGCCAAATGTCTTTTTATCTGTCTCAACAGAGTCGGCCTGCTCAGGGAGCGTTCAGAGTACATATTGGTTAAGAGACAAGACAAACACCAAACTGCCTGGAAATGGAGCTGGCAGGGGAAAGCGTGTCACTGCTATTCGACTGTTCTGTGTCATTGTGCCGCTTGTGCTCTCATTCTTGTGCTGTTTTATTTTTATATCACAATATACATCACATGTGGGGAGGAGGCCTCATACAAACATGTCTTTTTGCTTGCATGATAGTTTATCCATATTTTTTATTGGACCGTTTTATTTTGCATTGAATCATATTTCTTATTCAATTAAAACATAGTTCTTATTCATTTGGCATTTGCAGTGCATTGTTTATCATTTTTTGGCTACTTTTGTTTTTTTAAGTATACACAGACAAACTGGTACATAGAGTATCTGATGCATGTATCATTGTGCTAATTTGCAACACCTATTCCTAGAAGGTTTTTTAGGAAAATGAGAGATTAAAACAATGAGGTGATAGAAGTAGAAAACAAAGGTACAGCACACCAAAGTGAAATCCAATAAAAAAGCAACAGAATAATAGAAGTGAGCGCAGGTTTGCTGCTGAATTATCCAGGATGAGGAATTGCTCACACACAAAACTCTAAACACCAACACAAAAAATGCAAAACCCTGTTTTTCCCCAAATTTGTATTATTCTGCAATCCAAAATTGTTCTGCAATCCAGTTCTGCAATCCAGAATTGTGCCTTTTTAGTGTTTGCCTTACTAATATCTTAAAATACTGCAGTAGCTAGTGTAGTAGTCTGTATTCCTATAGCAAAGCAGATAGATGTAGTGTCCCACACAGTGTTCTGAAATCCACAATATATGTAGTAAATGGTGAAATGATAATACATCTGTTGTGTTTTCACATTGTTTTAATATTTAAAACAACTTCTCTATCTATCCATCCATCCATTAAACGATAGTGTTGGGTCTGTGAGCACTGTGGAGTTTCAGCATACTTCATACTTTTTTTATTTATATTTTAGGTGCTGCAGCTACTATGTAGAATGGTTCTCCTCTAAAAGAAGAAAAGACGGCAGCACATGAACTTTCTTACGTCTTTAGGTTGTTTTGTTGATGCCTACGGCCACAGTAGCCTGTGTTAGTGAGGAATAAGGTAGCAGCTAAACCAGTAAACTTACAACTCACTATGTTGAAGCACAATCGGAGCAGAAAGACAACACATCTGCTGCTTGTGAGGCAGGAACACTACCCTCTACACTACACATCCATACAAACAACTACACAAAGAAAGAAATAAACACTATCATTCAATGCGCAAACTATATCCAAAAGTTGAGGTTTATCCATCAGTCAGAGAGAAATGTGAGGCAGACTTACAGACGCTTCTCGCTTTATAGATAGATTGTTTTATAACATTCTCACTCGAATATATGAAATGACAGAAATATACAGTAACAACAAAATATGTATATTTGTCCCATAAGTGCTGTAGCCTAACATCACAGCAAACAAAAAAGTACAGGTAACTGGAAAAGCAATAAATTATAAAATAGATGGAAAAATGAGAAAAAAAAAAAAAAAACTTAACTGTTACATCACTAAAAGTTTGATTGCAAATCAAACAACTTTGGAAATTGGAAGTTTTGACATTTGAATGTCAATGATAAGTGTCTGAACACGAGGAGATTTGGCAATGATGAGCAGTCTGAACAAAATAGAGAATTATGTGAAGTGTATTGAAGGAAGTGCGGTCTAGAATTGAGAGGGTCTAAAGCAGAAAGTGTGTTTATAGTTTAGTGGTTGTGGCCATTGTGTTATAGGTTCTAGTTTTCATGTCTAAACATTGAGAAAAACTGTTGTCAGCAAGCTTCAAGTGATCAGGTCTGGACTTTACAGAATAAGCTGTTAGAGCAAAATATGTTTTGCAAAATTCAACTTGCGGATCAGCTTTGCATTTAAACTCTTAAACACCAGCTTTACATAATAGAAGTTCATAAAGTTCAAAAGGCTTAAAACCACACATTTACTATACTTCAAATAAGGCAATTAAAGTACCTCATTGGCTTTTTAGTCTCAGGCTGTCAGGGCCAGATTGTATAAGCTTAAATCATAGGACAGATGTGAACATGGCATTATATAAAAATAAGAAAAACAATTTGGGAGAAGTACAATGCAACTTTATTGTTGTATTATTTTATTCTATTACATTCAGATACAAAAATGTATTTTTTTTTACCCCGGTATATAACTTTTGTTTGTTAGATGCAGTTATTTAAATGACAGATGAGAAAATGACTTTGATAGTGCATATCATAAAATATAATGTGTTATAGATTTACTGCCCAATGCAATTCAAATTAGCTGCACGTAGATCTGCTACAACAAATGCTGATTAAAGCAGCTAAATGAGTGTGTTACCATATTTTAATTGAAACATTTGCATGACTAAAGGAAATGAATGTTCCCATAAAGGTTAAACAACATTTCAGCAAACTGTTCTAGATCAACTTTACTGGCTATTGAACATGTTATGTATGAATTGAAGTGATAAACTGTGATTTTGTAGAGCAGAGCGGTGCTAGTTAAAAGAACACAAGCACAAACAGGCATAGTGTTTCAACTGTTTTTTTCTTGTTTTTTTTTTCATTTCAAGTAAAATAAACAATATACTCACGTAATACATGAACCGTTCTATGTACCTAAACCTAGAAAGTCTATATAAACTTTACTCTTAAAGTGCAATATTTTGAAACCAATTCTTTGAGTAGAGTACAGTATCAGTTAGCAGTGTGTAAAGAAAGAAAGAAGGTCACAGGTTCAAGTCCTTGGTCTGGGACTTTTCTGTGTGGAGTTTCATGTTCTGTGTGTGTGTGTGTGTGTGTGTGTGTGTGTGTGTGCTCCATGATAGGCTGGTACCTGTATGGGTGTATCCCTGTCTTACCTGTAATGCGCAGGGATTTGCTCCAGCAGACCCCTGTCACCCTAGTTAGGAAATTGATGACATTTATTAAAGAAAACTAGCAATGATTCCTTAATTTTGAGTAATGTAACTATCCATCCATCCATCCATCCATTGTCTATCCCGCTTATTCCCTTTCGGGGTCGCAGGGGTCTGCTGGAGCCTATCCCAGCGCGTTAAGGCGAGAGGCAGGGATACACCCCAGATGGTCGCCAGCCAATCGTGGGGCACACACACCATTCACACACCATTCACTCTCACACTCACACCTATGGGCAATTTAGAGTTTACCAATTAACCTGAGCATGTTTTTTGTATTGTGGGAGGAAACCGGAGTACCCGGGGAAAACCCACGCAGACACGGGGAGAACATGCAAACTCCACACAGAAAGGCCCCAGACCCAGGCCCAAGGCGGTCTTGAACCTGCGACCTTCTTGCTGTGAGGCAACAGTGCTACCCACCGCACCACCGTGTCGCCCGTAATGTAACTAAGTATATTCAAATGTCAAACACAAGAAGATGTCTGTTGTTGCTTCATAACAGCAAACTGTAAATATACAATTTGAAGAAAAAAAATATTTTCCTGGCTATATTTGGATCTGATTAAGTAAGTGTTACTTAAAAGCTTGTCTGTTTTATGGTAAATACATTTGACTTGATACTGGCATGTAAGCATTACTTGATATTGCAAGATTCAAATTTACTTAAGTCATATCATATACTGTATCTCTTAAATAAAATTGTAAGTAAATCTAAAGAGTTATTTTTTTCAGTGAAGTGGGAACAGGATGGGTAATCACAGCAAGAAAAACATGTTGCACTGTTCATTAACAAAAAAAATAAATAAATAATAATAATTAACTAAAATATGAACTGTGTGGTTAAAGTTAGGGGGGAAATAATAGCTTATAAACCTGCAACCTTTTGTGGTTGTCACTAAAATATCTGATTCCTGCTGTGATTGATTGAGGACAGTCTCTCTTGCCAATTCATTTTTTAAAAATGTTTGTAGGAAATATATTTATTGAGAGAAAAAAACTAATAGTGCAGGGAAACGAAACAAAAAACAAATAACACCCCCACATGGTCAGTATGTGGGGGTGTTATTTCAGTCACATGATTTATTTTAAAAATGAATAAATAAATACAATAATATTGATGTCTAGAAGTACATGAGTTGTTAGAGATTTCTATTTATGTATTAATTATGTATTATTTCACAGCTGATACCTAACTTGTGTGTTTAAATGCAGCCTTTAAGGAGCTACTCATGAGAGAAGATCATTACAGTGGTTTCCAAAGAGGATTATGGTGGTCTAAATATATTATCCACCCTGATATCCGTTTATTTCCACGAATACTTGGCATGGAAGTGGATAAACGTACAGATGCTTAGCGTCAAAAATCTCCCAGAGGGACTTGGACTAGAAACATGTCGGATTCCTCGACACATTCGGGACCCCGTGTGTTGGATTGTGAAGGAGACGCTGCCAAATCCTCCGGTGCGTGTCTGAAGATGGATGAGCGAGATTTGTCATTCAGCCAGTGCACCTATAATTACACAGAGGAATTATGGCTCCGCACTAAAATTACCGACTGAATAATAAGCAGAATTGTGAACACTTAGATTAATTTCACAGGTGCTTCACACCTAACCAACAGCTCATTCTGTGTGAGACACAGTCTTCCTGACAAAGCCACAGCTCTGAACAGATCATTTCTAATGAGATAAGATGTCTTAAGAACTTGTCCAAGCTGACAGCTGATCGGCAGGGACATACGCTTTCTATTCTCCCCTACAACGCTGATGATTAACAGATCCTGTTTTAACAGATAGATGATTCAGCCACGTGAGGATTCACCGGAGAGCCTCCCGTTAGCTTTGTTACATCTGTTAGTTTTAGAAAACATACCGTGTGTGTGTGTGCCGATATGCGGTAGATATACACATGTGGCTTTGTTAATTGCTACGGTAAAGAAAAGCTCCACAGATTCATTTTTTCCTTTATACACAATGTTTCTTTTAAAATCTGTCTTGAAGTGACAAAAACGATCATTATTTTATTTAATAAGCTCAACATTGTCTTTTTCATTTTGAAAGATCTGCTGCGAGTTCACTCAACTCATTGAATTACGTATCAGAAGAAACACCATCATACCTTCACAGATCAGTGGGCTTTAGTATACATTTCCCAGCATGCATTGTTGGTAGTTGGAACTCTGGAGGATTCATCTATTTTTCTTAGTACACAAAACATATGTGTCATACATGTTGTTTCTTTTCATACCAATGAAAACAAAACAAAATTACCCTTCAAAATCAAGAAATGTAAAAGCTAAATTACAGATCAATTTAATTTTCATGTTTTAATTACATAAATGTACAGATCCGTATGTGTTGCACATAAATATCACCTACATACATCCATGAATCATGCTGTATCTACTGTTGCTATGGTTACCTGCAGTTCAGTATGCTGAATGTTTTCTCTATAAACAGAAATGTGTAGGAGAATATACAGAATCTGTAGGTGAGGGCCAATTGTTACGTGACTGGATATGTTTCTGAGTCTATTTGCAGTACAAGTAGTATTGACCAATCACATTAGACACGTCAAGATTCCCATATTCATAGAAATGTCCAGATGTTACAGTTATTGTTTTATATCATGGTGAATGTGCAGATCATTCATTCATTACAATGTTTGGGAGCTGCTGGATCGTGTATTCGCTGATTTTGATGAGGGAAACCAAAAAATACCATTAGCCATTTAGTTGCAGCTGAGCAGCTCATGGCTGTGCTCCGCTGGTCTGGAAACAGTTTGTACAGACAAAAACAGGTTAAGCAACTATTGGTATGACTTTAGAATTCATGACAATGGGTGAATGTTCTCTAACTTTCTGTCTTTGCATGTACGACTGTCCTTCACATACCTTGTCAGCCGTTTATCGAAGGCAGTTCTCAAGAATGCTGCAAGTAATTATTCAGCAGTTCGCTTAAAAATGCAGTGAGCAATTGGCTCACTATGAACAGACACCACACTAATCTCCAACAAAATAGAGAAGAAAATCACAGGATAAAACTAATAAAATTTAATACAATAGCTGCCATAAATCCTTCCTTCATCATGATTTACAATAGTAAGTCTGAATCAACAGATTGCTGAAGCAGCTTCATCAAAACCTGAACATCTCTCAGCAGGATTTATCACCGGGCTCCTGGATTAAACTGCATTAGTTTGACCTTATTAAACATGAAGGTGTCATCGCCGTGGTGCCGTCAGATGATAGCAATAATGCGATATAACGAGTGAAAATAGCGAAACCATTAGACACGGCATTATCACAGCGATGCGTGAGGCATAATAGGATGGATTTGCATAATTAGACATAAGAATGTTGGTGAAAACTCAGTTCACAAGAATTATTTATTAATCTGTGCGCATTCATAAATATGTCATGCAGATTCTTGAAGCGACTACACCTGTGGAGGGATGTTTCCAATTCTAACAGCCAGTCTCTTGCTGTAACATAAATATCAAGAAGAAATGATGAACAGTCACTCGACTAAACAACCAGTGCAGCACAGAACAGTAAATCAACTTTCAATCCCCCAAACTGTGGTCGGAGAGATAATAAAAGCAGGCAAACTTAAAGCAACACCTGTTTTTTTCAGTTTTGTTGTTGTTTCATTTTTTGTTTGTTTTTTTTTCTTTTGGTCCTCTTTGCTTCTTGTCTTTGTGTCATAAGTAGAAAATATCTGTGTCTCTCTGACTTTATCTCTTCTTAAGCCTCTGTATATCTCTTCTCCATTATCCTCTCTCTCGCCCTTCCCTTTCCTGTTTTAAAAATAAAGCGAACGAGCGAGAATCTATGAGGATGTAAAATGTTCCTCCGGGGTGTTTCCTGCTTTGCTTTGGTAATGTCTCCTGCAAGGGATGTTAGTGCAAGGTAAATCCCACCTACAAAGCACTTTCTTGCTCTTTTTATTAGATAATTCACATGCGGTTAGAGGATAAAACAATGTTTTTCCTTTGAATATAGTGTTATTGGGCCAAATTCTTCTCCTCTGCCTTTTTTATTGCTGGATAAGTTTCCCTCAGTTATTTACTTAATGTCTAGTAATTGTTATTGTCAGTCGAGTTTGTCGTCTGTTGCATTTGTTTTCGCTGAAGCTTATTTTTCATTCTGACCAATCTAATCTGGCTGTGTTTAATAATGTTGCCGACTGACCTGTCACGCCTGCTCACCGAGTTGATCACAGATGTCTTTGGGTCAGCGCTGCTTATATTTGTGTTTCTATTCTATATTATTGGCTGGTGTGAGTCCACTTGGATTAAAGCAAGACACCGCAGCTAAAGGCCTTTTTGCACGGACTGATTAAATTTGAGATATCGGGCTAGTTTGCTTGTATTGCTTTCTTCAGAATAGGAAACATAAATGCTTAAAAAAAAAAATCCACTTGATTTTTTTTTAAATTCTGCCTCCTTTGTTCATGTGGCCTCTGAAGATTTCTCTCGAACCCATCATCAGTATTACAACATTCAAAACTGCCAGCGCTGTCTCCACTAAGTCATACAAGGTCTCATTGGAAAGCTGCTTTTTCACCAAATACAAAAAGCTGTTTTTGATTTATCAATAACAGTTGTTTATCACTCTGAGCCAGAAATCTCTTCAACAGCACTTGCATACACCAAACTTCCCACTTTTATTCCTAAATATAGTCTGAAGGTTTAGACTGAGTCTTGTGTTCATTTATCATTAACAGCCTGCTTTATATAACATTGGGATTCTGATTGTAGAAGTGATAAAAAAGACCCAAACAATTTCTGAAAAAAGAAAATTGAACCTGGCCAATGTTTACACCTTGATAAATAAGGCAGGTGATCCCATATAGTTTTGTTATTCTCCATCATTCTTATAAAAACCATTGGAACCAACAAAGTGTTGGTCCATCTACATCCAGCCTTCAGGAGTTTCAAACTGAAAAGAGACTAAATTATTTCCTAATGCAGCTACCTTCCGGGCTCCATAACGTAAATCCACCCGTCAGGACCCCCCCCGCACACCAACGGTTGACCCCGGCCCGCTCTGATTTTCCTTTCCACTGCGAGGCCACTGACTTTGAAAGTTCTCATCGTTCCCCCCCGGCAGCCGCTGCTGATTTAAGAGCTGAGTCCGGGATGGATAGATGAAATATTGATGAAAAGCTAAATGTGTGATTTGTACCATGGCATCAAAGGCATCTGCTTCACTGGTGCATTGAGGGGGGAGAAGGAGGGAGGACGGGGAGAGGGGAAGGCAGAGATGGAGACAGGAAAGACACATGCATGCGTACAAATGTAGATGAAGACCAGGGGACAAACGCAGTGTCAGTGGTATCTGACGATATTATAATACAGCAGTTGGGGAATCGCATTAAAGTAAGTTTCTAACATCGCAATGAAGGACGAAACATTCCTCTCACTGCTACATAATAGTACTCAATGAGATATTGATCTAATTTAATGAAAACAACTTTAATAACAACTCTTTATCATCTAACAAATACTCAACATGCTTTGTGAATAGCTGATTTTATTCTACGGAAGACTGAAGCAGCCATTGTTGCATTTTATTATTTTAAGGCTGTTAAACTGAATCTGTCAAATGTCTGGCTACTGTTTCAGATTTTTATACCACAAACTACTGTATGCATTGGAAAAAAAATACATTAGAATACTTGTGTGTATATAATATATAATTCTGATAAAGAATTGATTGAAAGGTGTTATATATTACTTCATTTACCAACATACAGGAACTATCAAGTTAACTGACTAATACCTGCTTATTTTTTACTAAAATATTTATTTTTTTTTTCACATCATGTAAAAGGATGTTGTTCTGTAAGATACAGAACACAATGTTTCATAAATGTCTTGGAAAATCATTTTAAAAGGGAATTACAGAAATTCACTCAAACAAGAGAAAACCAATTTACTAAAAATCAAGATGTTGTATTTATAATTGTATGATTTTATTTATTGAGCCAGATAATGTGTCCTATTAAGATTGACATCTCTTTCACAAGGAGGCTAAGAGGCCGGAGATACAGTAGTGCATCATGAAAATACATACAATACAAAAAAAATAATACAAAAAATAAATAAATTAGTGGCAATGGCAGGCTTCTGTTTGTTCAGATAATAATAATTGTTAAAAAATACCCATCACCACCAGACAAGGTCAGATAGTTTTAGCCTGTTTTTGGAGCTGAGTTCAGGAGTTAGGGCCATGAAAGCTAAAAGCTTTCTTCCCAACTTTCATGAAAACTCCAGAAACTGAAAACAAAAGGCTGTTCACACTAGTGGATCGAATGGGAAGTTGTTTCAAATAGTCAGGGAGATGTTCTAAACAGGCTTTAGAGATAAAAAAATGTGCCAATGCAGCCATCTCTGATAACCTGTGGACGTCAAACCCGACTGTTCATATAACTGACAGTGATGGGTGAGAGGCTTATCATTCAGAATAAAACACAAGGCACCATGATATACCGCCTCTAGGGATGCAGCAGAGGCAAAAAAATGACATCGATCACGAGAAGAAACATAGTTATAACAAGTCGCTTTTTGCAGCAGAGAGGTTATTACAATGGTTATTTCTGACATAAAAATCCCAATTTAATTCTGAGTTTCTTGGCAAGATTCTCAACATGATGAGAGAAGGTGAATGGAGCCAGACTCTGAGATATTTATAGGAGGCCACCTGTTCCAGACTCTCCTTCAATGGTGAATATGTGCAACATGAGGCTGGGAATGAGCTCTAGAGAAATGCATGATTTTGGTTTTACTAGAATTTAAAACCAGTTTGAGATTTTATAAAATCGTACCTACATATTTTTTAAAAAATTATTTTGGAATAACACATGCAACACGTGTAATTTGACATTTGGTGATGATGAGATTACAGCCACTTAGAGCTTCTGTACCATTTCATATTTGCTTCACATAATTTCATAGTTGATGCAGTAACATATTAATAAAAGCTCTGTGTTCAAGTCATACTCACTCTTTGTTCAAAGTATTAGAGGCTTTAAAGGTCAGTTCACATTTATTTTAAGACATGGTAAAAGAACCATTGCTTGTTGGGAGAATTCAAATTATTTTATTAGTTTATTTTACCTAATTTAAACGGATATATTTCTCTGTACTTTCCTTGCGTTATCGCTGTCAGTTGCTGCCTCACTTTACTTTTAAACCCGACCAGAACTTCTTGTGCTTTAAAAAATGCTATTTTCACACAAACACACGCACACGCAAACACACACTCACAGGCGCTGCTTTTCTCGATAACTCGCTGCCGTCCTCCCACAGCACTAACAATGAATGCAGTGCTGACCCACTTTCGCAGTGCGAAAGGAAGGGAAAAAAAAAGAAAGAAAAAAAATAATGAAAGAAGATTGTGAAATGACTCCCTGCGTTTGTCTCAAATCCTCACAGAAGATCCCGATGAGCTTGTGAGCTCACTCAGTGTGTGCATCAGTTCAAATGGCCGGTCCTTGATCTCCACTAGTCGCAGCCATCTGTCCCCATTCAATCAACAGGATGAAAGTCTGCAAATCAAAATAGAAACTCTTAGCAGAGCCGAAACGTATGTTTTACATTAATATCAAAGGACTGACGTACTATAATTTTGTCCATGTACAGTGTGTGCTGGGATGTATTCATCATCAATCTCGTAACTACTAGAAACCAAAAGCCAGAGCCTCAGACGGACTAATTAATGAACCAAAATGCCAAATGGAGAGCACGCATGCAGGATGGGATGTGAGCTGTGGTCAGTCATTTTAGAAACTGAATTCCGCAGCAGTGTCGGAGTACGGAGTGCACGCTCGCTGCTTTGTTCTGTCTTCCACTCTTTTCCCTTCTTCATCCACCCTTCCGCCCCCTTCACCAACTTCTTTTATCCGAGCCAAATGCTAATGCAGCCAGAAGGCTCTTTGAAATTGAAATGATGTGAAAATAGAATTGCAGTGGCAAATTAGCTGTGTTTGCCGGTCCCGTCGGGGGCCGAATGGGCCCTTTGAACGCGCCTCTCCCCCAGCGAGGAGCCTCTGTTCTGGGCCGCGGTCTCTCTGGCGCGCCCCTCCCTTTTCACGTCAGCCGGAGTGGTCCCAGAGGAGCGCAGATCAAGCTGAGGCTGATTGAGACAGAGTTTATTTCACACACACACATATTTGATGGCGAGAGGTAACTTTTTCACATGCATGCAATGCATGCATGCATGCATGCATGCAATGCATGTGTGTTTGCAAATACACAAATGGAACAAACCAGCTTCCTTTATAAGAATAAAAGCCTTAATCAGCTCCAAATATTCACACACACATAGACCATTAACAATCAGGTGTAGTGTATTATTGATGATGTATATTATCGCTTTTTTATTATTGGATGATGGGGTTGTTTTCAAATATTGATCAGATTGTTGCAAATTTCATTGGGAACATATTAATAAAAGGTTATTAGTTTTTGATTAAAGTAATAAAGGTCCTACGTAACATTCGTAAAGTAAATATTAAGAGATGTGGATAAACAGAGTCAACAAACTTATGGTTGTTCTTCCAGGATTTATAAGTAAGTTGACACAAACAAAATAAGTTTCAGATTTAAATAATTTGAATGTGATATCTTTCACTTTGTTTTCCATCCCCTATTATCATTATAAATTTTTTACCATTTCAAAAAAAGACATCTGAATGGCTGCACTCAAAAGCAGGTGAAACGCCATCACTGCCTCTTCCTGTTGGGTCTTTGTAGTCTTGACACAATTATTTACACGGATACAAGAGAAGACGTCTGCATAGCGTTTCCTGAAAAGGAATGAACGGTGTGAGACCGTCACAAGCGACAAGAAATAAAAGCAAACGTGCAATTACCTGACTATCTGCTGTCTGTCACCACATCAACCAGACAAAAAAAGTATGAGTCAGTATCATAAACGAACACGTTGTCTATCTATGGTTCATTCAGGAGTGATTGTGTCTTCATTCAATTGTGTAAAAAGGTGATAAAACTTACCTATAATTAGACACATCATATAAATATAATATATAGATCATAAAGCTTTATTGGTCTGTAATAAAGGGTGATGTATGTGCACATGTATGTACAGGGGTGGAAAACAACTAATTACATTTACGCTCATTACTGTACTTGAGTATTTTTGTTTGAGTTTTTTTTTTTTTATCAAATTTCAAATTGTTGCTCCCTGGCTCATAAACATCATATTTTCCTATAATGGACCAAATATTGAATCAAACAGTCAGTCATTTAACAGATAAACCACATATCAAATTTGATATAAAGTGTTCACATTCAGCCTTTTCTCCTCCTGGTTCTTAATAATCATTGCTATCTACTGATATGGAATATTGTACATCAATATGTTTTCTAGCTATATCACAACCTCTACATTTATTTATTAAAAGTGGGCCATAAAATGGCATAAAATGCCCTCAAATATTTAAAGAGAATCATCGGTATTAAACAATATTGATCAATGTAGACATTTTTATTGAGAGGCTTTTCTTTACATATTGCCCAGCCCTAAGTTGGCACTGGAAAGAAAGAAAAAAGTTGGAAGGAATAGAAGAGAGAAAGAAGGAAAGAAAATAACAAGAAAAACTAAATAAATTAGGGGAAAATAGAAGTAAGGAAAGAAATAAACAGGGACAGAAGAAGAGAAGAAAAATGAAAGAAGGATGCATACATATGCATATAGGGAGTTGAATGAATATGTTTCCAAGCTTTTAACTCAGAGTAAATATGTTTCCACTCCCAATCCATTTGGTTTTAATTTAAATTTGCATCATTGCGGTATGACTCAATTCATCAGACCGACACTTAAAGGAGATCAAATGGTTAAAGTCATGATAATCATGAATTAAATCAATAATTTTGCTAATATCCACTTTTAGAAAACAATACACGTTATAATTTTCTTATAACAAAGTTTTATTTACTAGAATTACAAATTTTGCAGTGGAATAAGACAATTAAAATAATTCTGACATTTTCTCAGTGCTGTGTCTTTAACAAATAGGTTGATTTCCATGAAACTTGGTTTCACATGTAAAACTGGTCAAAGACGAACCAGATACATGTTGTGGTGGATCCCACTTTATAGAATCTATAGGAATTATAGAATTATGTTTGTCTATTAATGGATACTAGTGGCTCCTGCTGGTCAATGAAATACTAATAGTTGAATGATTAGGAGTTGATAGAACTCTGCTATAGGCACCATCACAATAGTTTTGTAAATACAACAACATTCAGTGTATAGCTTGTTCTGCACATGAACATGACTGACCATTGGCCTTGGTGAATGTTTGCTCTCTCTCTGAGCTTACTCAGGTGGAGTACCGAATGGTAAAGAGCCATGTTAGGATTGAGGCATTTCACCCAGCTTTAAACAGTGGGAGTGGATAGAATAAAGCATGTTCTTTACACCAATTCTCCTAAACAAGGAACTGTTTTCTGTTATACTTCTCACGGGAGGATTAGATTAGAGGAGCGAATGAGACTGAGTGACAGAGATATTGCAGCGGATTAGAAGAATGAATGAGTGAGTCACATACGGCAACGGAGAAATTGAATTTCTCGCCGTGGATGTGACAGTGTGTGTAGATTCATGGGGGAAAGAAGTGATGTGTGCTGATGCCTGTCAAAGAAACTTCAAGCGGTTTCTGTCTTTAAAGAGAAAAAAAAAAAAAAAAAAAAAGAAACGTCACAGTCGGTGGCTGCATATGAAACATGAGGCATCGTGGCCTGACTTCACTTCACTTGAGTCTCTGCTGCTGCTGCCTCCAGCATCAGCCTCTGGCCTGCCGCCCAGTATGGAAATACCCCCTCAGCCTTAATGGACGTTTCATTTAATAATCTGTGATTGATCACTGCTGGTAATGATGTATAAGCGGGAGGATTCGGTGGTGAAGAATATTCTCAGTCAATAATTGGAAAAGGTAGAGAGCTCTGCGGAGACACGGGCTACTGTGTTGCCAATAGCAGCATGTCTCCTTATCTCTCCGCTTGTCAATATGGCTTCTCGTTTTTTTTTTTTTTTCAGCCGTGGCAATTAGCGCCGTGCAGTCCTGTTGTCGAGTTAGAGGCGCAATCTGACTAATTAGACACACTTGACCTTTTCCTCCGCGAGGCAAATGTTGGAGATAGGATGCTTTAAAAAAAACAAAGTCAGTACTGTTAGATCAGGGGGTGTTTAATGACATCCGGGTACACACGTCGCATCCTCTTTTTTTCTTGCATTATGTGGCGAAATATTTCTATTCTGTACAGGCTCACCCGTGGCTACATCTGAGTGAATTAAAATAGTCACATCACGCAGTGAATCTGCCGTCTGTGGAGGAGTAGCTCCACTCTGCTCTTTAAATCCCGGAGCCAGAAAATGTTATCTTTTCCCACAGAAATCCTGCTCCTAGTCACCCACACCATCTTTGTCCAAAGTTGCTTCCTGTGAACATGCATGAAAAATCTTGTAACTACAATTATTATTATTATTATTATTATTATTATTATTATTATTATTATTATTATTATTATTATTATTATTATTATTATTATTATAAAGTCATAATAATACTATATTAAAGCCGTTCTCAAGACATATGATTACATCTCATACATATATACAACAGACAAATAAACATCCCTTCCTTTGTTAAAAAAACAACAAGAAATAATTTAGATACTGGGATTTTTGCTTTTGGTGATGATCTTCTATAGCGCCACCCTCTGGCCAAATCGCATTCAATCTGACACTGTATTTCGACACTGTACATATATCCAACAAGTGCATCAATGGATGAGATTGAGAAATGAGACACAAATATGAAATGACCAAGATCAATTCCATTATAAATACAGTAAATTGTTATAATAGTATACATGTATGATGCTATCAGAATATCAGAATGATTTGATGTCTCTCTCCTGGTCCTTTAATGAGGCTTTTTCCCTGGTGCATGCTGGTTCTTTCTGAAATTTGCTGGCTGTATGGAAGCCGAGTTTGGCATGAAGGTCAGAGGAAGGTCACCGCCGCACGGCTTTCCTACTCTCCGAACTACCCCGTGGCTAATGAACTTCTCGCCATCGCAGACTTCATTGATGTCGTCCCCTCCTAAGGTCCATGGCAGTTACCACCTCCGGAGGCCTCCTCCAATCAAACACACACACACACTCACTCACACACACTCTTATCCCTTAAGATGTTTAAAAGTCAACCATATTTGTGACATTTAGTGACATTTAGGCACGACCACTGTTTCTATTTGTGACTGGAATTTACACACACTCATGTTTTTATCATGGTGTGCCACATTTCATCGTGTGATGGTCAGTTGGCTGCATGTGACCAGAGAAAACATGTGATTTTATATGTTTGTATCAGCCAAACAGCCAAATTTCTTATATTTAAAAGAAAACTACCTACTGCTTTATTAAATAAAAATAGTGAAATAATAATTAAATACTACTAGATTAATTCTCTATGTTATCCAAACCACAAGTTCGCTGACATGGACAAACAATATTTGTATCTTTTCTTTTTCTTTTTTCTGGTTGCTGTTTTTAATTTTCTGTAGGTCTTGTCTAGCATTGTGTTGATGTGACAGAAGCACTGTGTTGATGGAGCACTCTTTGGAGAATGTGACAACCAAATAGCATTTAATGGTCGGAAATTAAATTTCGGTTTAAAATGTGAGTGTCAGTCATTGGCTTTCAAATCCATCTCTCACCCCATTCATGAATGCTTGAACTGAATTGCATTCCCACTCAAGCAGGGTGGTCGGCCCTGTTTAAAGGCTTTACTGCATCTTTCAGTGATGTTATACTGTAGAGACAGACAAGAAAGGAATGAGAGGACGCTGTGAAAGGATGAAACAAGCTGGGATTCATATCCCATGCAGTCGCGCATTTGTGGCTTTTACACTAATTGGTTTTGTCACCATGGAGCCGAGGGCTTCCTTTTTAAGACCTCCTCTACGTCATGTACAGTATACACAGTGTGGAGGAACAGTTTGGGAGACGCTTGTTTGCGCTAATATGCGGCTTTCTGGCTGATGTGGTGGCTAAGCATGACAAGACACATGTTGGTTGTCTTTTGCATGTGTGTGTGTGTTGATTTGTGTGTCTGTGTGTGTGTGTTTGTGTTAACTCTCTTCCCCTTTCACCTTTAATGTTCATGCTGCACAATAACTATAGAAGGAAAACACAAAAAGTAATATTTTTTTCCCTTTGGCTCACAATAGAGTTGTGTCCTCAGTAGCTGAATGGAAAAAGACAAGGCGACTCTCAACCCACACACAATCATTCCAGTGTTGCTTTTTTTTTTACTCTATCTCTGCTGCAAAAAATAAAACCAGTGAAAATATCTTGTTGTTGGAACAATGTTCGGTAGCATTATATTGAATTCTCACCTTTCATTGGCCGATCATTTTGCATATTTCAAGTTGTTTATGTTTCCTGATTGTGGTCAATTAAGTCATTTCGAAAACATTTGAATTTCAAATCATTTTGTTAACACAGGAATAAACTGGCCCAAATCAAGAATATGTTATTTGGGTAAGATAAGTAAACATTACAATTACAACAAACATACATGCTCTGAATGACATCTGAGGAATGTATTTCACAATTACCACATACAGTATGTACTTGTTCTAGTCAGTGTAATGATCACCAATATATATAAACCATACATAGATGGATAGATATAGAGTCTTGCCAAGTAGGGCATCCAATGTAAAACTTTTGCCAAATTAAACATGCAAATCAAACATGCCATCAGTGCTGTTCACCTACAGGCCACCAGTCAAAATTGGAAAAGGAGGAAAGTCTTTATAGTATAGGAGAGTAGGGACTTTGAATGTTGGAAGTTTGACAGAAAAATGTATGGAGTTGCTTCACATTGATGCAGAGGAGGACAGTTGACATACTGTGTGTCCAGGAAACCAGATGGAAAGGTAGCAGCACGTCTAGGAGCAGGATTCAAGTTGCTGGAGATGAATGGAGACAGAGTTATCTTGAAGGAGGAGTTTGTTAAGAATGTCCTGGAGATAAGGGTGTCAGGTAGAGTGATGAGTCTGAAGCTATAAATCAAAGGTGTGATGTTCAATGTTATTAGTGGGTATGCAGGAATAGGAGGGAATCAAGTCAAAGAGTGAGGTTACAGGGAAAAGAGATAAAGAAGGTGGTGGATTTCAAGAACTTGAGCAATAGAGAGTGTAAACAAGAGATGTGTGTAGGCAGGCTGGAACGGGTGTCAGGTGTGATAGAAGAGTTTCAGCGTGGAGAAAACTGTGGTGAGACCAGTGATGCTGCTTGGACCAGAGACAGAAGAGAGAGATAAAGACAGGAAGCAGAGCTGGAGGTAGCACAGATGAAGATGCTGAGGTTTTCTTTGGGAGTGACCAGGGATCAGGAATGAGAACATCAGAGTGACAGCACATGTGAGGGGTTTCAGAGATAAAGTCAGAGAGGCCAGAGTGAGATGGTTTGGAAATAAATTGGTAGAAGATGCTGAGTTGTGTGTATATATATATATATATATATATATATAAGTGCTGTCAATCGATTAAAATATTTAATCGCGATTAATCTCATGAATGTCATAATTAACTCACAATTAATTGCATATTAATCGCATATTTTTATCTATTCGAAATGTCAAAGGAAAATGGATAGGCTTGCTTTGTGAAAATGTTTTTTTTTTTTTTTTATTGCAAACCACAGCATATAGTATACAGCCATTTACATCGGTAGTAATACTGTCAATAAACATACTTAGTCACAAAAGCAGCTCTTAAAACAATGTGAATCAAAATAAAAGTGCATATCATTGAGCATATCATTGTAAACTAGGACACTTATAGTGCAGTTACAGTAAACCATCATTTACACTTTCCTTTTCTTAAGTTTCTTTTGAACATACTAGCAGCCTATGAAAGGATGAACATGAACCTGTTTAACAGTTGAGCCAACCTAATAGCCTACTTATTTCCTTCGAGCCAGTTACTCAAACAGACAAGCCTGTTGACATTTTCAGATAACAGGGAAGCTCGTTTTTTCTGAACAACATGTCCAAACAGTGTAAACAATCTTTCACACGGTACTGATGTTGCGGGTGTTTCTAAGTACATGCGTGCAGCAGCAGCAGTGTCAGCGAAGTGCCTCTCTTCTGTCTTCTTAACAATCAAAGCATGCGGCTTAAGTTCCCACTGTGGGGTGAAATAATGTGCTGTGACCCCGAGATAGTTCTCATTACTGAGGGACGTCCAGTAATCTCCGGTTAGCGCAACTGTATTTGTCTGCCCCAACGACTGTTCTACCTTAGACTTCTCCGTTTCGTACAAATTCTCAATGCGGCTAATAATAGTTGCTCTGGAAGGAGCTTCGTAGGTCCAGTCTTTGGATGCAATGCGAACTCAGTTCACATCGACAGTACATGCAGGTAACTTTGGTCTTATCCACCGACCCATCTGGCTAAGTTTTAAAACTAAACTTTCCATTTATAAGTCTGTTAGCCGCATCCATGTCAACGTCTTCTGCTCCACATCTAAACAATGGCATTGTGGGGCGCGCTAATTGTTTTGCTTCCGGTTTACAGACGGATCCCTTACGAAAATTAACCATGGCTTTACCATGGGAAATACCGTGGTTTTACCATGGTTTTTTGGGTAACCATGGTTAACCATGGTTTTTTTGTGGTAACCATGGTTATACTATGGTTTTTATGTAGTAACCATGGTTCTACCATGGTTTTTGGATACCATAGTATTACTATGGTTGGTTCATGGTACTTCCAAAAACCATGGTAGAACCATGGTTACTACATAAAAACCATAGTATAACCATGGTTACCACAAAAAAACCATGGTAAACCATGACCCAAAAAACCATGGTAAAACCACGGTATTTCCCATGGTAAAACCATGGTTAATTTTCGTAAGGGATCCTGTAGTTTTTCTAACGTGGCCACAAAAGTTTATGAAAAAAATTTATCACAGGTCACAAAGAGCGTTAATCTCGCGTTAAAAAAAATAACGACGTTAAAATTGTTAGGAATCAACTCGTTAATAACGCGATATTTTTGACGGCACTAATTATTATATATATATATATGTATATATAACATTTGCGTATTCATGTTTTAGTGTTTTACTTGTTCCTGAATAGACTAGTTGAATACTTAATGAATACTTTATGTTTGTAAAATGGCAGCTTTCGTCAGATCACTTCAAACTTAAAATCCTAGCCTTGTGCAGTAAAATATATTGCATTTATGAACATATATTATTGTGTAGTGGAAAGGCATCCTGCCATATAAAAGGAGTTAAATCTCCAATCACCAAATAAATGTATTTTCCCCTAAGTATATTGAGTTCATTCTGCCACTGGAGCGATTCCTTATATACCGTTACACAAACATCTTTTCTGCTGAGTCTTGCTTCAAAGCCTGAAGTCAAAATCCATATTTCTTTGGTGTGTAAGTAGGGTCACAAACTCGGGTTTAAAACCTCTGCAGTTCCTGTCATGCTATATTTCACAGAGCGGTGGGTGAACACAGAGCGGAGCTGACAAGTCTCACTGCTTGGGAAGAGGGGGCCGCCTTCAGAAACAGCTTGACTGGCTGATAAATGGACTGGATGGTGTCCTGTTGGCCAACCGCAGCGTCTCATTGGTCAAAATCAGGCGGTTAACGAAAATAAAATGAATAGTAAAACAAATAATAGAAAGGTTTTACTTTAGGTTTGAGACATGCGGTCCTGACACAGCCTGAGATACTCATAACTGACTACTGAACCTCTTTAGCCTTGCTTTAAACATGTGTGTGTGTGTGTGTGTGTGTGTGTGTGTGTGTGTGTGTGTGTGTGGACTGGTAAATTAGAGGCAATTTGAAAAGCGCCCTTCTGACTTAAATGCAATTTGTTTCATCCTTTATATATTTTTTCAACTTCAACAGTTCCACTTCAACAACAGAGAGTTAAGCATTCCACCTTAAACTGAGTGGATCGTTAACATCAAGTCAATGAAGTGAATACATTATTTATAGAAAGTCAACGTCATATATTTTGTGTGATTGATTACCTGGTTTAGCCAGATCCAAGGTCAGATTGTTTTTCTAGTATATGCAGCTCGTTATAACAGCTAGAGAGATTCCCAGGAGGCTTTTCTCTTTATTTACATGTGTTAAGCTGCAATTCCCTGTCCCAGTTCATCTCGTTATGTTCCAAAAATAAGTCTCAAGGGAAGACGTTTTCGAACCGGTTCCAAAAGTCCACAGTCGCAGGCTTAAATCGTGCCGTCATAGCCTCCTCCCTTCTACATCCCATTACGTCCCGGGTTCTCAAGGATCAATTCAAGGATCCTCGGAGCTTTACGTTCATGTTTACAGTTCATTAACCTGACACACACCTTGGTCTCTCCGAGGAGGCATCCATCATGTTTCTGTTGGTTGTACACATGAGAAGTAACGGAGGTAGTTGTGCGAAAAATGAAAAAAAAAGGCTCAGGAGGGAAGTTTAACACCTGCCTGCTTTCACACCTCCCCACACCTGGCGAGTCACTGAAGGGAAGTGGGCTTGATTCTTGAACAGTCAGACGATTCGGAAACAAAATAAAGCAGTTTTTTTATGTTTGGGCCTTTCAGGCCTTGCAGTGCCTCTGAGCTACTGTTTTCTGTACAGAACCCTTTTTATTTTTTTGTGGTTTATTCATGGTCGATTTCACACTATATTTTTGTGATCATTGGGGGCGGATTAATTACATGTGTCGAGTTCCTAATTCACCCATGTGTCAGCAGAGCTCTGCCATGCAGACAACAATGTTTAACCCTTAGACACATGACCTACCAATAGCTACACTCTTCAATTAGTGGGGTCAGAATTACCCCTAGTATTTATTTATTTATTTCTTACCACATAACTATTAATCAAACATGTATAAAAAAGAATCTTTGCATGTCCCTGTGAGAAGCTGACCCCCCCCCCCCCCCCCCCCCTATATATCTATATATATATATATATAGACAATCAGCATTGTTAAGAATCAATGATTTCTAGGAGATTCCATAGAAAATGCGTGTGGTCACTAAGGAAGCATGGGGTAATGACAAAAACTGCAACTTATTAAAATTAATTTAACAAAAGTTAATACATTTGCAAATGGCCGCATGTCACAAACATGTTTTATAAGGACTATTGAGAATATGGAAATATTTAAACCTTTAAATTTAAGGATTTTGAAAAATAACAACCCATTGGGTAATTTTGACCCCATTTGTGCCTCTAAGAGTTAACATACATTTTTGGAATCCTTGTGCAAAATCAAAACTCGTCCAGACCGCGACGGAAGTTTTCCACGCACCTGTTTTTGAGAGCGTCCTTAACCTAAACAAGGCCTAAGTGGCACAAACCCTGTGAGGAAACACTCCTCTGCTGGAAGCGGCCGCTTTAAATCCGCTGGAATACCCTTGATGCGATTGCAGTCATTACAGTACACGACAGGCCTGCTGTTTGATCCAGCGCTTTGATGTTTGACTAAAGCGCGTCCCGCTTCTAAAGCTCCCACACTCATATCTTACTGTGAAGGACATTTGACTAATATCCTGCTATGTAAGACCTCAGCCAAGATTTCCACTGCGAGTTGCCTCTTTCATAAAACTTGATTACAGGGCAGAAATTGTCTTTAACCTGCAATTTGGTGCATGTTAACCCGTGCTGCACCTATATTTCCCCTCAGATTAATGGTTCCCCATCCTCTTTTTGCCTCTGTGTACCACGCTTCTGCGCATCCCGCTCGTTTGTACACTAGTCACACGACTTTGCTCATGTCCGCCCCCCCGAGCCTTTTCGCAGCTTGGAATTGACTCACTGTCAGTGACAGTGTGGGTGTTTGTTTCATCACGCAAGCTGCAAAAGAAGAGAGAACAGTGGAGGAATGTAAAGAACAAGCTTATTAGTAGAAGGGGGGAGGGTTGGAGGAGAATAGACAGCGTAAAGAGCCTCTCCCCAGACTCACAGTGTCTAAAAACCACATTTAGGAGCATGTCTGCAGCCAGAACCGTTGGAAATCAGCAGAAATTGTTTAACACTAATTTGTTGTGAAATGGCAACATGACCTTATAGAAATAGCTGTGAGCTATAGATTGTCATGTTTACTGGGGTTTAGTTTAATGTGACAACGCATTCATAAGTCGCTGAATGGGATTTGTTAACCTTCCCCTTTATTTTATTTGCAGCGTTTGAGGGGGAAACAGAGATATCGCGGATGAGATGTATTTCATCTGCTTTTTGATTGTCTTGCGAGACACATTATGCAGGCAAACACATACAGAGATCAGCTCTTATTTAGTCTTGCATCCTCCTTGAGGACTTTCTGTTGTCCATCCTTGATGAGGAATTACTCAGATGCTGGTGTTTATATATATATATATATATATATATATATATATATATATATATATATATATATACATATATCCTAATCCTGTCTGTGTCTTTTTTACCTAAGCAAATGTTATGTGCTACAGGCAAAGAGCTTTATGATTATCTAGTAATGGATCATTTCCCATTGCACACATACACACACACACCCCCGTAGGATTGCATAATCTTGATCTTGAATCTTAATCTTAGCATGATCTATGTTAGGATGCGTTTTGTTTTTTTTCCATTTACACAACATACTGTATTTCAGTCATTTCCCAGACACCTCATTCATCAGCTGGATAAATGAGAGCATTAATCAGAACGATGGTTTCACAGAAGCCTTATGTGTAAAGTGCCGATTTCAAATGGCTGTTTATGTGGCATCAGTTTCACACAGACAGATAACACTGCTTTTTTCTTTAAGGGGCAGCTCGCTGCACCACTGTTATTGCCAAACACTTTATCAGCCTCCAACTAATCGTGACGGGAGAGTGGGAGGTGTGAAGAGAGACGGACACATAGACAACACAGGACACAGAAGGAGAGACTAAATGTCCATAATGGGTTTCTCCTTCTAGACAGTTAAGTTAAATATTCTAATATTCCTGCAGCTGGGTACCAATGCACATCTATGAAATACCTGATAATATCTTCATAAAAACAAGAATACCAGAAAAATATCCACATGAAAATACAGCTGTTTCTCATAATTACAATACAATTTATAGCTTTAATTGGAGAATTATTGTGATGAATTGTGATGTGTTGAATTATTTATTGGCTTTCTAATGATGCAATAAAAGATAGACCGACAGTGCTATAATACAAATCATCACCTGTATTAATTTTTTTTTATTAAATTAAATTTTCTGTGGAATAATTAAGTAATTTACAATTTTACCTAAAACTTTATAGGAATTCTTGTGTATTCCTTGGTTTTCTAATGATAAGTAAAGGTATTTCCTCCAATAAAACTGTTATGAAACAATTATTAAAATACCATAATACGAATTAGCATCTGTATTAAATAGTAAATGCATTTTACATAAAATCTTATGAATTAGTACAGTAATTTACCTTACTTACAATAGAGTTTATAGTTCTAATTTATACCTATACACCTATATTTTTACTGACACAGCTATGATACAAATGATCATCTGTAATAATGAGTTAACATAATTTTTCATGCAATTTAAAGGAATACAATAATAACATTTGGTTTACACACATTTAATTGTTCACAATACTGTTGTAAAACAGATAATCCGATTTATCATTAGTGCATCAATCTTTTTCATTTAGATCTTATTAAGTGTAACAGAAATTACACATTGTTAATGTTATTTTACATTAGACATGCACATACCCGGTATATTTTGCACAGTTCATGCACATTTCATGTACAAATCAGTAAAAATGCAGATATATTACATACAGCATCGGCTCATTTCCATAGATATACCTCAAGAGGTATACAAATGAAAGCTCATGTTTCATCTATAGAACCTCATGGATCTAACACCCTGCATCTGGATATGAGCCCCACCATCCCGCCTTCATGGAGCTCACAGAGCTCGCAGAGCTGCTCTAATTCCTCTCATCAGGGGGTTTGCTGAAGTGCTTTGTGATTAGACTCCCAGTTTTACCTTGGGGAATGGATTCTGTGTTTATGGTTTACAGCCTGTAGGGATTTTATCCAAGGTCAGTAGTAGATTACCTATTTGGCTCATTGAGCCGTGCGCCCTGTTAGATCCCCCTTTTTTAATGTGCATCGGTGATTGATTAAGCTGTTGTGTTTCTATGCCGGCGCGGACCTTGACGGATGCATACAGGGTGCAATATGTATGTATGGATAGCTCTTGTGCTGAATGTGCGATCGATGCATGGACTCTCCTCCCAATAATTACCCCATCCTGGAGAGGGGAGAAGCCTGAGGGTTTTGTGTGTGTGTGTGTGTGTGTGTGTGCGCGCGCGTGCATGTACATGCACGTGTTATCCTCGTTTCCCAGCTAGTTTTTTAGTCGCGTTGGCCCATTGTTACACTATCCGAGAGTGTGAAGCTCCTCTTCATCGCTCACCAATCAATGCTGCTGCTGGTGTGAGGAGGAGAGATATGGATAGGGAGGAGAAAAAAAAATAAAAAAAAATAAAAACAAGCAAAGCAAAGGGCAAAGAAAGAGAGAGTGTGGATCGTGTACTGAGAGGCTAAAAATCACAACGTTCCATTTGCTGCATTGAATATTTCGTACAAATCACAAAGACATGGTGTTCCTGCTACTTTGCTGCACCGAAGGGGGATTTGGATTCACACAACATGCGTTGTATCCATGCGTTGAATCCAGACAGCTATATATATATATATATATATATATATATATATAGCTGTCTTATTCACATTAAATCCTCCTTTATTTCCTCACTCTGAAACTCTAAATAAGGAAGATGGATTGATTTAATATGTTTTATTTCACTTCTCCTCCTCTCAACATGCACCACAACCTCTGTGCCCACTGCCAGGGGCGGCGTAGTGTCAGTCTGAGATGTTTTTGTGTCTTATTCTTGTTTATAATGCTTACAGCTATTTGAGGGTGATTCTTGACCACAGACTTTTTTCTTGTTGTGTCGATTTCACTTAGCATGGAAGAAAAAATAGCATGGGGGAGAGGAGAGGGTGGCTACAATTACATTTAATGAAAATTTAATGGAACAGAAAATTGGGAAACAAGATATAAACTGAAAAAAATGTATATATACAATATGAATAATACAAAGAGCATATTGACAGAGTGAAAGTATTGAAAGAAAAAGATTGTGTCAGAACAAAAACATTGGGATTGATAGACACAAGAGTCAGAAAGGGAGAAAGTTTCAATCTTCTAATCAGTGAACAGAGCTGATGCCAGCTGAGACCCCCCCCTCCACACACACACACACACCTACACACACACACACTGAACGTGGCAGGTAGGGGAGTGCAGGTCAGTGTCGGTGCCTCCCTGTCACCAGACAGTTTAGATTTGACACCCGATTGCTGTATGATGTCTTTCTCTCTCTGTATGAGTGTGTATTCATAAGTGTGTGTGTGTGTGTGTGTGCGATAGGAGCTGTCATGCAGCTGTCTTGTCTTACTCTGATCCCCACTAACCCCTCAGTCAAAAAACATGCCTCTGTAATAGCAGCATATGTGCAGTGCAGAGAGCTGCCACATCAATCACATCCACTGACACAATTATTGTCTTTATTTCACAACACAATCTTGTTGTGTATGTTCTTATGTAGGCCAGCAGTTTTCACTCAGCTTTTTATAGTTTCTTAATGTTTAAGTTTTTTTTTTTCTTTCTTTTTTTTTTTTTCTAATTCTTACTGTACACTATAATACAAGCAGGAGATGAGATGACATTTCTCTGTATATTTAACACTGAACAGGATTAAGGGAAAAAAATAAAAAAAATGGGCCAATATTCTTGAAACTTCGTGAAAATGTGTAGACTTGATTAAGGATGAACCCTTGAAATTGTGGGGCTGATCCGACTGATGAAATTTACATAATGTGAATCAGTCAATGGCATGTTAATAGGTAATTGTGGAGATAAATCAAGGCCAATAGTTTTGCTAATTTGAATATAGAATTGTAATTGAAAAAATACAATTTTAAATTGATAATTAAAGTTTTGATTCTGAACTTGGTTCAAATAAAAAAAAATAATAATAATAAAATGAGTGATTTGTTATAATTTTATAGTTTTGTGGAATTTTGATTCATTTATAGAATTCTTTTGAATTGAATTTACATTTTTTTCATACATATTTTATTTTTTGAGGTTTTATTTTTTCAGTTGCAGATTTCATGTTTTCAGATTGTGATCACATATATTTATGGAGTATCTCAATATAATATACACAGTTTATATACATATATAACAGTCTCCAACACTTACCCATTAGTTCTTGCTAACCAACCCTAGATATTTCATGTTATAAATGTGGATCGACTGCAGTAACACATCATGCTGATGTCCAGTATTATGTTGTGTACCATAAGCACTAGCATAGATCTTGTATTACACAGCCCACTTGCTGTTCAAAGGCTAACACCGATCTCCCCGGACATTCATGTGTTGCTTTGACTCCGGTTCCTCTGTTGATCCGTGAACAGGTCCCCAGACAGACGATACTCATTGTTTCTTTTGCATTCTGAAGGATGGAGTCTTTTTTCTTGGTGCTTATTCAGCACATATAAAACACAAGTCAGCTCTTACTTGTCAAATTCAGAGAGGAGAGCTCGGAGGTGCTCTTTAAAGTCACTGGAGAGTAGGGGTCAGGATCGTGATTGATGGCGGAATTACTGCTTGACAGGATCTAAGAGTAATTCCAAACTTTCAAGAGATTCACTTCCTGTTGTCTGAACTAACTATTTATTTTCTCTACTTTCAGCAACAGTGGTCACGTTTCAATATTAAACTTATCCACATATACTTTACACGTATTGCGAGTGGCTGATAATTTAGTTTCATAAGTCAGAGGATTGGCGTCAATTTGTGTGAGACAAGAGACTTTTGGCTCATAACAGTGGTTGGTGTGTGTGTGTGTGTGTGTGTGCGTGGGGCTCAAGCGCTGCCATTATGCTCATCCACTCCTCTGTGTGCTTGCTGCATGCTCACAGTATCTGTGTATGTTTGTATTTTGTGTGTTCTTGTGTATATTGCAGCATGTGTGTATAAGAAAGTCATTTTATAATGAGAAGTTAGTTGGTTTTAATGAAGAAGCTGCTGACCACTTCCCCTGTTAGATCATTCTACTGCACGGATCAATTTTTTTTGGTTTTTGTTTTTTTTTACTTGGTTTTCAACTTTGCTTTTTTTGGTTTTTGTTTCAACTTCAGAAATTCAGATTAACAAAAAAATACAATTTTGATCAATTTGAAACCACTCTAATGTTTACTTGGAACCAACATGTTAACTTAGCTTAAAGACTGGGAACAAAATTAAATTACCAGCACCTCAAAATCTCATTGATTTAACCTTTATGTATTGGGTAGAGTTGTTTTCTGGAATCTTGTTTTCTAACAAAGTTCACAACAAAGTTCCTTTTTTTTTTTTTTTTTCTGTGCGTGACCTTCTGTAAAAGCACAAGCTGTCACTTGTCCCTTGGAAAATACCAGCAATCGAGAAAAAAACATTCTCACCTAGTAAATATTGCAGCAATTAAACAAATTACAAGAAAACTAGTAAAATTATGATGAATTCCTTAAATGACATCAGAATATAGAAAATGGGTAAAGGATGAAACACGCAATGTTTAAATTCAGAATGATTCTCACTACAACTAAAAGTAAATAACATGACTTACATTATCATATTGGTGTAAGTATATTGTCCCTTTTTCCTTTTTTTTTCTCTTTTCTGTTTACCTTATTCTCTGGAATTGTTATTAATATGTTATATTATTTAAATGCAATTAATATGTCCACTTTTTCCACATTCTGACAAGTCATGCCAGCTGTTTCCACATGTTTCCAGTCTCTATGCTAAGCTAACCAAACTTCACACAACTAATACAAACACCATATTGCAGAATAATCGCCACAATCAATTGCTCATCAGTGGCCACAATTACACATGAATATGTGTGGTTCAGGTGTTTTACTTTAGGAAATTGAAAAATAGATGAGAAAAATATCCATTTGGAAATTGAAATCAGAAGCGAGCTTTAAATCAATTTGCCCGTCGTGCATTTCTGTTGATATCTCTTCAGTCTTTGCTTCAAAGCAGCAACTTGACAATCTCTGCTTGACGCTGAATGAGTGTTTTGGTGTGTGTGTGTGTATGTGTGTGTCATCTCCACACACAATTAACACTGAAAACACAACAGGGGGAGTTTGTCACAGGCTTCTGTTAGAAATGCTGCTTTTCTTCTTACAATCTCTGCTACGGTGATTTTTTTTTCCAATTGTTCAAATAATATGTCTTTATGTTTAATTGATGCTACTGTTTTCACTGTTTTCAATGAAGTTTATGTCCTCTCATCCTAAGAGGTTGACCCTCACTTAAGTCTTTCATTCTCAACAGAGAAACTAATATATTTTTTCAGCAACTTTTTTTGGGTTTTTTGTTTTTTCAAAGTCCCTCTTTTCTTGCTCCAGTAATATCCTGCTGTAAACATGTGAAATGGACATTGTGGTACTATTTACCCAGTGAAGATTTTTCCAAAACAAAAAAGGGGGCTATAGAAACATTTAATATTGATTCTTATCTTTTGAGAGCATCTTTTGAAAGCTGTGTGTGTTCTTGATCACCCTGTTTTCCTCCATCTTCTCCTTCTTGGTCCCTATAGGTCCCCTTACAAAGAAACACACTGATGATTTAGGTGATAGTGACCGCACGGACGACGAAGGTATTTTTTCCCCCTGATGCCAAACTGATTTGCATGACAAGGGAAACCAAACTTACCCTTCCTCTCCAATTTTTATCTTCTTTGATTTTCTTACATTTCTTGTCCTTTTTTTGAAAGTGATGGACATTTTCTTTTTGCTCTTTACACGTAAAAACTCTCTTTTTGGGCTGGATGTGTTTTGTCCTTTTCAGCTTGATGTCTAAAGTTTACATGTCTACCACCATCCTTTGATATTAATACTAGAGTCTCTGCTTGGATTTGCTGTTTCCTTTTACCTTTTTTTCTTTCCTTTTCTATGTTGCATCCCACCAGCAGTTCGAGTAACTATTAACCCCTCTAGACAGCTCTTAACACATCTCTGCATGTTTTTAGTTTTTTTGTTTTTCTTTTGAATCTTCTTGTGTAAAAAATCTGATCATGTTCAAAAAAACGAACAACTGGCTAACTGGCTGGCACCACTACTAACACATTTTGGGCATCAAACCAATGACCTTTGTACTGCGCGTGATGTGTCAAGAACAAGAACATTGTGGATTAAACCGGCGTGAGCTTCACTCTCAACTGATGCAGCCGAAACACGTAGGCTAATATTTCTCATCCAGCATTTGGGCGTAGACCATTTAGACATTACTGTCATTACGGCCTGAAATGATCATCCAGGCTCCTCAGATTTAATTCGTTTAGAAAAAAAAACACAATCCAAACAGCGCATAATGCTCACTTTTTGATATAAAGAAAGCGAAATAAGCTGCTCATGAGGCTGACATGATCTCAGGGGTTGAGGTTTATTGCAGCTGATGCAGCCAAACCACTCAGATCCATCACTTAAGTAAAAGTGGAAATGCTGTAGTCAAACAAAATAGACAATTACAAGTAAAAGTCCTGAATTCAAAATGTTTCAGATGTATTATTCCCAAAATATAATCAAAATGTCAAAGCAAAAGTATGTGTATCTGTATGTATGTACTATCCTGGAAAATAAATATATGGGAACATTTCACAAATGTCATGTGGTGTAACACCTAAAACTTGATATCAGATAGTCGTACATACGTGTGGGCACAGACTGACTTGAAGGGGGAAACTAAATGGATCCAGTGGAAACTGGACAATGTGAAGCGTTGCCAACACTCCTCTTGATATTTAAATGAAGCACTGTTTGAAATCCATTAATCTCAATAATACAATAATACAAGCTGCCTTTGAAAAGTCATATTAGGAATAAAATATATCCTTGATAAAACCCCAAGATAGAGTCATATCCCTATACCACCGCTGCGGTGCCACTTTATAATGACAGGCAGGAAATCTTAATAAGGCACCTCCGCTGTATAATGTGACGAAGTAAACAGCAATTACACCCAAGTAAGGCTCACAACCATCCAGATTCCTTTGATCTGTGCCATCATGCTGTTTTTCTGGAAGCTTGCACACACACATGCACACACACACACAGACCAATAAGATTAGAGAGTCACACAGCTCACAGAGATCCATTCAATGAAATCCCAGCAAGCTTCAAGTATTATCTCAGTAAAGGATGCAGGGCAGACAGCTAATCCAGTTTAATATAGAGGAAATATGCTCGAGAACACACACACCCACACACACACACACACACACACAGAAAAGCGCAGTCACATATTCAGAGGCTGCCTCTGATTGGCTATGATTGCCCCCCCAGTGGTTCTTGATGCTCTTAACCCTTGACCTCTTGTCGCCTTGTAGATGCAAACTCAATGAGGACATCCCCTAACCCCCATACCCCTCCCACCCAGGGAATCTTGGATTTTTACAGCCTCTTTATACTCCATAAAGCTGCCGTTTGTAATCCTTTTGTGCTGGGAATAGAGATGTACACAGGACAGTCCCTGAGAGCTGCGGATTTGTTAGAAGCTCCCATTTTTTCAGTTTTTTTTTTTTTTTTTTAACAGTGAATATTGTTGGAGTAGTTAAGAACGGGTATACAGAAAAAGCAATGTCGTAACGTTGATATCTACAAAGCTCTTACAGGGCCCCTGGTACCCTATATAAAGTAATATACAGCAATACCTGCGAGATATTAATCTCCCTTTACACTATAGTTATATTACTTTGAGTGTAGTGAGCACAGGAATATGGATTTTGCTGACAGTGTGAGGACAATCCAAGCAAGGATCGTAAAGGTTCAACTGGGAAATGTGTTATCTTGTTCCATCCAGTCAGCCGGGAGGCTCCGGCCAGTCAAACTCCAGTCATGCAATCCAGCTCTGACTCTGCAGGCTGCCTGATATCACATCTGTGGAGGAAGAGTACAACCTGCCTCCACACTACAATTGAAAATGCTAAAAATATCAAAATCCAGCAAGGGACATACTAAACTAATTGCAACTAGAAAGGCACCAGAGCATACATACATGTGTGGCTATATTTCCAAGCCTATTACGTTGGTAGTAATGTAAGTTGCTTTAATTAGGCAGTGTGAGAGCAGGATGGAGTTTTAGCAGCGGAGGTCAAAACTTTCAGTTAAAAACGCACCCTGCTGGGAGATTTCTATATTCCTGCAGGGGCCAGAAAGGCTCTTGAGGCCTAAGTATTATCATAGACTAATGTGCATTGTAATGAGCACAGGAAATGTCGGTCTAGCTTTCGCCAGTCTACGTTTTCTCATGTTTCTGTATCTCAGCAACATCTTTGAACTATAGTGATTAAGTTTAGGGAACTAAATGCTACCATAACTGTTAAAATAGTAGAAAGACAGCAACTATTTCCTTTTATCCAGTTTTATCCACACACTTTCGATCCAGGGAGCTTTAACAAATACCCAATTTGGTCCTGAACCTTTTCATTTTAATCTAAACCAAAACTACAGATGTGAAATCACTAAAAGCAGCCACAGTTTGGTCTGGCAAAAATATAATATTACCTAAACAAATTTAGGTGAATACTGCATCAAATATGTGCACCATTTTGCAGTTTGCAGGGCATGTTTGTTCTAGGGAGTTACACAACACTGGAGTATTTCCTCTGGAAATATTTGAATTGGTCCTCACCACTGGGCCTCATTTTGTTTCCTGCTGCTTTTGCAGAGAGTCACCACGGCTTTGCTCCCGGCAGAAAATGGCTGAAGCCAGGATAAAAAAAAAAAAAAAATTGAACAGAAAGAATCATGTATGGTGTTGGTGGTGTTGGTTTGATTCCATAGGTCCTCTACAGCAGCAGAGCGAGAGGATACCCAAGCTGTTGCAACAGCCCAGGGGCGTCTCTCAGGGTTTTCTCAGAGAAATCCACAGCACCTAAATCTCTTTGATCATAACCTCACCCTTGAGGAAGTAATGATCTACTCCATGTTGGAATGATACCTTTCCTCCGACAAACTCTCCTCTCATCCGCACTCATCTCTGGGAAGACTTAATGGTCAAAACACTACAAGATCGCATCTCTTTTTAGCTCCTCTCAAAGGAAGCTTTCATCTCTGTGAAAAAAAAAAAAAAAAACCTGGAGGACCGTTGGATGTTCCCTCCCGTTTCTGGCCACTGAAAACTGGACTCATTTCAACTTTAAACAGAGGAATAAAAGGACACGTTGAACTTCAAATGAATCATGTAAACATTGGATGTTCAAGGAAGAAGATGATGGGAAGGCTGTGATCAGCTGAACGAGGATTAACTGATAAATCGGGGGAATGAAGGGATTGCTTGAATTTAAAAAAACTCAGTGTGCTTCTATATACACAAGGGCTTGTTTCAGCCACTCAATTAAGGTAAACTCAGGTAAATCCATCAAATGCTCAAACGCGGCCAAGACAATTTTTTCCTAACCTCACCTCATTATTGCCGACCTTCAGTGCCGGACACAAAGAGGCTGTTATAATGGTCTCGCTGTTATCTCACTACAGCAGAAATTAATTAAGATATTCATGCTTGAGAAAACACACACACACACACACACACACACACACAAAGTAGAAAAGTGTCCAAATCACAAAGGCTCCAAGCAAAGAATATATGGACATTAGAAATCATCAACATATTGTGTGTCCTTCATTATTAAATACACACCTGATATATTAGGACTTGGTTAGATCCCATACGCATTTTTATAATTAGAAAATGTAATATTCTTTTGTTTTCTTATCACCATTATCAAGATTAGCTTAATAATAACAGTAGTATAGTAACTGATATTGATTAAGCACGTATTGAGTATACAAAGTTATGTATATAGGAGGAACTGTTAAAAACTAAAAATAATAATAATAAAAATTAAAATTAATTTACAATTTCATTATTACTTGTTTCCCACCAGCCTAATAATTTTCATCAGTATTCTATTTGTCAACATTCTTTACCCTTTTGTCACAGTCTTGTCAAACTTTTCTTTTTCCCTTTTTTCTTTTTCATAATTAGAATTTTTAAAGATTTCATAGCATTGTAAATAATACCAAGCATTATTTAGAATAAAAAATAACTGAAAAAGCAGAACAGACAACAAAGCATGAGGCAGTTAAGAAACAACAAAAACAAATGCATCCATTTTTATCAATATGTGTAATAGGTACCATAACAACAGACACACTTGGATTGGGTGGTTACTTATAATTCCGTATTTCAGAGACAAATCATTTATCATTGCAAGTATACAAAAAAATGACAAATAAATTCACCGATTTTTCCCCTATCATTTTTTTTCATAAATGCAAACTTGATCTGTTTACAAGTTCCTTGATCAACATCATCTTCACCATTAAGCGCTGTTGCAGTCCTGGACACTGTCATCGCCATCATAAGGATTATCACACTTATCAGCAGCATCGATATCAGAAGGAGGGCAGCAGGGCTGTTTGTCCCCATGTTCAAAAAACAGCACACAAAAAAAGGGGCATTCAAGAGCAGATCAAACAAGATAGTGTCTTTCCAGTGGAATAAACTTGATAAGCTGACCTCTTATTACACTTTATGACTTTATTGAGCTGGGTCTTTTTTTCCCTGTCTCTTAAAAAGTCTGAATCCACCACTGTCACCACCAATATTATTAAAGCTGTTCCTTAAAATGCTTACTTATGAACCTTTGTAGATATGAACAACTGCTGACCGATGACCAATGTTCAGAAAATGCTGTTTTGCGTTGTCTAGTTCCTATTTCTGCTGCAACCTAAGTCTAGCAGCACCGCTCCATACATCATCTCCAACACTTATCCACGTATCCCCCCTCATCTCATCATGTTCTTGTCGTATGTCTGTGATCATTTCAGCACGTCAGGCTTGGATACTGTTTCCATACAAATTAAGCTTATTCATCATGGTCATTAAAGAAAAAGCTAGTTGCAGTGTCAAAAAAGTGAGGTAGTGATGATAGTAATGGTAAGAAGTGCCAGGTAATCTCCATGGAAAAGAAGGTTGTGATGAGAAGATCCCTAACATGGCATGTGCCTACAGTATGAATCAGTCATCGAGCGGAAAAATAGACCACTTATGAACAATTCAGCTTATGAACTGTGTGTCAGAACCTTTGTCTGTCCTATTTCCAATTCCTGGGACAGGAACTAATATAGGAACTTTCCCTTTCTCAGAAGGTTCTTGTAAAGTTAACATGGTCCAGGATTGATATAATCATTACGCAAGTGTTTCCAAGGTGACCTAGCAAAAGTTCTACTGAATTTCATCATTATTGTTATAAAATGCCAAACACACCTTAACCCCATTGTCGTTCCACCTATCATAGGTTGATATTATAATGGTAAATCAAATATCTTTATTTCACCTATCATACATTTTCTGCCATCTGTTCTTCATCTTCGTAAAACAGTATTATAGTCAGGTAAAGTAAGTACTTAAAAATGCCATTGTCGCCTACTGTGACATCACATCTTGCGTTGCATATTATCCGGTCACCACGGGAATTTTTCCATGGCCATTATAAGAACCTACTCTAAAGCAGGGGCTTTAAAGGGCCTTAAAGGTGGAATGGTTCCTGTGGTGGAAACATGCAGAGCACACAAACAGCTACAGCCCTGTAAAATTACCCTGAAGTTCCTGCAGTGGAAACATGCTTAAAGCATAAATCACCATCATTATCATCCTCACCATCATGGCAGCTACAAACATCTTTGCTGCACTGCAAAAATATATTGTTTTTAGTACAATCAACCTAATAATCTAATCTTGGGTACAGTCAGATTAACTGCAATATATGGAGGGTCCCTCTAATTTAAGAGTTAGAGCTATTCAAAATTCAATGAGTTGAATGATCTTATTGGCAGAAAATGTTGCTCATTTATTTCTTGTTTTCTTAAAATAAGATTAAATTGTCTTTTATTTATTTATCGCAATACGTATACTAAATACAAAGTACAGTATTCCCCCCAATCCCATTAGGATTACATTTTTTGCAGCGTGTTATGGTAACCACCATTACAGTACTTCTCTTCTCTTCTCTCTCATCATTTTGTTGCTATCACAGACATTGTCTTCACCACAATTATCAACATTTACATTATCACCACCATTATTGTTGCCACCAACATCACCATCATATCACCATCATGCTGCCATAATCAACATTAACTTTACCATCATGAATGCAAACGTTATAATAATTGATATTAAAGTCACATTATGGTGTTTATAATATCATCAGAACCATTACATAAGCATTGCTATGATTTTCACTCATCAGCAAATCACTGTGACCCTGTCTTGCCTTTTTTTTTTTTTTTTTTAACATCAGCATCATAATCACCACAATCATTATCATTGATATCATCATCGTCACTATTGTTATTGTAAACACCAGCCTCACTGTCATGTCAAAGCTGTCAGTTATCATCATCATAATCATCATCATCATCATCGCTGTCATGGCTGCCAGCATAACACCAACATCATCATCACATCCCCAGCGGCAAAATACAACTGTAATAACCATCCCCATTACCAGTGTTGTTTTGCATTGTTGCCATTGGCTCCTTTTGTCTTCCCTCCTCTCCTTTTTCCATCCGGCTACACACACACATACACACACACACACACACACACACACACTTGCCATAATCCCCTGACCTTTTTTGTCACGAGTTTCTGGAAGCCTTCCAGAGGAGAGTTATGATGTGCCGCTATTGTGGCCAGTGCCTGCTGCGGCAGAGGGAGCAGGACAACTCAGGAAAAACAAAACAAAAAAAAAAACACTACAAAGGACAGAGAATGACAAGTGATGTAATGAGCTCTGCACCAAGGGAAATGGAGGAAAGGACAAATATACCACACACAAAAAACACACACAAAGACAACATTTTTACCTAGATGTGTCTCATTTTAATTTCCCGATAGATTTCAGTTTTCTTGTATCTATAACTTACATTTATTTATTTATTTTTGTCTATTTTCCATTCTCTGTTGGAAAAAAAAGTAGTCCAATATATATAAACCAACTATAAAAGTTCCTTCCTCCTTTTTGAATTGAATAATGTCCTGTTTTCTTAGTTTTCTTTCTCTGTTACTAAAAAACAAGTAGAAAGTTTTTGGTTAACCTAAAACTTTATTCAATCATAGCTTCGTCACAAAACTACTGACCAGGTTTTCCTGAAACATGGAATTGGCCAAATTCTGAACAAGCCTATTACACATTGGAGCAGATTGCACTTCCAAAATTTTACAATATTGTGTTTTAGTGGCTGTTAGTGGCTCCTGCTGGTCAATTAAATGATGGTATTTAATAAAAGGCCACTCTGTGACTCTAAGACCAATGGTCAGTAATCTGACATGCTAATGTGCAACAATCACAATATATGTGACTGTATATCCAAAACCTTTAGGATTGCAGGGTTGTGACAATACTAGAGTTTTTATATTTGATATTATCTGATCATTTTAGTCGCTAAAACATACAAAACAAAGAAGCTACATCCAAGTTTCACAATAATTGGCCCATTGTTTTTTTTTTTTCGTAATCATGTACCGATAAACAACAGACAAATTGCATTGAACAATACCTGTTCAGCAAGGTGTTGAACTGACAACAGAGCCCAGTGTGGCAGGAACTACAGGATGGTAATCGCCTACTGAATGAACATAACTAAAATCATTGGCCCTAGTCAAGATTTTCCTCTGATACGCCCTGGGAGAAAACATTCTTGCCCTCACAAAATGAAAGAATTTAACACACGGTTTTGTTGTCTAGGTTGATTTTCATTTTTAAATCCATTGCATAATTACTCACTGATCTCTCTCTGGACCTGAGTCCCTCTGTGGTTTAAAGAAAAAAAAAAAATAAAAAAACATCAGTAGGATAAACGATATATGCTGCTGCATGTACTGGAGATAGTTAGGAAGCAAGATGAAAAGCCTCATCTCGAAGATACAGGAGATGAAAGTAAAAATGTGTTTGAACGTGGGTTGCAGCGTGTTGTTAGATCTCTCCAAGTCTCTCTTCCTTTTTGCTCGCAACCCAGCTGGTATTAGAAATGTGTCGAGGGTTAAATCTTTACAATACAGCCTCGTTTTTTCTTCCAATCAACCAGATGCAACATGCTTTAATCCGGCTTCTACCAACAGGCTAGCCCTTGTCTGACCACGGTGAATGTCACTATATAATAGTGACATTCACCGAATCACCAAAGGCTTAAGGAATATTCCTTTTTTAATTAAGACATACATCCTGCTTTGAATAACCATTTTCTGCATTCACAGAGTTCAGTAGAGAACAGCAAGATAAAATAGAACAAGGTAAAAAAAATGAGACAGCTGCTGGTGTGTTACAACTAGAGATATCAGATATCGGCTCCAATATTGAATGATTAGCTGAATTTGATATTGGATCAATGGGGCCGATCCAACATTCTGATCCAGTCATATAAGACTTCAAGTACATGTTTGCATATAAACATTTAGTGTGCACTAAATGTTTATATGGAAGTGTGATTTCTTTCTGCTGCTAATGTACAATTCGTTATTTGTTAACAAATGATTTTTACCAGGCGAATGTTTAGATCAAGTCTGATGGCTTCTCTCACATGGCACGTATACAGGACATTCATCCAACAGTAGGCTCAGTATCCAGTATTGGCGGATACCTTCGGCCGAGGTATTTGTATCAAATTGGAAAAACACACTGTGGTTAAGGTCTTGTTAGGTTTAGACACAAAAAAACACCTGGTTAGGGTTAGGACACAAGATAAAGATGTAGGTTACTATGGTTTAGGTTATGATACACATCAAATGTCCAGAAAAATACACGACAAAGGAGCAATGGTATGAAATGTCCAATGAACAGTGACATCGAACACTCATCTGCTTCATATTTTGCAAATGATTTTCAATGCAAACCATCTAGTGGATGACAAGAACTTCTGAATTAAGTAGCAGGGTAGCAGATGAGTGTGATAACCACTGATAACACCCATTCAAACCAATGATAGCATCCAAACAGGGTACAACTCCTATTTCGGAACGGTCCCAACTGTCACAATAATTACCTGAACAATTGAGCTGTAATTTAAGTCTAACTCTGCGCTTTACATTAACTAAACCCCATTAATCTATATCTTGAGAACTACAAATGTTCCATGGAATTTTCGATCATAGCACTGTGTGTTTATATTCACACAATCAAGCCAAACATTTCCCCCACAGATAAATTACTATGTAGCACTAACCTGTATTCAAATTAAAGTTTCAATAAAGTGGCACATTTTCATAAAGATGTCAAACCTAAAATGCTGTTTTCATTAGGTTTTCCTCCAGATTAATCAGGAAACTTTTACCTCAAAGTGACAGCTCAGATTGCCACTCTTGCATGTTGACAGTCCATTGCCTTCAGGAAAATTAAAACCCAGCGCATTAAATATCCTGTCTCATTAACACCTATATGGAATTCGGAATAGGTTAATAAATAAATAAAACAGCATTTTCCAATCACCACAAACATGTCACGGCAGGTACATAGGAAAATAAACGGTTTGATGCCCCTGACTAACAAGGTTTCCACATTAAAAAAAGCCAGTGTGCCAAGATTACTCAGAAAAAAAAGAATATATATATATAATTAAAGAGGTGGCCAAAGCCCCCCTAAAGTATTGAAATTGCATCTCTGGCTGTCACCTTCAATCTGTTTTCTAATCAGTCCTTCTGCCTTCTCCTCTTCCCACCCCCTTCTCCAGACATCAGGGAGAGTGGAAGCCCCAAGCCGGTGATGGTTTTCATCCACGGGGGCTCCTACATGGAGGGAACTGGGAATATGTTTGACGGCAGCATCCTGGCCAGCTATGGAAATGTGATTGTCATAACTGTCAACTACCGGCTGGGCGTCCTAGGTAAGGAACCAGCTGTACCAAAGCCTTGCTCTGTCTTTCTTACTTTTTTTCTTGGCATTTCATGCTGCTGTTGGTGATATTTTGTCAGATATCCCTTACTCCCACTGGTGGTATTCTAGAGAGTTCCAGGATTAATGCTAAAAGTAGAAATCTTTCTTTCTTACTTTATTTCTACCTCTGCACACATGTTGTGTGATATATGTCGGAAATGGCTCTTTTTCCTATTATCTCTATTACCAGAAATATTCCAGAGTTTAGTTTTAGCAATAATGCTAAAGTAGAAATCTTTTTCTATCTTTGGAATTTATGCTGCTGTTGATATTATGTCAAACACATCTTTTCGTCATTTCTACCATGGGCAATATTCCAGAGAGAGATTAGCTTTAGCATTACTGCTAAAAGGTGAAATCTGTCCTTCTTTGTACATAATTTATACAGTTGTTAGCTTTAGAATGAATGCCAAAAGCGGAGACCAATCTTTCTTTCTCTCTCTTTGTGTAAATGCTGCTGCTGTTGTTGATATTAGTCAGAAATACTTGACAGTATTCCAGAGGGTTTAGCTTTAGTGCTAATGCTAAAAGCTGAAAGTTGAGTTCTTTCTTTCTTTCTATGTATTTTAAGCTGCTGTTGGTGAGATTTTTATCAGAAATATTTTCCTTGTTTATTTCCCCAGCATTAATGCCACTGGAAGTATTCTAGAGTTCTAAAAGTAGAAACCTTTCTTTCTTTCTTTCTTTCTTTCTTTCTTCCTTCCTTCCTTCCTTCCTTCCTTCCTTCCTTTCTTCCTTCCTTCCTGCCTTCCTTCCTTCCTTCCTTCCTTCCTTCCTTCCTTCCTTCCTTCCTTCCTCCCCCTGCACTCGTGTTGTGTTCCATCCTGGCTTTCTGCTGGGTTAAATGCTTAAATGGAAAAGGAAAAACATAGTTGTTTCCTATTCCCATTCGGGTTCTAGTCAACAGTCGGTGCTTTAATAGGAATCTGAGCTCCTCGGTTGTTTCTTTTCTTTTTACTCTTTGAACAATTTATTTTGTTGCTGTCATCATCATCTTCGCTGCACTTTTGCTGCTATGTTGATCACATTTCAAACATTTATTTCCGAAGGGCCGAATTTGAAACTGTGGGGATTTTGGTTGTGGTATTATTAGGAGAAAGTCAAAGTAGACTCTTAAAAGTAATTTGTCTTCATTTTTCTGGGCATAATGCTACCGACCACTTTGGCTGAATAAGAAATGCCTGACAAGGGTTTGTTGGATGTAAAACACAATTACAAACTAGCACAGTTTGCACATTAATATTGGAGCCATTGTTTTGATGATCTGCACAGAATTTTAAAGCGGCAGTATCAAAGTGTTGTTTGTTGTTCCTGTACTGATAACAACTACATGTACTGTATATGTTGAAAATTGTACATCCATTGCAGAGCTTAATACTCATTTTTGAAAGCATTTTTAGGCTTCCACCTTTTCTTATACCTGCTCACCTTTAACGTCATCTTCGACGTCTGATCTTCAGTACCTTCTTTTTATTTCATCCTCTGTTTTCGTCCTCTGCCGTATCTCTTCTCATCAGTCTAATTCCTGTTTTCCTTTCTCCTGCATATGGAGGTCACTGCCTTACCCAGAGGGCAGGTACATATTGTGACACATGACAGGAACAAAGATTTGTTGCCTCCATCCTTAATGAGATTATGCTGTCATTTGTTTCAATGGAAGGAAACAATTTCATTTCCATTTGTTTTTTGTTGCTGGGGGTTTTCTCCCTTTCTTATTAAACTACAGCAGAATAAAGATAGAGTGCAGTATCCGCCTTTCACTCAACTTTGTGTGTATTTTTTTTCTTTGCACACAAAAGGCTTATTTCTCTAAAAATGTATTCACAAATTTGTTGAAATCCATGTTAATGATATTTTCTTTCTTTTTTTGGAGGTAATCCCTCCAACTAAAAGGTGCAGCAGATCAAATGTTGATTAAACAGAATGATTATTGCAAAGATGTGCCTTGGGCTGGTCACAGTAACAGGCCCCTCTAGTTTTCTTGAAAAAAAAAGTCTTATTAGATGAGGAAAATACACAGTCAGTATCTGGAGTGATGGCCATTTGCATCACACAGTTTGACACATAGAGTTGATCAGGCTTTTGATTGCTGCTTGTAGATTGTGAGCTTCATATCGACCTACATAGACATGTGGTCTGGGAACCGTCAGTTCACTTCTTCTTATTGGAGCCATGGTTTATAAAAGCCCACAGTTGTTTATTGTGCACTACAAATGTCCATCAAATGAGTCTGCTTGTAGCTTACAGCCAGTCATATCAAACATACCCAGTATGCGATAACATATGTAATGAAATAATTTTTTTCCTAATGAACTTGCAGTCTAAATACTTAGAAAACTTTCTAAGGCTGCATTGACAGGTGAATTATGGTCTACCACTATATTGGATGCACACTTATCAAACTGGATTCTGTGGTTTACTATCATCTTGCTCCACCCTCCAATGATCTGTGATTGGCTCTCTCACTGAGGGGAAAATTAGCTCCTTGGTGTCCAGATTGAATTGCAGAGTGATTGCAATGAAGGATGTAGTTTCTGGACATTGGCAGGAATTGGAACAGGCTGTCTCACACGTCAATCCAGACATAATTCCTCAAATATGCTTAATGGTCAACACGTCTGGGTCTGCAGGTCATACAAGAACAGGTATCTCAGAATTGTTCTCAGCTCCAGGAATTGTGAATTGTGTGAAACAGATCGTTGCAGCATACTGAAACACGAGGTGGTGGCAGTGGACACACAGCACAATGATAGGCTTTAGAATCTCAATCAGGGTATATCTGTACATTCAACTTGAATAGAATGCACCCGTGCCATAACCTCACCGTCACCATGGGTAACTCTGCTCACCACTTTAACCCACACAAAGGCTTAAGGACAGTATAGATCAGGAATTATCTGTGAGGATGTCTTCAAAATATCTGAAGCTATTAAAGGTGATTGTTTTCCCACTCAAGTTCTTTCAATGGTGCACCCAGCTCCTGCATCAGTATCAGAAGATGCTAGATGTTTATATCCTGGGCTGCCGTAGTTTAGCATTGGTTGGTGGTACTGTCAAATTCTTGGAATCAAAAGTGAAATGAACATTCATTTTACACACAACAGCTCTGGACATTCCTGCTGTCAACGTGCCAATTACACACTACCTCATATCTCATAGCATCATGTTGTGTGATGAAACTGCTCATTTTACGTAGCGGCCTTTTACTGTGACCAGCCTGAGGCTCACCTGTGCAATAACCATGCTGTTTAATCAGCATCTTGATATACCACATGTCAGGTGGATGGATTATATAGCAAGGAGCAGCACTCACTAACACAGATTTCAACTAATTTGCAAACACATTTTGAGAGAAATAAACATTTTTATATGCAAGTCTTTTTATTACAACTCATGAAAAATGGGGGCAAAAGCATGTTGCTTTTATATTCTTGCACAGCATGTGCATGTGTGTATAATAAGAATGAGCATTAGGCTTAAAAGTGATTCTTTTATTCTATTGTAGCAGAAATATAACATTAATCTCAACATTAATATTTTCTCTAGGTAGTCGTTTTTATATGATTTATTTCCGTTTGTTTAAATCACAATCACAGTAGTGGGAACTGATGTTTTGTTGTGTGTGATCTGAAGTCTTCTGGCAGCTTTATCTCAGGTGACAGCAACACAAACTGAGTAGAAATTTTCCAAACGGATGCCAGCTGAGCAACTGTGGTTTTGTCCTTAGGAGACATAACTGTCAGTCAGCCAGTGACTGGATGGACAAACCCTCCCCTCCGCAACCTTCGATGTCTGCCAAAATCATAAAAGTGAATATATTAAACAAACCACTCTATCATCTGCACTTACCAATCATTCTTTTATTTTCAATACCTACTTATTCCCCCTCAGGGTCATGAGGGGGCTGTAGATGATGCCATTATAGTTGTCGATACGCATTACTACTGTATTGACAACTATGAGCATGTCCTAATCCTGCTGAAAATCAAATTGAGGAGCCCCCTGTTTTGAGGCACAACTCCTAACCTCAGAAGCCAATTAATACTTAATTTACACAACATGACCTTTCTGTATCTAAGACGCATTACACTAACCTGACATGCCAGATGGTTTGTTACACACAGCCATCTGAGGAGTCTGTTGGAAACCGTTTGGAGCAGCGCTTTCAAAAAATACTTGGCAGGTGATTGGATGAACCATCTGTCTATCACTGTCCAACAAGGGCTGAGCAAGACTTCATCTTGTGAGAGCAATATCATGTGAGATGGTTATTGTTTGGTTCAAAGCACTTTGGGTCCACAGTCAAATAACCTTGTAATGTTGGAGTGATTAGTCAAATTAGTTGATTGAGTGCGTCCTCCATTCTGAAAATCAATTGTTTCCTTTACTCTCTCTCTCTTTCTCTCTCTCTGTCTCTTGCATTTGTGAAGCTGCTGCAGACCCCATAGCATTGGGAGGAACTGTTTCCCTGCTTGTTTAACATGAGGCACCACTGTTTGCACTAAGATTAGACTCTATGTGTTTGTGTTTACTCTCCTGGCAATGGACAAACGCATACGGCTTTACCTCAATAAATACGTGATGCTGTATGTGTCGTACTTTGTGAGTATACACTATGAAAATTGAAATTTTAACACGTGAAAGTTTAGTCTTGTTTCCTTAAATTAGGTAAATTGCTTGTCTTTGTATCTTGATGCTATCTTTTTTATCTTAAATCTCATTTTTATTATATAAATGTATCTTCTAGTGTAATGAAAATAGATAATTTTACCCAATATTGGATTATTTGTACTTTTTTGCAGTGAAGGAGTTTGTCGGTTGTAGATGTAACTACAAAAACTACTCAACCTTCCATTTAGTCTAATGTGTTTAGTGTGTCACACCAATCAGAATTAGAATATACTTCATTGTGACATATTTTTTGCACACAGATGGAATTCAGGTGCAACACAGATATTACAATACAAAAAGTACTTATAAAATTGAATAGAGACAAAAATAAAATATCATGTAAGTTAAAATGAAACTGTGTAAATGTGCAGTTTAAGGTGTGAGGTAGACATGCAGTTATAAACAGTCATATACATATGAGGAATTGAGAATGAGAGTTAATGAATGTGAAGTGAGATAGTGTTCACATCATTTTCAAAAATGCTTTTTGCAGGTCTTTTTGTGTAATCAACCATGTCTTTATTCTGTTCTGTCATGGTCTTCAAAGAAAACTCTTGATTTTATTTCAAGATCACTGCTGTGATTGTCTGTGATATGCTTTGCTTCAGGTTGAGATGGTTCCATGATATCATCCATGGATGTGTCCCATCCATGAGGATACTCAAGCTACTCCGTGAATAAAAAAAGCAGACCTTAAAACCATTGACTTTAAGAAAGTGGTGTGGAATCTATTATTATCTTCCTTCATTAATCTCCCAGTTTGCCAGGCTCATAATCATGTTCTCCAGCGGGTCGGTTAGCCCCTGTTGGTTAAAGCGTAGGTTGGCCTTACCCAGCCAGCCATTGCAGCACCTGTTCACTCTGAGATGCTGACAGAAGTCCCTACTCTCGCACCAGTGATTTTCCTCCTTGGCTTTGGTATGTGTGTGTGTGTGTGTGTGTGTGTGGGAGAGAGAGAGAGCCTCTGCTTTGCAGGAAGCCATTAGTGGCTTTAAATATGCAGAGCTGCTGACGCAAAGCTGTATTTATTGGTGTAAGGGCCTTGGCTACAATGGATTTGGCCACAGGACACATATATAGTAAGCTACTGTCAGTGTGTGTCCACGTGTCTGTGTGTGTTTAATGCATTAGGAGTTTCTCCTGTGTGCAGATGGGGTGGAAATGGAACTTGTGCTATAGTGCTGTTGAAATGTCCGTAATGAGGATTATTTACCACTTCCTGGGTGATGTGGACCTTTGTTATCGGCTGTTGTGATAGAAAAAACAGAGATTGACTGAATGGTTTTGACCTGCTTAATAGCTATGTGTTATTTTTCTCTGCTTATGAGAGTAGAACTATTCTGTGACTGACAGTGCCTTTGGCTCTACAATGAGTGTGGTGTTTCTGTATAAGGTATAAGGTTGTTGTCATGTTTTGTTATTCAAGGCCTTGCTGGAACAAAATAAAAACCCAGAACTTGTGCACTGGGTAGCTAACTAAGTAGGTAGCTAGATTAGATAGGTAGGTGGGCAGCTAGCTAGGTAGGTAGCTAAGTGGGGAGGTACATAGGTAGGTAGGTGGGTAGCTAGGTTATGTAGATAGGTAGGTAGGTGGGTAGCTAGGTAGGTGGTTAAGTAGATAGGTAGCTAGGTAGGTGGGTAAGTAGATAAGTTGGTAGATAAATGGGTAAGTAGACAGGTACCTACCTGTCTACTTACCCAGGTGGATAACTAGGTAGGTAGGGTTGTGCCTGCCTCGCCCGTAGCACAAGTCTCGGATGAGAGGAAAATTCTCTGATTATAACTCAAAAGCATTTATTAATAAAGACATTAAAGTAATGGTTCTATATACATGCCAATCTGTGTGGGTGTATGTGTGTGGAGGTGTGTATGTGTATGGAGGAGTATGTGTGTGTGCGTGTGTCTGTGTGTGTGTGTGTGTGTAGAGATGTGAAAGAGCTACAAAGTGGGCTGCTGTGATGGCTGTTCTTTGTTTTCAGGCCGTGTGTGTGGCTCCTTGTCTGTGAACGACAAAAGAAACATGGCTAATTAACCATGCAAATGTATGTCTGTGTGTGTGTGTAGGCTTCAAAGTCACTTTGTGTGTATTAAGGTGTCATGTTAAAGAGGTCACTATCATGCTGGGTTTGGACACCAGCATCAAAATTAATCTCCTTGCAGTTAGCAACCTAAACAGTGAACCGTAGCCTGAATCTAAACACATTAACAAACTTCAACAGTCTTGTTTAGCTGTGTCTTGTTAATGTAAGTTATTTTACCACTCCATGAAAGCAAAGAGGAGAGTTGCTGTTTGGTTCTGCATCCTTGAGTGGTTGAAGGAGGTTGTTTCCAGCTGTGGTGTGGTGGAGAAGATCAGTTGTGCAGAGTGTGTTGCTACTTGTTGTTGCTGGTTGGACGAACCTGGCCCAAGTTGCTTTGCAATCAGAGGTACTCACTAGGCGTCCTTGAGTCTTTGGACATTTGCAGGTTCTTGAGATGCTGGAGGTGCAGGGGATTCTTCTGAGAGATGCCATGCAAGCAGAGAACCTACTGAAGAGTTTTGGCCTGCAGCTTCTTCTGCCATGGGGAACTGTGTTCTGTTGATGAGCCATAAAGGGAATCCTCTGAAGAAAAGGTGAGAGTGAGAGGACAGGAGGTTTCTGGAAAGAGAAAGAACAAAGGCCATTCACCTGCCTTTAGCCAGGCAGAGCTGAGCCAACTTTGTCGTACAAAGCATGTTACATAGTACATAGGTAGATCACCTCTGGGGGCAACAACAGGTGGGTGGGTAGGCATTGTGGTTAGGTAAGTAAACTGGGAATATATTTGTGAAGTTCAAATTATGCTTGTTCCACCACATTTATCAATATTGATTTTACACTAATATTTGAGCAGTACGAACAGTTTTGTAATTTACAAATGAATGCTGTTTTAAAATACCCGAATGCTGATTGCCTTTGGTTTCCTAGGACTATCCGTTAGGGCATTTTCCCAGTTTTAGATATCCTATGTGACCATGGTAATCTCTGATTAAGTGTTTTGTACCGGCCCAAGCACATTATGATTTACGGGAACGCAAAGTATAATAATCCATCACATTGATATTAGGCCTATTCAAGTTACGAAAGCAGAATGTAAAAAATACTAAAGGTTTTTGTAGTGTTATTGGTCTGAAAAAAGACATTTCAGGTTGAATCTTCAGAAATTATAGTAGAGTTGGTTGGTTTGATCAAAAATGTATAAGAGTATTTTTAAAAATTATATCACAATTGCTTTTCTTGTCATAGGCAGTCATCTTAGGACCTAATTGTTTGATCAAAGTCATATTTCTTAAAGCTGAGGTCTACATCACACGCCTCTCCTTCCTCTGTGTCGTGGCATTTTCTCCATCAATGATGTTCACTGTACACGCAGAATGTGCTTTCACATACAGCCTCATGCAGCTTGCTTTGGTACAACTGCAACAGGTTCACCCTTTCTAACAATGACCCACTCACTCTGTGTCCCCAACATTTTATACGCTACACATTCACCAGTATTGGAGTATATTAAAATATGAATATCATAAAACAAAATGTGGAAACAAACCCAAATTTGACACTATTATACACCATTAATCATTTCAATAATTGATATTTCAATCGACTGTCCAAATAGTCATTAGTTGCAGCCCTGTTTAAGGCTGTTGATTCAGACATTTGTGTTAATACATAGTTGTGTGAATAATATCCAGATAATACCAAGGTTGCAGTTCATGTGATTCAATAATAAAGAGAGAGAAGTCATTTTTTGTGTTTTGAGGCTTCTAAACAGTGGACTGTGCCTTTAAGGCCAGCCCTTCGCAGTGTTGAATTTGTTTCGGCCTGGGCCAAAACCTTTAATCATGCTGATTGATGAGGTGCATTTCCCTGACTCAAACCTTCTCCAAATACCCCTTCCATTCCAGCCATACATCAGCCATCCGGCCAATTCATCAAGGCTCTGATTGTTTTAAGATATACCTGGCCAGTGAAATATCCATTTCTCTGCTTCTCTAACACCGTCCCTGCTCTCAACACGTACGCTGTGCAGGAAAAAGCAGGAACACGCAGTTGGAAGTAGAGAGGTCGGCCTCTCAAAAGGATTGATTGAGCTGATGTAAGTTGGTTGATTAATGAATAATTAATGAATACTCTTTCTGTGTAGAAATCTTTAGAAAGTACTTGCAGATTGTTGCTACAAAGAACAACCAAGGCAAATAAAAACAGACCAACGCAGAGCTACTTACACAACAGCGTTAGAAAAGCATGACAAATTTGATTTGATTTTCAGGAATGCCAGATGCCTTTGTTCTGGATCAGCTGTGTTGAATGCAGGCATAACCATGGACACCTTTGCATCTGTCCATTTCAACTACTTCAGTTGACCACTTCCAAGTTTGTGTGGTTTCTCTTCTGAACATATGCCATTCTGTGCAATCCTAAATCCTAAAAATAATATAATGATATTATAATACTAATTTTCTTGTTGGTAGAAATGATTCTGAGGTACAATTCATTCATTTAGTAGAAGCAGCCATTTGCACTTGTCTTGATTGTGATTTATTTTGATAGTTCAACATTAATCTTGAAATGTCAAGTTCATTCTCCACATTTAGACTTTTTTCTTGAACATTGAAAATAAATAATAATTGAATCATATGAACTCTGGTGGTCCAAATGATGAGCAAATTCCTAAGCAAGTATTCCTGGAATGTTCCACACACGTACATCCGCTCCAGCATGATTTTAATTGTATCCAATCAGGCCTGCATGTGTTTGCTCATGGAGCATTTCCTCTCACACAGGCATTATCTCTCATGTTTACCCAACACAAATACTTTCTCTCTGTCTCTCACACAAGAAAACTATTCCCCGCATTTTCATTTTTCTTCTCAGTGGGTTGCCTGATCCATCTGAAACTGCACACGGCCATTTAGCATCAGTGCACGTTGACAAATATGTTGATTCACTGACACCGACACACACTGAAAAGCCATAAATACAGCAGTGACACTTTATTATAGGGATATATCTAATGTTATTATAACTATGAACTCATCTGCATATTAGGGGATTTTTTTCCCTTCATATTGTTTGAAATACACATTCATTCATTCATCCATTGCCTGTCAAAGCACAGGACATTAATCTAGGATAAGTGACAACAAGAAAGACTGTTCTTCCAGTGATTAATGTTGGCTTTGGAAAATGTATCTCTCGTGGTCGAGAAGGAAGATCAATCTGTGTTTTAATCCCAAGAGTCAGCCCCAAATAATACATAGTAATATATTAGTAATATATAGTATATATATATGTGTGTGTTTTATCCTTTGTAACATATCAGTTACCTCACGATTTGGATTGATTATTGCTTCCGTTCCTTCTTTCCCTTCTAACAAAGTGATTTCACTTTACTCTATATTAGTGGGTAATTATTACCCCCCCCCTCCCCAAACATGGGGGTTTGTATTAATGCTCTCTCTTTCACTGCTGAGGCGATTGCTGATGAATCACAAGCCCGAGACCACTTTCCTGTTACATCTGAGAGGATAGATTTTTAGTAATGACATATGGATTTTTTTGCACAGGCGTGTTTTCTTCAGATTCTGACAAAAGATTTAATCTATTGCTGCATGACGCAGGATAGGAAGTAAGCAAAAAAATGGAGCTTAACCTGTCCTGAACCTATCTGAGTGAGTGAAAACAGATGGAGTGCGCATACAGGCGTCAGGACATTTCGTCGTCAGCTTTGACTGACAGAAGTTCATAGATGTCGTCTCTACAGTTCAACTTCTATTGAATGTAAAAAAATGACTTGTCTTCTGCAGGTGTGTAGGTTGTAGAGTTGAACAGTAGATGCTACTGTAGATGCAGCATCCTGGCTTATTATATGATTCTCTGCTGCTTCCAACAGTAGAACATTCCAGACTTCTGTGCTAAATAATAATAAAGAATAACAGTCTTTTAATTGCTGCAAAAAAACAAAATTATTAGTTGCAAACTATAACATTGTTATGTGATATTTATTATTATTATTATCATTAGCTCCATCTTATCCAACTAAAGGATTTGAGTATTTTTTAAGAAGAGAAATGTCCATATTCTTTGGTTCCAGCTTCTCAAATGTGATTATTTTCTGGTTTCTTTAGTCTTCAATAATAGTAAACTGATGATCTTTGGGTTGTGGACTGTTGGTCTGGACAAAAAAGACATTTCAGGTAGAACCTACACAATGTTATGAACCAAACTGATTGGTTAACTACAAACAAATTAATTAATTAATCGTTTCAATCACAGTGGGTAAAGCCATTGTCACACAGCAAAAAGGTTGCAGGTGTTGCTGTGTTCTGTGTGGAGTTTGCATCTTCTCCCCATCTCTGCGTGGGTTCTCTCCAGGATCTCCGGCTTTCCTCCACAGTTGCCGAGAATGATTGAAGACTTTGATTGCCCGTAGAGTGTGTGAGTGAATGGTGTGTGTGCCCCCATGCTAGACTGCTGACCTGTCTGGGGTGTATCCCTGCCTCTTGCCTAAAGTAGGTTGGGATTGACTGCAGCAGACCCCTGTGACCCTAGTGAGGAATAAATGTGTATAGAAAATGGACGGATGGATGGATGGATAATCAATAGATCAATCGACTATCAAGAGTAGTTGCTAGTTGCAGCCCTATTTATGTCGGCTGATGCAGATGTTTGTGTGAATACATATGGTTTCTCTGAATAATGTCCTGATAGTGGCAGGGATGCGGTTCATGTCTAAAACATGGTGGTTTTACAAAAAAAATAAAATCTGAGGGAAAGGAATGAAACCGCCTGCCCATGAATGCAGATTTGCAGAAAAGCACGTTACTGTAGTGCCTACAATAATGTTGTCTGATAATGCGTAACCTGATTTCCCTGAACCGTTTCACTTGTGTTATAATTCTACTATACACGTGACAAAACTTATGAGAAACTGTCCCCGGTTGGTCAAATCTGTTAGAGGGTTTCCTTTATTGTGAGTGTATTTGATATTAAACATTATTAGGATCTTGAATGTTCGTGCGTGTGTGCGTGCATGTGTGTTTTTTCAAATATGTATCATCAGCAGACCTTTGCCATGCTGTTTGGATGTTTCTCTTCCTGTAAATTAGCCAAGTGAGGTTCAAACATTTCCACAGCTATTTCGGGGCATAGCAGGCTTTGATCATTGGACAGGCTGCATTGAGACAAGCTATAATATTCACTGCAATATTTCTTCCTTTTACTGTCCCACCATGTGCCCAAACCCTGTGCATTGCTCAGAAGTAGGGTACTTTGAGATTTGTGGCAAGGATAATTTTTTTTTTTTTCATATCGCCTCTAGGTATAGACAGATAGTCAGAAAGAAAATAAATGGCAGAATGACATCCAACAAGCTCAACAAAGTCGAGTCTCAAGATTTAGTCCTTTTATCTAAGCGCTAAAATAATATTTGAGCTCTTGCATTGCTGGAGATTGCAATAGAGCCGAACCTCAGACCAAACTGAGACAGATAACATGATCAGAAACCATCATTTCCCATCGGATTCCGGGCAACATTGGCCTAATTTTGCCTTTTGATTTCACTGCAGTCTGGTCCAGTCAGTGTGATCCACAGTGGATATGATAGATGCGCTTTGACTCTTTGATTATTGATTTTCTAAATGGAACGATTCAAATTAAATCTTTCATTAGAGCTGTATAAATTATGCATGCCATCATCAGCCAGACTTTCAGAGGAAACGTTTTTGTGTGTCCTACAGTGGTCCGAAACACAACTCCAGCCTTAATGAGAAGACAGTTTACTGTGAACACTGACTCCTAGTGATAATCTGGATGCTCTGTTTGTGTAATTATATTTCAACATGGCTAATAGCATCTGAAAGTTGACTATAATATTAATTACATGGATAAAGTATCAGCTAATGGTGTCTCCATTTTAAACCAGTTATGCTGCTGCTGAAAGGAGCGTGCCCACGCTGGAAACGTCTCTTCACTTTTCTTTTTTTGTTTTGGCCGCATCCCGGCGTTGTGGTGTAGTAGTCTCCTGGCTGTGCCGAGGTACTCTCTCTTGTGTTCTGCTCATTTGGCTCAGCCCCGTTGGCACGACAATTCGCTCAGAGAGTCGGGTACAATGGAAGCCGTGCTATGCTAATGGCGATCTGGCAACAGGCAACAGCTCCGCCGATGCGTCAGGGATGGGATTAATCTGGCCAGGGCCGAGACAACAGACGACCATCTGGGCACACGTCGCACTGCCAGGCGTCTGTTGCCACAACTTTTGCCACTCGCCACCAACCCGCCATTATGGACACAATGATATGCATGTCTCATGTATTTGTGAGTAATCCGGGGGCCACAGTCACTCTCTGCTGGACAGTGACTGAGGATGACGGCGGGACAATTCCCAGAATCAATCAATCCGTGCACACAATAGTTCACTCAAACTGTTTGTTTCAGTATAATGGCTGGAGTGCTTGAATTGGAATTAAAAGGTGCCAGTGCACTAAAGCTGCAGCCTGCCGAGCGCTGCACAAGCAGCACTTGGGGAGGAAAAATCACAATTCAACATCCACTTATCGGCTCCACTAGTTCATGTTGGTTTAAAGAGCTTTCAAGCTCATATTTAAACCAATATGGACAAAACCGTGTAAAGGATGGTCAGATACAGAGTTTGCATATCTGAGCTTACTAATGTACAGGTAGAATTACTAATAAAATTTAAATATATAATTTATAACTACGAAAGCAGCAGAATGTGGACTGTTAACACTTTATAATGACCATCATCATAAAAAGGTAGTGTGTTAAACTTGCATTAATAGTTATTTTACTGTTATACTACTGTTTTGTAAATGCTATTGGATGCTATTATAGTTGCAATTATGAGTTGTATACTAATTATAAAACCTTAATAAATACATGTATAAAGCATCTGTAAACATTATTTGAATATAAAGGTAATACTTTGTCAATGGTTGAATATTGATAGAATATTGAATATATATAGTAAACCATCTAGTTGCATTATTTAAATTGTTAACGTAAAGTTGCAACTGATGTTTTTATTCGGTTAATAAATACTGTGTTGCACACCAGTAATTATCTGCTAACACACAGTAAAATAATGATTAACTAAAGTTAACTGAACTATCTCTTAACCATTAATAAATATTGGTTATTATAAAGTTTTCCTATCCATTTACATTGACCTACTGTGTCACTGCTGTGAAGCACCAAAGGCTTGAATTGACAACAAGCTTTTGGTGTGACTGTTGAAAGTTATCTTAAAAGCCATCAAAACCACTTAGTTTTGGTTTAAGGGGGGATGAGTCCATGGTTAAGTTATAAATACAAATGCTAATTTTCTGTCTGAGGTGATGTCAACACTCTGCTGCTTCTCGTTTAACCCTCCAGTTGTTTTACACTTTGAATAGACCCAATTTTCACTCTGAGAATTCATTTAATCGGCTCAGGTTCCATACTTTAGTTATTCACAAGAACTGTTGATAAAAAAGTATAACACAAAATTAGGTGATAATTTATGTATTATGGATTTCCAACCCACTTTAATGGATTGATCTTGTTGGACCAGAACACAGCATGAATAAACATGAAACAAACACAACAGGAGGCTTGAATGACGCAATGATTCTGCAGACACACAGTGGTCAAATGAAAGTAGCTGCACTAATATTCTTGCATGTGCATGATTTTTCTCTCTGTAGCCCATTATCCCCTTTTACACAGCCTGTCCACGGCAGGATTGTTTGGCCGTTATTCCACTTCACTGCTCCGTGAAAAGGCATTTTTTTTCCTTCTACATATTTCTTATCACACAGTCACGTTGCCCTCATAGTTCATATAAACTTGCTCTATGCACAATTTACGGTTATTTAATTTAATTTATCAAGAGTTGTATAAACGTGCACAGCTTGATAAATCACCGCAACAATCTGTTCATTATACGAGAAGCCAACACATCTCTGATTTTGAAATGCCAGCTTGTTGTTCAAAATCACACATGGGAAATGATGCCTTTTGTTCGAGTCAGTGTGAAAAAGCAAAAGCTGCATCATTTTGATTTTCTTTGTAGCGTAATGGCAGCATCTCTGTGTAAAAGGGTCTACTCTGAACTAACAACCCCCCCAAAGCCCTAAGCGACCGTAGATGCAATTATCTTTTAAAATATGTTATCTCCAAATCACAAAGTCGCTATTTTGTGATCTTGAGATAACAAAGTTTGTTTTCTTGTGATAACGAGCTAATATACTGCATCAACCCAACAATGCTGAACTGTCACCACCTGTCATTTAACACACAATACATGGATCTAGCATCTTTTCAAAATAAAGCACACCTGTATTCGTGTTAAATAAAATGAAAGTAATATAACAAATATATGTACCAGTAAAAAATCTACTAACAAAACATGCTATATCAGGTTCATGTGTAATTAGCATTAATGATGTTTATGCTCTAGTTTCCCTATTTTTCAGGTTTTAGGTTTGGAAAATAAACTAAAACCAGATTCAGCATTGTTAGCTTTACTGCCGTTGAGAAATTAACCTAATGTCATGAGAAAATGAGCTTTGTTATTTTGAGAAAATGAAATCCTAAAATACCAGCCTTAAAATAGTAATTACAACAACCACCACATACAGCTTCCGTACAAAACCTCCTGTTCCTTTTCTGCTATCTTTTTATTTGACTTTTGACTGTTTCACCAACTATTGTTTTACGTATGTTGTCTCCCATGTTAATTTGCTCTTGTTCTTCAACTATAAAGAAAACCTAAATACTAAACATACTAACATCTAATATACTAACTGAAACTGTCATGTTCTACTAAAACAATACTAATTCTACTAATCTGAAATGTACTAACTAAACAGCAGAATGTATGTTAAAAACACTGTTGAATGGAAAAAAAAAATGTTTTGTTTGACTGATTGCACTGTGTGGTCTGAAATCTCATACAGCTAGCTTTTCTGGAAAAGTATTAATATAATAAAAATACATTTACATTTACAAAATTCCTGTATTGTATTGTTAATATGACTCATTATGTCAAAAGGAGTCAGTATGAGCTTTCAGGTGTATACAGTCTCATGTTCTCGTGTTTCCTTCTTCCTTCTGTTTTTAATCTTTAATTTTCTTGGCATGCATTTTACCATCTGCTCTGTCTAATCAATAATAAACCCAATTTGTTGTGCAAAGTGCAAGATAGTTTGCTTGGTCCCAATTAATGTCAGGGATTTTGTGGTATTGGTTTTTAAAGGCCACCACTGTTGTTTTTTTATTGGTGCAAACGATTGGTGATGTTTGTCTGGAAATTCAGTATGTTGACCCGAAACCTCCAATCGCTTATTATGAATTACCATCCAATAAGCAAAGGAAATGCCTCCAAAATTGCATCCTGATCAATACGGGGTACTCAAACTTGATTGTGTTGATTAGTTTGGACAGAATCTGCCCTGGAATCCATCCACCTGCTCTCTACACCCACCACTGAGTAAAATGCTCATGAAACCTGGTAGCAGGGTGCAGAATTGGCCAACAATGAACCTATTCAATTTTTGGACTGATCCCACCTATAAGATTTGCACAATGTTTGTTTTTAGTGTTTAAGAGGCTGATAGCGGGTCCTGCTGGTCAATGGAACAGAACTCTGCCTTGCTGATTCAGCTATAGGAAGCATCCTGGTAGTTTTTGAAATATATAGGCACAAAGTGGTTGTATTTACACATTTGTACACCAGGTAGAAGACAAGTGCCCATATAGTCACTGTTGTGTCTATCAAGTCACTCAAATTGGATTGTATTCAATAATTCAAGAATGGTATAATCAATACCTTTACATAACAAAACCAATTTGGAGTAAAGCTACTCAGCCAATCCTCCAACCTGATTAAAGCAGAACAGTATATAAAAGGTAAAGAGAATAACTCAAACCAGTAGAAGTCAGTAACTTGTAGGTACAGCAAACAGATCTGATATGCACATATTTTGAAGAAATTCCATTGTTCCAGTTCTGGTTTGCTAACCTGGAAATTAGTGAAGTTTCTTGACTTTTGCTGTCAAAAGGGCAATGGCCCAATGCTAATGATCTAAAGAGTGCATATCATAGTGGAAGCAACATGATTTTGTCAATAAATTGATTTATATTCAGTCCACTGGGACAAGGAGAGTAGTCTCAGTTGCAGGGTAATGAAGCTATAACCAAAGCCTAACTGAACCTAACTGAGCATGTAAACATACTGTGTTCACTTCCTGGGCAGAGGGAGTCCACTTTGATCCAGTTCTGGGGTTCTGTATCCATCACAGTCTGATAGCGATGCTACCGTTGGGCTCGCAGGAGTCAGACAGGCCTGATGATCAGCTAGAAGTGGGACGAAGGGGGCAGATGGGTCGAGAGAGGAATAGAGATTACATCCTCAAACCTATAATAACTACCTCACATATATCAACATATTCATATACCGTACTGTATGTCTATCTGTGTGTGCATGTGTGTGTGTGTGTGCACATGTGTGTAGAATATCCCCTGTGACGGTGTTATTTATTGATCAAAGCTTTCGGCCTTGGCTGGCGTGTGTGTAATGCGCTCATACAGCAGATGGACACGTGTAGCGGCAGGATCAAAGTATTCGGTGTGAAACAGCTCTGATCACTGTAAAACCGCACAGGGGAGTGTCCAGTCCGGTCTCTTAGCAACTGCCTGTGTGTGTGTGATGAGATATTTTAGCCATCTCATTGCGCTACGCTATCCCCCCTCCCTCGGCGGCTACCCGGCTCGGTTCCAGGTGAACCTGGTCCGCCGCGTTTCTCAGGCTGTCAGCCCCCTTTTCCCCCACAGCCCCGCCGAGCAACCCGCCGCACTATCGGCCACCGCTGAATAAAACCATCGCCAACAAGCAATAAAGAAGACGGAGAGACTGAGGGTAGAGAGAACGATGAAGAGAAAATGTGATTTAAGGCTCGACGCGGGTCGCCCACACGACACGAGCCATCTGATTGGTTATCAGCACAAGCCACAAATCTGCCGCCGCCATATTTTTTAGAGGTCAGATAGGAGCGCCTTGCTGAGACACCAGCAGCCGGGGAGGGAGGGAGGGAGGGAAGGAGGGAGGGGGAGCAATGTGACTGAGTGTGAGACTGTGAAAGAGATTAAAATAAAAGTGTTTTATGTGTATGAGGATTAGACCAATATCAGTTTGGTCAATATGTGGCTTTTACTACAGTAAATATGAGATGACAGACTGAGGAACGAGTAATGAAAGTGAAGAATGGCTTATATTTAAAGTTCCTCAAACTTGATAAGATCGCGGGGTAGATTTCTACTTTCATGCTGCCAGGAGATCCCTTTGATAATTGTTTTATCTTCCTTGATAATGCTTTCCCTTCAGGAACAACATTTACTAGCCTCACATCTGTTAAAAATTGCAGAAAGATTACAGCATGTTTTTTTTTATTTTTTTTTTATTTTAGTTCATCTCAGCACTTTTGGTTTGAAGAACCGTAGGGCAGAAGCCATCAAACTCGCATCCAGATCTGATTTTGCTCCGAACACTTACATTCAAGCCAATTTTATTTGCATAGTCCAAAATAACAAATCACAGATTGCCTCGGGGGGTTATCCTTAGACCATCACTTTGTAGGAGTACAAAACTCCATAAGAAAACATTTAACTACAGTTAAATGTTGAGATACTATTGTATCATTAGTAGTAGTATTGCTTCATAATCTTTGGCATAGAGCACAGATTTAAAAGTAAAAATGACTGGACTAGGAGGACATTTCCTCTCATCCATTCATAGTATTCATTCATTGTAGACAACTTCCTAGGCATTTATGAGTCCAATTCCCTTGATTCACTTTAAGAGTAGTAAGTACAATAACCTGGATGAATTAGAGAATTTACAGACAATAGTAAAAAGTACAATATTTCATTTTCCTCTGATATGTAGTGGAGTGGAAGCACAAACACAACATCGTACTTCAGTTCTGTACTTGAGTAAATCTGCCTATTGCTGGTAGAGTGTGTTTATGGGTAAGAGAGAGAGGGGATGTTGTTTTTTGAAGAATATCTGACACAAATGTGATGAAAACGTGGCAGCTCCCATCATCTCGTACCTTTAATTGTCCCTCGTCTGTCAGCCTGTTTCCCCCCCGTCATCGATTACCGCTTTGCTCTCTCCATCTTTGGAGAGACTTGAGACTAAAGTGCTGCTGTGTTATTCAATATCTCTAACTTGACAGTTTTCACATCCACCAGTATTTAAACAATATTATACCCTCACAGACACTCTATCAGACTATCTTAAAGAAACAGAGAGTGATAATAAACCATATCCATGTTTACAGTGAGGAATCGGAATCAATCAACTCCCCATAGACGACCAGCATGATATTGATGAGTTTAATGATATATTTTCAATCCATTGTGAAGCTTTACATCTACACACACCCCTTCCATCCGCTTTGTCTGCCACGCTACCCCTCGCTCTCTTCACGCAATCAGCGGTAAATAGTCTATTTCACTGTGTATATCAGCCATATTGCCTTCTCGCTTTGTTCTAACACAAATCCCATAATCCTCTCAAAGGTCAGCCCTCTCTTTTCTCCCCACGCCCTGCTCTCTCGCCGCGTTTTTATTTGTGTTCCCCGGCGGAAACAGAACAATATGGAGGATAAAGGAGGACAAGGAGGTGGAGGAGAAGGAGGAAGAGCCTGTTGTTTCCCTGTTTTCCCCAATCCATTTGAATACGCCTGAATTATTTATTACATTATTTGTTGAGGCGACAATCGGCAGCTCATACATTTCCCACTGCACTGACATTGATTCGTTTGTAAACTTCTGTTTTGACATTTTACAAAAGTCTTCATTCAATATCTATTCTAAAGAAAGACAGTTTTGTCTGGATATGTGTTTCTGCCTCTGTGTGTGTATCTTTGTGTAAGTGTCCCAAAATCCAAATGGGCCAAAATCCACCAGCTGCTTCTCCAGATATTATAACTCAATGCGTTCTCTCACTGAGATTTCATTCGTCTGCCAGAATAAGAAAAACATCAGAGATTTAATACCCATCTTCTAACCTAGATGAGTGTCTATAGCAGACATTTTCTATTTAAACTCTAAACTACTTAAACTTTTACAATCACTACTACATCATCATATGTGTTAGCCAACTGTAGTACACGTCATATCCAACAGACATGATGCATCATTTGGTTTAAAGTCGTATTTCTGGGGCAGAATAAGCCGCTGTAGTACTGTGGCTGGAATCGAGACGAATGGGAACCAACCCTCCAAGCTAAATGAGGTGAGGCCAACTTCAGTCTGCGGTTCCATCACTGTGAGCGACACCTTTCACATTTCAAATCCATTATTAATATGAAAATATAATGATTTATACGAACGCCCTAAGCAGCCACGGTTGCAGTTAATATTTTAATGGAGTTATCTCAATATCACAGATTAGTTATTGCTTATTTCCTCGCAACGACAAGTTCATTTATCAATCAGTCGTCAAGCCAAACTCCACGATTTTTTGTTATAGTGCCACCACCTGGTCAAATTCAACAGTGCACTACCTTGGACCCTCAGTGTAAAGTAAATTAGATGAAAAATATAGTTTAAATGAATACATATTAATTGATAATGGTTATAATAGAATGTGTTATTATTTACAAGGTTTGGTTGGAGGTCAGTGAAAGGATGTGTCAGGCAGCTAAAAATAGAAATATCAAAAACCAAACTACATCTCACTTATTTGTAGTGAACCGTGTTACTGCTGTTTAGCAAGGTCATGTTTCAGAGCCAAAATATTTGTAAAATGTCACTGTGAATTTGATTTTTTCACCCCCAAAATAGAATCCTTATGTGCTCCCTTTTGACGTCAGCCCTCGATTTAACAAAATAAAAGCTATAAACGTTTTGTGTGCACACAGCCGAGTGTGTGCAGGACACTCAGGTGTGTGGTTTGAATGGTAAGCGCTGGCAGTGGGAAGGAAGGAAGGAAGGAAGGAAGAGGCTGGTCCCTCAGGCCTGGATAAACTGAAAAGGGAGAGCGAGGGCTGCGATATCATTGTTTACTCACTCCTTGATTTGCATGTGTAAAATTAATCTGCGGCATATTGCATCCTGCTGATGCTAATTAGATAAGTAACCATTAATATCAGCCACTTAATCATCAATATTAATACGCATAATTATTAATAATTGTGTTTTTCCCCTTACAGCAAGGCAACACTGTGGGGCCTCAGCTACTTGTGTTTACACCGACATCTATCTTCATTATGCACTCACCTTGTATTAATCAACCGCTCTCGTCCTTCCTCCCTCCATTCCTCTCTCCTCAGTCTCTCTCTCCAACTCGCTGTCGTTCCGAACTGATCCCTCCCAATGATCTCTGTATGTCTGTCAGTTCAGTTTGGTGCATTTTAATTAGCATGGCATCCATCTTGGATTAAATAAGACACAGTGCGATGACAAAATCAGCAAAAAAGATTAAAAAAAAGAAAACTAATACATACATAACATACATAATAGCCCTTCCGACAACAAATCTTCATATATAACAAATTAATACTAGTATTTAATGTTAGTGTGTTTCAATAATAATACATCCACCCTCCCAAACAAAAAAGAGCAGTCACCTGTCATAACACCGATTTTATCATCTTATCTTTTGAAGAGAGGTTAGTATATATAATTCTAAAAGATTAGTTCACCCAAATTACAAAATCAATACTTTACTACTCTTTGAGCCCATGGTGGTGTGATTCATGTGCCCAGGCCTTTGTCAGATGATAGTTAGTCATCTGACTATCTGTCGATGGGTTGATTATCCGCAGTAACAGGGACATAGGTTCTGGAGAATAAAATTCAGAATTTCATTTTACAGAATTCCTTCACCACTGTCTCACAGTGTTAGAGGCAGAAATGTTCTAACATATAAACACAACTGTCTGCCTGGCTGGACAGCACTAGATGTAATGGAGGGAAATATTTTGGGCCTTTTTCTGTGTTTTTTTTTTCAGTTATTTAGTTGTATTGATCCTTTAACTTACTGCCAGGACATCACACCAGACATATTGTTAATTACAGCTCAATTTTGGTCTGGCAAAACACCTCCTAGACGTATTAGCTACATATTAGTGTTGAGTCTGTATTAGTGGCGAGAACCTGAGTACAGATCTATAAGCGCTGGCCTTGCAGGTTCATAACTGGCCCCATGGGAGCTGTGAACTGGTCACGGTGTTGACAAGTTGTTTGTGTGTTGTGTGTCTTTGTGTGTGTGTGTGTGTGTGTGTGTGTGTGTGTGTGAAGGAGAGAGTTAGCCGGTGTGTATGCGGCCCTTCTGATGGAGAAATGAAAACCAAGGAGCATTTCATTTACTGCCCCGGAGAGACATTGCCTTCGTCATACATTTATCGACACTCGCACTTTAACCGCTGCTGACCCAGCGTATAGCTTTGGCCGAGGCTGCGTGTAACCTAGGTTATAACCACCACCACCTCCAGTCTACACCCTTATTTCACCCAATCGTCTGACCCAACCCTGCTGGGCCCGTGGTCATTACAGAGCTTTCAGAAACCTATTTGAAAACGATGAATTCCTCAGATGAAAATCTCCCAAAAATTGTGCTGAAACGGTGTTCTGGTCTCTGCAGTATAAATGTGACCCATAACTCAACACATTCATCCCAACAGTGACGTTTAACAGCAACAGATTGGACCAACGACGTTGACGTTGTTTTTTCTAAAAAGACATAATCACGATTCCCTTTGCAGACGCCAATGTTCAGACTTCTAACTGATGTGGAAATGTGCAGCAAAACCAATATATGTGGGTATATATTCCTAAAACTCTTATATTTTCTGTCAACTGTTCATTCAACAACACTGGCGAAAAAAAAAAAATGAGTAGAATTATCTTATTTCATTCAGTAATTTAGATTTTTTTTTTCATTTTGTTTCTTCTTTTTTGTCTTCTTTTCTTAGAACTTGACCAAACTGATCCAAATCAGGAGAATAACTTGAAATAAGCACACATATTATTATTACAAGATAATTGTACTAGGAGCCACTAACAGCCACTACAAAAAAAAATGGTGAAACTTTCACATACAGTTGACTTCCTGGTTGACTGATCATTTCAGAGCCCGGGAGGCTGGAACCTTGACTTTTCCTCCGTCGTTGGCATTCAGAGACGAGCTTGGCACAGAGCGAGTGCAGCTCATCATCACTCCTTCCACCCTCCTCCCGCTCTCATTCTTATTACCGTCCCAGACAAATGTTACTTGATCTTGTCAAGGT